>CM053572.1:34829503-35090663 GCA_028646485.1 Cryptoprocta ferox | reverse complement strand
CCTCCCTCTCCCTAACTCTTTTTCCTCCTTCCCCTCCCCATGGTCCTCTGTTGGGTTTCTCCTGTTAGACCTATGAGTGCGAACATATGGTATCTGTCCTTCTCCGCCTGACTTATTTCGCTGAGCATGACACCCTCGAGGTCCATCCACTTTCCTACGAATGGCCAGATTTCATTCTTTCTCATTGCCATGTAGTATTCCATTGTATAGATGAACCACATCTTCCTAATCCATTCATCCGTTGATGGACAGAGAAAAAAATTTTTAAGTAGGTATATAAATCAATAAATAATTGCGGTGCCTGACTGGCTTAGTTAGTAGGGCACGGGACCTTAAGCTCGGGGTCATGAGTTCAAACTCCATATTGGGTGTACGGATTACTTAAAGATAAATAAAGTCTTTAAAAATTTTAAGTTAAAAAAGATGCTGCTGCTGCATGCCCTCAAACATGATTTCTCTACCAACAAACTAGAGTATTCCTGGTCCAGCAGAGCTGTTGGGCAAACAGACTCTGGAGTGAGACTATTCATGTTATGTCCTGACTTTGCTATTTATCACCAACATAATTTCACATAGTCCATTTTCTTGGAGGGGCTTTCCCCCCCCTTATCTATAATATTTATAGTGTTGTGGATTAAATGGGAAAATGAATATATGTTATTTAGTATAGCACCTGGCTTATATTGAACACCCTGAAAATATTAGGTCTTGCTCTTTCTTTTTTTTTTAAATTTTTTAAAATGTTTATTTTTGAGAGAAAGAGACAGAGCATGAGAGCAGGGGAAGGGTGAAGAGAGAGGGAGACACAGAATCTGGAGCAGGCTGTAGGCTCTGAGCTGTCAGCACAGAGCCCTACTTGGGGCTCAAACTCACAAACTGTGAGATCGTGACCTGAGCTGAAGTCAGACGCTTAACTGAGTGAGCCACCCAGGCATCCCAGATCTTGTTATTTCTAAGCACACTATGACTCATCTCGCGAATTTGTGGACAGTATCCACATTCTTCTAATGTCCCATGTGCAAGGGTTGGTTGTCATCTTTGACCTTCCCATCTCTCTGTCATTACTTCCCCAAATCAGCACATTATGTGGACTCTTCAAACACAACACACCAGATGGAGAGAAGCATAGTAACTCAAGTTGGTTAGAAGCTTCAGACTCACACACACCTTGACTCTGCCATTTCCCTAGCTCTGTCTCTCATTAACAGAATGGGTCTCCTATCAACTCAGTTCTTTTATCGATCAGTGAAGAATAGTAACTCCATGTGTCCCATCGCCTTGTTCTAAGTCTGAAATGGGAGAGTGTGCACAAGCCCCATATTGTGCAGTGCTCAGCACATACGACATAGTTGATAAAAAGAAAAGGTGTTGAGTGATGATGAAGAGAATGGTGGTGGTGAGATGAATACGAGTTCTTTTAGCTTAGGGAAGAAAAAGCCCTTCTTCCCTCCATCCTAATCCAAACATCTCTCTCTATCTGAACATTGGAACTGGATTCCTCTCTGGACCTCTAACCTCCAAACCTTTCTGTTCCATTCTGCCCTGTACACAACTTCAAGATTAATCTTCCTTAAAAAATTGTATCATACATCTCCTCTTCAAAATGTTTATCAGATTCTCAGCAATTATTAAATAAGATGTAAATTCAGTATCTACGCAGTCAACACATGCATAATTTACTCTTTCTTTATTTCTCTACTTGTCCTTCCATTGGTTCCCCACAATGAGCTTTTTCACACCAGACATTGTGATCTATAATTTATTCCTCACACTTAACTTTCCCTTGTCCTACCTTCCTGTCTTTCCTGGATTCCTCCTGTCCATCATTCATGTCCCAGCCTTAGCCATGACGACTTCTCTTTTGGTGAAATCATTCCATTATTCACAAGTTTTTATTCAGAATCTACTTTGTGCCTGGCACTGTGCTGGGCACTGAGATTCACAAGGCGCCAGGGACGGATAGTCCCTCCCTTCATGCTGCTCTTCCTCTTGTTCATGCATGTGTGCATGTACGTGTGTATTTTTCCCCACTGCTTAGGCACATGGTATATGCAGCTTTGTTTTGGTACATACATAGAAACTGTAACATAGTACTTTGCAGATTACTGTGGTTCAAGAGAGAGTTGTTGATCTGTTTCTTAAAATTATTTTCCTATAGCACATGGCTTGTATTGGGGTTAGGTTGACTACTTTCCACCTCACAGTCTTGCTTCTGAGATCCCATCAATTGAAAAAAAAAATGGAGTTAATCATTGGCCTCTGGGATGAAACTCAAAACAAAATCCTAAATGTTAAAACGGGAATAATCTATAATCCCCTATAATACTAATAATCTATAATGCTTTATTATACTACATTGTACCATTTTATATCATAGGGAAAATGGTGATACCTGTTTCTCTTCAGTAGAATGTGGAAAATTAAATGCAATTCTAATAGAACCATATAGTATATCCAGAAGTTATTCCGTTCCAACTTTATGTGCTTTTACTTAAGTGGTAATAATCAGTGTAAATCTTAATACAGATATTGTTCTGCCATTTTTTTAAATAGCAGGTACACGTTATTCATCTCCTATATATAGAAATTTCTGCTCATGTTTGACACTTTGCAAAGATGCTTTTATATGATAGGTGTTTTTTTTTAATTGAAGGTCTTTGAAAAGCAAGGAAACAGCAGAAGAGGTTTTACATGTTTTACTTATACCTAAAATAGGAAACCTTGCTGTCACTTATAAATATACTTGTCTGAAGACCACTTCCTTCAATGATTTGGGTATTTTTCTTTAACTTAATGTGCCACGTTGTGTTTAATAAGAGCATACAGACAGAGCGAATGCCTGCGTGAGGAAGGGGCTCTGAGATGTGTTTCTTGCTGTCTGACCTTGAATACATAATTGTTTCCTGCTGTGTTTGGGTTTTCTCCTCCATGTCCGGTGACGTTGGTACTTCTCATTCTATAACAGCTGCAAAATACTTTGAATCCAGAAAGAAAGGACAATGCAAATAAGATGATAAAGCACTGAGGGAGTTATTTTGCCAAGCTAGTCCTTCTGAAAGGCTTCTAAATGCAGACAAAAGAGTGCAGTGCTGAGGAGTGAAATTAAGCTTGGGAGGATGATGGATAGCAGCAAGTATTATGAAATTTCATCACATGGCTTTAAATAAAAACTCATGAAGTTTTATTGTTTATTTAATTGTCACACCAAGCTTTACCTTTTGCCTGAAATCAAAACAGTCATTCCAGGGCTCCTGTAAAGTAAAAGAAATTTCCCATTACAAACTTTATTATAAATGATCTTTGTAAAAATTGTGAAATATCTCCCTCAATCTCAGTATTTTCCCTGGATTTGGATCAGTATTAATTCAGTTGAACTTCATGGTGGTCACAGTGACAGGCACTATGAGTACAAAGATGAATAAAACACTGTTTTACCCTTAAGTGGGATTCAGTCGCCTAAAATATAACTACAGTGTAAATGAATTATGGCCACAGCCTCCTAACTTTTCTTTCTGCATCTCTGTTTACCTCTTTTGTCCATTCGGTCCTCTGTTGCCAGAGCCTTTTTACTCAAACCAAAATGTGATTAAGTCCCTCCCCCATATGAACCCTTTGGTGACTCCACCTTGCTGTGGGCATGGAGTCCATGTCCTCTGACGTCCTTGAGACTGTTCTCTACCAGCCCCTCTCTGCCTGCCTCCGTAAACTCATCTCTTACCTAGCCTTCTCTGAGCTCCTGCCTGTATTTCTTTTTCCATAGCATGATTCATATTCTCTTTTACCTGTAGGCCTTCATACTCTGTGCTTTGTCCACCTGGAACATTCTTTTTTCCCCCCTCCAACCCTTTGCTGGCCAATTCCTTCTCATCTTACACATCTTTGTTATGTATCACTTTTCCTAAGCAGTCCTTCCTGACCCGCAAAGGCTCCTGTGACTCCCATCTCCTGTCATATATGCAACTACCACGCTGTACAAAATTGCTGACTCCTCTTCTGGGAAGGACAAGGACCCTGTCTCTCATGTTTAGCGCAGGCATCTGCCTCCTCAAGATGCTTCATCAGTACATGTGAATGAGTGATGAATACTGTAAGAAGTGTCTTCAAAGTGAAAATGGAAATCCAGATGAGGAATAACTTATTCTGTCAGGGTGTGGTGAAGACCCTGTGGTGAAGGTAAAGGAAAGTAATACGTGATGATGTCAGACCTGGGCCCTAAAAGATGCATGGGAGGGAGATCACCAAGATGTTGAGAAAGGGAAAGGCATGCATGTGCAAAGCCAAGGGTTTGCAGAATAGAGCATTTCTGGAGGAATCCTACCTGCTTTGGATCCCAAATTTGACATCACTTCTACTAAGCCTTTCTGACAAGCCCCCTTAAAGAGATTAGATATCTCTTGTATGTGTGCTGAGAGAGCTCTCTTATTCTATACTTTATGAAGTATATTTCTGATGTGAAGTTTTAAACCTGAGATCTAAGATACACATCCTTCAGGAGTAATAAGTTTTGGGTTTTATTTAGCATTTATTCATAGGAAAAACTTAAGCTTTTCATTAATATGAAAAACTTAACACATTAACTTTAAATAATTTATAATAATAATGATTGCTAATATTATTAGATGATAAACAGG
Source organism: Cryptoprocta ferox (assembly GCA_028646485.1). Classification (NCBI taxonomy): domain Eukaryota; kingdom Metazoa; phylum Chordata; class Mammalia; order Carnivora; family Eupleridae; genus Cryptoprocta; species Cryptoprocta ferox. Next base: position 35,086,032 of record CM053572.1, on the reverse strand, counting down.
ACATTTCAGTGGAAGACTAGGAGAGGGAGAAAAAAACAAACATAAAAAGACATACACACCCAGTACCCCTAAAATCCTGAAGATGCATAATCGCTACTATACTGAATGTCAGCTTTTCAGTTTCATTTTCTTCTAACATATATATAATGGGTAAAAAGTCTTTTGATGCCATGGCCCCACCACCACATCCCCTTTATATAGGGAAACTAGGACTCCAGGCTTGAACTGACTTAAACAGCAGCCCCTTGTCCTTTATATTAAATCACTGTGTCAAGTTCGTGAATGCACAGTGAGTCGTGTTTCCTGCAAAGAGAAACATTTAAGAAGTGCTAATATGTCTCTGCGGATCACCAGGCATCAAGTAAGCAGTTTACTTCATTCATTTTAAGCACTAACAACATTTGACTCAAAGCACTGTCTTTAGAAAAAAAGTGGGAATGGCTGAAACTACCATAGCTTTGTAGAGTGGACATACCCAAATACTAATCCCAGAGAAGCGCTGGAGCATTTAGCTTCACACATACGAAGTTCAGCCCTTTTGTATTACAGTTGCTTTGCAAATCACGACTCAGAGGCAACAGCCTTATTGGAACCTCCAAGATTAATAATGACTTTATTCAGGCTATTGCTTAGGGCAAAACCAACTACAAAGCCAAGACTCCTGGGAATACTGATCCTGTCCATGCAGTTCCCATTTCCCCAAAAGCATAAACATGAATTCCATTAGTCTTCCCAGGGATCTCGGCACTTTTCCTGGCCCGTCTGTTTAACGTGAACAGGTGATAAATATGTTTCTTTCTTCTCGTAAAATCTAAACTGGCTTTTAGTGAATAGTTAGCTCCTAGAAAAAGAATAATCATGGTAATGATGGTAATAATAATAATTTACCAATTATTTGACACTCTTTAGCTTATTTATTCCTTGCAAGAGCTTAGTGAAGTAAATGCATCCCTTTCCCCATTTTACAGTAAAGAAACAGAAGCTTAGAGAGTTTAAATAATTTCTCAAGAAGATACAGCTAGGAAGGTTGGTTCAAAGCCAGTTTTTCTGATAGCAGATTCCAGTCTCTGAAACACTACATTCTCCCATTCTTTTTTGTAAGCCCCTAGCTGACATTGGCAGGCTTTTGCCACCTCTTAAGCCTACTCACATTCAGAGCTGAATCCTGCCTGTCTTTCAGGGAAGTGTTAATGTAAGTGTTAAGAAGCTTTGGAGACTGACAGATGCTTTATATGAGTTGCAGCTCTGCCATTTCTTAGCTGTGTAATTTTTTTAAGTTAATTAACCTCGCTGATCCTCACTATATCCTAAGAAATACTAAGAGTAAATATCTGAAACGGTGAATGGGAACAGTTCACTGAGTTAACGTATGTAATGTTAGTGTACCTTAGCACAGTGCCCGGCACAGAGTAAGAACCCGATGAGCTACAGAACATCATTTAGGCTCAGCTCACGTGACACCTTCTCTATCAAGTCTTCATCTTCCTCAGTCCAAACTAAGCCACTCCCACAGCATTTACCAACTACAGCATTCAAAACTTTCTAGAATTTGTTTTCTCTTTACAGACATTTGTCCCCTTTTATAGGTTGGAAGCCATTGGAGGGTAGTACTGATGCTTAGATATTTTAACATCTATGAAAAGACAAGAACAGTGCTCAATAAATAGTGGCCACATTTTCTTGACCAAATATGTGGCCATACTCCTGACAAAGAATTGTGTGGTATCCTAGGATGTGAGAGCAAAGAGGCAGTGTAGTTAGACATCAAAATATTAGAATATCTAGGATACTTTTACTTTCTTGGAAAGACTATGCAACTAGAATTCTATGATCAATGGCATAGATTCATCATACTTAAATATTTAAAACTAATTTAATAAACGTTTCTAACTTCTTGATTTTTAAAAAAATTCCAGTATAGTTAACATACAGTGTTATATTAGTTTTAGGTGTTCAATGTAGTGATTCAACTATTCTGTTTATTCCTCAGAGGTCATCATAAGTAGATTCTTTTTTGAAGTTTCTCTTAATGTTTATTTATTTTTGAGAGAGAGAGAGAGCAAGCATAAGTGGGGGAGGGGCAGAGAAAGAGGGAGACACAGAATCTAAAGCAGGCTCCAGGCTCTGAGCTGTCAGCACGGAGCCTGACGCAAAGCTCGAACTCACAGACCAGATCATGACCTGAGCTGAAATTGGACGTTTAACTGACTGAGCCACCCAGGCACCCCTTTTTTTTTTTTTTTTTTGATAAGTGTATTCTTTCTTTTAATTAAAAATTTTTAATGTTTATTCATTTTTTGAGACAGAGAGAGACCACTAGCAGGGAAGGGGCAGAGAGAGAGAGGGAGACACAGAATCTAGCTGGATGCTCTGAGCTGTCAGCACAGAGTCCAATGCACGGCTAGAACTCACGAACAGCGAGATCGTGACATGAGCCGGCATCATGGATACCCAACCAACTAAGCCGCCCAGGTGCTCCTTGATAAGTGTATTCTTAATCTCCATCACTTATTTCACCCATTCCCTCACCCATCTCCCCTCTGGTAACCATCAGTTTGTTCTTTATAGTTGAGAATTGTTTTTTGGTTTGTCTCTTTTTCTGTTTTGTTTCTTAAATTTCACATATGAGTGAAATCATATGGTATTTGTCTTTCACTGACTGACTTACTTCACTTAACCATCATATTCTAGATCCATCCATATTGTTACAAATGGCAAGGTTTTATTCTTTTGTTCCATTGGATAAATATCCAAAGGCTATTTTATTCCAATATCCTTTTAGTCCACTTCCTCTTTGTCCATTCATCTATTGATTTACACTTGGGCTGCTTCCATAATTTTGCTATTCTAAATAATGCTGCAATAAACATAAGGGTGCATATATCTTTTCAAATTAGAGTTTTCATATTCTTCGGGTAAATACCCAGTGGAATTACTTGATCATATGGTAATTCTATTTTTAACATTTTGAGGAACTCCATACTGTTTTCCACAGTGTCTGCACGAGTTTGTATTCCTACCAATAGTGCATGGGGTTCCTTTTTTAATTTCTTGATTTTTAAAAATTTTGAAGTGTGTATGTCTTTAAAAGAGAATAGTGCTAAATGGGAATTTTTAAACCTGGACATTTTCTTATAAAAATAAACTGTCTGATGTTCCCTAAACACTAAAAGACATAAAAGGGCTATACCTGAAAGTAAAGAATCCCAAGATTATTCCAAAAGCAGCATCCTACTCACAGTCTCCAGAATGGTATGCAAGGAGAAACCAGGGGGAGGAAGCAAAGAGGCCTCATCTGCTCATGTTAATGTCACTCCCCTCTCTCCTTGGTGTCTCTCTCTTGAGTTTTGTGCCAATGCCTCAATGAGTTTACAGAGAACCAAGAATAAGAACAGCTTTTTTTCATATTAGAGGCTTTCCATAAGGGTGACATTTGAATTACTATTTTTTGCACATCGTCCATCATTCTTACTCAATTTAAGTATCTTGAGGACAGTGCTTAACATTCTATTTTGTTTATACCACCTTAGCCAATAGTAGAAATAGAAAGCATTCAATCAGTAGCAACTCTCATGTGTCATGAACTATGTGAGACGGTCACTTACATTTTTCCACATAATTGTCAAACACTCCAATGCCATAGTACTTTATATTCCCCTTCCCCTCCCCCCCATTTCAGAGATGAGGCATATTGAGGCCTTGTGAACTAAGCAATTTATCCATGATCCACATCTGCTAAACACAGAGGTGGGACTTACACTTAGGTCTGCCTTATCCATAGCCCACACTTCTAACCAGAAATTTTCAAAAAGGATCATACATCACCTGGCAGTTACATCAAAATCTCAATAGCTGGAGCTCCAGAATCACTAATACTTTCCAATAAATTTTAGCACAAGCAGACCAAAGATTTGGGAAGCTCTAATCTCAAATACCACATTGTATTCCCTCTTCAATAAATGTCTGTTTGAATGAATGAGTGAGTGAATTAATGGGTGAATGATGACTGTAATTCTTCCACTGATAATCCATTTTTGCATTAAGATTTACTCTCAAACAACGATCCTTGTTTTAAAATACAAGGATTTCTGAGAGGTTATCTCTTAATTATCTGATATCTTTAAGAGGATTGGGGCTTAGGTGAACAAGGCTTCCATTCCCCCTCTAGATCATCTGTTGTGTTGGACATTGTCATTGACAAAGGCTCCTAGAGTGGTCCAGAAACACTCCATCTGCATGCAATGACACCTTCAACTCAAGTACTCCTTTATGCTCTCCAGGACACTCCTTCCAGGAATTGCGTCCTTTTACCAGCCTGACAGCTTCTCTGGAGGGCTGGCCTCAGGCCACTTAAGCAAAGGCAGCACAAGTGTCCATCAACTGATGACTAGATAAATGAAATGCAGTTTTAGTTATATGATGGCATATTATTCAGCAATGAAAAGAAATGAAATATATGCACATACTGCAGTATGAATGAACCTTGAAAATACTATGCTATAGTGGAAGAAGCTAGTCACATATTGTATGATTCTACTTAACAAAATGTTCAGAACAGGGGCATCTGGGTGGCTTAGTCAGTTAAGCATCCAACTCTTGATCTCAGCTCAAATCTTGATCTCAGGGTTTGTGAGTTTAAGCCCCACATTGGGCTCTGTGCTGTGCATGAAGCCTACTTAAAAAACGTAAAAGAAAGAGCTTCTGAAATGTTCAGAATAGGCAAATCCCTAAGGAGAAAAAAATAGATTAGTAATTGCCTAGGGCTGGGAGAGTTTGGTGAGGAATAAGTGATGACTGCTAACAGGAATAGGGTTTCTTTTTGGGGTGATAAAAAATTCTGAAATTCATTGCAGTGATGATTGCACAATAGTGCAAATATGCTGAAACCACTGAATTAATACACGTTAAAAGTGTAAATTTTATATGTGAATTACATCCCAGAAAAGCTGTCCAAAAGGGGGGAAGAGAAGCACAAGGTGGCAGAAGCATTGTAGTAAATTATACATGAGAATCATGAGATTGCCAGACACTCATCACAACTGGAAAAGACTCCAGAAAGTTCCCCTTCACTAGGTCAATGTACGGGACCATCCTTATGAATAAGTGCTCACCTTATGGTGTCCATAGGTTGATTCTGTCACTAACTTTCTGTGATACTTTTTTCTCTCCTGAACATGTTTCTAATTTTTTAACCCTTTTTTTCCCCTAGCCCTAATGGGACTAAGCTCAAAATAATTCTCAGAGAAAAAAATCATGAAGTCAAGCACATAGTATTGTATTTGGGGGGGAAATGATTATAAATTAAAATGTAAAATATGACTATGGCATTGCACATTGCTGCTGCAAGTAATACCAGAAAGCTGGTACTCATTATTTACAATGGCAGAGAAGAATGTTCAAACCACTAATAATGTTTAAAAGCAAGACATGATTCCATCAAAGTCTCCGTGTGTCAGAGTTGCCACATCATTTTTCATCCCCATGGCCATGGGTAGGTTCAGGGCTGTATTACGTATTGCCTGACCAGTGGAGCAGTGAAGCAGCCTGATTTCCTCCCTCTAGTCAGTCTTTCTCCTCCTAGGAACTCACCTTCCCTCACACTGCCCAAGTTACCTCTCTAAAATGCAAATGTGAGGCAGTGCAGCCCAGGACATCACAGCCTGGGTCCCAGTCTTGCATGAAGGCCTCATCGGATATGAACTCAGTCATTTTAGGCAAGTCACTTAATCTTTCTGTGAATCGTTTCCCCCTATGATCAGTGAAGATGAAATGAGAGCAGTATGTTAAGAGCTTAGTCCAATGCTGAGCTCATAGCAATCAGTCACTATAAGCTTTTATTATTACACTTCTATTCAAATGCTTCATTTCTACATAATTAAATCTAATCATTATCAATGAAATCTAACCACTGATCATGCAGGAACCTGTGTGATCTAACCCCTGTTTGTCTTCTCCCAGTTCATTACCTTCCCTAGGTACATCTGGCAAATTTGTGATTCCAAGTACTTCTCAAGCTCTTTCTCTGCCATTCCTATATCTCTGAGGTTGGTTAAGCATCCAACTTCAGCTCAGGTCATGACCTTGCAGTTTGTGAGTTTGAGTGCGGTTTGTGAGTACAGAGCCAGCTTCAGATCCTCTGTCCCCCTCTCTCTGCTCTTCCCTAGCTCATATACATGCGCGCGCTCTCTCTCTCTCTCAAAAATAAATAAACATTAAAAAGAAAAAAAAGGAAAGCCTTATTTCATCCAGGAATACCATGAGGCTGTGAAGTGACTGTGAAGGTTTTCTCAAATTCCTCCTTTCTCTGGGTTCTGGCAGCACTATAGGGGTTTGTGGGAAGTTGACCAAAGGGAGTCATATTTTATAGGAGACACAAACAGGATGCTTGGTGGGCAACAGAAGAGAAGTGATGGCTACAAGAAGGAAGGATGGCTTCTAAGCTTAGATCTAGAACAACTGGGCCTGTGGTAGTGCATTTATTGATATGGGAACCTGGAGAGAATAAGGTTATGAGGGATTAGTAATAAAGACATCCATGCTTTAGGTTAGGTTTGACATGCCAGTCAGATATCCTGGTAGAATTGGTAAGTAAGATGTTGAATATGTGAGTCAGGGTTTTGGGAATGGTCAGGGCTATGGATATAAAATGGGGAGTCATAACCCTATAGGTGGGGCCAGAGGAGATAACTTTGGGGAACCCTGTGGGCCAGGAATATTTAGAGATTGGCTAGAGGAAGAGAAATGTGTTAAACATACACATGCGAATTTACTAGCCTAGCACCTGCCTAAAGTTAAAATACTGTCTCATTTAGCTTTGTGCCTAGCAGTGTTTCTCATAAAAATCCAATAAAAGCTTGTCAAATTCATTTCAATTCTAAAAGCAAAGAATGGTAGCCTCCTAGACATCTCCCAGCTTTACACATAAATGCTCTGGCAACATTTGCAAAAATAAGCATGAAGAACGACTCCAGCATCCAGCTTAGGGGGGAATATGGTGGACAGTTCCATGACTTCTGGAGACAGACTGGACCTTCCTACCTCCTAACCTCTCCCTAGCCCTTTCCCTCAGGTCGTACGCCAAAGGGCATGGCCCCAGTGCTCATGTGGGAATGGCAGAAAGCCCAGGACACAGCATGATCCTCCAGGCTGAATACCACAGGCCTTGAGAAAGCAGCAGCTGCAGGAACATATGGGTGACCAGTAGGAATTCCCCTTACTTGTGGACTGAAGCACCTCCATGTACACAATACCCAGTTTTCAGAAAGGTTTTGCGACCAACTTTCTCTAGTGTTTTGCCATGTTTTTCCCATTGACTTTAACAGTTTAGTACCCATATTTTTCTGATCTCGTTCCTGTGAGGCACTTAAGAATTTGTAGGTCAAGACACATCCCTCTTTTTTACTCTCTTCTTGCTACTATTCTGTTTAGGACTTCATCATCCTTCACCTTGGCAAGCTTAGTAGCCTTCTATCTAGTCTCCCTGCTGCCTTTTTCTCCCCACTTTGCCACCAGAGTAACTATACCAAAGCATTTCCCTGTTAGGTTATCCACCTGCCAAGAACTTCAACGGCTTACCCATTGGTTACTAAAAAAATAAGATTCCAGAATTTTAAGGTTGATGTTCCAGGTCTCCCGCAATCTATCATTTCCAGGCACCCTCTCTAGCATTAGTCCCCACCAACCATACTCTGGGTTAATTGATCAGGCCCCCATTTTCCCCACAAAATAGTTCCTGTGGTTGTTTGTTTGTTTGTTTACTTTTGTTGTATATCAGCACCTGCCATTTCTTTCACCCAGGGTGCTTTACCTGTTTCTAAATCCATGAACATCCTACCCTTCAAATACCAGGCCAATGCTGCCTTCTTCAAGAAAACTCCTTCCTCTCCCCATTGGAGGGAGAAGTCCTTGTCTATACTTCTGAAAGAACTAGTGTTTATTTAATTTTTTAATTTTTAAAAAAATTTATTTGAGAAAGAGAGTGTATGTGGCATGAGCCAGTGCAAGCAGAATAGGGGCAGAGGGAGAGGGAGAGAGAAAGTCCCAAGCAGGCTCCACGCTGTCAGTGCAGAGCCCGATGTGGAGCTCAACCCCATGACCCCGGGATCATGACCTGAACTGAAATCAAGAGTCAGATGCTCAACCGACTGAGCCACCCAAGCGCCCCAATGTTTATTTTTTTAAAGGCAGTTTTCAGATAGGTGATGGTGATGATAATGATGAAGATAGATGATAGATAAATAGACAGACAGATGGATAGAGGAAGGACTTGTGGCTTGTGAGGAGGCTGAGCAGAGGATGGAGAAAAACGAACAGGATAGGGAAAGTCTATGGGAAGAGAGCAAGAAAATTAAAGGGCATTTTTTAGGGCTGGAGAGTGAGTGAATTGGAAGAGCTAAGGCTAGAAGAATGGGCAAGTTTGGACATAAAGAGCACTCCAAGATGTGAAAGATATACTCAAATACTTATAGGTCTTCGGAGAATTTTGAGCAGGGTGTTGACATGACCAGACCAGCTCTCTGGAAAGATTGCTCTAAATTTATGTGCAAAGTGGATGGGGGGATCTGGGGACAGGATCCCTCAGGGGGAGGCTCCTACATGTTGCCTCCCCCCAGAGAGCACTGGCTGACACCTCGTCCAGTCTCTGCCACCATAGTAACCGCCGTCTCTGCCTCTCCTCAGGGCTTCCAGGGCAGCGGCTGAGACCTTACCAAGAAGCACCACACAGTAGATGCTGAAACATCGCCCCCAGGAGAAGAAGCAGTAACATGGCAGCCCCTGTTTGAAAGGAATTAAAAAACAGCAGACTCCCTTTAGAAAGGAACAATGTCCAAGAAAGGGCGAAATAAGGGCGAGAAGCCCGAAGCGCTCATCGTCGCCCTTCAAGCTGCCAATGAAGACCTCAGAACCAAGCTCACCGACATCCAGATAGAGCTGCATCAGGAGAAGTCCAAGGTAAGTGAAGCCCCTTAGGGCCACAGCCTGGAGAGCGGCTCTGGCCCAGCTCTGCCTGCTGGCCCACCCCAGTGGCCTCTCTCTGCCAGTTTCTGGGGAGATCAATGACCCCTACATTTATAGAGAGTCTGTGTGTGGCAGGACTCGAGCACAGGATTCACAGAAGATGAGAACAACATGCTCATAAGACTGATCTCTACCTCCTCAGGTAGCCTGGTTCAAGAAACCAGTCATAAACATGAAACAACCTCTACCCCTACTGCCTCCCACCACTTCATTGTTGTACGGCCCTGGGCGAGTTCCACCCTGCCCTCAGTGGGTTCTTCCCACCATGGCAAGAGCAGTCCTTCTAAACTATATCACATCAGGTCACTCCTCTCCTCAAACCGTTCAGTGGCTTCCTACCTTCCTCAAAGTCAAAGGGTTTTCCCTACCACTACAGGATATTTCTTCCTCCTCTCTAGGACTCATCTCTCACTGCTTTCCCCCAGATAACTGTTCCATCCTCTTTGCTGGATCAAAATATACACTGATCACATTTAGGGCTTTTGCCCCTTTCCCCCCAGGTAGCTGTATACCGCTTTCAGATGTCAGCTCCAGTACCTTCCGTCTGTTACAGTCTCTAAGACTGGACACTTCTCATGCCTACTTACTCCCTTAGCCCATTTTGATTCATTTCATAGTGATTTCTGTATTTATCTGTTTACTTGGTTAGTGCTTATTTCTGCCATCCAGTATAATCTCCATGAAAGCAGAGTCCTGCCTGACCTCTATCCCTCGAACCTAAATAAATGTCTAGAACGGAAAAACTTAGCATGGGTTTGTTGATTGGGCAGAGGAACGAATGAAAGGCGATTCATTTCTTTAGACCTAAGCTTCTTTGTCAGCAACATCCTACTATCTCAAGAGCTCTGATGAGGTTCCAATTAGACAAGTATATAAAGCAGTTATGGTGATTGGATGAGAAAATTCATATCACATGCTCAGAGAGATGCCAGGCACATGGTGTACTTCTAAAAAATTATTCATAGTAATATTCTTTCTAATAGCTCTGTACTTGAGTCTTTTGCTAACTCAACTTAGGAAAGTCTCTTTACTCCTCTGAATCTCATCTCTTAGCTGGATATGCTAACACTTACCTCTCCAGAGTGGTGCAGATATCAAATAGGGTCACAGACAGGAAAGTATTTTCAAATATCCGACATACATGAGACATTTTTGCTCACTACAAACCAGAGACAACTGTGTCTGCATAAAGTTGCCCTGTGTAGATCACTCTTTGTATAGTAACACAAATAGATGTTCCTGATCGAGCTATAGATCAAAAACCAATATCCTTATCTTTTTTATCTATTTCTTCTTCCTTGACATTACTATTAAGTTTTGATTATTGGGGTACCTGGGTGGCTCTGTCAGTTAAATGTCTAACTCTTGACTTCCATCAGGTCATAGGTTTGAGCCTCACGTCGGGGCTCTGCATTGCCAGTGAGGAGCCTGCGTCGGATTCTCTCTCACTCCCTCTGTCTCTGCCCCTCTCGTGCTCTCTCTCTCTTTCTCTCTCTCTCAAAATAAATAAATAAACTTAAACTTTTTTAAATTATTTATTTTCCCAAATATCTATTTCTCCGGGTTTCAGCAATAATAAAACTTGGATCTGCCAAAGCCCCTTGCTCCTGTCTCTGCAGAGCCTTAAACTTGGATAACCAGACCCCGGTATAAAATTTGTGAAGGAAGTTTTTTTCCATGAAGCTAAAAGGAACGTGATATCATAACAACAAAGAGAACAAAACAAAACAGAAACATTCGTTTGAGAGTCAGTAGACCAGAGGCTTGTGTTTATCTCTCCTCAGGGACAAATTTAAGTGTCTCAATATCTTGACCCATAATTCAGATGACTGAATGTGTTTCTCCATATCTGTGTCTCTCAAGCGAATAACCTGGGGGAACTTATTAAAAATTGAGATCCCTGGGCCCACAGTGCAAAGATTCTGATAAAGTAGGTGTGGTGAGGGCCAGGACTTGCACTTCTAACAGACCATCCAGCAATCCCCATGGAGGAGGCTCTCTGCCTCCTTGTTGGCAAACATACCACTCTAAGGTTCCTTCCAGGTCTCACAGTCTGTGAACATTTCACCGATTTTAACTTTCCCTGGGGCAACATAACATTCCAAGGGAGGCTGACTCCTTTAATTGTAGTAACGACAGGATGACAAACTCCATTCATGGGCGAAGGCTGTCGGTCTTGGTAACCATAAACTGACACTGATTTACAGAGAGCAAACTCCCGAGGTTTTAAAGGGCAGAGGTCCCATAGACTCCACCACTGCCAATTTTGCACACTTTTAAGCCTTTTAAAAGGGGTGAGTAAGTCTTGAGCGTGGACAGGGCTACCTCTTTATCCAGGGCCTGGTATCTAAGCTGGCAGATCAAATGTAACCTCCCCTTCCTCTGACAAGAGCCTGAAAATCAGCCTTGTGCAGAAAAGAACTGCGCTTATCCTTCTCTCTGCTGGCTGCCCCCCGTTTTCCTCTCTGTGGCAGTTAATTACAGTCCCAGCACAGGGACTAAAACAAAGCCCCACCGCCTGTCAGCAGCCTTCCCCAAAGAGCAAAGGGAATTTAGAGGGCAAGCAAGTCATAAAGCAGTTTTATTAAAATAAATATGATTGTGTTTCCAAAGGCCCAGGCTTTAAGAGAGAGAATATAAACAATACCAATATGGGAACTCATACCCTCAGTTTGGCTCCTAGGCTATCATGACAAAATGACAATGCAGCTACTGGGAAATGGGTAAGTTAAAGAGGGGAAACCTTTGGAGCGATGGCACATTACTCATTTTTCGAGAAAGACACATCATCCCATTGACATTTGTGGAACACCCTGCAGACAGAGTCATGAATGCTTTAAACTGATTATATAAATAGCTACACATTACTGAATGTTCACTATCTGTCACACACTGTAATAGGCACATTTCATCCTGTCATAATCGCACCTCTTTCACTTAGCACCTGGGTGACCCTCAGCAGGTTTTAAAATCCCTCTGTGTTCCCTTTTCCTCCTCTGGCAAATGGGAGAATAGCAGTGTCTACTTCAGACAGATATATGTGTATATGTTGGTCTTGAGCAGTTAGTTTGTGTCAGGCATGTTCAGTATTATGATTTAAGTATAGGTGGGTGTTGTTGTTATTCCCATATTATAGATTAGAAAACGGAGGTTCGGTGGAGTAACATAATTCACCCAGAGTCATGTGTTAGTAGGTGGCAAAACTGGTTCTTCCACTCTCTTGCCTCCCCTCCAAAGTTTATGCTCTTATTTTCTTTTCTAATATATTTTCCCCAGCTTTAGTGAGCTATAATTGATAATATCACATTGTATTCATTTTAGGTATACAACATGATTTGACATATGTAGAGATTATAAAATGATTACAAGAAGTTTACTCAACATCCATCACCTCACATAGTTACAAAATACTTTTTCTTGTGATGAGAACTTTTAAGATCTCTCTTCATATCTTTCTTATTTTTAAATGTTCTATATCTTTTTTAAAAAGTTTATTTATTTATTTTGAGAGAGAGAGAAAGAGAGCGTGCAGGCACAAGAAGTGGAATGGGGAGAGGGAGAGAGAATCCCAAGCAGGCTCCACGCTGTCAGCTAAGATCCTTATGCGGGGCTCCATCCCACAAACAGTGAGATCATGACCTAAGCCAAAATTAAGAGTTGGACGTTTAACCAACTGAGCCACCCAGCCGCCCCTCTCTCTTCACAAGTTTCAAATATGCAATACAGTCTTGTTAACTATATCCACCATGATGTATGTTACAGCCCCAGATCTTATTCATCTTATAATTAGGAGTTTTTCCCTTTTAACCACTTCACCCATTTCCCCTACCTGTAACCCCCTGCTCTGACAACCACCAATCTGTTCTCTGTAGATTCCACAAGTAAGTGAGAGTCACATAGTATTTGTTTTTCTGTCTCTGACTTATTTTACTCAGCATAATATTCTCAAGGTCCATCTGTGTTGTTGCTAACAGCAAGATTGCCTTCCTTTTAATGGCTTAATGATATTTTATTGTGTATATGTATATTATATAATATGTATATATACACACACATTTTCTTTATCCATTTATCCACTGATGGACTTATGTTATTTTCATGTCTTACAGAACCTATGCTCTTAAAAAATGGGTGGCTCAGTTGGTTAAGCATCTGGTTCTTGGTTTTTGCTCAAGTCACTATCTCACGGTTCATGATTTCGAGCCCTACACTGGGCTCTGTGCTGACAGTGTGGAGCCTCCTTGGGATTCTGTCTCCCTCTCTCTCCAGATAAATAAATAAGCTTAAAAAAATTAGAAGGTCTGGAAAAAATGGAAACCTTCATCAAAGGAAGAGAGAATATCAGACGTTTATTCTACGCTGTTATGCAAATTACAAATGAAGAAACCAAGTGTTGGGGTTGGGGGTAGTAGCATACCTGAATCCTTCCCCCATAGATGTCTGCATTTCCACTGTAGGGAAATGAAACAAAAATACTGGACACAGTTAACATCTAGTTAGTAGAAATTTGTCTACAAGGTTTGCCAAGCACTGATAGGAATAAACGTTCAGATAAATTGGTCATTCTGACTGAAGTCCAAGCATAATGACTGAGAAGTCCCCATCATGACTGAGGAGCCTCCTGTGGTAGATAAGAGGGAACAGAAAGTAGGGACTCTGTGCTTTATGTCCTTGTCATTTCTGAGCCTGCCTATTCACGTCTATAAAATGAGCAGATTGTGGACAGCATAGAGTCGCCATGGTCCTTCCAGAATGGTAGGGATGTGTCAGGGAAGGCAACTGTATGCTCCAGCTCCTCCTGCGTGGAGATAGCTCTCAGGATCCTCAGGGGTCAGACCTCCCCTGGCCCCCTGGTCTAGGTGATGCTTCCTCCCCTACATCCATTTACTCTGTCACATGACCCTGCTGTACCTTTGTCATAGAACTCTGTACACTCTGAAGGTATCGTGTTCCTCTGCTGATGTATTGCCTGCTGCCTCCCTCACTCACAGTATGACATAAGCTTCTTAGGGGTAAAAGATCATGTCTGCTTAAGATCTCTCCTAAGTGAAGTGCCCTCAGTGATTGGAATGCTGCCTGGCATGAGGGTGGGTGTTCAATACTACTTGTTGAGTACATTCTCATGTTGCCTTTTAGAAACTTTCCATCAACCCCATGGCATAAATTTATTTATTTAGGTAGAAAACTCAAGGCTTGGGCCGAGAAAAGATTTCCATCCGGGTCTCTCTCTTTTTTGGACCAGCCCTCTGAGCCATTAGGCTTTGGTGTTTTCCTCTGTCTCTCCCGTGGACAGCGTGAGGCCATGATCCGCTGCCCAGGGTTGTGAGCTCCCTGGGGATTGCTGTGAGATGTGAAATCCACCCACCGATTCCCTAGGGCCTCCTACTTTCCCTCAGAGGCAGCCTACAGCTTCAGTGAACCCCGAGGGCATGGTGACAGGGGGCCTGGAGGCCCAGGAGCAGAGAACCAGGGCTCTGCCCTGGAGGCAGCAAAGCAGCAGACCTGGGTTGCAGTGTCTGGGGAAGTCAGCTCCAGACAGGAGATTGCACCACTGGAACAGCCCTCAGACTGCAGAGCACTCTCAGACCTCCCAGGGAGCCTGGGAGGAGGGCAAGGTGTGGTTATTCTTCCAATTTTACTGAAAAAGAAAATTAGTTCTTTATTATTTTTATTTTTTAAACAATTTTTAAATGTTTATTTATTTTTGAGAGAGAGAGAGAGAGAGAAAGAGAGTTGGGGGAGGGGCAGAGAGAGAGGGAGACACAGAATCGGAAGCAGGCTCCAGGCTCTGAGCTGTCAGCACATAGACTGATGCGGGGCTTGAACCCACAGACCACGAGATCATGACCTGAGTCGAAGTTGGATATGTAACCAACTGAGCCACCCAGGTGTCCCAGAAAATGAGTTCTTCACTCATTTAACTGATGTGCTCCCAATGACACAGCGAGTGGAAGAGCCAAAATGGGAATTCCTGGCTGACCTGGGTAATACTGAATATCTTGTTGCCTCCAAGACTCCCAGAAAACCAGCCAACCCTTGTCCTCAAGTGACTGTGTGAGAGCCTCCACATTAGGGGCCCCAGTTTGGGATGTAGTGTTTCTTGCCTTATGCACAGTTTTGTTTTCAGGAAGTGTTAAATGTCCAAAAGTAAGAAATGCAAAAACAGAAGCCTTTGTACCTTCCCAGGTTGTATAAAATTGCCCTTATAAGCAACCTTCTGATAGTGGGAGCTTTTCCCTCCTTCACATCTCCTGACTGAGTGGTGCTTAGTGCCCGGGAGATCCCCTGCCTGCCTACTGTGAGTTTCGATCTCCAGGAACACCCAGGGAAGATAATCCACACCAAAGCTTACGTTAGCTTGTCTTGCATTGATAACCTCTCAACTTCCTTATCTTGGACAAGGCCATCCAATTTTTAATCCTAGATTTCTAAGGTCACATCAAAGCTCAAACATCACCCTCTTGATCTTGACAGAATTTACACTGGTATTTTTCAAAGGCCAAACTAGAAAGGAAGATACCATGTGAGGCCAGCATGGGATAGTCATGAATGTTCTTCCTTCTGACACAGTGTCAGCTCTCCTCAGTAGGATTACATTTTCCTAGTGATTTGTTTTCTTCCCTAAAACCTCCAGGGGAGAAAGGATTTGGGATCTGTATCTTTCAAAGCCCTGCTCACTGCTCACCCCCTTGCCCTGTCTCAGCCCATACCCCACTCCTGTGCATACATAATCTGAGTTTCTTCCAAGTTAAGATTAGATGCCACTAATACTAGGGAACTCAAGACATCCCTAGGAGACCCAGTTTTACCTTTGTATCTTTTAGGAAAATAGTTATTACGGTCTTAATAATATAATAATAATGTTAGTCTTACCCTGATAATATGGGTTCTAATATTTATGTTATTGGTATTAATATAGCATTGCCTGATTTAATAGTACTGATGTGTACAATATCTGTCAAAATTAATGCTGTGCTATTTAACCATGTATTAATAATTATCAATCTCCCAGGTGGTCCAGCCTTTCCAAAGACTTTTGATACATTATCTATGTCAGCCCTCACAACCATATGAGAATGAGGCTCCCAGTCCCAATTTACACATGAGAAAACTGAGGCTGGGGTTGATAAAGAGCTTGCTGGAGGTTTCAGAGTTAACAGCCAGGTCCAGGACCTGACCCAGACCTGGCTCCTGGCCCACACCAGGCCCTCCGCAGCCTTCTTCACACTATATTTGTGCAGAGACTAGTCCTCACCTTTGTCATCTGACATTCAGATGACACACATGCTACCTACATCACAGAGCAGCCCAGAGTAAATGTGGTGGTGTGTGTAAAGCTTTTAGAAAGGTGGCTAACTCACAGTAAGCCCTCAATAAATGCAATTATGTGATCCAGCAGAAATGTATTTCTGAAACATTTCCACTCATCAAAATTGATTCTTTCTTCTACTGAGTGTTTTTTGTCCCCCTACTTCGCGTATTATCTTTATATTTTTCATTGTTACTCAGGAGTAGTCTTTTCTCTTTTTGTGTACAATTTACATTAAGATAGTAAATCCATTTTCTTACCAGTACAACCTGAGCACCAGTAATTTTCAGAAAATGATTTTACTACAAAAATTTTAATTGGCTTTTTTCCCTCCCAATGTCATTCACATCCTTTGTGTCTCCTTCATAGTCAAACACTTCTCCCAAGCTTCGAAATATAAGTCATACCTAGAAATTCTGCAAAAATGCCAGTTTCTATGGCAACCACAATAAGCAGACATGAAAAATGTCAAATGTAATCAATCAGTGCCTTTGAATTTTCTTTGACTTCTATGGATTCCTTTAAGTGATGGACAAGAAGGCCAGTGTTAATTTGTATTTGTTTTTATCTTCTGGTTGGAATATATTTTCCATATACCTATATTTTCATTTTTTTCTTTTTTATTCATCTCCAATCTACACACAAAGGATAAGTGTTTATAATTTGAGAGAAATGATAGAATCACAATGTGAAATAATCTAATGCACCTGCAGAAAATTTGACATAAATAACTTTAGGTCATGGATATCTCATCTTATAGCCAGTAATAACATTACCTTCCTTTTCATAGTACTTTGCAGGTCAAGGTACTTTCCCATGCATTATCTAATTTAACCCCCAAATAATCCTGTTATGGGTAATTTTTAAGTATAACCAAAGATCCTCAGAAGGATAAAGCAACTTCCTTAGAGCAGACTGTGAAATCAAAATGCAAACCCAGAATTCCTTATCCTTTGTCCATTTTTAATAGTTATTTATTGTTCTCAGAAGAACTGCTAAAATTTCCCTTAAGTTGCTACCTGCCAGCCCTTAGAGTCATGATGTTGTTTCCCAATGCCTAACATAAGTACAACCTGCTGAAATTGAAGAAAACTAATTTCCTATCACTTGAAGTAAAGTTAACTTGCCTAAGGTCCTAGATATAAGGTAAATTATCAGAGTTTCTAAATCAGTGAAAAAAAACTGCATTTTTCTTTCACAAAAGCTGCATTATTAGAAATAAGGAAGCTTTTTCTGTAGAAGGCACAATAGTACATATTTTTGGCTTCGTGGGCCAGTCCCTCTGAGACTGCTCAACTCAATTGTTGTGAGAGCACGGCTGTGTTCCAGTAAAACTTTATTCACAAAAATAGAGGCAAGGAATTATTTGTTGCATGGGCTGTGGTTTATCTACCCATAGTCTAGTTACTTGAGTTTATTCTAGAAAAATGGGAAGTAAGATTTAGGTTATCCTCACTGAAGCACTCAGAGAATTATCAGAGGACAGGCATTCTTATATGTGATGGGTTTTTGTTTGTTTTATTGTCATTTTATACAGGGAAGGGATGAATGAGCCGTTGCTCCAATAAACCCTACAAGTCTGTGTTCTCTAAACTGTATGACAGGATGTATTATTCTTGCCTCTGGTTAGAGGGCTAGCCAGGGAAACATACTGGCATGCATTCTTCAATCGCACACACACTCTTAGGCTCTTTATTATGTGTTGTGCTGGCAACCACTGGGTAGACAAAGGTGAACAAGGCTCGTTGGCAGCTTTCTAGCAGTTTGCA
Organism: Cryptoprocta ferox; assembly: GCA_028646485.1. NCBI lineage: Eukaryota > Metazoa > Chordata > Mammalia > Carnivora > Eupleridae > Cryptoprocta > Cryptoprocta ferox. The sequence continues at coordinate 35,067,936 of CM053572.1, read as the reverse complement.
GTCTGGAGTAGGAGCAGGAGAAGAGGTGGTGAAGACAGATAAGCATGCAAAAAACCATAGCCAAAGCATAAAGAAAAATGGGGAAAGGAGCAGTAAGGAGGTATTAGCCAAGTGCATTGAAAAGACATGAGCAAGAGAAATGAGGTTTGTCCTGGGCAGTTAGGGGTGGTATGACTGGAGAGGGTGACATCTAGTTGGCCATGAGGGATGAGAGGATCCCAAGGGAGCTGAGGGAAGGGCAGGTCAGGAAGAGGAAACCGTAGGCACATGGGTACAGAGATTCAGAGTGTGTGCAGGAAAGAGCATAATCCCTCATGCCTGCAGTATTGGTCAGGTGAGGAGAGGTACAGCAAGAAGCAGGAATGGGAGCTGGAAGTCCAGCCAAATCTTTTTTTTTACTTTTTTTAATGTTTATTCATTTTTTAAAAGAGAGAGACAGAGCACGAGCAGGGGAGGGGCAGAGAGAGGGAGACACAGATTCCGAAGCAGGCTCCAGGCTCTGAGCTGTCAGGACAGAGCCGGACGGGGGAGCTGGAACTCACGAACAGTGACATCATGACCTGAGCGGAAGTTGGATGTTCAACTGATTGAGCTACCCAGGCGCCCCAGCCAAATCTTCTGAGAGCCTGAAAGGCGAAGCTGAGGTGTAGGGGTTCTATTCTACAACATAAAGGAGCCCTGGGTGGTTTTTGAGCAAGTACAGAGATAGGATCAGAACTGAGGTTTACCAAGAGAAGTATCACCAGCAGTGCAGGGAAAGCCAGGTTCATTCAACACACCAAGAACCCTAGACTAAAGCTCTGTCCAGGAGAAATAGAATACGATCCACAAATGCAGGCCATGTTATGTGATTTTTAAATTTCTTGTAACCACAATTATAAAACACAAATCATTTGGTTTTTTTTAATGTTTATTTATTTTGAGAGAGAGACATAGAGCATGCGTGCACACGTGGGAGGGGCAGAGAGAGAGGGAGAGAGAATCCCAAGCACACTTTGTGCTGCCAGTGCAGAGCCAGACACAAGGCTCAGTCTCACAAACCTCGAGATCATGACCTGAGCTGAAATCAAGAGTTAGACCCTTAACCGACTGAGCCACTCAGGTGCCCCTGGTTTTAATAAGATACTTTTTATGTAATCTAATTTATCCAAAATATTGTTATTTCAACATGTAATCAATATAAAAATGATTACTGAGATTTCTACATTCTTTATCTTACACTAAGATTTTAAAATCCCGTGTGTATTTTCACTTAGAGCAAGTCTCAATTCCGACGTGGGGCATTCCAAGCGCTCAGTGTGGCTAGTAGTCCCCAGACTGGATAGCACAGCTCTAGAGCATATATAATAAAAAAAGCATCCGGGAAGGGACCTTGGTCTGAGTTCGAAGCAAGATCAAAAGACAGTCATTTAAGGATGACTGGCTGTTTATTTCGCCAAGTCTCCTTGTGCCCCGAGTTCTTTCAGAATAACCAACGTGGGAATAACTGCTGTGCCTTTAAAATAAAATATTCATCCAAGTCCATGTGGACTTAGAAAATCCTGCTGCAGCCACAGGTAGGTAAACTGTTCAGGTAAGTAAACTCTCACACACTTTGTACTATAATTACAATAGTCTCAATGAGGAGTTTGAATCTTAACATTTTTCAGCTGGAGAGGCTCTTCACAATTATTTCACAACACCTTCCAATTTTACAAATGGCAGAGACCCAATTTCACTCAACCAGATATTACTCCCAGGGTTGCCTAATTCTTCCCTTTTTCTGGGTTACTGTGTGTGTGTGAGAGAGAGAGAGAGAGAGAGAGAGAGAGAGAGAGAAGGAGAGAAATTCTACGGGTACATGACAGACACACAGAGACAAAGACAGGCAACAGAGATGGGGTTCAGGGGGAGGACAAGAGTGAAGAACATTTGCTAAGAGGCTTTTTCAAGCTACAAATGCTAGGGCCCCACCCTGATCTACTGAATCAGAGTCAGACTCACACTAGTTTAAGGTAGTGGCATGGCTAATCTACAAGGAGACCTATATTATCATCAGAAATTAACAAAACACTGAGATTTTGTTTAACCAAAATACCTGAAATGTCTAAAGGCTGGAAGGAATACTTTATTAAGCTGCTTGGCAGGTTTGTTGTTAGGGGGAAGAGTGGGGGTAGAGAAGGACACAAAGGGACATCTGTGGACCATGCAGAAAGTTCTGGACACCAGACCCCTTTAACAGAGAGATGGCCCAGTGAACTGCACTGTTTTTGGCTGGCGTGTGTGTGTGTGTGTGTGTGTGTGTGTGTGTGTGTATAATGTTTGGAGGTAGAACTAAGCTGGCACAGAAACAAAGGTGATGTTCAGCATATATCAACTGTCTTCATTTTTCACCTCCCCTATGACAGCAGCCAAAAAAGAAGGGGGGAAAGGGGAGATGTTTTATAATATCACCTTGGGCACCATTTTACTAATCTGATCATAATATTGAACAGTCCTAACATGCCCACATTTATCAGCTTGCACCTAGCCAGGAATGTGTATGTAGCCAGAAAAGGTCTGCAGGTGATCGGTTTTGAACTCCTCCGCACCAAGGTGAAAACCATTATAGCTCGTGTCCTAATTTTAATGTGCATACAGTCACCTGGGAACTTGTTAAAATGCACGTCCTGATTAGAGGTCTGGGAAGGAGGGGCCCCAGGCCGTGCATCTCTGACAACCGTCTGGGCGATGCCTGTGCTGACAGTGTGCAGACCACACATGGAACAGTAAGGCTCAGGAGCATCAGATAGTGTCTGCACAAAGTAATACAAGCATCCCCAGGTATTTCCTCCTCTCCCGCGCTGTACCACACCCCCCCCCCCCCCCCCCCGCCTTGAGGCCTGCGGTTCCCTCCCCTCAGAGGACACACGGTGGCTGAGTGGGAAGCGATGAGGTGTTCGGAGCCCATGGGGCTCTGAGCTATACAGATCCTTTCCTTGAAGTCTCATCCTGTTTCATCCTTTGACCTCTCTGCCTTCAGGTGTCTAAGCTCGAGAGAGAGAAGACTCAAGAAGCAAAGAGGATCCGTGAGCTGGAGCAGCGCAAGCACACGGTCCTGGTGACGGAGCTCAAAGCCAAGCTCCACGAGGAGAAGATGAAGGAGTTGCAGGCCGTGCGGGAGAATCTCATCAAGCAGCACGAGCAAGAAATGTCAAGGACAGTGAAGCTGCGGGATGGGGAGATCCAGAGGCTCAAGTCGGCCCTGTGTGCCCTGCGGGACGGCAGCAGTGACAAAGTACGGACAGCGCTCACCATCGAGGCCCGGGAGGAGGCCCGGAAACTGTTTGACGCGGAGCGCCTTAAGCTCCTACAGGAAATCGCGGACCTGAAAACTGCCAAGAAGCAGGTGGACGAGGCTCTCAGCAATATGATCCAGGCGGATAAAATAAAGGCTGGGGACCTTCGCAGCGAGCATCAGTCCCACCAGGAAGCCATCTCGAAGATCAAGTGGGAGTCCGAGCGGGATATTCGGAGGCTGGTTAGTAACCCGGTGCAGTGCGTGGGGGCACCTGGTCTCGGCAGGCGTCAGGGCGCCGCGGCTGTGCCTTTCCGGCGGCTGTCATGAGTGCCCACCCCTTGTCTGGCGCTCTACCCGAAATACAAGATAGGTCCAGAGGTAGGCGGGTAGGTAGATAAACAGGCCCAGGCCAAAATTGGAATCGTAAAATGTAAAAGCAGAATCACCTTTCTCCTAAAAACTGGATTCTTCCAGCTGCACCTGTATGGAGAGTATCTGTTCAATGATTCCTTTTTTCTCGAATGTCTATAAAAATATCCTAACTTATGAACTTTTTCAAAATCAACATGTTTTGTGGGCGTCCCATTTGTAAAATGTTACTGGGTTTTTAAAGGGGTAGGGAAAGTGTCTATGGCTGTTTAAGTCTCTGTGCCCTCTGAAAATGGCGCCTCTGAGAGCTTCCTGAATGACTCGCCTGCCTTCTTTCCAGGGACTGTGTCTGAAAGCAAGAAATAGAGCTATAAGATCCCTAGTCATTTTTAAAATAGATTCTCTTTCCCAAAATAAATAAGGGCCATTCAAAACCAGAGCCATTATAATTTTTAAACTGGATGTCATTCCTAAGTAGCTTATTTGCTATTGGCAATTTCTAAGACTTCTTTAAAAGCCTACAGAGTTGGAACTTTCTCTCTTTCTTTTTAATGTTTGTTTATTTTTGCCACAGAGAGCCAGCAGGCGATGGGCAGAGAGAGTGGGGAGGGGGGACAGAGGACCCTGAAGCAGGCTCTGTGCTGACAGCTGAGAGCCTGACGTGGGGCTCAAACTCATGAACCATGAGATCAAGACCTGAGCTAAAGTCCGACACTTAACCAACTGAGCCACTCACATGCCCCAGATCTTTCTTTTTAATATGTATGACCAAAAGCCCATTGGTCTCTCACTATATCTAAAAAAATAAAAATAAAAATAAAAAAATAAATTATTGTGTGAAAGCCCAGGTTGACCACATCCAGTTATTTTAGAAGACACATTTACATGCATCTATACTCAGAATGTTTAGCATGTTATATCTTATCAAATTAACCCTCATCTGTTAGAATTTACTTTATGTTTCTCTAAAAATAATATTTTCTGGACACCTGGCAGGCTCAGTCGGTGGAGCACGCGACTCTTGATCTCCGTGTTGTGAGTTACGCCCCTTGATGGGGGTAGAGATTACATAAAAATAAAATCTTTTAAAAGAATAATAATATTTTCTTAGGAAAACTACACTTTCCTTCTCTGTCTGCTGGTTCTAAGCAATAATTTTTTAAGAGCTCCAATTATGTTTCTTGGACGATATCTCTAGGATTTCAATTTTAAGTAAAAGTGGTTACCTTAGAACATTTTAAAAAGATAAATGTGTAATTTGCTTTGTCCTGCAATACAGTGTGACTGTAAATTGTTGCCTTTGCCACACTTTCCAAATTCTTTATCTGCAATTCATTCTATTGCCCTGGTTGACCGTAAAGACCAAACACAGTGCAGAAATATTGGTCTCTGCCCTGCCTTTGGTCTTTGAAATGACAATGGCTGATGAAGAAAGAACCAGCACTGTGAACTCTGGAGTCAGCAGGTGGGTAGATGTAAAGGGTGTCGTATATCAAATATTTGTGTTTGTTGACGGTTTTGGGTATAAACTCTCTGAGTATATCCACCTGGGGATCTGTGGTTTCTTTTTGTGACTCGCTTTTACCAGCATACTGCTAAAGTAGGCAGGCAGTCTTCCTTAGGAACAATGTAAAATCTAAGCTACCTGAGGAGTGGTTAAAAAACTGGGTGCAATCAGAGAAACAAGGGAAACTTTTTCAGCAATACAGATGCACTTGTCTTCAGTTTTTTCTTCTTCTTGTCCTGTCACTATCCCTACACCCAGCTCCATTTTTGGAACTGGAAAGGAGGGAAAGGGGAGCCATTCTGTTTTGAAAATTTCCCCCCAGGGAATTCTGGTATGTACCCCTCCCCATCTAAGAACTAGAACTGTCTAAGATTTTCAGTGTTCTGAAACCAAAGCCCATGCTTACAACCACTATGCCATAGAGACTCATCGGCACTGATGACTGGATATTCTACAGAAAACTACTTTGGAAAATGCTGGAAGTATAATGTTGGGGTCGGTGTTGCATAGTGCCTATTAGAATGGGCTCTAGAGTCAGAAGACTGAATTTAAAATTGGGTTTCACCACTTATGAGCCAAAGGATTATGACAAAGTTTTTAACCCTTTGGATCCTCGGTTGTCATCTGTAAAGTGGTGATAACAGAACTTACGTAATAGGATTGTCATAAAAGGAGATAAGGTATATGAAGCTCTCAGTATCGTGCCTTGAATGTAGAAAAAATTAATAAATTTTAGTTATGATGGTGGTGGTGATGAAGATGATTATATTGGCTGTAATGGAATAATTTCCAGTATGTTCATTTAGGTAGGGTACATCAGAACCAGCTAGGAGCATGCAGGTGTGGAACTATAGTAAACCGTAAATGACATCATCAATGACAGGTCTAACAAATGCTTGTACCGTTCAATTAAGAATAACACTGGATTCAAATTTCTACAAGGAGACAGAAAACTAAAGACCGTGCTTTCATTCCCAAATTAGCAGGACCGTGTTTGAATACTCACCATGTTATCAGATGGTATCATAGGGCCATGTAGAGTTTAGCCCAGTGTCCTTCCAAAATTGATCTGAAATGTAATCATGTGACTGGGAGGCAGTAGGTCACAGATACTTATATGTGGAAAAATGGGACTATGTAACATTTTCTCATAGTAAACAAAGATTTGTACCAAGTGATTTGTTATAAATAAGAAAACAGTATAATATAATTTTATTAAATGTCTTTCTCCTAATCGCATTTTGAATAATCTCATGAAATATAATGAAATGAGAAGAAAGGTTTTGCCCAATGGCTGTGCTCCCTTCAAAAATTGTTTACAGACATTAATGTCACTTGTCCTCACCAGGGGTGGCAAAATTTTTCAGTCCATTGGAACTCTGATCAATTGGTATCGAATGTTTATGGCCTTTAGTTGGCAAATAACTCTGAGATCATGCCCAGGCTTCAAGGAAGTGAGTGTTGGGGTCAATGATTGTATCCCACAGGTGTAGGAGGGGTAACAGTGGCTTGTATGAGTAGGTGTTTTCCATTCCTGCTGTCCCAACCATGGTTTTGACAGTAATGGTAAAATGTTTGCTAAGAGCGCCTTGCTCTGACATGTGGAAAAGAATGGAAAGAGCCACATAACATGAACCATGTTCCAAATTCTCTCCTTAATTCATTCCAAATTCATCACCTGAATGCAAACCTACTGACCTCAGGAAATGACTAGGCTCCTGGAAAGGCTGCCACTTCTTCAGTAAAAAATGACTGATTCATAGTGGCTGCTGCTATTTAAGGTGAACTCAAAGGGTATTTCTCCAAACAGGAGGGTATATCAACGATTGTCCTGGGAAATACTGTAGGGGAGTATTGAGTATCTGTATTTAGAAAAACAAATGACCCATTTTAAGGTTAACCAACCCTTTCTAAATCCAACCAACCTAAACCATTTCAAACAATATATTGAATGAAAGCATCTACACCGGATATACCAGAGTGAAAAAAGTTGGTCTCCTTGGCACCTAATTAGCCTAGATTGCCCTTTCATGCACAGTATTGCCTTGTCTTATTCATAAATTCAGTATATCTGTCATTGTTGTGATTTTTTTTTCCCTATCAGCAGAAAGAAGTTAAACCCATACCATTGTAAAAGTGCATTTTTTTTACAGCATTGTTAAATAAAATGTCCTGGGTGTCATTTAATTCAGATGGATGAGATTAAAGCCAAGGACAGGATCATCTTTTCCCTGGAAAAAGAACTGGAGACCCAAACTGGCTATGTACAGAAACTCCAGCTGCAGAAGGAGGCTTTGGATGAACAGCTCTTTCTGGTCAAGGAGGCTGAGTGCAACATGAGCAGTCCGAAACGAGAAATTCCGGGAAGAGCGGGAGACGGCTCTGAGCACTGCGGCAGTCCTGTAAGTCTGTTTGAGCTGAAGTGAAGAACTCGGGAGTCATCTTTTATTTAGCTCCCAAGTTTTACTTTCCACTTAAGGTCTCTTCCTGTTTACTACAAAGAAATCAATTCTCCCTCCTACTATAAAACCAGCTAGTATCTTGGGAACAGGGTTTTCTAAACTCGTAGACAACAAAGTGGTCCACACTGCATTAGCAGATCACGAGAGAATTACTGGTCTTTTTAAATCTTTCATAGAATTTTTCTAGCCATGGGATACCTATCCAAACTTCAGCCCCTTGTAAGTGCCATAAATTAGATGAAACTATTTTACCTCTTGCCAAGACTGGTAATTTTCCTTTGTGTGAACCACTGAGTTGGAAATTGACAAAGACAGTTGTCATCTGCAGGAGTCAAAATGTATAACTGTATAAAAAACTAAACCACTTAAATCATCATCTGAAAGCTTCTGGTCTGATTGAACTTGCCACTTATTACCCTGGATTTTCATCATTTTATGTGAGAAATTATTTCCAGAACTGCAGCCATAGAAATCGGCTTGTATATAGTTGACTTTCATAAGGTATACCTTTCAAATTATTTAGCTGCTAAAAAGATGAAAATGTATTATTTAGGAACAGAGAGAGGTTCCAAAGTAGTACTTAGAACTAAGTAATGAATAATTTATGAATTGGTATTCAGGATATATATATCCCAGTAGGTGGTAGAACCAGGATTTAGCAGATGTAAGTTTTAGTTCTATCACTGACATTTACCTGCAGTGCAGCAAAATTGTCAAGAGAATGGGCTCTAGAGTCAGACTCTTCAGTTCAAATTCTGGATCTGCCACATACCGGATGACCCTGGGCAAATTATTTTACTGCTCAGAATTTCCTCATCTGTAAAAGAGAGGCCATAGTGCTACTCCATAAAGCTGGTGAGAGTTCTAGAAGTAATGGTATGTAAGATGTTGAGCGTAGTGTCTGGCTCATAGTTAGTATTTAATGCATATTAATTATAGATCTATTGATAGTAGCCACAAGACCTTGAATGATCATGACCTCTATGAATCTTCTCTGTTCTCCTGAATCCTCTAGGATTCTATGAATCTGGAGATATAGTGTGTGGGAAATTCCTTTCCAACAGTACAACACTCTCGAAATGTAAGATGATAATGGAATTGCAAGTCTGTAATGGTCCTGTGGACTCTGGAGCATAGAATTAATCCATGATGCCATGTGTAAAGTGATCCATGTCATTGATGCCAGTGGGGAAGCCAGTTGTTCTGGGCAAAATGTACTAGCAAAGGCTTTCTTATAATCTACTGCCTTTTATACACGAAGGCAATGTACCAGCTTTCTCACACGGACCTTTTTCACCAGGAATACGTAGGAATTTTTAAAGCCCAGCCCTACCTTCTACTCTTGGGCTAAGTGTAATAGGACACCCATGTTAGTTGTGGGAAGCAGTGTGCAGCCATGATGTAAGCGATGCTTCTTGAACCTCATGGAATTATAACATGACCCTGGCCTCATAGCTCACAGATCTGATAAGTTCATCCAACCATCTGCTACTCCCCCTGCCAGGAGTCAGGACTCCAGAGAGTATCTGCCACTGGAATTCACTTGCAATTTCAACCGGTCTTGGTCTTCAACTCAAACAGTGACTGTGGAGGGTTAGAAGAGGATAAATAAATATTTACTCTTCTCTGAATAGAGAACATTTTAGTCTCCCCTCATAAGCCAGATGAAAGGTACCAAGCCTCTCACTTATTTATGAGTGGAATTCCAAAACTTTGTGAAAAGTGCTACTGAAGAAATACCCATTTCAATTTTCCTGTGTAGGATTTGAGAAGAAATCAAAAGAGAATAGCTGAATTGAATGCCACTATAAGAAAATTAGAAGACAGGAATACCTTGCTTGGAGATGAACGAAATGAACTGGTGAGTTCTGATCAGAATTATTTAGGTAGTTAGTTGGTTAGTGAAGCATTTTGTTTTAAAAAGTATATATGATGTTGTAGAAGTATAACATAAAGAAAAACACAGAAATAATAAAGGTACAGGTTAATAAATACACCCAAAGTGACACACCCATATAACTACCACCCAGATGAGGGTATAGATTACCAGCAGCTCAGAACCTCCCTTTCTTATGACCTCTCCCACTCACCATCCTTCTAGAGTTAATCGCTCTAGTGAATTCTATCGCTATAGAGGTCCATCACTGTTTTTAAAATGTTTTGTAAATGGCATCGTACAATAATTACTCTTGTGTGTCTGGCTTTTCTACCCAGCATTACATTTGTGAAAGTCATTCATTGTATTGCATGTATAATTCATTCATTTTCTTACTCTGTTGTATCCAATAATACACCACCATATATTTACTCTTCTATTGTTAATGGACATTTATATCATTTCTTGACAGTTTTAATGTTAATGGTGCATGTCTTTGGTGAGAAGACATGTTCATTTCTGGTGAGAATATACAAGAAGCAGAATTACTGGATCATAGAGTATGCATGTGGTCAGCTTCCCTAGGTGTTGCCAGTTTTCCACACATTTTATACCAATTACATTCCCACCAACAATGTATGAGAGTTACAGCTTCTCCACATCTTTGCCAACATGCACAGATAATTGATCATATTCGTCACTTTGGTGGGTGTGAACGATAATTCTGAAGGATTTTGATTTGTACTTTGCTTAATACTGAGGTTGACTGATTTTTCACATATCTTTTGGCCTTCTGGGTATCCCTGTGCGAGTTGCCCTTTGTCTTTTGTAAAATTTTCTTTTGTACTGCCTTTATTTTCTTATGAAGAATAGGAATTCTTTACATAATTTTTGGCTACTTGTATTTAAAATATCTTCTTCCGCACCTTACATTTTACATACTTAATGGTGGCTCTTGGTACAAAGAAGTTATTTCCAGCCTTTCCTTTTTTTCAAATATATGCATTTTAGGTTATAAATGTCTGTAAGCATGACTGGCTTCATCTCATATGTTTTTTTTTTAATGTCATAGTGTATTGCTATTTAGTTCAAAATCTTTGCTAACACAGGATTTCTCCTTTGACCCGTGGGTTACTTAGCACTCAAGGCTTAACTTCAAACATCCGGAAATTTTTGAGTTACGTTTCTGGTATTGATTTCTCCCTTACGTCCACTAGTCAGAGAACAAAGTTTGTATTATTTCTTGTTCTTTTTTAAGTTGAAATGTACTTGACACATAATGTTATATTAGGTATACTTTGTATCATTTCATTCTTTAAAATTTGTTGAGTTTTGCTTTATGATGCCAGCCTATTGTCAATTTTAGAAACGTTCCATGTTCCCAGGAAAAGAACGTATACTCTGCAATCATTGCATGCATTTTGAATCAAGTTCATTAGTCTCCTATATCTTTATAATGTTTTTGTGTGCTTCTTCTCCCAACAGATGTGTCTATTTCTATTCTTAGTTCTGTTGATTCTGCTTTATATATATTTGAAGTCATGGTACTAGGTACATATAAATTAAGATTTGTTAAATGCTTCCATCATGAATTTTTATCTTCCATAATACTTCTTAAAGGCTTGATCTGATGATAGTGGAGCTATATCAGAATTTTTTCTTTACTGGTTTCATGAATATCTATATTGACGTTGAAACTTTATGGTATTTAAGCTGTATCTCTCTTTTTTAACATTTATTTATTTTTGAGAGATTAGAAGGGTGCAGAGAGAGAGGAGGACAGAGGATATGAAGTGGGCTTTGTGGTGGTAGCAGTGAGCCTGATGCAGGGCTCAAACTCACGAGCTGTGAGATGATGACCTGAGCTGAAGTCAGACGCAAAAGCACCTGAGCCGCCCAGGCATCCCTAAGCTATACCTTTTAAAAGGAACAGTTTTTTGGGGGTACTTTGAATCTATGGTTACTGATGTATTGGTATGGTAGAATTACTGATATCTCCTTTTATTTGTGTTTATCTACATCTTCCATAAATAGCATCTACTGAACCTGGAGCACCTGAGTGGCTCAGTTGGTTAAGCATCGGACTCTGGATCTCAGCTCCGGTCTTGACCTCATCATCCTGAGTTAAAGCCCAGCCTTGGGCTCCTCACTGGGTGTGGAACCTACTTAAAAATAACTATTTAAAATCCTTGTCCTTGACCTTCAGAAAAGAGACAATGTTTAAAATAGCGAACCTAGTGGAATAATTTATTTGCTCTTGTGTGCTCAATATTTAATATGTTTGCTTCAGATACTGAAGCTCAAAACTCAGGATTAAATGAGGTTATGAAAAATTTTGGCCTTGGATATAAAATGAGTTTTCAAATGACAGGATATTGTTGGGGAGTACTGTTTTAGAATCACATGAGCAGCTTTTTCAAATATTTATAGGTAGCTAAGTCTCCTATCCCAGCACTTCCAAAAACGTTAGACTCTCAGAAATAGGAACAAGTACTTTAAACAATCTAGTCAGATGGTTCTGACATACCCCACCACTTTTCTTGCTTCAGTACCCCTCCCCCAATACATATCATTCAGAATCATTAGTATAAAGTGAGTGAACTGCCATAGGAACTTTACCATGGAAATCCATTACGTATAGAATGACCATAAAATATGCCATCCAAGTGGAAGAGTTTGGAGAGCAAAAGGGTTGGGGACTATTAACAATTACGCCTAAGACAGCCTTCCTAAAGTTAGACCAGTGGTTCTCAGCTATAGGCAATTTTGGAAGTATCTGGAGACACTTTTGATTGTCACAACTGGGAGGATGTTACTGGAATCTAGTGGGCAGAAGCCAGGGATGCTGCTAAACATGGTACCATGCACAGGACATCTCCTCATGGCAAAACCTATCTAGCCCTAAATATCTAGAGTGCAGAGGTTGAGAAACCCTGCCTTAGACTAACAGGTGAACCAGAGTATGGTCACTCTTAATTATGGGTGGGTAAGAATACAATCATACTTTGCCTAGGCTTGGTGAGAATTAAATGTTCTTAAACACAAATCTCAATCGAACTTTGAGAGTAAGTTGTTGTTGTTGTTTTACCTCAGTAATAGTTCCTTAAAAATAAACATCTTTGGGGCACCTGGATCTTGGGGTCATGAGTTCAAGCCCCAGGTTGGGTGTCGAGATTATAAAAAAATAAACTTTAAATAAATATATAAATAAAAATAAAGGGCTTTATTATGGTTCAGGTGTCTTAGCAAGATCTCTCATGGAAGAACAGACTTTGGCATTAACCCGGCTTGGGTTTGGGTCCTGGTTGCACTGCTTAGTGATGTGTGATTCATATGTGCTGCTTTATCTCTCTGAGCCAGTGAGGGGTCATTACAGGCCCAGGGAGAGGTATGAGCAGTGCGAGATTGGGGCTGAGCATATAAATCCTTGGCTACAGGAATCAAGGGCAAGCAAGGTATGCAATTGCTCTTCCCAAGCATTTCCAAAAGCAGAACCTTGGTAGCCTCTCCTTTAAGGTAATACATCAAGAGTTGGGATGTCTGTGATGAAAAACCATTAAGGGTGTCTGGGTGGCTCAGTCAGTTAAGTGTCAGACTTTAGCTCAGGTCATGATCTCATGGTCCGTGAGTTCAGGCTCCGCCTCAGGCTCTGTGATGACAGCTCAGAGCCTGGCACCTGCTTCAGATTCTGTGTCTCCTTCTTTCTCTGCCCCTCCCCAGCTCTCACTCTGTCTGTCTGTCTCTCTCAAAAATAAATAACATTAAGAAAAAAAAAAAAGAAAAGCCGTTAGAGGAAACTGAGAACAAAGCAGTCAGGCTGTTAAATGAAGGATGAGAGGGGCGCCTGGGTGGCTCAGTCAGTTGAGCGGCCGACTTTGGCTCAGGTCATGATCTCACAGTTCGTGGGTTCGAGCCCCGCGTCGGGCTCTGTGCTGACAGATAGCTCAGAGCCTGGAGCCTACTTCCGATTCTGTATGTCCTTCTCTCTCTGCCCCTCCCCTGCTCATCATCTGTCTCTCTCTGTCTCTCAAAAATAAATAAATGTTAAGAAAAAAAATGAAGGATGAGAATGGTCAGTCCCAAAATAAATGGTGAAGCAGAGAAAAGGCAGCCCCAGATGGGCTTTCACTCTTTCCACCCCCCACATCCACTCCAGCACAAGAGACAAATTGTAACTTCTGTCTTCCCAGTTAAAACGTGTGCGGGAAACTGAAAAACAATGTAAACCTCTTCTGGAAAGGAACAAGTGCCTCGCCAAGAGAAACGATGAACTGATGGTGTCTTTGCAGCGCATGGAAGAGAAGCTAAAAGCTGTGACGAAGGAAAATTCAGAAATGGTGTGTATCAGAGAGTCTGAAAAGCTGCAGCTTCTGTCCTTATATTATTCCAGTCACCGGTCTTATTGTTCTTTGTCGGTTTGTTTTTAAAATATAATGCTGGTCATGAAGGTTTGGGTTTTCCCTCTGTAAGCAAGGAACCTTTCCAGTGTTTTTGACTTGTAGCAATTAAAATGCACCTGAGGGTTTTGGTTGGTGTGTAGATGAACCTGAGAAATTTTCACATTTAGCTGGAACCTCATAAAGTTTCTACAGATATTTTATGTTAACTATTAAAGTTTCGGGTTAAGGGTTTACCTATACTTTCTTCTTTTCCAATCCAGAGAGAAAAAATAACATCCCATCCACCCTTGAAGAAATTAAAATCACTGAATGACCTCGATCAAGCTAATGAAGAACAAGAGACAGAGTTTTTAAAACTTCAAGTCATTGAGCAGCAGAACATCATCGATGAGCTCACAAGGGTAGGTCTTGATCAGTCTATAAACTAAACTGTTCCCAAGGACAAGTAGCCAAGAAATCAGCATACACTGGAAGTGCTTGATAATTTCTTCAGATTAGCTTCAAAGGCCCAAGCTTATATATTCAATATATAAATAGGTTGAAGAGACTCTATTCCAAAATTACTTTATATTATTAAGCTGTTTTATACGTTTTCAGTTATAGTCCTTTGCTAACTCATTTGGTAACACAAATAGTAGCTTCAAGGTACCTTAAAAGAACTTTCAAATGCATTCTTATGTGAGTAGAGAGGTAGTGTGGGTATGCCTTATAATTGCTTTCCCGTATCAAGAGTCTGAAGGTAAGAGATTAAATATTTTGCCAACAATAACAGGACCACATGCCCCTTATTTCTCAACATTTAATTCAGTGTCTAGTACTTACGTGCAGTTTAATATTTGTTGAGAGGTGCCCAGGTGGCTCAGTCAGTTAAGCATCCGACTTTGGCTCAGGTCATGATCTCAAAGTTCGTGAGTTTGAGCCCCTCACAGTGCAAAGCCTGCTTGGGATTCTCTCTCTCTCTCTCTCTCTCCCTCCCTCCCTCCCTCCCTCTCCCCCTCTCCCCCTCTCCCCCACTCTCTCTGCCCCTCCCCTGCTCACATGCACATGCATGTGCTCTTTCTCTCTCTCTCACAAAATGAATAAACTTTAAATAAATAAATAAATAAATAAATATTTGTTGAATGAACAGTGACATCGTAATTACATGACACCGTGGAAGTTTCAGTCCCAGTGTTCTGACTGCTGAAGTAGGTTACTATTCCCATTTGCATCTGGCCAAGCACTCTTTTACCAACAGCAGTGGACTAAGCCCGTTAGATGCCTTTGGGTTTCCTCTTTGCTTCTCAGTCTTTATTCTGTGATTGACGTCTCTGGTTGCTCTCACTTCAGGACCCACCCGAGGGCTGGAGAGTTGAGACACTAGCAATGGGGTGGGGGTGGTTAGGCAGGTGTCTCCAGAGAAGGGTGAGCAAGATGATTTCCTGCCATTGAGGGAAGAGAAGATTATAACTTCTGTTTGTGACTATTTGTGGTTTACCCTTTTTAACTGGTCTAAGTTCAATCTATGTTATAACGCATATAGTGTATTAGGAGGATAATCTAAATATAAAGTTTCAACGTTTCAGATATGTTGAAGTTGTATGATCAAAATATTTTACAAGGCAGGAAATCCAAAAAGTTAACATCACTGACTTTAACCAGACTGTTTATAAAACAGGTGAAGCACTGTGTCTCTTACTTCACATCCATATCCTTTATAACTCTTAAATCGCAGATTTACTCAGCCAAGAATTTGCTCAGCTTTGAGTATCGAAACTTAAAGCTAAAAGTTTCTTACAGGATTTTGACATGTTGAGGCATGTCATCCAGCCTTTCGAGGAAACTGTCACTTATTTAACCAACCTTTGAGTCTGTACAGTAAATACACAGAGTACTTATTGGATGAACACCCAATTCCCAGGCGATATCCATCCACAACAAGAATGAATCAGGAAATCAATCATTACTTCTAGATATTCTTTGAGATTCCCAGACATTCCAGCAGGAACCATTGCCCCTTCACACACACACACACACACACACACACACACACACACACACACAAAAGAGCCACTAGATGATTCCAATGCAGTAGGCACTCCTGTTTCCATCTTCAGAGGCTGCCAGTGAGAACAAGGGTCTGAGAATAGTCCAAAAGACAGTTTTCTGTGCCTTCAAGTGATTAAAGGCAAAGAATAAAGTTTTTGTGAAGTAGTATTTTTTTAATATCTAAAAATAAAGTAATTTGAAAAATTACTGAAAAAAAACTGAAAAATTGTGCTTTGGGAAAATAGGAGTGACTCTTTTCAGAGCTACTTGATCTTTAAGTATAACAAAGGATTCTGATGAAGAAGACTGTGCCCTTCTTGACTGGGAGGCTCTCAGACCCACACAGATTATCAGGAAACGCTGTAGAGTATTTTTACTATAAAAATATGTTAAGTATACATGGGATGCTGGCTGGCTCAGTCAGAGGAGCTCGTGACTCTTAAGCTCAAGGTCCTGGGTTCAAGTCCCATGTTGAGTGTAGAGATTACTTAAATAAATAAAAACTTAAAAAATATGTAAGTATTAACCCTAAAAGTTGCCAAAATTACAAAACACAATCTTACTTTAAATGGAAATATGTAATGACTCAGGCAAAAACCAACTCTGACATTAAAAAATTAAAAAACAACCCTAGGGGAGCCTGGGTGGCTCATTCGGTGAAGCATCCAACTTCACCTCAGGTCATGATCTCACAGTCTGTGACTTCGAGCCCCACATTGGGCTCTGTGCTGAGAGCTCAGAGCCTGGAGCCTGCTTCAGATTCTGTGTCTCCCTCTCTCTCTCCCCTCCCCCACTCAAGCTGTGTCTCTGTCTCTCTGTCTCTCTTTCTCCCAAAAAAATAAACGTTAAAAAAATTTTTTTAAAGAAAACCTATAGGAAAATATGTACCAACTCAACACCTGAAAAGCTTTGTCTGTTTTCCAGGACCGAGAAAAGCTCATCCGTAGGAGAAAACATAGAAGAAGTTCCAAGCCAATTAAGGTAATGTGAAAACTAGGTTATCAGGTTTTTGCCACAAACACTGCCAAAGAAGTGAGGCTTGCCAAGGAATCTTCCTGCAAAGATGTGATAAATCAGATGTTCCTAAACTGCAGCAAACCATGGGCTTTATCTGCTAGAAGAAAATCTCTTCTCCTGACAGTTCTTAGAAGTCCCCAGATGATTGTGTTACGGATTTTAACCTTTAAGGTTTGCTTTAATATGAGACTATCTGAGTGAAAAAAAGAAAAGCACTAGGTTTGATATAGAAAGCATTATCTGACAAGCCAGAGAGTCAAACTCCCAAGAACATGAGAGAGATGCGTAGGATTTAATGCCTCACAGTGAACAATATTAGTGTCTCATGCCCACCCTATAATTGATTAATATATTTTTAGTATTCACTTGGACAGTATTACTGATAATGATTTGATTTTATTTCATTATCCACTTGGATGATATTATTGATAATGGTTATTAATAATGGTACTCTCAGGGGTGCCTGGGTGGCTCAGTCAGTTAAGTGTCCAACTCTAGATTTTGGCTCAGGTCATGATCTTGTGGTCGTGAGATTGAGCCTCACATTGAGCTCTGTGCTGAATGTGGATCCTGCTTGAGATTCTCTCTCTCCCTCTCTCTCTCTGCCCCTACTCTGCTCATGCTTTCTCTCTCTCTCTCAAATAAATAAACAAAAAAATTATCATTAAAAAAATGGTACTCTCAGTCCACCAATATTTGTATAGCCTCTTATAATCCACAAAGTTGTTTAATTTGTCTACTTGATTTTGTTTTTATCAAGTATATCATTTGATTTGGATATGGGATTAGATGACAAGACATAAGATTTGACCATCTCACATAGATGCCTGGACTTTAGGTTTCCTGATTATATTTTAAATACTGAAAAGAGTGTTCTATGAAGAGAGCCAAATGTTAATGAATATTCCCCCAAAACTTCAGAAGTGTGAAATAATGTGGGACAAACTTTTATTGGAATTACTGTGTTCATACCCAAAGTTTTTATTTCATTCAAGAAGCACTAAAGGACCCCTGTCTTCTGTGTCCATTTGCACATATGGCATTCGATGGTGCCTTTATAATATGTTGACTTTCTCCGCTTCTAGTCACGTCAGTAAATATGTACTTTCCCTCCCCTAGAGGCCTGTTTTGGACCCATTTATTGGCTATGATGAGGACTCCATGGATTCAGAGACATCATCTATGGCCTCGTTTAGAACAGATCGAACACCAGCTACTCCTGATGATGACTTGGATGAAGTAAGCTTTTCCACTTCTTTAGTCTTATGATATTGTCACCAAATCTTTCCTTTAAGGTGGGGAAAAAGCCTTACCCTTCTAATATCCCATTTAAGCTGAACAAAATGATCACTATACCCATTTGACTTCATTACCTCTTGGAAAATAGCTTCCCCTGTGTCATGTAGCCCTTTTAACAACCTGTCTAAAGTTCTGTTCTATAACTTGAAGACTTTTTTTTCAAAATAAAAGTCCCTTTTCTGGACTGCCTGGATGGCTCAATCAGTAGAGCATGCAACTCTTGATCTTAGGGTTATGAGTTCAAGCCCCGTACTTAAAAAAGAAAGTCACTCTCCCAAATTCTTCATCTAGGGACGGTGTGAACCAAGAAACAAGCTTAGAAGAACAAGCTTCTTGATACAGTTGAAGACAGCGTTTAGCAAAATGTGCTCTGTAGACTCCCTTTATCAAAATCATTTAGGGGGATTTGATCACAATGAACATTCCTGGGCTCTACCTCCAACTCCTGACTTAGGATCTTGTGGGTAGAACCCTCAACTCTGCATTTGTCCAAAACTCCCTGGTGATTGTATTATGCTCTGAAGTTTGAGACCTAAAGCTGTAAAACTTTGTTTTTACAATTTATCTCTGGAAGAATTTGTTGGATTTGCATGTACTGAAAAGAATTGAGACTAAAACTCTAAGTATCATTGACTGACATTTGTATCCAGACTTATATCCGGTATAAGTTGTTCTCATGTGAGTCCAAAATGGACTATTATCCAAGCCCAAATGAGCAATCATCAGAAATGTATAAATAAGCAAATGTCTCTTGATGACAAATATTAAGTATTTCTGCAATGTCTGTCTTGAAAGTATACTCCCCATGTCTACTAAAATTAAGAATAAAATCACAGTGGGGCGCCTGGGTGGCTCAGTTGGTTAAGCGTCCGATTTCGGCTCAGGTCATGATCTCACGGTTCGTGGGTTCAAGCCCCACGTCAGGCTCTGTGCTGACAGCCAGCTCAGAGCCTGGAGCCTGTCTTTGGATTCTGTATCTCCCTCTCTCTCTGACCCTCCCCTGCTCGCGCTGTCTTTCTCTGTCTCTCAAAAATAAATAAAAAACATTAAAAAAAAAGAATAAAATCACACCAAATCCAGTATCAGACATTTACTTCTCCTTATAAAGTGGGAAAATGTTAATATTTCACATTGAACACAGAACCGGAACGTGACATAATAATTTTTTGGCTTTTTTGTTTGTTTGTTTTGTTACCTTAAGAGTTTAGCTGCTGAAGAATCAGAGCTACGTTTTCGACAATTAACAAA
Source organism: Cryptoprocta ferox (assembly GCA_028646485.1). NCBI lineage: Eukaryota > Metazoa > Chordata > Mammalia > Carnivora > Eupleridae > Cryptoprocta > Cryptoprocta ferox. The sequence goes on along the minus strand of CM053572.1, from coordinate 35,048,471 downwards.
AGAATACCAGGCCCTCCAGAGAGCATACGCCCTCCTGCAGGAGCAGACTGGAGGCATCATCGATGCTGAAAGAGAAGCCAAGGTCAGTATCCATCAATGGAGGGTGCTCTGAATTGGCTTGTGGCAGTCACCACATAAAAGTACCATGGACAGAAAAATATCAATAGGCTAGCTTTCCCTCAATCCTTCTCTCCACTGTGGCTTTTGAACTGTTTTATCTTTTATGTCAACAAACCTTGGATCTAGAGACATTAGAACCAACTTAGATCAATGCTTTTGTTCCCGTAAAGACCGTAGTTCTTATGCTTGCTATTTGAAAACTTCTATTTTCAAAGCTAGACAATATTGAATTTTGATAATCCACTTTATTTAGCTTCTTGCTTGTAAAAAAAATACTTACGTGGTTAGCCATTTTCTTTTTAGTTAATAAGTGCACAGCATTACATCAGTACCTCACAAAGAATTTTCACTGACAATATCTCATTTTATTTGTATGACAGCACCCTAAGACAGGTATTTTATGAAACAGGAGTTTAAGGCTCCGAGAGGTTAATTGACTTGTCCAAGATCACACAGCTAATAAATGGAAAACTTGGATTCCAGCTAAAATCTTACTGGATCAAACGTTCTTTACATTATATTACAACTGCCTCACAGTTTTTTTAAAAAACAGTTATTTTCAAACACACACACACACACACCTGCAATACTAATGCTCAAAATTTGTTGAATGCTTTGTGTTCCAGGCATTGTTCTAAGCACTTTACATACGTTATCTCATGTAATCCTAAAACAACCCTATGAGTTATAGGCTATTATTAGCTACGTCCTTTTTATAGGAGAGGAGATAATAGCTTAGTAGGAGTTAAATGTAGATGAGCTAGGTTGAAACCAGGATATGTAGCTTAGTTAGATGAAAGCTAGGATATGAACCTAGTGTTTCTGAGTTCACAGTCATAACCACCATGCCATAACTGCCTCATAGATTAGTTTACATGGGGCAAGAAGGAATATGACAACCCAGTGATTTTATCTCACTTTCAATTTAAAGGGTCTGTAGTGTGCTGAGGAATATTGTAAGAACTACCGTTAGTTGTTTAGTGGGACAGGATAGATATTATAGTTATGTATTTTAAATGGAAACTTACATACATGCACATATTTATACATAACTGAATAAATGTTAAAAAAAAAAAAAACACCACTGCGATTTGGAATGCAATCATTAGAAAGGGATGTATGTGTGTTCCTTCGTGTTTATGTTCTAATACCTTTTACTTGTGGTTTTCATTATCAGTTATGTACTAAGCATTCTTACCAACATAGGATTGGCCAATTAAAATAAGAGCATACATCTTGTTTTTGAAGAAGTGATGATGTAGAAATTTTCTCTCATCTCACCCTCTCCTCTAAACAAAGGTTTAGCATTATCTCTGGCCAGAAAAGAAAAAAAACTTAATCATTTTCAGCAAAATAGTCTAAAACAAATCAATATGTTAGAAAAAGAACAATAGAATAAATTCAAAGAAAGTAGAAATGCAGAAATAGATAATATATATGAAAGAACATCATTGAAAACAAAACATGTAATCATTTTGATACAAGAAAGAAAATTATTTGTACTCAATGCTCATTTAAAGTTAAAATGATTCTTACAAAATTAAGCTTAGAATTTTTTTTAACCTGGTAAAGGTATATATAATCTTCAATTGTCCAAAGATACATTCTCCTCACCATGAAGGATAAGAAAAGGAAGGGTTCCTGGCTGGCTCAATCGATAGGGCATGAGGCTCTTCATCTTAAGGTTGTGAGTTCAAGCCACATGTTGGGCAAAAAGATTACTTTTAAGGAAGGAAACAGAAAAAGAGAAAAAAGAAAAGGATACCTGCCATTGCTGACTTTATTCTACATTGTAATAAAGAACCCATATAGATCATATGAAAAGAAAAAATTTGTGTATGGGCAAAAAACAAACAAAAACCCCACTTATTTTTCACAGAGAATAAGTTCCTATGTAGGGAGAATACAAGAAAATATGAAAACAAATGAAGTAGTCAGATTGCTCCATAGAAGGTCAGTATCCAGGGGCATGTGGGTGGCTCAGTCGGTTAAGCATCCGACTACAGCTCAGGTCATGATATCACGGTTTGTGGGTTCGAGCCCCGCATCAGGCTCTGTGCTGATCAGTATCCAAAACTGCTGATACACACACATATACACATAAAACATACATTACATACATGCATGCATCTGGATTTAGATTTAAAGCACAAAGTTGATTCTAAAAGAATGGCAAGTTTTGGGAGGGGCAAAATGAGAGAAGACTTTCCAGAAGGGGAATTTATTTAAATAAACAGAGAAGTGGAGGGTTACAAGGCATATTTAGGAAGTAAGGAGATCACTAGTGGATCAGTGGTGAACTTTGTTGATGAGTAGTGGGAAAAGACTGCATATATAATGAGAGTTCTCAAATCTCAGCTAACAAGTTTGAATTTTAACCTGATAATAAAGGGAACATTGAAAGTTTTAAGCAAAAATTTAGACCATAAAGATAGGGTTTTTTTTCAAGTTTATTTATTTTGAGAGAGAGGGAGAGAAAATGAGTGGGGGAGTGGCAGAGGGAGATGGAAAGAGAGAGAATCCCAAGCAGACTCCGTGCTTTCAGCACAGAGCCCCACACAGGGCTCCATCTCATGAACCGTGAGATCATGACCTGAGCCAAAATCAAGAGCAGATGCTCAACCAACTGAGCTGCCTGAGCGCCCCAACCATCAAAATAGTTTTTAAAAGATCTTTGGTCAAAGAAAAAAAATTGTTTTTCTTGCTTGGTGAGTGCTAATTAAGGAACATGAGGGGAGGAAAAATACCAAATTACCATTTTACTTACTGAGTTCTGGAATTTTGATTTCACTAGGCGCAGGAACAGCTCCAAGCAGAGGTGCTAAGGTATAAAGCCAAAATTGAAGATCTGGAAGCGACTCTGGCTCAGAAAGGGCAGGTAGGCATTTGGTGGCTAGCACTCCTGCAGATGCAGACAATTCAATCTGACCTTCCTCTGGACCACCCTGTGCATGGGCCTCACCCAGGACACGGCTTGGCTCTCCACAGTGACCTTTCTCACACTGTGTCAGAATGTTCAGCTCTGTGTTTCTGTCCCTGGTGTTTTTCTGGCCAGAGTGTGAACCCACCTACAACAATGAATGAGGCTGGGAGAGAGAGGGAATGCCAGAGGCAGCGGAGCGCTGTACAAATAGCCTAGAGTGGTCATAAGCTGCTAAGACAAAGACCCGCCCCTCAAGCTGCATTCTTTGCCTCTCTGCTACATTTATGGTTCTGCATTTTAATGTTTTCCATCCATATGTATCTAGCCTGTGTGCATTCTGACCCTTTTCACTTTTTGCCTGTGTGGTCACTTCTGAGTCCCCGGAAGGCTGGTCCTGGATTATTCAGACTGAAAAAGTTAGAGATAGTGAGCGACAGTGAAGAGGGTGTTCAATTTTCCTGGCGACTTTGGCCCCAATGTCCTTGAATGCGGAGCTGACGGGGGTGGGTGTCATATACCAGCCATCAGCAGGCCAACAGACTGGGTGAGAGAAGACAGCTCTGGCAAAGTGGTTTGACACAGGCTCTTTCGTGCCACTCTGAAATGCTGACTGCGCGGTATTCTTTGTCAAACAGGATTCACACTGGGTAGAAGATAAACAACTTTTCATTAAGAGAAACCAGGAGCTTTTAGAAAAGGTATGTTGGGCGCCAACACCCTAGTGGGGCAGAGGAGAAAATGATGAGAGATCCAGGAACAGCAGGGGGTCCTCTCAGGAGTGGCACAGGGGCTTGCGGGAGGGGAGGCTTTTCCAGCGCTGCGCTCTCCTCTGCTGCGTGCTCAACTGCATCCCTGTCACCGCCATCACCATCACTTAGTGGCACGTGTGCATGGCTCTGTGCTGGCATTGTGCCGACTTGAGAGGATGTGATCCCTGAAGCCTACTGATTTGTTAACCATATATATATATATGTATATACTGTATAGGTATTGTACATATATATGTATATATATATATATATATACACACACACCCACACGTGCACACATCCTATGTGGTTGTCCATCTACAAAAAACACACTGTGACTAGGACTTGTTTTTTTGTGCAAGGCAGTGACAGAATATAACTCCAAGAACATGGTGCACCCTAGCATAGACTGTGTTCTCACTTCTAATCGTTTTGCTAATCTTGGCTATTTATATACATATATTTTTTTAAAAAGAAAGAACTTCTTAAAAGATGCATCCAAGGCACAAAACAGCATGTCCAGGAGGTTGTTCAACAAATCAAGATGCAAAAGCATGGTTTAGGCCCAATACATAGAATTAATTCAGTTATCTGAATACAGGCTTTTGATTGGGACAGTGAAATACAACAGAGAGCATTTTAAGTTCAAAAGCGGTTCTTTCCATTAGTATTTACCTTCCATAAATCTAATGAAAAGATTATAAAGTAACTTTAAATTATTCTTGAAAAAAAAACCCAGAATTTGAAAGCCCATTCGAATAAGGGAAATAATTCTGTTGGTTCATCCAAAGGTTACGTAGAAATTAGTTTAGCATTATTTCTGCCAATATTCACTAGCTGGGCAAGTAGAAAATTAACCACCACACTCTTGTAAGCATGAGAAGGGAAAGAAGATGCTTGTCCTCCCTCCCCTCTGGTCTAGCAAAGTCCTTATCGTACCTCACTTTCTGAATGATGAAAGACAGAACAGATGGATGGAAGGTGGGTGGGTATTGAGAACTGGTACTCTCAGAGAGGTGAGGGGTCCCTATGAAGAAACTTTGTCACACATTGGCCCTGGTCTCTGAATTGCAACCCGTGAGCCACTGACCTAATTGCTAGTGCTAACCATTAGAACCAAACATCTCCCCAGGTATCCCATCTCTGAAGCAAATTCAAGATCCTAGGGAGTAGAATCTCTTTTTGTGATCTAAGTCAACTTCTAAAAACCTTTGGAAGTTTGCTCCACCACAAAAATCTGAATGCAAATCTAAATCTAAGTATAAAAAACTTGACTACATTAATTAATGTTACTAATATCTGTTTCCCCATTTTTTTCCTTTAATTTTTCTATGTCATCAGGCTATGAGAAAAAGAGGTTTTCAGTAGTCTCAGAGATGTCCAGTAATAAGTGTGATTACATTTCTTTGTCACCTAAAAAATAATTCTCATCATGTCTTCTGTCTGATTTCATTCGATCTTGATTTCTTTGGGCTACAAGGAAAATTTGAGGGGCTCAAGCTTCTAAGAGTAAAAGAAAACCAAAATGATGATAAAGCTAAACATCCTATTTCAAGTGTGTATACTTGGGGAAGTAAGAGTCATCCTATGATAAAAAGCCCCTGGGTTTTTATTTCTTAGTTCAAGATTTTAAATAGTTACTGTGCCTAAGGTCCCACCTACACAGTGTATATCAAAGGCAGCCCCGAACCTATTACAGATCATGAAAATTTTCTGATACCTTGTAGACATGGGCCTGTCCTATAGGGTGAGGCATATTTTACACAACTAACTTAATTCCAAGCTTCATCAGGTTATAGAAGGAGTCAAATAGGAAAGCAGAGGGAAAAGGTGTTACTTCTAAATGGGTAAACAAAAGAAGCCTCTTCTGGTAGGGGATATTAGAGTTCCATGTTCAAGGAAGAGTAGGATTTTCTCACATAGAAAAGGGGGAGACCCTTTTAGACAGAAAGATGAGTAAAGATACAGCGTTATCCTGTATAATCCTGGCATAATCAGTCCATAGGATAGATATGGGTTTCTAGATTCTTGTGTGTGTGATCACATGTGAGTGTGTGTGTGTGTCTAGAGATGACAGGGAGACTATTTAAGCCTAGAAAGCTAGGTGTTTGGGTTCCATACTGACGAGTTTGGCTTTATTTTACGGGTAATTGGAACTCCACAAAGTTTTGTATATGATCAGAGCTATTTAGGTAAAATTTCTCCAACCGTTTGTAACTCCAGAAACAAGAGATGTCAGTGTCCATTACTTACATCATTAAATTTAGTCCCAGGACACTGTCCCTGACCCACAGCAAGGGCCTAATGAGTACTCGCAGATTCACTACTCCTAGGGTCCCCAGATGTCATGTCAATGAATGGGGGTCGTCTTGTCTCATTTTCCTCTAGGACACAAAAAGTTCAACTAAAGGATAACTAGAAGGAAACCCTAAGACTTCTTTTGCTCACATCTCCTTGGGATTTTTTTTTTCCTGGTCTAGATGATGTATTCACCAAGTAAATGAGTGCTCTCCATGCTTGCTTTGCTAAGTTGTAGACGGTGTTTGCGATGTTCACCTAACTTGAGGATTTACTTTATTAGATAGAAAAACAGGAGGCAGAAAATCACCGGTTACAGCAAGAACTACAGGATGCCCGAGACCAGAATGAGCTGCTGGAGTTTCGAAACCTAGAGCTAGAAGTAAGGCAATGATGATAACAATGATAATACAAATAATCATAACAATTAGCATGCACTGAACACATCCTATGTGTGAGGTGCTGAATTAAGCATTTCCCATGTGTACTCTCCTTGGACCTCAATGTCCATAATCAGAATTTCATAGATGAGGCAACCGACATTAAACAACTTGCCCAAGACCTGTGACTGTAAGTGGTGAAGCACTGATGCCAAGTCTGAATTGTCCGCTCAGAGACTGTGCTTTTCAGCACTATTGCCTTTAAGAGCAAGACTAATGAATGATTTTTAAATAATTTAAATAATGATTTCAAACTTCATCAATATTTCATTGCTTTTCAATAATCATTTCCATCCTTCATTGAATTATGACTCATAAAAATGTTACCTCAAGAATTATATTTCAGATTGTGCTATATACAAAAATATTTTGTTTTAGGTACTTGAATTAGTGAGTAAACTTTTTAATCTCTAATGCGCTTATGAAAAAGGCTAAGAAGCAAGGTGACTTGTTGAAGGAAATACCTTGGTTAACCTGACCAAATTTCAGTCTTTTAAAAAAATTTTTTTATGTTAAACATATTAATCAAATCAGATTTTGATTGTATTACACAGAATCTGACCTAGTAAGGCTCCTGGCTGGCTCAGTCAGTAGAGCATGGGACTCTTGATCCCAGGGCATGAGTTCAAGCCCCACGCTGGGTGTAGATTTTACTTTTAAAAATAATCTAAAAACAAACAAACAAACATACGTAACTTCTTTTGGGTGCCTCGCTGGCTCCATCAGAAGAGTGTGTGATTCTTGATCTTGGGGCCATGAGTTCTAGCCCCACACTGGGGGTAGAGATTACTTAAATATATAAATTTTTTTTAAAAAAAGAATCTGGCATAGGGTCTGGTTAAATGTATTTGATATGTGAAAGGTAAGAAAATTTCCCATTTGATAGCTCTGTTATTTTGCCAGCAGTTTCTTTTTGAGGTTTTTTCAAATTAGATTTGGATAGAGGTACCGGTTGTTGTTCCTCTGTGGAGAAGCGCTAAGTCGTCTTTGGTAGCCCACATATCTTCATCATAAAGCTTAAGTAGATTGAATATGCAAAAGGCTGTTAGCTGCCATAAAACTTCATGGTCAAAAGACCATTCTCTGTGACACCTGAAAGCTCTAAATATTCATGTAGTTTAAATTGGAACTTCACTTCCTACATTTCTCTGATCAAAAAATTTGCAAGACTGAATGACATCATCTATAAATTCTTCTACCATACCTCTTAGTTGCTTTATCTATTCTTTTCCATTAAATTTAAACATGAACATCTTGAGATCAATTGTTTTTTCACAATGACATTGATAAAGTGCTAAAACAGTATAAAGAGAGAACACAGACAACTGGTTTAGCGTTTGATCAGTTGTTGCTTTTTTTTTAATTCCCATATATTCTTCACTGTATTTTCAAGGAAAGAGAGAGACGATCCCCTCCATTTAATCTACAAATTCACCCATTCTCAGATGGTGTGAGTGCTCTTCAGATCTACTGTATGAAAGAAGGTGTCAAGGTAGGCAGATACTCAATTTTTTGTGTTTGTAGAAAGTGGAAAAACTGGGAACTGGAAAAGGGGAGGTTGTTCATGACTTTTGTTTTTCAGTCACTGGATGTCATTTTGATAAAAACTATGTAGAAATTGAAAATAGTTGGATCTAGGAGTGCCCGGCTGGCTCAGTCAGTAGAGCATGCTACTCTTGATCTTTGGGGTCATGAGTTTGAGCCCCACAATGAGTGTGGAGCTTACTTAAAATAATTTTTTTTAATTTATTAAAAAGATGTGTGACAGATGTATGAATGGTTAATGGAGAACACAGGAAATCATGATTATTTAGAACACAGTAGCATAAGGAATGATGCAAATTCAAATATTAAGGTAAGTACCCTTCATTATGTAGGGGAGATACTAAAGAAATTCCATACTTCGAGAAACACATTTCAAGGATACCAGATAAACAAGTATTTGTCGAGTCCCTTTGTTGTGCTGTTCTAAGTGCCGTGGGATTCATAATCTTGGAATTTGGTGTGAGAAGGGGCCTTGAAGTCATCTGGTCCACCATCTCTTTTGATATGTTTAACTTAGGGAAAATTTGTCTTCTGGAAGGATTTATGATTTATAACATGTTGTTCATTTAGATAAGATGTAATTCTATCTTTAGGGATATTGGAATACATTTTAAACATTAAGGTTAAATGGAGGTGGCTCCATCTCCTGGAAAATATATTGTCCTTCAATGTAATGAAATCACATGGTGAATACCTATCCCAGGGGGAAAGCTGGGAAGCCTCCCGCTATTCCTGGTCTCTCCTTGACCTTGTGCATGGCCCTTCCTGCTCCCACTCTGAGCTGCCAGATAATACTGCTTTCATTGCCTTCTCTCTACCTATTGAAGTGAGCTAGACCTCCGCCTTCTTGGTGGAAGGGAAAGGATATATTGCTATCTGACTGTGAGTAAGAGGAGAAGGTGGTACTAACAGAGTGAAAAGTGGGAGGGAAATTAGGCATTAAGATTGTGCTTCCTTGTTTTCCATCCTAAACCTCTTTCATCGTGTTTACATTTCTGGCCTTCCTGGGCTGCACAAAAATTTATAAACCAGAGCGTTTTCTTTTTATTCAGCTCTAATTAAACAAAAAGCACTTTCCTTTGTCTTTTCCTTAGATTCTTTTTCTTAGATAAATCACAAACAAGCTAATCCAGTGGATGTAAGTTATATGGAGGGGAATTTTTTCAAAAGGAGTTCAGCTACTTCAAACTGACTCAAGAAATATAGTTAAAATTGGCTTTTTTTCCGTAGCATGAAATTAATGCTAAAAGATGGAATGTGCTATATTTTTTCTATGTGGCAGTCAAAATCTCAGCCAGGTCAGGATTCCATTAATTAAAATGAAATTGTTTACATTCATTACCTGTTACTTTTCTTTATACCTAAAATTTATCGCAATTGAAAAAAATCAATTTTTTGATATTGATAATGATAATTGATAAAAATAATGAAAGAATTCCAAATCCTTATAATAACCTAGTCTTTTTCATATAGAATCTCTTATCCTCAAAGTCAGCCTATGAAGGAGATATTTTGCAAGTGGTGAATTTGAGAGAGAATTGTTAAGTAGTTTTCCCAGGTTCAGGCAACTTACAAGAAGTAGAGTGGAAACGTAAAGCCACATGTACCTGATTGAAAACAACCCGAGGAAGTACAGGTCTTAACATGTCTTCTCAAACTTAAGGGTCAGGCACTGGTAGAATGGTAAGCCGCATTTGTGTCTATAACTTGAATGTATCTCCTTGATCTTGCAGGATGTGAACATCCCTGATCTCATAAAGCAGCTTGATATCTTGGGTGATAATGGGGTAAGTAATGAATTAAGGGCAGTAAAGAAACGAATTTGTCCAAAGAGAAGCAAGAAATACTTTCCATGCATCATGTGTAAAATAAGAGCAGGTGAGATGCCATGTTCTCTTACGGATGTGGCTCATGGAAGAGAATCAGTCATCATTTATCAAACAAGTTAGTTGAGGGGTTCTAAGGATCTCTGGAAGGTAGTGGCAGAATGGGAAGTGGCAAAGTGCTTTTTGCGGACTGGTTTCAGGGTTGAATGCCGACCACATCTGCAGTGATTAAAGCTAATTACCTTCTCACTGTTGCTTGGAGCCATCCAGCGTGAAATTAATCAGTCATGCAGTTGCAAATGCTGCTAAATAGTAGGGTTGGTGGCAGCCCCATAAAAATGGACCAGGAAACTATAATCTCTTTTCTTTCTACAAACACCTTCCAGGCAGGGTCAAGGCATATTAATTCAGTGGGAGGACCATTCATTGAGATACTAGATGAATGATGCTTGTGGGTTGAAAAAGTCATACCATTTTTTGCTTTGAAATATTATCAAAGGAGAGAACAGAATCAATTAAATCGTATCAAAATCACTATGAAAAGATGGCTTGTTACCTCATTTTGGTTTCTGCTTTTCTCACAACTATTAACTAAGTATGCTTACAGTGAAACAGAAAATCAAGTCCATTTTAAAGATATAAAAAATCACATTTAATGTACTTTTTACATGTTTTGAATGAATGTTTTGTTAAGAATTGTTACTAAGTGAAACAGAACAGTTGTTAACCTTCATGTGTGCACAGGCAGGAGTATCTATAGCAGGCAGTTAGGCAGTATTTTCTGATAGTGTAAATATTGTGTCTTCAGCTTATTTTCTTTCTTTTCTTGTCTTTGTCCCTCTTTTCTCTCTCTCTCTCTCTCTCTCTTTTTCTTGGCAGAACTTAAGAAATGAAGAACAAGTGGCCATAATTCAGGCCAGCACGGTGCTGTCCCTGGCAGAAAAGGTAATAAATAAATTGTACTAACTTTCAAATCATCTCAGTGTCTGGCTTAACCCCTAAAGAGTAGGGTAGGGTTGAAGGACATTCTCTTTGCAAATGACTTTGTGTTATTGAATACCTAATAAATGTCTTTTTTTTCAGGGTGATACAACCCCACTAGAATGAGAACACACAAAAGAAAAGTCTACACACTGATTTGGGGTGGGTGGATAATTCTTGCTTTGTAGTCTCTTAAAAAAAATGTAATTCTTAAAAAATGGAAAATTTTCTGGATTACATTATCCACGCAGTCTGTCCCAAGCTGAGAAGCCAATGAAGAAGGTTTTTGTTGAGAGATGGTAAAGTAGGAAGCCTGGCTTTTTTTTGTGGGCTTTTCCCTGAGTGTGCACGTAGCAGTTATTCCGAGCTGATTCTGTCACCTGGCGGTGGCTCACTGCTATATGATTCAGAAAGTCCAACCTGGGGACTGTCAGCAGAGCCACACTGAATGTGCTCTGGCCCCCTTGTGTTTAAACCTGGTAAATGGCAGGAAGAGAGACAGGAGGAAAGAGCCAAGTGGAGAAGCCTGAGAAGTGACTGTGTTCAGGGGGCCTTGAGAATCAGCACATACTTGAGAGTCTGTGTACATGGTTGGATAAAATGACAACTGTGTAAATTCCTTGAGATGTTTTCTTAACCTCTAAATGCATAAAGAGTTTCTTATACATGAAAGGAAGTGATTCACTTTCTCCAGTCTGAAAGGGGATCCTACAGGTCAAATGGCCTAGTTGAGTTATTCAGACAATAGTGACATAAAGGAAAAAATGTAGGAAGAGGGAAGGGCTGCTATAAAATAAAAGGTTACTTAAAAATTATTAAAATGATCCCCTTTTTGGATCCTGATTCAAGGAAACCAAGTGCAGAAAAAAAGACATTTTGCTGACAGCTGGGGAGATTTTAGTATGGACAAGGTATCAGATAACAAAAGGAGTTAATGTTAACTTCACTACATGTAAAAATGGCCTTTTGGTTATGGATCTTTTTTGACAAGGCCTTATCCATTAGGGATACATATTGAGATATGTACATGTGAAATGATTGTGGAATTTGCTTTTATAAAAAACTTACTTCCCTTATAATTTAATTATAGATCCATCACTGTCGCTCTCTACAACACATTAATAACCTCGCATCATCCCTAACATAAGATCCAGAATCCAGAACTTGCCAAGAGGGCCCCTAGGTCTGGCCCTTGCCTGCCTCTCCAGGATCCCTCTCGTTTCTTTGGTCCCTAGCTAAGGGCCAGCCATATAAAAATCGTTTAGGTGTCCCAGTCTTCTCTGACTCTGTTTCTCTCTCTCTCCGTCTCTATCACTGTTTCTATCCCTTGGTCCTTTATGCCGTTCTCTTTGCCTAAAACTTATTTCTTCTTCCTTTTCTGCCCTAATCTGGCTCAGTCTTAACTATTAGACATCCCCATACATGAGGAAACCTTCTTATCAACCCAAGCCCCGTTAGATATTTTTTCTCTCTATTTCCACAGTAACCTGTGCCTCTGTTACTATGGCTTTTAGCAACTGTAGTGTGGCTGTTTGTTTTTTGTTGTTGTTGTATGCCCCACAACCACCTACCACTAGACTTCAAGCTCCCTGAGGGCAACTGTGGTATCTGTTTATTCCACTTTGTTTCCCTAGCTCTTCACAACAGTCCAGCGCATCTAACAGATCTTTAGCAAGTATTTAATGAAGGAGTGAATAGGTGACTTTGTGAATGTCCACAGCACAGTGCTCCAATGCCACGCTGGTGAAGAAAACACAGTTTGTACTCCCATATCTGCTACATTTATTTGTCGGTGATAGCCACAGTGTCTCATTCAGTTGGACTCATAAAGGGCTACAATTCTTTATTGAAAGAAAAGTCACCTTAGTTTACGGATATCAAGAAAACTTGGGCCAATTTCTGTAAAAGGCAAGGACTGGGGATGTGAAGGAAAGATTAGGGAAGTGGAAAAGAAAATAGGAATAGGCTGGGGTGCCTGGGTGGTTTAGTTGATTAAATGTCCAACTTTGGCTCAGGTCAGGATCTCGAGGTCCATGAGTTTGATCCCCACGTCAGGCTCTGTGCTGACAGCTCAGAGCCTGAAGCCTGCTTCGATTCTGTCCGAAATGAGAGAATAGCTCTTCCAGTCTCTCTGTGCATTTCTTCTTTCCCCCCACATTTCTTATTGCTAAGAGGTGGTTGGACATGGTGTCACCTTGTGAATGTCAAGGCTTTAGTATGTAGAAAAAATGCTCAGGGCACCTGGGTGGCTCAGTTGGTTAAGCATTCAACTTTGGCTCAGGTCATGATCTCGTGGTTTGTGAGTTCGAGCCCTGCGTCTGTCCCGTAGCCTGTTTTGGATTCTTTGTCTCCTTCTGTCTCTGTCCCTCCCCTGCTCATGCTCTGTTTCTCTCTCAAAAATAAATATTTTTTAAAAAATGCTTGGTGCACCACATAATTTATCACAGAAAAACTGAAATGAAATCACTAGTAGTGAGGCAAATTTCTAACAGTGTAGATGTACAAAAATAAATGTTGGGGCACCTGGGTGGCTCAGTGTGTTGAGCATATGACTCAGTTTCAGCTCAGGTCATGATCCCAGGGTCGTGAGATCAAGCCATGAATTGGGCTCTGAACTGAGGATAGAGCCTGCTTAATATTCTCTCTCTCCCTCTGCCCCTCTCCCCTGTTCACATGCTTTCACTCTCTCTCTTAAAATGAATGAATGAATGGTTAACCAAAAACTAGGATTATTGTGTACCTAGTACATGTAATACACTTTGCATAGAGCCTTGCATTAATTACATCTTGTAATCTTCAAATTATTAACCCTATTTCACAGAAAAGAAAGTTAAAGCTTAGATAAATCAGATAATGTTCAAGTCCACACAGCCATGAAAAGCTAGGATTGGGATTAGATCCGGGGTAGTCTGCCTCTAGAACCCCCACAATTATTATGCCCAGTTGCCTCCCTACAGGATAAACTGATGTTTAACTTTGGCAGACACCTATTATAATAATTTGTTCTATTAAACCATGTATGTGGTAAGCTTATTACTCAAAATCTTATTATTCAAATCTTATTATTCAAAATCTTACTCAAAATCTAATTTTACTCAGGGTGTTGATCAATGTTAACATCAGTTTCATGTAAACAGGATGATATATTCTAAGCGTTAGGAAATGCAAGTTTTTTAATGTGATTTAAAGTAACTCCACTCAACAAAAATGATTCTTCAACACTTAGTTGTCGTCAGTTTCATACACTGAAAAATGGCCATTTCTCCAGTCTCACCTGGCCTTCTTTTCATTATGTTTCCCCCAACCATGAAGAATTAGATATCTCTTCTGCTTGGAACTTTCCTGTCATTTTTGCCTAATCATCTCTGACTCAAATTCATCAGACTCCAATGCAAATGTCTCTTCCAAGAAAGCCTCCTATGATGTTCTCTGATGAGGGCAAAAAACATGTTGGTCTTATTCACCGTTGAAGCCCTAGTACCTAGTACAGTGCCTGACACATGGTAGACATCAATGAATGCATTTATTGAGTGAATGAATGAATGAATAACTCTATTTCCTGAACGAAGAGATAAAATGCACCAAGTTTTCACCTCAGTTCTCTGTCTGCTTCCTGAGATAGGAAGAGACAAACCAACTTAGTAGACTGCACCATATACACCATGTCAAGCAATCATGTCAGATGTTTTTGTCTGGTTTACTCCTTAGTGGATACAGCAAATCGAAGGAGCAGAGGCTGCCCTGCACCAGAAAATGATGGAGCTGGAAAGTGACATGGTGAGTACAAAGATGAGGCATCATAAAAATGAAGAAATGTAGGGCACCTGAGTGGCTCAGTACTTAAGCATCTGACTTGAGCTCGGGTCATGATCTCACAGTTCGTGAGTTGGAGCCCCAGATCAGTTGAGCACAAGCCCCACTTAGGGTGAGCCCCACTTGTCTCTCTCTCTGCCCTTCACTCACTTGCACCCTTTCTCTCAAAAAAAAAAAAAGAATATTTTTTTTAAAAATGAAGAAAAATGGACAAGGCAAGTGGAAAATAACTATTTTCCACCAGTTTCATTGGCACCAATGAAAGTTTGCACCTTCTCATTGTTTGGGGTACAGACTGGGGAATGAAATTCCTGAAAGTATCCCATGGTTTCAAGTCATATTCTTCAAAATCATGTTGTATTTTTATAATATTTCCAAAATGAATGCTGAGGAAAATTCAATTAGATGTTTTCTTTCTTAGGCTAAATAATTTTTCCACCATACATTGCCATAGTAAAAATTAAAGAAATGATGAGTATAACTCTGATTTTAAAAATCTCCAAGCCACCTCAGGCCCATTAGGATGGCCACTATCAAAACCAAAACAAAACAAAAAATAACAAGTGTTGGTGGGAATGTGGAGAAATTGGAACCCATGCATTGTTGGTAGGAACATAAAATGATGTATATAGCTGCTAATGATAATAGAATGGTGGTTGCTCAAAAAATTCAAAATGGGGGGCGCCTGGGTGGCTCGGTCGGTTAAGTGTCCGACTTCGGCTCAGGTCATGATCCCACGGTTTGTGGGTTTGAGCCCCACGTCGGGCTCTGTGTGACAGCTAGCTCAGAGCCTGGAGTCTGTCTTCGGATTCTGTGTCTCCCTCTCTCTCTGACCCCTGCTCATGCTGTCTCTGTCTCTCAAAAATAAATAAAAAACATTTAAAAATTTTTTAAAAAAATTAAAAATGGAATTACCATATAATCCAGCAATACCACTCTGAGGTATATGCCCAAAATAATTGAAGGTAGGTTTTCAAAGAAATGTTTGTACACCCATGTTCACAGCAGCATATTCACAATAGCCTAAACGTGGAAGCAACCCAAGAGGCTATCGCTGGATGAGTGGATAGCAAAATGTGGCCTGTATATACAATGAATATGAGTAAAGCTATAAAAAGGAAGGAAATTCTAACATATGATATAACATGGATGCACCTTGAGGATATTATGCTAAGTGAAATGAGCCAATCACATAAAGATAAATAATGTATGAGTCCACTTACCTAAGTATATAGAGCGGTCAGACTAATAGAAAGTAGGAACGATGGCTGTCAGGAGCGAAGAGGAAGAGAAAATGAGGAGTTGTCATTTAATGGATATGGTTTCAGTTTTGCAAAATGAAAAGCATTCTGGAGATTGGCTGCTTAACTGTGAAAATATACTTAACACTACTGAACTGTACACTTAAAAATGGTTAAGGGTAATTTTGTGTATTTTACCCTAATTAAATATTTTTTTAAATCCATAAGCACAGGAATTGTTCATTATAACTTACAGGAATACATAGAATTTTATAACTGAACTGCCATTAGTGTTATGACTACTAAAAAACAGGTAGTGACTCCTATCAGGTTAGGAAATCCTATAACAAGAATAACTTGCAGGGGCGCCTGGGTGGCTCAGTTGGTTAAGCGTCTGACTCTTCATTTCGGCTCAGGTCATGATCTCACAGTTTATGAGATCAAACCCTGCAGTGGGCTCTGCTTTGACAGTGTGGAGTCTGCTTGGGATTCTCTCTCTCTTTCCCCGTCTCTCTCTGCCACTCCCCCTGCTCATGCTCTCTCAAAACAAATAAATAAACTTTATAAAAAAAAGAACAACTTTTATTTATATAGTATGTGACAGCATACACATTATTTTGCTTATCTTTTACACAGAGTTTATATTTTACCAAAAGGTTAGACCCTAAAGTCCAAGCGTGCAACAAGCACTGTTTATCTGTTTTAAAAACCCTTGAAAATTCTTCAACTGTACAAATATTAATTACACAATCAGCCTGTACCAGGCACTGTTCTGGGCACTGAGCGCAGACATAATCCAGACAGTCGCAGCACAATGACTGCATGCAGACAGTCTCTCAAAAGTAGATGCAGTCAAGTTTTCCTCCAGCGTTGGAAGAGGTCCTTGTCCCTTCAGTTAGGAAGACAAAGAAATAATTGAGTGTACTTGGGGCTACGTTGCACAGAAAGATAGATATTTATATTTTTTTAACTATGTATTATTTATTTATTTTTGAGAGAGAGCGTAAGTGGGAGAGGAGCAGAGAGAGAGGGAGGCAGAGGATCTGAAATGGGCTCTACGCTGACAGGCTGACAGCCCGACAGCCCTGAGCCTGATGTAGGGGGTCGAACTCACCAACAGCGAGATCTTGATCTGAGCTGAAGTCGGACGCTCAACTGACTGAGCCACCCAGGTACCCCATGAGATATATGTATTTTTAAATGTTTATTTTTGAGAGAGACAGAGCACAGGTGGGGGGGGGGGGGAGGCGGCGAGAGAGAAAGGGAAACACAGAATCCGAAGCAGGCTCCAGACTGCCTGACGCGGGGCTGGAACTCATGAACCTTGATCCGAAGTCGGACACTTATCTGACTGAGCCACCCATGTGCCCCACAAAGGTATATTTCTAAATGCTAATGGAAGGATGCTTGCATAGGCATGAGCATAGGCATGCAGACACAGAGGACAAGCAAGAAAATTCCCATATCAGTCCCAGCTCCTGCTGGTTTTGTGGCAGGAGCAGAAACCCATTCATGAAGTGACATTGTGGGTAGAATAGCCCCCATTCCCTACATCATTATCCATCTTTATGTTTGCTAATTGTACACAGATAATTTTGAATATTTTTTATCATACAACGGTGCATTTACATTTCAAAACAACCTTACAAAAATAGACTCTCACAATATATTTGCACAGATACACTTATTAGTAACTCTCTCCCTAACCATATGCTTTTAGACTGGCATAAAAGTCCTTGAAAGCATTCCATGTGGTGGATTGTTCATTACATCTTTTATACTTCTTTCCATTGATTTTCACATTCTCTGTGTGAGACTATGAAAGTTGAACTATTTCCCTAACAGAACAAAATCTATGACCCTATAAATGCTAGTGACTGGTCTTGTGGGGAAATTAGAGGAAACATTCAATACCATTTATATATTGCTTTCTAGTAAACAAAGCTGACTCTCTCTATCCTTGTGGCCCCTTTTTATAGGAACAGTTCTGCAAAATAAAAGGCTATCTGGAGGAAGAACTAGACTACAGAAAACAAGCTCTTGACCAAGCATATATGGTAGGTACAGTAAGCAGTCCGGACACCCAGACCTCACAGTCTTGTGCTGTGGAGTGAAGCACCCTGGTCACTTGTCACGCCATGTATGTGAATGGACCATGGCACGCAAGCTCATTTTTCCAGTGGTTTCCAGTTCTGGTGTTAGAACAAATACATCCCTACCTCCTTCTTGTTATATTACTCATAATACTTAATGCGTACTTAATTATGCTTCATATAAAAAAATTAAGTGTGTTATAAAATACTTTAATGAGAGACAGGTTGGATGGCATCATAGATGAAAGGGAAATTTTATTAAATCAAATCTCATTGTTTGAGAACCTTACGTAGTGAGTGAATAGTAGAGCATTTAATGCCTGTTGTGTATATTTTTCCTTTACATATTTTTCACACCAACCCTATGAGGTACGGGTAATATGATTATTCCTGTGTTACATATGAGGAAATGAAGGCTTGCTCGAGAGAGCAAGCAGGTAGGTCTGATTCCGGACCCTGTGCCTTCACCACCATAACCCGGCTGCAGTAAGTGAGGCTGTTTGGCAAATGGGTTGTGCCTTTTTCTTTCCCACAGAAGGCTGTGCGGACTGAGGGCCACATTTGATTCATTCTCCATACCAAATTCATAACATAATCCCTAATACGGGACAACAGCTTCCATTTCTACTCCCATATGCTGCCCCCCACCACCATCCTTAATTCGCAGTAATGACTCAAGAGAAGAAGACCAAACTTAAAAGGGGAACATTTCAAGGAGTTGCTGGGTAGAGGTTTTTATAATGCTTTCCTGGAAGCAGCCTGAGTCACTTTGGGGATAAGAGTGAAGCACTTAGCCCCTGCTCGTAACAGAGATGAATTAGTATTCTTCTTCAAAATGAGTAAGACATTCTGAGCACTGCTCGATGGGGAAAGGAGAAAATGAGAGTTGGTCACCAGAGAATGAAGAAGGAAGCACTTTCTCCCCTCCCTTCCTACCCTTTTATCCTTGCTGCCTCCACCTACACATGGTCAGGTTCAGGTGTTTGTGTATCCCATGACCAAATACTCATTCAGACAACCACATTTCATGTTAAAATGATGAGATCTGTTCAGTCCAGTACAAGAGCTAGGAGAACACTCTGTGCCAAGGCACGACCATTAACCTCTGTCAAAGTCACAGGAGGTAAAATTGTAGATTTTGGTGACTATATCTAAAGCATATTTAAAAAAAGCTGGGAGTAGTAGATTCTTCATCCAAAACAAGACTCAAGGAGGCATTTTATAGCTAAAGCAGCTGTAAATCTCAGAGTATTAAAAAAATTCCAAAGACTCCAGGCCATTTTTAGATCATGTCTCCCAATTTGCATGTTAAGATGGGGAGACTGTAAAGCCATCTTGAAGTTCGTATGTGTGATATGTGGAAGAGAGGTGGTATTTTGTGCATGAAATAGATCTCCAATTTCAAGTTTTCCAACTTGGACCACTTTTCAATGCTTATTTCTAAAAGTACAGCCACCATGATAGATGTCCACATATCTGAAGGGCTGTCAGGTGGAAGAGAGAACAAATCTATTCTCAGCTACATTTCAGAATAGAAGAGTATACAATTTTCATAAGAAAATAAGGTCTTCCTAAAAATGAAAGGTGTGCAAAATGGACAGGTTCCCAAGAAAAGGAAAAAATTCCTCATCATCAGAGAAGTTCACGTATTGTTAGCTGGATGACTCTTACGGAGTCTCACAAAGGGGATTGTCAAAATGGTAGTTTGGCTGGAAAAGCTTTGAAACTGACGTTAGTGCTACGATCGTGTATGACTACAGTAATACATAACCCTCCCTCTCCCCCCACACGCAAGTGTCTCCACTCACATACCACACAGAAATGGTAAGTTCCAAAGTTAGACTTTTCTAATTCTGTTTGCCAGAGAATCCAGGAACTAGAAGCTACTTTGTACAATGCTCTGCAGCAAGAAACCGTTATCAAGTTTGGTGAATTATTAAGTGAAAAACAGCAAGAAGAGCTGAGGACAGCGGTAGAAAAGTTACGGCGGCAGATGCTGAGGAAGAGCAGAGAGTATGACTGTCAGATTCTTCAGGAGCGAATGGAGCTCTTACAGCAAGCCCATCAGGTGAGGATGGAGCCGCTGCATCTGTGTAGGGTTGGTACTAAGCAAATGGGACTTAGGACTAAGTACATGGTATTGAGTATGGGTGAGGAGAAGCCCAGGAGCTATACGCCATCTTCGGAGAATAGAACTGTTGTGTTCCACTTAGACTCAGAGACAGGCTGACAGTTTTGTCATGATTCAGCCCTGAGAAAATTGGCATTCCAGAAGCATCGCGGGGAAGCAAGACTCTCCCCAGGACAAGACTCTCCTCCTGTTCCTCATCACAGTCCATAATCTAGCCTGATCAGGTCATGTGAATAGGGTAAAAGAGAACAAGGGCCTTTTTCTTTATTCCCAGAACAAACAGCAACAACAGCAAAGCCTGGAAGCTGCCGCTTACTTACTGGCATTTGCTATGTCAGGAACTAAACTAAGGGCTCTACTTACATCATTGCATTTAATCTTCACAGTAGCCCACTAAGGTGAGTATTCTTATTATCCCATTGAGGAGATAATGATACTGAAGATACGAGTGCTTAAGTGATTTGCCCAAGATGACACCCATAGCGAGCACCAGACCCAGTATCAACTCACGTGGGCGTAACTCAGGGCCAGTGCGTGTAACCACTTCGCTACACTCCCCTGTGCAGCTTGAGCCCTCTCTGATTGATATGACCCGGCTAGACCAGCAAGGCTCCAGACACACTCAGTATTAATTTGTCGCCAAAATTCTTAATTCCATCTCTTAGTTCATGTCTTAGCTTGACAGGTGAGGACTAAGGCCCTGGTCAAAAAGCAGATTCCAAAAGAATTCCAAAATTGATAGTGCCAGTAGGATTTGGTACTCAGAAGCCAAGATAAGCAACTGACACAATATCCAGGTGGACTATATACGAAGTACGAATCGTGTGGTCTTTAGAGATCAAGGTGAGTGGAAATGGAACTGGTTATTTTATGACACCCATAAGAACAGTTTATGGGGAACATGACACTTAGCACACTTCCGACATAGCCAGGAGTTGTGTGAACCTTTATAGTCAGACAGATTATCTGAGTTAACAGGGAACTGTGAAGCCATTGGTTCCGGAGATGGTGAACACATGCATGTTTGTTTCAGTGCCCCTTCAGATTCCGTCGTAAACTGCTGGATTTTGATCCTGGAGGGTTTTTCAGTCCTTTAATAATAGACTCCATAGCATCATTAGTTCGGGGAATGAAAGTGTCCTCTGCATAAACTTTTTATACTGCAAGAGCATTTAAATAATTTCAACAAATCAAGAGCTGTGCCATGGAACCACAGAAGTGTTGCTGGTTGTTTCTTTTCTTTTTTTTTTTTTTTTTACTTTTTTTAATGTTTATTTATTTTTGAGAGAGAGACAGAGACAGAGAGACAGAGCATAAACTGGGGAGGGGCAGAGAGAGAGGGAGACACAGAATCTGAAGCAGGCTCCAGGCTCTGAGATGTCAGCACAGAGCCTGACGCAGGGCTCAAACTCATCAACCGCAAGATCATGACCTGAGCCAAAGTCAGATGCTTAACCAGCTCATCCACCTAGGTGCCCCAGAAGTGTTTATTTTTAAGATGGGCAGAGTTATCTAAATTTATTTATGGTTAAAACCTTGTCATTTTTCTGAGTCTCTAACCTAGCCAAACCTGAAAGACATGGTTTTGTTTGCTTTGTCTTAAGCTGTCTAGCGAGAGGTACATTACATTTCTAAGCCTCAGAGATTTCCATTGAAATTTTCTATCTCCCAAACAAGTGTTCATTAGAAAATGCCTTTTCTATTTATTTCTTACTCTTTGTCCCACCCCTTGTAATCAGTATATTTGATTTAAGAGAATTATTCCAGAAGCTATTGGCCAAGACTTGTCATATATAAGTATGTGATCCAGTTAAATCCTAGAGCATATCACTATTTATTGGACATTTCTGTTTGAATGTTTCACAGTGAACTCATATGAAACATATCTAAGTGTGCATTCTTATTCTTTCCCCTTCTCTCCCCATCGGCCTGCCTTGGTCAGTAGAATTGACATATCCCAACGCACTCAGACTGGAAACCCTGGAGTCTTCTTTGTCCTTTATCTCCAATTGTTAATATAGCACTACATCCAATTAGTATTTCTTCTGAAATGATTTTGAAGCTGGTCCATTTTGTCCACACTTGTAACCTGAGGCATAGGGCAGGACCTTTCAATCCTGCAGCAGCTCCCAGTTGCTGCCAGATGTCCTCTGATGTAACTGGACTCCATCATCTACGCATTTATTCAGTCAGATGTTTAAATATACTTCCTAGACTTTGGATACAATGCCAGACATAGAGAATTCACATGGACTCTGCTTTTACAAAGCTTAGGACTTTTTGAAGGCGACAAAGGAAGTTAGCACACACAAAGATAATTACGAGTGATATCTCTTGACAAGTGGCATAAAAAAGTCATAAGCAGTATGCTGTGGGGATCCAGTGGTGGAGAGGACTTCCTGCCTGAGCAACACTGTGGAAATACACACAAGCACACACATCACTCCCATGTACATGCACCATTAGCTTCCAGGCCCATTCTCTTACCCAGCATTCATTGTCTCATAATTACAAGGTGAGCCTTGATAGTCTCTCTGAGCCAAACACCTCATCCTCTCCTGCACAAACCTCAGCCCCTTTCCTTTAAAGCAGACTCCTCAATCTCCTCACTCTCTACATTGGGTCAGATGATTCTTTTTTTTATGTTTATTTATATATATTTTAGAGAGAGGGGGAGAGAGAGAGCACGCACATGTATGTGTGAGTGGGAGAGGGGCAGAGAGAGAATCCCAAGCAGGCTCCACATTGTCAGCAAAGAGCCCGACATGGTGCTCAAACTCACAAACCAGGAGATCATGACCTAAGCTGAAATCAAGAGTGGGACACTCAACCAACTGAGCCACACAGGTGCCTCTGGTCAGAGAATTCTTTACGGTAGGGAGCTGTCCTGTGTATCTTCCTGGGCCCTGCCCATTAGATGCTAGTTACAACCCCCACCCCAGGTGCGATTAGTGAGCATATATGATTAAAAAATGTCCAGACACTCAGATAGTGCTGATGGTTGCACAACTTTGTGAATATTCTAAAACCACTGGATTGTAAACTTCAGATTAAATTAACTAACTTTAAAAGATATCCAGACATTGCCAAAGGTCCCCTTGAGGGGCAGAGTCATCTCTGGGAGATAAGGTTTCCAAGTTCAAGTATTTCTTCTAGCTTTCCCTTCTCCTCCCCAAACTGCATTATAAAAACCTCTTTTTCTATATTATTACCCCATTTAGCTTCTGCTGTTTTCTTCTCAGACTCCAGTTGTCCATTTTCTGATTATTCCCATGAGAGGCATTAAATAACAAACTTACACTGCATAACCATGTGCCATGAACATAAAAGGCCTTTAGTTGCCTCGAAATTTGAAGACTATTTTTCACTTGCAAATAAATATGTAATATTGATTTCAAATCTGTGCTTTTTTAAATCACTGGAATTTTGTTACACAGTTGACAAGTAAGTTCAAAGAGTTCTGGAACTAACTATTTTGTCTTTAGGATTACTTACCCTTTTTGCTATGTTTAGTTTTCCCCTAATTTAATCAGTTCCCTCCTTGGACTTTTTGTCCAAGTCTAATCTCTACTTTGTTTTATGAAAGTTGGCAAATCCAGTTTTATGAGGAAATTCTACCCTGAAGCAGAGATGAAATACAGTTGGAAAGAAAGGGTAGCAAAAAACGATGGGACTGTTTGCATTTGTGTACATCACCTCTAGCCATTTTTTACCGTGGTAATCAACAACTAAAAAATCTCAATCCAGATGGCTACAACCCAGTTGGTTTCTTGCTCACTAGTTCCGGGACATACTGCAGTCTGTATGAGGTGCTCAAACTGAGTGTGCCTCCCACTTCTACTCACATTTCACCAGCTAAACAGGTCTCATGGCCAAGCCCGAGGACAGTGGGGTGAGAATGTTACCTCCCTCGCGGGGATAGGGTCTGTAGGGGTAGGTGCTTAGACAGGGCTAGCAAATTTAAAAATACATACATAATCAATGCCGTGCTCTTCCGTCACAAGTGTGGCTAATCCAACCATCTTCTGGGTATGGAAAAACGTATATGTGATGCTTCTAGCTTTGAGTACTAATGTTAATGTTTTCGTAGCAAGTTTTGTGTTTTAGGTTGGCGAACAATCTTCTTGTTAAACACCCGCTAAGTCTTTCTCTTTTTTCCTTTCTTCAGAGAATTCGTGACTTAGAAGATAAAACAGACATCCAGAAAAGACAGATAAAGGACTTAGAAGAAAAGGTACGTGTTAAATTCAGTGAGAATTCCAGTCTTTAACTTTCAGGCCAGAAAATAATAGGAGTTTCACTCACCATGTTGTGTTTCTTCTCTGTTACTGTGTATCTTGCTGAGGCAGGTGTCGTTATGGTCAATGTAAACTTCACCGTCAGTCAGTCACCAGCGTCCCAGAAAAGGTTCCGTCTTCAGCAACCTATCCTGGACATGTTTGCATTTTGTGTTGATTCCTATTTTTTGCTATGGGTGCTTTCTTTCCTCACTTTCCCTTTCTTATCTTCATTTCCTTTCCAAAAGTTTCTTTTTTGTTTTGTGACTCTACGTTCTTTCATTTCAAAATCTTTTTGGTCCCTTTTGGAAAAAAACACAACAATCATCCCTGTTATTGTTGATAGAAAGCCCTTTCTTCCTTGTGTTTCAGTGTGCCCTCCACGGTAAGTCCAGAAACTTAGGTTGACACGTGATGATGGTGCCCTCATGTCACTTTCCCCAGTGGCCTGAAAGACTCCTCCGAGTCAGCCAACACTTTTGGGGGAAAGCGTAGTAGTTCTGAAAGGCAGCATTTGGGAATGTGCACAGTGGGGAAGGGAGAGGGCTCACACAGGGGTGCTGGACAAGCTGCAGTGAGTCAAACAATCTTAAACACAACAACAGTGACCCTGCCCCTGATGACCAGAGCACCGTGCTGAGGAACACAGAAAGGATGGCAAGAGGCTTTCCCCAGAGTTCCAGTCTGAATTCCTGTGTGGCAAAAGAATATGGCTATTTTGCAGCATCTTCCGTGGGCACCCAAGAAGGAAATAGCAAACCATCTGCTGCTTCTGAGACAACGATCAGGATTTTCTTCATCCCAAATTGCTTCTGTAGTTTACCCATACATGAGATCAGAGGGAGTTGGTTGGGCCAGAAGCCAGACCATCAGCAGCCTGGATTCTTATGTAGGTTGGGTCTTCACATACTTACTTGACCTTAGTTATGTGACCGAGACTTGTGTCTAAGCCTTACCTATAAAGTACGGATGATAAAGCTTGCCCTCACCTCCTCTCGTGGGTTCCATGAGGAACAAATAAGGTCACTTATGTGAAAATTACAAAACACTGAGGGTGGTCGATTAAAAAGTATAATTTTTAAAATTTCCAGATGTAAAGTACACATCCTCTGCAAAATTTTAAATTTGAGTGGTCCTTATTTCAGAAGTGTGCCGTTTACCTGTATGGGACTGAATGAGGCAAAGGTGAAGTGCAGTAAGCCAAGAACTGAGTCTGACTTCCCAGTATTTGGCAGAAAGGCCCACAGAAGGTGGGGATTGTTTCCAGCTTCTCCGGATGTCAACGCATATGCCTGTTGCCTTCCATTTTCCACAGCTTCAAATGGCTAGCTCTTGGTTCTAGTAATTTTCTGTGAGATGTCTTAACCTGCCCTGTGGCTGACAAAGAGGAAGTCAGAGTTAAAACAAGAAACTTCAGTTTGGCTCAGGCCCCATTCATGTAAGGAAAACCAAACTAACAAGGGGGAGGGGGACTTTTTAAATATCTATTAATGTCACTACCCTAGACATTTTTTCTTTCTTTTTCTTTTAATTTTTTTTAATGTTTATTTATTTTTGAGAGAGAGAGAGACACAGTGTGAGTGGGGGAGGGCAGAGAGAGAAGGAGACACAGAATTGGAAGCAGGCTCCAGGCTCTGAGCTGTCAGCACAGAGCCCAATGCGGGGCTTGGACTCACAGATTGTGAGATCATGACCTGAGCCGAAGTTGGATGCTTAACCAACTGAGCCACCCAGGCACCCCTCTTTTTTTGTTTTTAATGTTTATTTATGTTAGAAAGAGATAGAGCATGAGCTGGGGAGGGGCAGAGAAAGAGGGAGACACAGAATCCAAAGCAGGATCCAGGCTCTGAGCTGTCAGCACAAAGCCTGACGTGGCGCTCGAACCCATGAACCGCAAGATTATGACCTGAGCCGAAGTCGGACACTTAACTGACTGAGCCATCCAGGCGTCCCTACCCTAGGCATTTTCTTAATAAACCTCATGGAAATTTTAGAGGAAAGCAATTAAGATTATGTTCATTGCCAAAATTCACTGAACTTTTCATTTCACGGATCTGAACTTCTTAAACATTTACGATAATGGGGTAACATCCATAATGGTGAACAAGGTTTCTTTAGCGTTCAAAGCAGCATATTCCACATACAGTAATAAATTAAGCCACTTCAAACCAATCCATTTGGTTTCTGGCTGGAGATTTGAATGAGGGATGAGGTTTGTGACACACCTTCTATTCCCTTGACCCCAGTTCACGCACACAAGCTCAGAAGAAATGCTAAAGCTAACCTATGTGAGAGCTACTCTTCTTTCTTTTCCTTGGGGTACTTGAACACCTCCTGAGGGTCCATGAAATACTCCTTCTTTGTTCCTAATTTCTGTGCACATGGTTAGTATACATCACGTGATGGTCACACACAACAGAATTGCCTCAAGTATGCAGTTTTACCTCAGCCCAAGCACTTCCATGTTCATCGACTTCATCGACTCTCCTGAGAGTTACTCTGTGAGACAGACACAGTGGATATCGGGATCTCCTCTTTTGCAGATAATAACACAACTGGTCAGAGAGATTAAACACTGTTCCCAGGACCATATAACCAGTCCATATCAAGCCCAGAGGCCAGGGTGTCTGACTCCATGTGCTATGTTCGTCCCCCCCACACTGCCTGGACAAAGAATCTCATTGCCAGTGAGGTGATGGGCATCTCCTCATACTTAGAGAGGCGGCGCTGATATCTGACCTCCTCGGAGGAGTAGTGGAAGCCTACCGTTCCTCTCCATCTTCTGCTATGGGCATCATTTTACCACTTTCCAGCTTAGAGGAGTGGAAAAAAAGAAAAAGGACAGAGTTTCTGCTTTCCAGATTCTAGTTTGTGGTTTGTTCTTCAGTATATCCCAAGTAATAACAAGAACAGTACCTGGTACAGAGCAGGTGCTTAATATTTGTTGAGTGGATATATAAATAATTCTATGTTCAAATGCTATTATTTATTGTAGAGTGCAACGAAATGTTTTTGATCCCTTTAAGAACATCCAACTAACCTGATTCCAACACATTACAGTTAAAGAAGAAGGAAAATGTTGGACTTTTTTTTTTTAACAGACAAGAAATAGCATCCATAAAACTAGCAGTCACCAACACGTGGCTCTTAGCATCATGTTTATAACTTGTCCCTACAATTTTGCTACAGTGAAGCCAGAGCCCTATAAGCAGTGGCATTAAAGGACACATGCCAATAACATACTCAACATTAGAATTCCATACACCATCGTTACGCAAGGAAGTCGTGTCCAACAAAGTGCTTCTGAAGTGTGATAACAAGGTCAAAGTCTGACTCTGTAGGAGTACCTCACTAAGGAAATTGGTAGTTGAAAAACACTGATCTGACCTGTGACCTTGTACAATTAGTATGCAGTTGGTCATGTACCAATGCTACACAAGTGTGTCTGTCCACCCAAGTATCTGCTTTTCTGGCAAAGGTTCACAGTGAAGAGAGACAAATCAGACTCCCTTTAACTTCGACGAGTCAAAGAAGGAGAGAATATCGGTGAAGCATGGAGGTTCAAACAGCAGCATGCATTCATTATCCGAGGCGTCCTCTGATGTACAAGCACATTTCATACCACACGTCCTCTCTCATCCAGGGTAGACCCAGGCTACACCTGCTGTCCTGATGTAATTACTGATAGTGTCTGCATTTCCACCTTAGAAGTAGCCCACTGTGGATAATTCATCATATGTTTATCTTACACATTAATATTCTCTCTGCTATGCCTTACTCACATTAACCAGATGATGATAGCATTAGTGATGAAGTGGATACTCTGATCATATTTTTGTATTTTTGATTTACCCTGCCACACATTAAAAAACAGACAATAATATAGAATAAAGTAAGATTCAGAAAGCCTACATTCAAGGCTTTACTATGATATGAAATGACATGCAATTAGACTATTGTGAACTGTTCAGTGCTTACTTTTCTCACTTAAAGAATTAGGAGCTTAGGTCCATGATCTATTAGACCCCCCTCAGAATTCTAAAATGTATGAGTCCATGTTAGTTGACACCAGTTTTTCCTCCCATTATTTTGCCAATAGATAAGTAAAACGTAGGTTTTTAAAATTTTTTTATGTTTATTTATTATTGAGACAAAGAGAAACAGAGCATGGGTGGGGGAGGGGTAGAGAGAGAGGGAGACACAGAATCCAAAGCAGGCTCCAGGCTCTGAGCTGTCAGCACAGAGCCCGACACGGGGCTCAGACCCACAAACCGTAAGATCATGACCTGAGCCAAAGTCGGACGCTTAACCAACTGAGCCACCCAGGCGCCCCAGTGAAACGTATGTTTTTTTTAAACAAAAGGTACGTGGTATGTATGTGACAAGTGGTCAGACTTGAGCAACGTGGAAGAGCTTGAGGTTTTGTACTACATGAATGACACTACAGAAATTCACATTTACATAATCTTCTTCTTTTTCTTCTGCAGTTTCTGTTTCTATTCTTGTTCTTCTCTCTTGCCTTTATTCTATGGCCTTGATGTCAAGGTGCCTCTTAAAGGTAAGATTTCATTTAATTCTCAAAATGTGGTTCTAAGTGGTATGTATTTCATCAGAAGGATGCTGTATACAGTTACTAGTAGTACCCATGTTTGTTTGGCTTAAAAACAAATACATTTGGTTTGTTTAGCTTAAATGCCATAAAATGAGAAACAGATCACCTGAAACTAACTTAACATTGTGTATCAACTGTGCTTCAATTGAAAAAAAAAAAAAACATTAAAGTAAAAAAAGTGAGAAGCCGATCTAGTCCATTTGGGTGATTATTAAAAAAACAAAGCAACCATCAAATATGGAAATCAAGAATAGTGTTCTAGTTAACTGTATTGCTTTGGAAAGTCATGGTGTCTATGGGGCTCAGTATTCTCATCTTTCATTATATGGAAAGAGCTGCTTCCCTCTCTGCGAAATGAAGAAATATGAGTATATTTTTAGTATCTCTTCCAGCTTGAAAATTCTGATTCTGTAAGCTTAACAAGCTAAAAATGGCTGATTATTTTTAACCCTTTCTCCCAGTCTGATTTCATCAGAACTCAGGAAAACAGGCTATTAAGTGAAATTGGATCTTCTTTTCAAGTAAGATAACTTTCAATGCCAATGTAGAACAATTAGAGTTTTATTACTACTAAATGATCAAGTCTGTGTCTCATGAATACATGTATAAATAATCTTAGACACTGATTCCCAAAGGTATGAAAAATACAGATTCCAAGTCCTTACCTCCGACTCGGTGGATCAGGTTACTGGAGGTGGAGGTGAGACAGAAGGTGGAAGGGGTGGAGAGCAAGGACCAATCTGTGTTTTTAACAAGCATACCAGGTGATTCTGATGTCCACCTGGGTACAGACACTGCGCCTAATAATAGCATTATTTAAAAATGAGGAAGGGCCAGGTGGTCTTCTAAATCCATATGTCATGGTGTGTGTCCACTTTGGTTTTCCTATTAAGTTCTATTACACAGGGACCTTTCCTGGACCTCACGTTATTCAACATTTTCTATAACAAGTTGAAAAATAGAGAAGAGACTCTTGCCCTCTTCATGGGTATCAACCCTGTTACCTAGGTGTGGAACTGACAAGCAAAAGTGCTTTAGCATGGCCCAATACAAGGAAGGAGTTAAGCATATATGCCCAGAAAGTTTATGTCCTCATGTAACCAACCTCTGGCTTTATTCTTTCTTACAAAATTCAGACTGCCAGCTCTCCTTTGTCTGGCAAGAGGGATGGTAACCTTGCAGAACATAGGAAGAGGATTGAGTCTCTTAAACTGAATGAAGATATGGTGAAATGGGTGAGGTTTTCTAGGAGGAGGTAGGAATGGCCAGAGCATCAGAAAACAAATAGCTCTCCCCCACTGAGAATAAGAATGAAAGAAACAGGACCCAAGTACTCTGTGGTAGTTGAGGGAAGAAAAATCAAAGCTCATAAATACTAGTCAGAAAATGGGGAGGTTCAAACAGTCACATCATTAATGGCTAATAACTTACATGCCAGGGGCTATTTTAAGCAATGGATACAGTAAACCTCACAACGCCCCCTGTAAAGTAGGTGCTGCTATTATTCCTTTCTTTACAGTTGGAGAAACAGGAGCACGGGACTTCCGAGGCTATAAAGCTACAATTGTCAGGATTAGTATTTGTACCAAGGCCCTCACTCTAGAGGTTTTTAGCCACTTTGAACCACCATGCTGCCTCCCAAAGGAGAGAGCACGGCTGCCACATTGTGAGCACCATTTCTGTTCATATATATCAGCAATCAGAGCTGTCTTCTGCAATGTGGGCACTACTGCTGGGCTAGTGGGTTTTGAAATTACATTATGCTCATCTCTATACCTTTTCCCATTTTGTGTGACTCTTTGAGGGTTGTACAAGATTTAATTTGCTTTTCCTCCAGAGTAGCATATACCTGACACTTAGTAATTGTTGAATGAAAGATCATGATTATAACTAATAAGAGTACAGCAAATCAGTGTGACAGTGAATCTGGGGAGTCTAAAATATGTATAGGAAAATGGGTGAGTAGTTTAGAGTTACAGCTTTGAAGTTAGATATACTGTTAAGTTTGGATCCTGCCATTTACAGGCTATGTTGTGGTAGCTTTAATCCACTTGAGATTAGGTTTTCTATTCTGTAAAGTGGTTCTATTACCTACACCATAGTATTATATTGAGAGAACTAAATGAGGTTGTGCATATAAAGGGCTAATTGCATTTGTTGGAACATAGTTCAATCATCAGCAACTCTTAGGTGTTATTATTTTAAAAAGTTGGCTATCCCATTTACTGAATTTGTCAATATATAAGTTCGAAATTATAACCTCTAGCATTATCCCATAGTTTACCACCTAAACCAAAGCAAGTAGTTGCCTTTTCATCTCCTCTTTTTATGAAGTAATCTAGATTTAAATAAGACATGACTGGAAATTGATTAATGCTACTTTTATCTCCACAGCAGATAAGCTAGAGATAGGGAAAAAAAAATAAGCGGAGAAAATGCTTGGCTTGTCTGCAGAGAGTAAAGGCATACTGCACATAACCATAAAAATATTTTTCCTACTAAATTAAAGGTTTATATTCTGCTTTTAAACCCAAGACTAACTTAAAGTATATGTAAAGATACCTTCCTTAAAGTGAAGCAACTCATGGTTTTTTTTTTCTTTTGGCAATTACAATTACCTAAGTCATTTTTGTCAGTCATGATCTAGAAGCTGCTGAAGGCTTCCAGGAAGGCACCCTTATTGCTCTCAGTGGCTGCTAAGTAATATTGGGACTTTTTATCTTAAGGAGGGGAACCCCAGGTAGTTTTAAGAGATATCATCCTTCCATGCATTCTGTTTATTTATTCTAAAGTAGTGTACCACAAATTCTTCCATGTTAGTTATAGTGGGAGACAAAGGAAAGAAGAAAACAAGAGAAGTACAGAAATAGCTATCACCAGGGTGTTATATCCAGCTTATAATAACTCATTGAAAACCCTGTTCTTCTGAAGAAGGACAGGTAATAAAGAATATAATGGAACCAGCTCTGTTCATTGTGAAGTTTGGAAGACCAGACAGAGAACAGGTAATCATGATCCTTCATGTACATACCCTGGTTCCTTTTTTTAAATTTTTTTAATGTTTATTTATATTTGAGAGAGAGAGAGAGAGACAGAGAGAGAGAGAGAGAGAAAGCATAAGCAGGAGAGGGGTGGCAGAGAGAGAGGGAGACACAGAATCCAAAGCAGGCTCTGGGATCTGAGCTGTCAGCATAGAGCCCGATGCAGGGCTCAAACTGATGGATGATGAGATTATGACCTGAGTCCAAGTTGAAAACATAACCAACTGAGCCACCCAGGCGTTTCTACCCTGGTTTCTTTTTAATGATTCTTGTGTCAACCATGACTCTTGAACTTGATAGCTCTATATTTTCACTTCCTGTTTAGTAACATAAAACATATTAAAAGGCACATAATACCGTGTTATTGTTCTGATCCAAAAAATTTTTTAAATATATACTGTAGTATAAGAACAGCCACAGTTGATTAGTTACAAATTCTCCATTAAAATATGCAAATGTTCATTTCTTATTACATTTATAAACTGTAGTCCCTCCTCCCACCAAGGCCTTCAGGTGGCCTGTGGAATACAAATGGCAATAGGATTCTACAATATTTATTGTTTAAAATGAAGAATTTCGCTCCTTATTCTTTTATATTGATAGGAAAAGTCTGTAAGATGAATCATTGTATGCCAGCTAATCAGTCTTTCTTTATGTAGATATATCTGTTAGCCTTCACGTAGTCATATGAAGATTATTTCCCTATCTGTCTTACAATGTAGACTATTAAGAAAGCATAGAGTAGGGGTTAGGCTTTATCTTTGTATCTTCAATGTCTACAACAGTTCTTATACATACTAGCTGCTGAATACATTTTAAGTTAACAGATGTACCAAAGGGTAGACAGATGAATGAATAAATAGTTGAGTAAATGAAATTGAAAGCAGATTTATGACATGTTAGATTGTAGCCCTGAATAGCATAGTAGTATAATACCAAGATAACTATCTGATTTGTTCTTTATATGTCATTGGATAATAACCTAAAGAATAAGTGAACAAAGGAAAGGATACAAGAACAAATATGTTCTCTGCCCACTCCCTAGGGGGATACCCTACTAACTCAGTTCTTGCTTCTCCAGACACTCTTAAAACTCACTGTCCACACAGCCGCTGAGTGAGTGTTAGGAAACACAAATCTAATCATGCCGCCTTCCTGGGAGAGTATCATTATTAGGGTGAAATCCCAATTCCTTCATGTGGCCAACGGAGCCCTGTGTGATCTCACTGCAGACAGTCTCTCAGGCTTTCTCTTGCTCTAGGATCTCCCTTGATGAGTCTTACTCCCTTCTGTTTCCCACAGGCTTTGCCCACACAGTCTTTGTGTGCACAGTACTTTCAACCCTGCTTTATCTAGTAAACACCTACTCACTCTCCTTCAGATCTCAGCTCACTTGTGATTCCTGCAGGGAAATCTTCCTTGATTTCACTCCTGGCAATATTTAACATGCATTTGACTTATTTTGGTAGTTGTTGTTTTTAATTAATAATGCCTCTCTCCCTTATTGTATATAGGCTCATGAGGGCAGGGATCATACACGTTTCCTTCGTCCTTGTAACCCCAATATCCAGAGAGTGCCTAGCTTGTAGTTGGAAATCAATAAATACTTCTTCTTTCTTATTTTTACTTTTAGGTATTTTTTATTTAAGTTTATATATTTATTTTGAGAGAGGCAAAGAGGGCGTGCACAAGCAGGAGAGGGGCAGAGAGAGAGAGAGAATCCCAAGCAGGCTCTGTACCATCAGCACAGAGCCCGATGCAGGACTTGAACTCACGAACCATGAGATCATGACCTGAGCCGAGGTCAAAAGTTGGACGCTTAACTGACTGTGCTACCCAGGTGCCCCATCAGTAAATACTCCTTAATGATAGTGATGATATTATGGTAAGGAAGAGAAAGAGGATATCTCTTTTGTGATTGAAAGAGTGTATTTCATATCTGTTTTATTTAATAGAGAGTTCCTACAAAATAAATACTATTATACTTCTCTAAACACTAATTTCTTAATATAAAAAATTAGCAGGTATTAGCATCTACTATTTTTCTAAGGATTAGGTGATGTTATATAAGTAAAGCAACCAATATAGTACCTGGCACATAGAATGACACAGTAAAAGCCAAGTTCCTAGAACATACCAAGCATTCTGTCTTGGATCATGCATTGTGAGACATGCTTCTGTCTACTTGGGCTATATATTTCCCATACCACGGTCAACTATTTAATATCCATTTGTCCTGCCCATCTCAGTGTAAAATCAGGGACTCAGGGAAGCCTCCCCTGATCCTCTGACTTCAGTTACATTTCATTCAATATTACTTCCCTTTCTCGGTAGTATTCTCATAGACCAACATGGACCTAACAGGGTCTATTTCCTCATCTGTAAAATGGAGGCAGTAATAAGAGCTACCCTTTATTGAATATTTTACCACATAATGACGATATATGAGGACTGATGGATTGCAAGGTGTCTGGAAGACCCTTAGGGGTCTGGATGGTACAGTTGGTTGGGTGGTGGCACCCTTTATAGAGACACAGGAAGCAGGAAGAGGGCGTGACTGCCATCCAGGATTTGCAGTTATTTGTAGTAACTAGAGATCAGGAGGTGGCTACAGTTTGTTAATCAATATCCCTCTAAGTGTGTGGCCATGAATTAGGATATAAACTACTTTCTAGCAGTTAGAGAACCCTCAAGAATAGTGAACATAAGTAGCCTGTCAATTGAACCCGACTAATAATCGCGCTAAGTGTCATCTATGAATCAGCTGGCCTGGTGGGTACTTGGATACAAGAGTCACAGGTCAGAAGTGACATCGCTGTGCTCATTCACTTAGAGTCTGGTGGCAGGCAGTAAATTCTCAGAAATGATAGCTGCAATCGCTGTTTTACAGAGGAGGAAACTAAAGCTCATCGACATTAAGCAACTCATTGAAAAGAATCCCTGAGGCTCTGTAATATCCAGACGGCCTTCTGAACCAAAGATGAATTTATATTCTATACAGTTTGAGTTATAGTGTACTGACCCTGCTTTCACTGAAAATTGGTCATTGATGGCGGACCGTTGGATAGCACTTCATGTATTCGGAATGCCCGTTTGAATAAATGTGGCTTCGCTCCAAGTTCCTTTACAGATACTCACTGTAGAGAAATTTAATATTCTGGGAGACTACAAGCCCATTTGTTTTTTTAAACCAACATGGTTTTACTCAAATGATGGGCTTTATTTCATTTGTGACAGGCAGAAATGATGCCTATGTGTTTTGAAACAGAATTTAGGATTTATCTCTGAGAATGTGTAAAATGAGAGTTTGCAAGTAAAAGACTTTCTGTATTTACATATTTATTTTATATAGATACATATACACTATATGCATATATATATATATATTATATATACACATACACCTTAAAGTATCTTTTATATAGATTAAGATCGGTTCTTTTCTCTACGAAGGGAATATGGGAATTATACTTGTAAGTAGGTTTTGGGGGCTCTCCTCTCAGTGGGATGTAAATATGAACGCAATCTATTTTTCTCAAAACATGGCTTTCACTCAGATTCTAATTTTCATCTCTCATTCTTTAAAAAATATCCTAGGCCAGTTCCCCCATTTTTTAGCCACTTTCATGAAAATTCTTGAAAGTCTAACTCAATTTAAAATTCAACCTAAGACTCTGTTTAATCGCATTTCTTCCCTATCCCAGGTGTAGCAGAAGGTTTGTGGTCTGGCTCTGAGAGAGCTCTCCCTCCTCCCTCCTCAAATCTTGGTTCTCCGGGAGGGCAGAGGTAGAGGGAAAAGGCTACATGCCTGTCAACTCCATTGACTGCAGTTGTAACCCTCCCCCTGGTGGTTGATGCTATTTCTCTGGCTGCTATTGAGCAGTTCTTGATGTACTTTCTGGTGGGAAGTGGTGAAGAACTGGCCATTTGGGGGAAAATATATGTGCGTTCTTCAGAGGCTGTGCAGGGCATCCCCATGGCAGTATTCCCTGACTGGCTGAGACCCGAGCTCTTTCACTGCCACACCGTCTTGCTGGGAAGTAGCTGCCGCCCCTTTCTCCACCCTGCCATCCCTCTCCAGTTCTCTGCCCAGAGAGACAAAGGAAGGTGTGCAGTAGGCGAGCATTGCTCTGTGTTTGAGCAGTAGAATGTGAGTGTCATTTGTGCAAATACCCCCAATCTCTATTCATGCCTCTTGGTACCCCTCCTCCTCCATCTCAACCATTGCACTTCCCCCCTACTGGTTCTCTTCTTTGACTCTATCACTCTTTCATTCCTGTCCAGTCTAGTCTTTAGGAGCAGAGTGGCCCTGCAGATAGGAATTCCAAATAGTTCTGACTTGCACTGAGGGCAGGAATTCTTTTGAATCTTTAATTTGTGTCTGGTTGGTGGACTGGCAACTCTCCTGGGGTACCAAGTGTCTCCCACCTTGGATCAAGGATCCCACTTTGGATCTTGGTCTTGATCACCCTATCTAGAGTACCAGTAAAATCCTGCTACAGAAGTAGTATTTTGCATATGGAGCAGTTAAGGCTTAGAGAACTTAAATAACTTGTCCTTGGACATACAGTGAGAAAATAGAAATCCCATTTTTCTCCATCCATACTATAGAGACTCTAAAGGCCCTGCTCTTGAGTAGTACATGATAGCATGTCCTCTTTGCCATCTTTGGCTGTCTGGAAGAAGAGATGATTATGTCCTTAACTTCTAACCAACTGAAAACCCAGACATAGAGACTTACAGTGGAATAGGGCTAGGATTCCTAACTGGCATAGTCCAGGGACGTACCTTTTCAGGAAGATGGCTGGAGCCAATGAAGAAAGCTGCATGGCATAGTTCCCAGGTCAGGACCTCAGGGTGGAGACCACCTGGCACTGGATACAATTGTTGAGGAGGAAGTATGACATAAAAGTAAGTCATTGAAGGGCATAGACAGACCTGCTTTTAAAATAATCTTACATTTATATTTGGGAGTATGGTAATTCATTAGAGCTTCTTAAGGTATTGTCCTAGAAGGCCACAGAAAAAAAGGCAACAATGATAATTGCTAATATGTCAGGCCACTATAATGAAACAAGAACTGTTAATTGCTTTATATGCAGTATGTTGCAATAACCCTTAAAATAGATCATTCTATTTTCTTATTTAAAATTAAAGTAATTAAGCTTAGAAACTTCATTGCATAAGACCATAGAGCTGAATGAGCTCTATTTCTTTTTTTTAAGAACTTTTTTCCTGTTTCAGCCATGGACAGAAATGATGATTAAAGAATTTTCCCTCTGTTTTACAGAGTAACCGAAAACATGGATAAGACCCCAGAAAGACAAATGCTTCTAAACCTTCAAAGATGGCAGAAATGTTTACAACAGTGAGAGGGAGATCAAAAGCTAAGAACTACCCTGTAGCCAGGACTACAACTGTGTATTTTAAAGCCATTATTCAAGGTTTCTTACTTGACAGTTCCTACATGACCCTGTTGAAAATCTACAATATATGCTGCATTTAATGAAACATGTATATGTCAAACCAGAAGAGAAGAACTATAAACGTATATTGTGTAAAGAAAAAAAAAAAAAATCAGCAGTGGAAACAGTTTCAACAGATCAAGGAAAGATGTGTCTTGGGCATGGAACCAAAGTTACAAAGAAACATTCTACCCCTGCTGTGCAGGGGTGTCATTTTAATGTAACACCACACCCCATGGAAACACTAGTTCCAAAATAAACATTTTAAAAAATCAAAGCAAACAAAAAACAAAAAACAAAAAAAAAAAAGGCAAGGGAGGGTGGGGAATGAAGCACGAGGAATACCTATGAGGAGCTATTTACAATAAAATGTTTCATTTGAAAAGTCTGGTTTCTTACTACAGGGATTTGCTTTTTGTCTTTATTGTTGTTTAAAACTCAGGAACAGAGACATGTGCAGTGTGAATGGGAAGAAAAGCAGTCTCCCCTTTGTCTTTCTGCAAAAGGTGAAGCTTGTGGAATGCATTCCACAGATGACAGAGGATCACAGTGAGCCCCAACTAAACTGGCCACGAGGCAAGGCTAGGCAAAGGACCTCGGCGAATGTAACATAAGAAATAAAAGCAGATTTGATGCTTCCCTGGCCTTCTGTCACATCTGTGTTCCTCCACGAACAGACTGATCTCATTCCTGTTGAAAATTAAGAAGACGATGCTCTAAATCACAAGCTCCCTGACATAGCTCTGTTTCGAATGCCAACATCTATAGGGAACACAGGCCAGAGAGCATCTCTGAATCCATTTCTAAAACACTGGTTTTCAAATGGCTGCTTAAAATTGCCTGCAAATAAATATGTTATACAATTTGAGTAAAAACACACAATAGAGGCGATAAGTAAACTTCTACCAAGAGTTGAGTTTGCCACAGAGATGTGAATATTAAATAAAATGATAATTATTTTTTAAAGTATCCTGATATGCCTAGAGCATTCTGACCTCTTGTCATTTAGACTGATAATATTTTTCCCCCAGAGAGCTGACCTCAGCAAGACAGCTCTACTTTTTTTATACAGAAGCAACATACGTTAACTGATAAGGTCGTTTTCTACCAGAGGCAATTAGAAGACTGGTACTTTTCCTAAGTTATGTAATACTGAGTCTTGGGTTCAGCTCTGAGAGCCAATAAATGTTCCTGAAATCTAATTTTACACCTCATTGACTGTAGATAACAAAACAGCCTCAATTTTTCAAATTGTCAAGGTTTTATTCACAGGGCTAGATTTCCCATGCATAAAGAATGTGTGTAGGGAGCCAGAAACTCTTTCTATGAAATGCTACATGAATCCTTCCAGACCTGAGTTCAGTATCTTATTCTTTGGTTTTAGCACTGGCATTTTCAAAGCCAGAACAGTAACCGAAGAATAGGCAAGAAAGGCTAGAATGCTGGGGTCCCACTTTTTGTCCTTATATTTACTGCTGACCCAGGTATCTTTGGCCCAGTCACTTAACCTCTTTGTGCCTCAGTTTCCTTCCTCATCTGCAAAATGAGGTTAAATGCTTTTTCATAAAGTTGGGTTTTGTTTTGTTTGTTTGTTTTGCAATTCTCGAACAAGAGGTGCTTAAAGTAGCACAAAGTGCTTTGTAAAATTATGACTGCTGTATTATTTGACTTCCTTGTATTGTTGAGAAAGAGTCCCCTGTGTAATAAAATAGTGCTTCCGTCTGGTTAAATCTAAGCACTGCAGCACTGAAGCTTTCCCATCAAACTACCTGGGATATTGCTAGCAATAAAGGTTGGGAGATCCAGAGCTGGGATCTCTGATAACCTATAGTAAATAGATCATCTCATACTCTTGAATGAGATAGAAGAATATCATTTCACTGATAAGCATCTCCTAGCTCTCTTTATTGCATATGCATGCCATGAGACAAAACTCCACTTTTATCCTAGGAGAGTCAACTATGAAATTAAGACTTGGAGTAAACTGATAGTATCACATAATTAGTCTGATTATCCCTTTCATTTTGGAGAGATGTACTACTGAGTAATATGTCCTACTGGGAATACACAAAGTATTCTTCTGCTGGATTCTTTATTCAACTGGGTAGTTTGTACACTAAATATGAACAGCACATTCATTGTGCAGGCAATGTAAAAAGAGGTGCCACTACAGTCTATGACCCAGTCCTTCCAAATCTCAGAATATATGCAAGAGGAGGAGTTATTCTTCCCCATATTTGACTTCTCTCTTCTGTTGCTCTTTATTGGTCATTCCAGGGTCCATCTGAGCAAATTCACTCTCCAGCTGCTATATCAAGCCTACTTTCCTTCTCTTCATCTTGCTTTTTCCACCAAGAAACTTGTATATTAAATTTTATATCTAAACACTGATTTAAATGATTAGAAACATTTGTGAAAATAGTGTGGCTTGATCATGTACCTTATCTGCTATAAATCTGATTGTATCACATACACACACACAATTATACAAGAGCAATACAGGTAGGACTATCAAAGCAGCTTTTGATGTTTTTAGGGTGAATGCAAAAGGAAAGATTCTTTGTTTAACATTCAGGAGATGAGCAAAGTTCTCTAGATTTTAGGCTAAATGGTGATGCTTTTACCAAGTCTTACTTCTGATCCTCACAATTAACATATCATTGTATGAGGCTGAGTATTTTGATAGGTACATCTCTCTTTTACTCATTTCAACAATTATAAAAAAACATTAACAAAACTGTAAATGTATGTTTCACTCACAGATCCACAGAAATGAATTATATTTAAACAAATGCTTCCCTTGCATATGATGTTTAGCAACAGTAAAGAGTGTCTCCTTAGTCATGAAGGGGCTTATTGTGGCTCAACGTCTTACAGAGAGTACGAAATCCCCACTTTGATCTTTTATTTCTCCATCTTGACTCCTCTGACACATTTGCCCAACGAGTTAGTAACAGAACAGCATTCTTGAGGGCTCATTTGCCTGATCTTTCTTAACAAAGTATTCATCTCTTGGAAAATAAACGTAACTTATAATATTAAAAAATAGTTTGCCATAAAATGAAAGCCCCACTTCGGCACAGTTATTCATGGCAGGAAAATTTTCATGAGGAAGGAAAAACAAGATTGAAAACTATTTGGCTATAACACTAGAAAGCATCTATTACTAAATGGACTGTCTAACCTTTTTTTTTTATTTTTGCCAACCAAATTTTATTTTAGGAAACACTAGAATGTGCTGAAAATAAGTATCAGATCCCTTTTAACCTATGTCATATAAATGAAGTAATTGCCAATAGTGAGGTTTTAGAGGTGGAAGGATAAATTTTGCTTTGATGTTTCTGCCTTTCAAAAATAAGTTGACATAGGTGGCCTGCTTCTTCAGTAGGATAGAGATGAAGCAGAGGGCTCATCAGTCATCGCTAGAGTAGAAAGGGGGCATTTATTCTCTACTAGTATAGAAGACATACAGTTTTGCCAAATGATTTTTGCTACAGTATTTTTTTCAGCTAAATTTTTGTTTAAAATAAATCTTTGATAAACTTGTTCCTTTTTGCCTATTTATTGTCATCTTTTTCTGTAAACCCACTGTGTGATTCACATGTTCAATGTCTTCAATGTAATTCGTAAGTTCATTGTTTCAAAATGAAATGTTTCTGCAAAACTGCCTAGGTTCTCATGGGAACTGTAAAAATAATATTTATAACTGTGTTGATGTTTAAATAATTGGATCATGTGTGTTATGTTACATCAAAATAGATGGACAGCTTAGACATTTTATTTTCTAAATGCATTTTTTGCTCCGTCAGAGTGGCACTATATATGTACATATATACACATATATAAAGTATATGTATGGTATATATATACATACACACATTTATCTAGTATATTGAAAAAGTTCAATATAACATCTGAGAGATCAGTAACCAAAGCAAATCCTAGATGACTGTTTATGTCATGAGTTAATGCTTTCAGGATGGGCCCCAGCCTTTCTTTAAGTGGACTTCTCCTTTCTAAAGGGGAAAAAAAAAGTAGGTCACAAGGTCTTAAAGGACAAAAGCTTCCATTCTGCCTCGTCACTGCTATATAATATATTACCTTGAGACTGAATTTCAGGTGTATTGGCAAGAGGATTCAGACACAATAGAAGGTTGGAGTTGACCCTCTAATTTCATTTCAGTACTGGGCAGGGCAGATGCACATTTCTCCGTTGCCTTTAATTTGGTAGTTCAGTTCTTCCTAAATAAACCTCTTGTTGAAAGTCCACGTCCAATGGTGAATCAAGTTCCTAAATATCTACTTCCAGGAGCAATGTGTCCAAAAATAGAAGGATTAGAATTTGCTGTATTCAACCTAATGTATCATACTCAGAGGTGCAGGTGACTGGGTGAAGTTTCCTAATTATGTATTTCTCTTTTTTGCATTGGGATCTTTGCATCCATGCTTATATTTCCATCCTTGTTATATCAAAGTTTTGTAGGTGGAAGAGGTGTAGATAAACAACTTTGAGTCCAACTTTGTCTACAGTCAAGACTCTACAAACTTGCTAAAGTATGGGTGATGCAATTTCCCGAAAGCACATCCTCAGCATCCAGTAATAAGAGCAATCACTTACCTTTGATTGACATGTCACAAAATGTGCCTATTTTCTCTCATTAACTATAGTAACTTCTTACAATGAAACAGATCAAAATCCAAACACT
The DNA here is from genome assembly GCA_028646485.1 of Cryptoprocta ferox. Lineage (NCBI taxonomy): Eukaryota > Metazoa > Chordata > Mammalia > Carnivora > Eupleridae > Cryptoprocta > Cryptoprocta ferox. The sequence continues at coordinate 35,006,210 of CM053572.1, read as the reverse complement.
TTTATAAATATGTACATATACGCACATATATATTCTGTACATACTATGATGGTGTGAGCGCTTACTAAATGTGTACTTCTGTCCTAGGACTGAGGACTGAAGGAAGGGGTTTTTCTGATGCTGCTAGGTAACTCATGTTTTGGGTTAGCATCTGGTGTCTGTGCTCTCCTCCTTCCTTGCCTCTTCTTCCTCCCCCACTTTCTGTTCACTACCATGATTCCCTGTTGTTGACTGAGGCAAAGAACTACTGATGGTTTTCCAGTTACTTAGGCCTGTACACCAGCCTTGTAATGATGCCAGTGGTTTTCTAGGAAGAGCAACGGAAAGTCCAGTACAATCTACAGTACTAATATTACCCCAAAGTCCCATCATTTTATCAGCTAAAAATCTCATTCCATCAAGGCTTTATGTGTGTTTTAACCTTCAAGGTCCAATTCTATGGGGACTCAAGTAGAGAGCCAGTGTATTTGAATACATGATTCCCCAGATGTCTACTGTACTAATGTAGCCAGGGGACCAATTCTTCAGAGCTTTCGTCCAATCAGCTGCCTCATTTGGGGTTCTTTATCTCCATCTCATTAGCATGACTCCATCTATTGGTTCAGTGCTTGTTTATTAATGGGAGAGAAATATAAATTGACTTTCACCAGGATGGTCCCTCTGAAGTACACTGAATATGTACATGTACTGTATGTATTACCGTAGAGATGGGAATCAATTTATTGTATGTAAAATTTTATGAATGGTTATTTTATAATTTATGTATTTAATATAGGAATCAATGAGCTCTGGTGTTTTAGTTTATATAAAAATAAAACAAGCTGCATTTTTTAAAACTTTATCTCTCATTGTTCATAGGCTTTTGTTTTTGTTTTGTTTTGCTTAACCTACTTTTGAAAAACAGGGTGAAGCAAATCAGAGCTATCAGTATAATGACAGTGATCAAGGATAGTAAACAGTTTTCTCCTCGTCTACTCACTCTGAATTTTTTTACTGCACCTGTCAGGGTCACAGTGGTGAAGAATCCAAGGCAGAATTTATACTTCTGAGGAGAGAACAATGATCATTCAGCAGGCCTGCTCTCAGTGTAATTTGGGAGAGATCTTATCGGGTATTTGCCATCCTTATTCCAGATATTTCTTTTCCTTTACCCACTCCACCTTTGTTCCCTGTTGTACAGAGTCACTAGACGTAGCTAGTTAACAGGTATGTATTATGTGTGCATCCATTATGTATCCATCCTTATGGCCTGGTATGTATGGGCCTGCCCTCAGAGAGTTTATAGTTTAATGTGGGAAACAACCCAAAGAACCAAGGTACAGTTTGAGGTACAATTTTGTAGGCCATTGTTAAGAACCACTGAAACTAATACTGGTATTTGGAGGTGGGCTTCAAAAGCCCACGGCAAGGCAGTTTCCTTTTTTTAGTTGTACCCAATTTATCTTTAACTTCAACAAACTTCAGTTGACTTAAGTGCTTAAGCAAAAAGCATTGCTCATCAGTCCATTACGACCTTCTGTTACTCTTTTATAGGAACCATGTGTGCCCTGTCAAACCCTTAAAACAGAGAAGACCAAAACACAGCCCCAGCCCTGAAGACATCACAATCTACGTGATCTGACGAAGACTCACAACTGACTGAACTTCTTTGAGAAAGGTACCAAGCATATCACTGTTATATGAAATAGGCAGATATTGTTATGGATCCTATCTAATTTTATAAATGAAAAGCTCCGTTTTGGTGGCCTTTCATTCTGATACATAACTCAAATATGCCATCATGTCAGCAACTAACGGACTTCTCCTAGCTCATGAAGAGAGTGCCCCACTGTCTCCTGGAGACGGTGCAGGGGATGGGAGACACTTCCTACCACAATGTCCCAGAGATGAGTGAACACCTACCAGACCCACACGGAGGGATTCCTGGTCCCCTCTCAGGATACAGAGCTGCCTCTTACCTCCAGGTGAGCAAGTACAGTCACACAAGGGCAGGTATGTAGACAAATGCTTACCTACCTCATGGCTAACCATCTGTGACAAATGGCTGATGAAGCATGCTTATTTTATTTAAGCAACTTTGTAGTGACATATGGAATGTCAGGTTGAATTATGAAGGGTTTTTTACTCACTGAAAATGCTCCAAATAAAAATCTGCTTTTGACGAATCCATTCTTTTGCATGTAGATGTACTTATAAATATGAAGTCGCTGGTTTTGATCAAAAGGTTCTGTAGCAGTCACTGGTAATCTGTGCCTGTCATTACTATAAAATTTTGAGAACAACGGCCACTACAGGCATGTCATCCATCTGAAGCTCCATATGACACCTTTTTTTTTTTTAGAATTGAGGAGGAGGAAAAACAAAACCAAATAAGAACCACCTCAGAAACAGAATGTTTACTCCTTTATAGTGAGAGATAATTTACTGTGCAAATTATTTTGCCCAGACTACCTAGAAATGCACAAACAAATCTAAAATGTAATTATGGCATCATATCAACTCTATTTTTTTTTTACCATATTGATTTTATTGTTTTGCCTTTAATTTACTTTCATTTAGCCTTTAATTTATACTGCCTCAAATCTATTTTTATACAGCACAGGGTATAAATTGAAAACTTTTTAAATGCACATTAAATGTTCTTAGAGCTACTATAGGAAGGTATGTAGAAAATGTCTTAAATAAGAATAAGACAAAATGATGAGTGTGTATCTTTATAATTTCACCTTAGACGGGTTTCTGACATGCTAGCTAGAAAGTTATTTGGGGCACCTGAGTAGCTAGGTCAGTTGCGTGTCCGACTTCAGCTCAAGTCATGATCTCACAGTTAGTGAGTTCAAGCCCTGCATTGATTGGGCTTGTTGCTGTCATCACAGAGGCTGGATCCTCTGTCCCCCCTGCTCTTTTCCCTCCCTTCCTCATGCTCTCTCTCTCTCTCTCTCTCTCAATGATAAATAAACTAAAAAAATAAAGTTATTTGACCCTGGGGGAAATGCAACAATTGATGTGAGTGCACATGTACACTTACAGACTAACTTGGAGAAAGTTGATAAGCTGTGACCTATCTTTTTTATTTCTGCTTCACAGAAAAAGAAAAACCCAAAGATTAGGTTTTTGTCCTGTATACAAATTAACCTGTCTGGTTTCCAACCTACGGCCTTCAATTCAGCCTATCTTTTCCCATTTTTCAAACTTTTCGTGAACCAGCTTAGTTGTTCTGCTGGTTTTTCTCTCTTTCCTTTTCTTTCTTTCTTTCTTTCTTTCTTTTTTAATTTACATCCAAGTTAGTTAGCATATAGTACAGTAATGATTTCAGGAGTAGAATCCAGTGATTCATCACCTATATATAATACCCAGTGCTCATCCCAAGTGTCCTCCTTTATGCCCCTTGCCCATTTAGCCCTTCCCCTGACCCACAACCCCTCTAGCAACTCTGAGTTTGTTGTCTGTATTTAAGAGTCTCTTATGTCTTGTCCCCTTCCATGTTTTTCTGTTATTTTTGCTTCCCTTCCCTTATGTTCATCTGCTTTGTATCTTAAAGTCCTGATATGAGTGAAGTCATATGATATGTCTTTCTCTGACTTAGTTTGCATAGCATAATACACTCTAATTCTCCCATTGTTGCAGATGGCAAGATTTCATTCTTTTTGATCGCTGAGTAATACTCCACTGTGTGTGTGTGTGTGTGTGTGTGTGTGTATACCACATCTTATTTATCCATTCATCCATTGATGGACGTCTGGGCTCTTTCCATATTTTGGCTCTTGTTGATAGTGCTGCTATAAACATTGAGGTGCATGTGCCCCTTCGAATCACTCCTGTATCCTTTGGTAAATACCTAGTAGTACAAATGCTGGGTCATAGGGTAGTTCTATTTGTAGTTTTTTGGGGAACCTCTATACTGTTTTCCAGAGTGACTGCACCAGTCTGCATTCCCACCGGCAGTGCAAGAGAGTTCCTCTTCTTCCACATCCTCGCCAACATCTGTTGTTGCCTCAGTTGTTAATTTTAGCCATTCTGACAGGTGTGAGGTGGTACCTCATTGTGGTTTTAATTTGTATTTCCCTAATGATGAGTGATGTTGAGTGTTTTGTTTAATTAATGAAGTACATAACACTTAGACATATGTTCATTTATCTTTATGGCAATGACTTTAAGTTTATTTTGAGACAGAGCAAGAGAGAAAGAGACAGCGTGCATGTGAGGGACAGAAAGACCGGGAGAGAGAGAATCCCAAGCAGCCTCCACACTGTTAGCTCAAAGACCGATTGCAGGGCTCGAACTCACAAACCATCAAGATCATGACCTGAGCCAAAATTAGGAGTCAGACACTTAACTAATTAAGCCACACAGGTGCCTGGAGAATGACATTAAAAAATATTTTTTTAATGTTTATTTTTTAGAGACAGACAGACAGAGCACGAGCAGGAGAGGGGCAGAGAGAGGAAGACAAAGAATCCTAAGAAGGCTCCAGGCTCTGAGGTGTCAAAACAGAGCCCGACGCAGGGCTTTAACTCATAAACCTCGAGATCGTGACCTGAACTGTAGTGAGACTCTTAACCAACCGAGCCACCCAGGCACCCCGAGAATGACATTCTTAACAATTTGATAAGAGTGCTTTTCAAAAGGCATTTTAAGGGATATTGAGACAAGATATGGTCCTTGCTTTCAATGAACTTCTAGGAAAACAAGATAGATCAGGCCCAGAAACAATGAAACAGAAATCAATCCAGGATGACTAAAAGCCATGAGGATACCACAAACCACTAAGTGTCCTGAGTTAATTTTTCATTCCAGAACTGCTCTTTCTGCTGTTCCCCCAACTCAGTGGGAGATGCTAGATGAAAGCATGGATCCACACCCTTCACTCTCTCCTCGTGTTCCCTCACCCTCGGCATCCAGTCGTTCCCAAGTCCCAGTGAGTTTAGTTCTCCCGCCTGTCTGTCTTCTGTTCTCCAACACTTCCAGTAAGCGCTCCTCACCTGAACTCCTGCAGCAGCTCCCTGGTTCAATAAACTGCTTCCATTTAAGCCCTCTTTGAATCTACCCTATTGGGGCACCTGGTTGGCTCAGTCAGTGCAGCACAAGACTCTTGCTCCTGGGGTGGTAAGTTCAAGCCCCATGTTGGGCGTAGAGCTAAAACTATCTAATAAAAACACAGTGAATATACCTCCTTGTTGTTTCCAGTTTGATTGAATGTGCATATCAGACCAGGTTGTTGTCATCTTTAAAATCCCATCTTGGGCGGTGCCTAGGTGGTTCGATTGGTAAACATCTGACTCTTGATTTCAGCTCAGGTCATGCTCAGGTCATGAGATCAGGCTGTGCACTGGACAGTGAGGAGCCTGTTTAGGATTCTGTCTCTCCCTCCCTTTCTGGCCTTCCCCTGCTCACACGTGCTCTCTCTAAATACAAACTCCGAAAAATAAAATCCCTTCTTGGTCTCTCATGCCTACCTTGGGTTAACTCTCAAATGCTTATTGAACTAAACACATAACATAAACCTGGGTGGGAGTGGGACCTGGGGTAAGACAGTGCAGCCAGCACAAGGCTGCTGTTTTTATCTAACCAAACTCCAGAAAATAAGGTTCACATTCTCTCCTCAGCATGGCCATGTGTGTCCTAGATAAATCCCATCCCTAAAGACTCAGCTTAGCTGTCATCTTCTTAAAGAGATGAACACAACAGCCTTAGTTCTCCCGAAGCATTTGTGTTTACCTAGCTTGTCATTTACCATGTATATTACTTGCTCTGTTTGGCCCCACCATATCCCCAATTAAATCTGAGTTATTTGAGGGCATATTCTATGCCTTTTTCAGCCTTCAGTCCTGAGCATATTACATAGTTCCTACTATGCAGCCAAGTCTCATTAAATTAATCTGTTGCTTATGTATGTGGAGGGAGGAATCACTTCTTGTTTGGATGATGAAAGGCTCCATGAAGGTGGAAATAGATAAATTGGGCCATTTTTTGCCAAGTTATTTTGTTGTTGTTTCTGGGTTTTTGTTTTTCTCATTTCCTTCCTTTTCTTTTTCCCTCTTTTCCATTTGGAAGGAGAGTTTTATTCGATAAAACAAAAGCTCTTCAGGGGTGCCTGGGGGGCTCAGTCAGTTAAATGTCTGACTCTTGGTTTCGGTTCAGGTCATGATCTCACAATTCATGAGTTGATGCCCTGTATCAGGTTCTGTGCTGATAGTGCAGATCCTGCTTGAGATTCCCTCCCTCCCTCCCTCTCTCTCTCTCTCTCTCTCTCTCTCTCTCTCAAAATAAATAAGTAAACATTTTTTTAAAAATCTCTTCAGAAAACCTACAAGAAAACCACACTCCCTGCTTACTTCACCTTAACTCCCCCTGTATTTTACTGTCTGACCACAGGAGGGGAGCATTTGTCCAGGATCCTAGCAAAAAGTGTTAGCTCAAGGAAAATCTGCCGCAGATTTTATGGAGTATTTTGTGTCCTGGGTTTTGTGTTTCTCTTGCACACACCCATGGGAAAGCAGTAATCTAAACAGAAGCACTTCCTCGTCCATTCTCCTGATAGGGCTTTTCACCGTCCTGGTGTTTGCAGCCCGTCCTTCATTTCAGGGAACTGAGTTGTCTTCACCCAGGCAGCAAATTCATTTACAAACACAAAGGCTCAGAGAAACTTAGCGACCAATTACACAGTCTCCAAATATTCCAAACTCGCTCAGACGCCAGACAAAAGGGGTCAAGGGAGTTCATCAGATTCACTCCCTAATTCTCCACCTCTGAAGCAGGCCCTCCCCCGGGAGCAGACAAGGAAAGGTATGTTATTGTGTCTAGAGTTTCTCTATGTGCATGCACTTGAATTTTTTTTAATAACAATATTATGTTTTAAATATCTTTGCCAAAACATATTATGTTTCTTAAAGGAATTTTGGAAGAAAAAATTAGGGATTTGTCCTTAAAAAACATTTACCTCCCAAGAAGCATGAAAACAGCAATAGTTTCTTGTTGTTTGCACAAAACATTGGCTAAATAAGCTTTTATTCCACTAGTCTGCCCTTCTTAACCATACACAGCATTTTCTAAGTGGCTGTGTAATTGACAAAGGATCCCTGCTTCTTAGTACGGGTGTCTCCCTACATATATAGGGGCTAGCTACTATGGGAAAGCACAGTTCAAAATGAGCCAGGAGCTTCAATTTTCTTTTCTTTATTTATTTACTTATTTTTATTAGAGAGAAAGAGAGAGAGAGAGAGACAGAGAGAGAGAGAGAGAGAGAGAGAAAGAGAGAAACCAAGGATCCAAAGTGTGTTCCACACTGACAGCACAGAATCCGACTCGGAGCCCCAACTTAGCAACCATGAGATCATGACCTGAGCCAAAGTCAGAGGCGCAACTGATTGAGCCACCCAGGTGCCCCCATTTTTCTTTTATTTACTAATGAAATTAGGGGCACCTGGGTGGCTCAGTCAGTTGCGCCTCTGACTTCGGCTCAGGTCATGATCTCATGGTTGCTCAGTTGGAGCCCCACTTCAAGTTCTCTGCTGTCAGTGCAGAGCCCTCTTTGGGTATTCTGTCCCCCTCTATCTGCCTCTCCCCTCCTCATTCTCTCTCTCTCTCTCTCTGTCAAAAATAAACATCAAAAAAATTTTTTTTTAAGAAAGTAAAGCAGAGACCCAATCATGTTGGTCTTCTCTCTTTCTGACCTATTTATCTTTTCTTTCCTGCAATGAGAGGCTTTATATGTATAGAAGATGGACAGACTAGGCCCCAGTCCCATCTCTACCACTAGGTATGTGTTATTCAGTGAATAACAGAATCATTCCAAGCCTTCCTTTCCTTTTTTATAACACAGGATAATGAAATCATTTCCCTTATTGAGCTCTTGACAGAATTAAATGAGACATGTAGCAAGATTAGTACAGAAAGTATTAATGTACTAATGACTGGTATATGAGGGCTCAGTCACTGGCAGGCTCCATAAATCAGATTTTTATTATTATGTTTGAAGTTCATTTGTTAGCATAAAAGGAAAAAGTACACAGGATGATACAAGAGCACAGAGTATGAAAGAACAATAGTGAGACATCCCTGCCTTCACGATCCTTCCCTGACTCCTGCCACTCAATAAAAACATGCAGCCAGAATGTTTTCAATATCAAGTGAATAAACAGTGATTTATGTAGAGGAGCAAGCAGAAGTCTTCCTGCTTGGGCAAGGGTTAATAGGCGGTAAAAGGGGAGCAAATAAGGAGGTGGGCAAATCTCTGGCAACATGTGAAGGATCAGACACTGCTGGGAAGCCTGTGCAATGACCTTGCAGTTCCCCTTTGGTACCACAAGGAGACACTGTTAGGATCCTCTGTGGTCTGGTGCATCTGGAACTCCAATATCGCTGACAGTTTTTCTTTGTGTACATCATAAGGACAGTTGCATTCTTTTTTTTTTTTTTTAGTTTATTTATTTATTTTGAGAGAGGGAGCGTGCAGGAGGGGCAGAGAGAAAGGTAGAGAGAGAATCCCAGGCAGCCTCTGCATTACCAGCACAGAGCCCGACAGTGGGGCTCAAACCGTGAGATCACGACCTGGGCGGAAACCAAGATTCCGGTGTTGAACCTACTGAGCCACCCAGGTGCCGCAAGAACAGTTGCTTTTTCAGATCTAGAAGAGATATTAAACATTTATTAATTTGTTGATTCATTCTTTTTTTTATTCCTTCATTTTTCAACATTTTTTGAACAGTTACCATGTGACAGGCATGCCTGTGTATAAATGAGAATACTGGTGTGCCTTGGCTGTTGGCAGAACGAATAAATAACAGAGCCAAGGCATGGCTCAGATAATCTGATCCAAGCGTGGTGAACTTTCCCCTAAAATATATATATAATTAATTCATGTAATTAAGGCATTGTATAATACTTGATATAATCCTATATAATTATATTGATATAATCATCAATATAACTAACATGTAATTAATTATATATTAAATGAATAACAGTGTACAATGGCTGAGCCCTGACTATGTCAGGAATTTTTCTGCAGTTTTTCATATGCTATATGTCTTCTAGAGTGGTCTTGTGACTCCCAAGTCTTTTCCCCATTAGCTCTATGACCTTAAGTTAACGAATGTCGCTGAGGCTCAATTTTCTCATTCTTAAAATGGAAATAATACAACTTAGCTGGCAGGGTTATAATAAGGGTGAAATTAAAGTGAAGTAAAATAAAACATTAGTAAGCTACATAAAATGTCCCATACACGAGGTACCTGGCTGGCTCAGTTGGTAGAGCTTGCGATTCCTGATTTCGAGGTTGTCAGTTCAAGCCTCATGCTGGATATAGAAATTACCTAAAAAAAAAAAAAAATCATTACTTAAAAAATGCTCCCTATAGAGTAGGGTCTCACTTATTCACATACATGCTCTTAACTTTGCATTTACTAATGAAGAAACTGACACATAATTGTTAGTGTCAGCTAATAACTGGCTGAGGCAGAATTTGAACTCAGACCTACCTCTTAAGTTTGTGCTCATGGCACTAAACTGTGCTGCCAGTGTGCTTTTTGTCTCCAAACAGTTATTAGACCTTTGAAGTGAGAGAATACTTAATACTCCCGCACAGTGCCCGGCTTAAGCAATCCATAAAACATGTTGGGGAGGAAAACTGGTCCTCTACACTCCAAGATTCTTTTGGTTGGTCTAAGAGTTAAATTGAAATGAGACAGATTAACTGGAGAAAAGCAAATTTAATTACTCAGAGGGGCATCCCAAGAATATGAGGCCCACACGCCACAGGCAGTGGAGGCTTATGTGCCATCCAGAGCTAAGGAAAAGAGGGTGGAGATCTGGGACTTGAAGGGGAAGAAAGACAATTCACAGAAAGATGAAAAAGCATACAGGTTCAGTAAACAAATATTTTCTGGGCCATATAAAAACAGTTGAACATAGACAGAAATTTTAACATACTTTGCCAAGTTCCTCCCTGTCTACCACACCTAGTTCATATTGTACTGGACTTAACTGTCATGATAGCTCCCTTTGAAAGAGGAACTCTACCTAAACTCTTTTAGATAGTTACGGGGAAGGTCAAACTTTCTTCCTAAATCTTCTGGGTCTTTAAAATAATCAGCCGAAAATAATCCACATGCCAAAAAGACACATTTGAGGTGGGAAATTTTGCTCCCCTCTACCAGTTAGTACACACATGTCTGTTAAATGACCAGCATATGTAGACAAGGGGTGAATACAGAATAGAAAAGTTATATTTTTGTTTTTACTCTTTTGTGTGTGTGTGTTTATAATTTACTGCAAAAAAGGAAACCACAGACCCAAGATGGAGTCGCTTATGCTAGGCCATGTCACCAAACTGGGGCTTAATACCTAACCTAACTACAGTTTCAGTCTCCTGGAGAAGTGTAGTCTTAACCCATCAGTCATGAATTTTCTGGTCAGCACCAATAATCAGTCCTGTGGGCCCTCTCCATCCTTACCCCAACACCTCAAAGATGAAGTAATCTGCATGATAAGACCCTCTGCTTTCCCCCAAGGGAAAGTGACTTTGCCTGCAACAATCCTTCTTTCCTGTTGCTAGTAACTTCCTTACTCCACCTTTTTTTTTTTTCATAAAACTTTTCATTCCTTCCTTCCATTTCATATGTTTTCAAAACTCCCTTCTACTTGGGAGGTGGGATGGTGCCTGATTCATGAATTGCTTTATAAAATCAATTAGATCTTCATATTTACTCAGTTGAATTCTTCTTCTTTAACAGCCCTAAGAGTTAAGAGGAAACATAGCTAGCCTGTTAACTAAAGAGGGAAGGCTATTGGCTCTTCACTGTAGAAAGGCTTGTGTATTCACACTGTTATCTGCAAAGAATCTCTTTGGTTTTTTACCTCTTTTGAAGTAGTAAAACAAGGTTCTCCCCTCTATTCCCATCCTCTCCCTTAACTGTGAGGGCCCAGTGACTCCCTGCTGCTCTACAGAGGAAAGGATGGGACAGGGGGAGTGAAGTCAGGGCTGACCCTGGGTGTGGGTGAACCACGGCTGCCTGCCCCATTGCGCCTTCCACCCTCAACACCTTTTCACATGCCCTCAAACGTACCCCTAGAGTAAAAACAAATACATATTCGAGAAAGTCTATGGGCAAAATGGAAGTGAGTTACCCAGGAAGACTGTATATTAAACAGAGAAACTTTTTACTGGATTATCTAGCTGCCCTGTTTTATAATCCTGAGGGGTTAAAAAAACACAAAAAAAAGCCCCCCCCCCAAAAAAAAAACCCATAAGGCAATGTCCTACAAGGAAATAAGGTTTTACAGAGAGACCCCGATGAGAGGAGGTATATAGGGACTTAGGATTAGCCAAGACAAACTGTTAAATGCCTTGCAATTAATGGTGTGCTGGCACCCAGGCTCTAGGAAGAGAGGAAGCCTTGATTTATTTCTCTAAGATAAACATTTCTAACCATGGCTGATTTCAAGCCACCAGTGATAAATTCCAGAATATTTAACAATCGGCCTTCAGGGCTGATACGAGCCAACTCAAGCACATCATTACCAGTAATTTAAGATAACTTCCTGCCCTATGAGTGATAAGTGATGTGATTTTTCAAAGTAAGTATGTGTCTATCCCTATGAAGTGCAATGTGCTCTGGACCCCACCCCACCCATAATAGCAGTCCTCGCTGGGGAATAAACAGAGTAAAGATGGACAGTCACCACAAATCAGTACATGTAAAAACTGTTGACATCGGACTCAAGCCTGTAGTTTGTATGATCCCAATGGTAATTTTCTGGTTTTGCCACTGTACTATGGTTATGTAAGTTGTTACCATAGGGAGAAGTTAGATGGGACTCTGTACCAATTTTCCAACTTTGAGTTTATAATTTTTTTTTTTTTAGGTTGAGGCGAAAACCCTCAAACAATATAGGAAAATAGAGGACAGTGAAATTTACCTGCAAATTGTATCACATAGAAATAATCATCATCATCAATTCAGGGACATCATCCTAGACATCTTTTTCTGTGTAAATATACAGGTGGATGGGGGAAAGATTGAGGCTACATTTAAGGAAATGGAGTTCTGTAGATCCTATTTTTAAATATCTCTAAATAATTATACTTGACTTTAACAAAAGAACCTGATGTTAATAAGAATCAGTGAACTTGACTTATCACGAGGAGCACTGAGTAGTGTACGGAATTATGTATTGTATACCTGAAACTAATAAAACACTGAACATTAATTATACTGAAATTTAAAAACCAAATTTTAAAAAATTAGTGAATTTGAAATAAATTTACTGTGAAAACACACACACACACACACACACACACAAAGGAGTATCAGATTTCTTAAATGACTAGAGCCTGTGAGACCATTTCTTTGCCTTAAAATTAAGGCCCCTAAAATTATAACTTGAGTTCTTTTTCCTTTTTTAAAGATAATACCACTAAAAAAGGAAGCTTCGAGAGAGCCAGCCCACTAAGGTTTCAGAAAAGAATGCAGAAAACACGGAGCATTAACTCTTCAAAACATCTTAGAATGTTTTTTCTTTCATCTTAGAATTTTGACTGACAAAACCATTTTTTCTATATTTGACTCCTCCTAAAACTTTTAACTGTACTGTCCATTTTATATCTCTTTTTCTATTTTTTTATAGTTTTTTTTTTCTTTTTGAGACAGAGAGAGACAGAGCACAACTGGGGGATGGGCAGAGGGAGAGGGAGACACAGAATCTGAAACAGGCTCTAGGTTCTGAGCTGTCAGCACAGAAACTGATGCAGGGCTCGAACCCATGAACCGCGAGATCATGACCTGAGCCAAAGTCAGACGCCTAACCTACTGAACTACCCAGGCATCCCCATTTTATATCTCTTAAGGCTACCAGTACTGTAGTACAATTTTAATGAAAAATAACAAAAACATTTAATACTGGTGTTTTATCACAATTCACTTTGCTCCGTATTTCAAGGAAATAATAAAATCATCTAAGAGATGGAGCAAACTTCATTTTAAAAGCTCTGTACATTATTACCTCCTTTGAATGTCATAGCAGCTTCATATAATACTCCAGGCTGATATTTTACCCATTTTACAAGTAGTGACAGTGAGCCTGTTTTTTTTCAGTTTGTTTATTTATTTTGAGAGAGACAGAGTATGAGTCAGGGGAAGGAATGAGAAAGAGGGGGAGAATCCCAAGTAGGTTCCATCGTGGTTGGTGCAGAGCCCAATGCGGGCCTCAAACTCACAAAACCGTGAGATCATGACCTGAATCGAAATCAAGAGTGGGACATTTAACCAGCTAAGCTACCCAGGTGCCCAACAAGGTAAATAACTTGCCTATGATCGTAGGAGTAAGTGGAACGGCCATAGAGTTTTATAGATTTCTGGACTTTTACCCTTTCTATCACATGTGAATAGAGGCTTAGTATGACTTAAGGACCTTAAAACTCCCAAATTGTAAATGTAATTTAATACAGCTTGTAATATATAAAGAAATTAAAGCATGAGGTGAATTGAAATCTTGTCAACTCCCCCAAAAGAAAAATATTTCAAATTTACTAAAAGGTCAGTAAAATTTTTTAAAAATCATTTTAGTAGGTTATCCTATCTTACAGGGCATGATCCAAGGAAATGAAACAGCAGATAAATAAGTTTTATTTTGGATAGGGAAAATAATAATAATAATAATAGATAATATTTTCAAGATGTCATGGCACTGTGCTATGTATTTATTTGTATTTTCTAATGCTCACTGATCTTTTGAGATAGATATGATTATTCTCCCAATTTTCTTTCTTTTTCTTTTTTCTTTTTCTTTTTTAATGTTTGTTTATTTTTGAGAGTGAGAGACAGAGCCTGAGTGGGGGAGGGGCAGAGAGAGAGAGGGAGACACAGAATTCCAAACAGGCTCCAGGCTCAGAGCTGTCAGCACAGAGCCCAATACGGGGCTTGAACTCAGGAATGGCGAGATCATGACCTGAGGTGAAGTCGGACGCTTAGCTGACTGAGCCACCCAGGCACCCCTATTTTCCCAATTTTCTAATGAAGAAACTGAAGTCAAAGAGATCAAACAAATAAGAAGTAACAAAGTAGGAAAATAACAGAGGATCTGAGATTTGAGCCCACATTTGTGTGACGCAAAACCCTGCATTTTTAGCCAGAGTGAAGCTATATTATACTCAGTGGAGGACAGAGGGAGACCAAACAATCAAAACCCAAGACTAATTAAAGTACAACTGAAAAGAAGAAAGTTGACCTTTGGGATTGTTTTGTATTGCCTCTTTGTCGTCTTCCCCCTTTCCCCTCCAGTGACCCAAAGCCACTGGACTCTATTTTCTCTCATCCCTATCTGCAGTTGTTCTCTAAAAAGTGTCAGGATCTCATTTAAGATAAAGGATGAGTGTCTCTTGACAGCTTTGAAAGTTGTTGCTCCTGGAGCTCTAGATCAAGCATTAGTTCATCCTTTGGAAGCTTAAATTGCTTAGTCCTCAGGAACTGGAGACTTGGGATAGAAAAAAGCAACTCTAAAAAATATAGCATCCAGTCAATTCATTTTTGATAAGAGTGCCAGAACAATTAAATAGAGGGGGAATAGTCTTTCTAACAGACGGTCCTAAAAGAACTGGATATCCGTATGTAAAAGAATGAATTTGGACTCCTACTTCATACTGTAAACAAAAATTAATTCAAAATGTATCATAGGCCTAAATGTAAGAGCTAAAACTGTGAAACTCTTAAAAGGAAGGTGTAAATCTTCATACTCTTGGATTAGGCACCAAAATATGGCACTGATAACGGATTTCACGCTGAAAGCATAAGCAAGAGCGAAAAATAGTTAAACTGAAGATGATCAAAATTCAAAACTTTTTTGCCTCAAAAGACACTCCCAAGAAAGTGAAGAAGAGACAACCCATAGAATAAGAGAAAATTTGGAAAATAATTTATTGGATAAGGGAGATGTATCTAAAACATATAAAGGAAACTTTCAACTCAGTAATAAAAAAAGAACTCATTTAGAAAGTGAGCAAAAGATTTAAATGGTTCATTAAAGAAGATGCATAAATGGCCACTAAAACACAAAACGATGCTCACCATCATTAGACATCAGGGGAATGTAAATCACAATGGGTTACTACTTTACACCTGGTAGGATGACTCTAATCAAAAAAAAAAAAAAAAAAACTGTTGGCAAGAACGTGAAGAAACTGCAGTTTTATTTTTTTAATGTTTATTTATTTTTTGAGAGGCAGAGAGTGAGCAGGGGAGGGGCAGAGCGAGAGAGGGAAAAATAGAATCTGAAGAACGCTCCAGGCGATGAGCTGTCAGCACAGAGCCCAACGTGGGGCTCGAACTCACAAGCAGTGAGATCATGACCTGAGTCGAAGTCAGACACTTAACTGACTGAGCCACCCAGGTGCCCTGAAACTGGAGCTTTTATACAACACTGGTGGGAGTGTAAATTGGTACAGCCATTTTAGAAAAGTCTGCAATTCCTCAAATGATTAAACATATAGTTAGCATATAACCTAATGATTGTACCCCTTGGTGTATACCCAAGAGAATCAGTAACCTGTTCACATAAAAAGGTTCATATGAATATTCATAGCAGCATTATAAATAATAGCCAAAAAGTGGATCCACCCAAATATGTATCAACTGACAAATGGATAAGTAAAAGGTGATATAACCGTATATCAGAGTACTATTTGGCAATAATGAAGTGCTACAACATGGATGGACCTTGTAAACATTAAGCTAAATGAAAGAAGCCCCTCACAAAGGACCAAAAATTGTATGATTCCATTTATATAAGAAGTCCAGAATAGGCAAATCTTTGGAGATGATAAATTGATTAGTGGTTCCCTAGGGCTGAGGATGGAATGGAAGCTTGGAGGGTGAATGGTTGAGCAGCAAGGAGTTTCTTTTGGGATAATAAAAATACTCTAAAATTGTTATGGTGCGGCATGCAGTACTCTGTGAATAAACTAGGAGCCATTGACTTGTACATTTTAAAAGTGAGAATCATATGGTATGTGAATTATGTCTCAATAAGGCTATGTAAATGTGGCAATATAGCTGATGGGAATACAAATTAAGACTATGATGTTACTCCATACCTATTAGAACAGTCAAAATGAAAAATAGTGACAAAATCAAATACTGTAAGGATGTGGAGAAATGGGATCTTTCTTTCATCTAATGCTAGTAGGAATGTGAAGTGGTATAGCCATTCTGGAAAAGAGTTTGGTGCTTTCTTAAAAGAAAACTATTCGTGCCCTTGCCATGCAACCCAACAACCACCTTCCTTGGGCATTTACCCCAGAGAAATAAAAACTTATATCTAAATGAATCCTGTACATTATTGTTCATAGAAGCTTTATTTGTAATTTCCCAAAACTGAAAATCCTTTCAAAAGGACAATTTGCCTAAGCAAACTGTAATACAACCATATCATAGACTATTATTTAGCCATAAACATTAGTGGCCTGCTGATATGGGTGGATGTCACGGGCATTATACTGAATGAAAAATGCCAATCTCAGAAGGTCACCTACTATATGAGTCTATTTATATAACATTCTTAGAATGTCAAAATTGTAGAGATGGGGAACAAGTTAGTGGTTGCCAGGGATTAGCGATGTTGAAGGGATAGGGATGAGTGTAAGCATGAAGGCATAGCATAAGGAAAATCTGTGGTGATGTGATAATTCTGTATCTTGAATCATGACTCCTTACACCAACCTACACATGTAACAAATTACATGGAACTGTACCTTGTACCAATGCCATTTTTGTGATTTTGATATAGTGCTACAGTTATACAAAATGTAATCATTGGAGAAAACTAGATGAAGTGTACTCAGGAACCTCTCTGTACTATCTCTGCAACTTTCTGTGGATCTATAATTATTCCAAAGTAAGAGGTTAAATATATGCATTCATGTATGTATGTATGCATTTATATGCATATATATGGCAATATACATAAATACATTGCCATAATACATATATTTATATATGATAATGAGGCTGGTAGATACTCAATAACTTAAAATTAACCTATTTATTTAGGGTATATATATAAATGTACAAGAAATGCAAGAAAATTCATTAAAATTAAGCACATTTCTCCTCACTCCTCTCAGATAACAACACCCAAGATAAGAGTCAAGAGAAATGAGTCATCCTCTGAAGAAGTTATAGGAGCTTAGATGCCTTGTCTACATTGAAAATGTATGCAGGGGTGCCTGGGTGGCTCAGTTGGTTAAGCTTCTGATTCATGGTTTTCAGCTCAGGTGATGATCTCACAGTTTGTGGGATCGAGTCCTGCATCAGGTTCCGTGATGCCAGCGTGGAGCCTGCTTGGGATTCTTTCTGCCCCTCCCTCTCTCCCTCTCTCTCTCTCTCTCTTAAAATAAATAAAGTTAAAAAAAAAATGTGTCCAAATACATGACGACAGATATGACATGCTTTTTAAATTTTGCCAGGCTCTAAATACTCATCATAATGTGGATTTTAGTTTCTAAGGATATTTAAATCGTGGCTTCAGTCCCCTAGTCTGGAGGAAACACTGGGCTGCAGGACCCATGATCTCATTTCCTTCCATAGCAATTTCCCCCTTTCAGGTTCTTGCCTGTGTGAAATCCCCTCCTCGTACACTCCATTGGGAAGTTGATTCCCAGTCTTGGAGTAAATTCAAAACTTGTGGTTCAGAACATGCCAGCAGCTGCCAGAAGAGTCCTAATCTTTCGGTTCCTGGACCATTGTGAGAAAGGGTTTGTAGCCAAGGTAATCAGAGACTGCACTTCTCAACACAAACCAGACAGCCAGGGTGGAGGGTTCCCCCTCGGGCCTGGCTCAGCTTTTCATCCACACAGACCACTTTCACAAGGTCTCAGCTGCGTGAACCTCATCTCTCATTGGTCGATTCCCTCCCCTGCAGGGGTGGGGCAAAGCTTGGCAAACATGGCTGCGAGAGACAACTAGGACTCTGTCTCTAAGGCCAAGACGGACTCAACGAAGAAGTCCTCACTCACCATACTGGAACCCACCTAACGTCATCTTTTCACCTCTGATGATAATCCTTCAAGCCTTCCGCACAACTTTGAACCCACCACCCAAACTTCTTGCTTTACTGCACATTGTCTATGTGTTTTCTCATTTCCCAGAAAGACTCCTACAACACAGGGCACAGTCCAATTACTAATGATAACATTATTACTGACATCACCTTTTCACAAAACCTTACTATGCTCCAGGAATTTATATACAACATTTAATTTAATCATGACAGCCGCCATAAAATTTAGGCCTAATTAACTGTCCCAATTTTTCAAAGACACTAAAAGCAATGTCAGGTGTATATATTTCCAAAGTCCCTGTTTTAAATGTTGCCACCTTACGGTCTCCCTACTGTATGGAAGAGCTCGCATTTGCGTGGTCCATGTTGTGACCATGAGACGCCTGGGCTGGAACCCAGCTAAGTGACTCTCTTGCTAAATGGAGTTTGCATGGCACATAGCCATCTGAGTTTCATTTCCTGATTTGTGAAAATTGAGGATGAAGATAATAATGCCTGTTTCACTAAAGTGGTGTGAGAGTTAAATGAGATAATGAAGCATTTAAAATATTCAGCATGACACCTGATTAACAAAGGACCCCAGTGAATGTCTGTTAAATGAACTAAAGAATAAGCTTGTAGAAATTAGCATGAATAGGGGACAGAAGAGACACAGAAAATGCCAAACAGTGACTAACAGGAGTTCAGTAGTAGTCGGCTGTGTGATGCAGCCGGAGACATGTGGAAAAGAAAACCCGATGGCTCTCTTCCAATTCTGCTGGCTGTTCTGTCTGTAGGAGTTCAGTGCTAATGAGGCCACACCTTGTGAGCAGTTCACTTGGTTTGATTCCCTAGGCACCAATAACATCGTTAAGGCAGCCATTCAAAACACTGTTCTTGAGAGGGACTAATCCAAAAATGCTTATATCTGAAGAGCTTCTCTCTCTTTCTCTCTCTCTCTTCTGCTAGACAGAGGGATAACTTCCCACAGAAAGCAAAAGTTGTAGGAGCACTGACTCCTGTCTGTGCTGGGCCCAGTGTTTCCATGTCATCACCGTACCAGCTCTGGGACTTTGAGATTTTACCTCCTAATAAAAGAGCGGAGAAAATAGGGAGAAACCTCCAAAAAGTAATTTGTAAAGTCAAGTAGATTTTAAGCCAAAGAGTAAAAAAAACGTATCTCCGTTTTTAAAATTGTGCAAAAGTTGATGATACTGCTCTGATTTTTCTTATTTTGCTACATACTCATGAAACCTCTGTTATGGCACTAACCCCGGGATATGGACAGGTTATTTGGGAATGACTGCAATATATTATTTTGTTTCATAAAAACCCAGAAACAGTTATTTTTAGTTTACAGATAAAGAAACTAAGAAATATATAAAGAGATTTGCCAAGGCCCAATACATTAGACTGACTGGGTGGGCTCAGACCCAAAAGATTCAGATTTAGGAAGTTCCCATGATGTAGTGCCAGGACACTATGAGATGCTAAATAATTCATGAAAGCTTTTCAGAGCAAATTTTAATCCACAGTTATATAACTATAAATACGTTTTAAAAATTGAAATTTTCATCAGCTATGTTTAGAGTTTTGCCACTCCCCCAAAACCCAAATTACACATTTAGATAAATCTAAAAGTATGGCTACTGCTTTCTTATAAGGATGATATATTTTTTAAATGTTTATTTGAGAGAGAGAGAGAGAGAGAATGAGACAGCAAGCATGCACATGCGAGCAGGGGAGGGTCAAAGAGAAAGGGAGATAGAGGATCCAAAGTGGGCCCTGTGCTGACGGCAGAGAGCCTGATTCGGCTCGAACTCACCAACTATGAGATCATGACCTTACCTGAGGCCAGACGCTTAACCAACTTAGCCACCTAGGCATCCTGTAAGGATAATATTTTAATCTATACATATTGTGTATGTGTGTGTATGTGTATGTATGTGTATATACATATATATTCTCTCACATATATTCATAAATATATATTCTCTCAAATATATATATATATATTTGAGGTATAGTTCTACCTGTTAAGACTTCTTAGCTCCTGAGAATTCAGAATTACTGCCCTTAATATCCTCCACTTTAAAGCAATGCCTGGTGTCATTATACTCATTGCAAAGAACATTTTTGATGGACCAGGTGCCCTGCATGCAAACACTTGCTATCATGGCACACATGTGGGTGAACCAGCTTCCAGTCAACTCCACTCTTAGGAATAACCCGTGAGCAGAGCTCCCAAATGCACATCCCACACACCTCTGTTCTTCAGCGTTTCAGTATGTGCACCCTTCTGCTTCCTGACTCCAAACAACAATAGAAACAACAACAAACACTTCATATTCAAATTTATTTGGTTAATGCTGGATTATGTTATTTTTATATAGGCCTGCTCAGAGCCTCTATCTTACTATTTATTAGGAATTGCCAAATACGCTGACTTTTTCAAATATGGTCAATGAAAGAGCCACCCCCCCTTTTTTTTACAGGGTTCAGAGAGATGTTTTAAAATCCCATACTATTATTTTGTGGGTATGTGGCTTGGGAACTTATGCTCAAGCATCATTGTGTAAACCAGTGTAGTTTACCTGAGACCTTTCAGATTAGTAAAATTCTTACTAACTTTGCACCTAGAGTTATAGATTAATTGCAGATGTCTTTATTCTCCAAAACCAAGTCCAATTCCCTGGACTTGGGACTGAAATATTCTATAATTTTTCCCTTTCCGAGACCCAGGGCCACCTACCTCCATATATCTATCTTCAGCTGTAATTATAAAAGTGAGAGTTTAATAAAAGCTCAAAATATGCCAATAAGCAAGCTACATACAATATTTCATTTAATCCTCTAGTAAATGCAATGAAATTACTATAATTATTGTCCCCATTTATGGACAAAGGATCTAACTCTTGCTATGTTAAGGCATTTTTCAAGATCGCTTGGATAGTTATTGGAACCAAGGCACACCGTCAACAAAGCCAGAATTTTCAATACCTATTTCTTCTCTGCTGTGTAAGTCTGAGCACCTACACGGATGTACCTCATTGATACTTTATCAAACCTGAGCTTGTAAAAAACCTTCATGTGACTCCATTTCTTCGGCCCCAAATATAAGAAAAGTGTGTTGGAGGTTTCAACCCCACTTTTTTATTTGAATAGAGACAGAAAATCGTCACAAGGATCAAGACAGCTGCAAAAGGGCAAAGGGGACTGATTGGATGTCCCACCCACCCCAGACAAAAGCTGTGTCCATCTCATTCCTTTGTGAACTGCTCCACGCTTGAAGGATCCTCAGGGAACACAAAAGACTCATGAAAAGAGAAGAGCAGTCCAGCTGACTGATAAAAAGCCTTCTCTATGTTCCATCCCTTGGACTTGGACCCTAGTGAATACCATTTGTTTGAATAATGATCACAACATAATAGATATGATGAGGTTGCCAAGAGCCCGTCCATTCAACTCTGCTTGGCTAAGGGGAAAAAAGAAAGAAAACGAAAGAATGAAAAAACCCACCCTGACGTGGCCATGACATGCTTCACTGGGCTCACATTTCTCCAAACTGAAGTTTAAACTGGAATCCCAAGACTTATTAGTTCTAAGGAATAAAGAAGTTGGCAGATAGACAGGACCTCCTCCCCCTCTCCAAACAAAACAAAACAACCCAAGTGGGGTGGAGAGGACTGGTAACTACTTAGGAGCAATTATCAGAGCAAGAGACCTTTGTGACACTCCCTTCCCGTTAGTCCCTGCAGCTGGGAGTGGGGTAGTAATGGCTGATGTATTCTGCACTGGCAGAAGTATACAAGGGTAAGGAATAGGACCTTTGGTGTCTTTGGACTGAGGTTTAAAGCCTAGCTCTTCTTTGATCAGATTATGTGCTCTTGATCAAGTTAATATTGTTTCTCTGAGAATTGGTTTCCATAGTTGAAAAACTGGAGAAAATACAGCTGCCGAGTTCTATGAAAATTAAATGACTTACTGTATTCTATATAAGGACTGTGGAATGGAAAAATTTTGCTTGTCATAGGAAGCAGAATCGCTACCATCAAAACCATGGAGGATTCATGATTTTCTTCTTTTTTCCCCGCTCTAACCCAAGAGCCCTAAATTCTCCTCCTTGTTTTAGCCATAGACCACAGACAGTTTTTAAAAAGGAGCAGATAGTGCTTAAAATCTAGTCTAATAGATAATAGAGATGCTGGTGGAGGTATTATGTTTTGAGCTATTTGTGAGAATTACAATCATCTCCAGGGAAGAGAAGGGTTGATTGTTGCAACTCTTTATATACCAAAATTCACAACTATCCCCTGCACCCTCTGAAACCTGACCTTCTAACTTTAAGAAGTATAAACATACTTCCCTGGCCTCCAGCAGAGGAAACTCAGAACTGCACGTTAAAGAATAAACACTGACTATTGTTTCTGCAGGTGGAAAATGTTGAGGTCCAGACTTCTCTGGACAGGAACGCTGTAGCCAAAGTTGGAAAACCTGTGTTTCACAGTGTTTTCCAGTTGTACCTCCCTTCATCCAATTCTGTGTAACCAAGGGGAGCTACCAGATGGGGGTAATGAACTTGCCCTGCACACCTAAGAAACATTGCTTTGTGCTGAACAAGTACTTGATAAATGGAGACCACTTTATAAATGTAAGATGTTACCAGTGGAGTGAGATGCTTCTTTTCCAAGATGGGAAAAACTTAGAACCCTGTATGGATTATCATCAAGGTGAGTCCAGGCTCTTATCCTTACGTCCCCAAAATACCATGTAACCTCCATACGTTTAGCTCAGACTTCCATTTTCTTTAAATTCAATCTTCTTAATCTAGGTCCTGATTAACTTGTTATTCTCCAAAATATATAAAAATGTCTTCATGGTCTTCTTCCTTCCATTGCTCCTGCTATAAGGGAGGGGAAATTTTTCCCATCTACCATTCTAGGTTCTTGGCTGAGACCCCACCCTTACCCCTACCCTCCCCCCCCCATAATAAAAGATTGACAGGAAAAAAGCAAGCAATTTAGTTACATGTGTACCTTCTGTATACATGGGAGCTACCCGTATATAACTCACCATAATTAAATACCTCCAGCTAAAGACAAAAGAAAGATGGGGAGACCAGTTATGGGAAGTATTCAAATAAAGCACAGCAAACAAAGGTATCGTTATTATGCAGAGTTAAGTCATTGCCTTGTCCACTGATTAGACTCTGTCTTAGAGATTTGATCACCACCCTTTCTTTGCACAGAGAGGGAGACACCCCTACAAATAGAGATGTGTCAGTGTCTGTATGTTTTCTGTGTCTGCAACCTCTCAAAAACAGTCAGCTCAATATAATCAATATGCCAAAGAGGCATGTTTTGAAGTGGTATATTTTGTTCCCCTTCATTCTCTTTTCATTCCTATATTACCTCCCTTCTATAAAAGTAAACTCTATACCAGAAATATAGCCCGGGTGCCTGGATGGCTCAGTCAGTTGAGTGTCTGACTTCAGCTCAGGTCATGATCTCAATGGTTCATGAGTTCAAGCCCCCTCACTGCTATCAGCACAGAGCCTGCTTCCTGCTTCACATCTGTTCCCTTCTCTTTCTGCCCCTCCCCCACTCATGTTCTCTCAAAAATGAAAAAAACATTAAAATATATATATGTATATTTTTATTTATATATCCAATATTCTAAAAAGGATTTGAGCAATCTCATATGTATTTAAATTAACCCTATTTCCACTCCACTCCCCCCTCCCACCTGCCTTTCCTCCACTGCTCAGATTCTCAGGAATCTGAGAAAAAAGTGACCAAGTCACAGCAAATAAGCCCTCCATCCTCTGCCCCTCTCCCACTGCTATGGATTTGAAGGGAAAGGTTTGCAATGCACATGCTAAGAAGCCCAAGAGTATGTTAGGCTCCATGGGAATAAACCAGGAAATTACAACAGAGCAAATTAGATACAGCTACCTAAATTCAACCAAAAGACAGCATTTGCTTATTAAGACCTGAACATGTAAGCCTCAGAAATTTTATCTTGGCCTGATTTGGCCAATTAATAAAACTATTTTAGTTCACTCTTTTTCTTCATCTGGCTACAACTATCCACAAACTGAGCCCACCCAGGGTGGTATTTCAAGAGAACCTAATCCCCCAATTTTAATCTCAGTAGGAGGCCTTGTGAATTTAATCACAGGAGTCCAGAATCAAACAGCACCTAAGAATTAGATCTTTCAGTTTTCATAAAAGGAAATTCCTGGGACACAGGTAGAAACCAGATTTACTGGACCTGGTATTTACTCCTCCTTGTAAAGCTAGATGACCCACCGATAACCCTTCTAGTGGCTCACTGTACAGATGGAGCAAGTCCTTTCTCCCAGAACAGACCTGGCTCCTTCTGCTTCTACCTTTTTAAGGCAGGCCAGAGTCTGTCCTTGTGTTTAAAAAAAAATTATGAGGAATTATAAAATGATACAGCTGAAAAATTCCATACACGAAAAGACAAACACAAATTAGACTATATTCTTCTGCTTTTGAAGATTAAAAAAAAAATCACATATAACGATTATGGCAAAAAAAACACAAGGTCCCAGTGGACTGCTGGAGAGGTGCCATTTATTGAGCAGAGAGATGCATATGTAGATAAAAAACAGGAGAAGCCAAGAACCTCATAAGGAAAGGGATATGGAGGGTCCAGAGGGGATGATCTTGGAATGAAGGGGAGTTGAAGTCATCAAGATGGGGAGGCCATGGAAGAGGAGATTTGGGAAAGAGAAAGAACATGCTTGGCACCTAGACAGAAAACACAGAAAAAGAAATAGGAAAAATAGATTTTATGCAGTTTTGTATATCTGTTTGTGATGTTAGTATATTTGTCAGAGAAATGAATGAACCTGCAAGCTGCTGATGACTGAATAGAGGCTTTGCTGAGGCATCTGGTCACATTGGGTTATAGATCCCTTTTTTATTGAATGCTTTAAAAATGGGGGGCACCTGGGTGGCTCAGTCGACTGAGTGTCGGACTCTTGATTTCAGCTCAGGTCATGGTCTTGTGGTTTGTGAGTTCGAGCCACTCATCTGGCTCTGTGGCTGACAGTATGGAACCTGCTTGGGACTCTCTTTCTCCTTCTGTCTCTCTGCCCATCCCTGCTCTTGTGCACATGCACTCTCTCTCAAAATAAATAAAACTTTTTTTAAAAAGTAAAAATAGATCAAATTTTCTCTCAAAATTCAGTGTCTTGGACTTCTATGAGCACAAGAAGCCATTTAATGAGCCTTCTTTTCTATTGTGATGGCAGATTTTGTTCTTTTGGTGCAGTGGGAGGTGGGGAATAAGGGGATATGAGAAAAGAACGTTGTGTTTCTCCTTCAGCTAGCTTTCTATGATGATCATAGTCTGATTCAACTGTACTTTCTTTTTTTAATTTTTTAATGTTTATTTATTTGAGAGAGAGAGAGAGAGAGAGAGACAGTGTGAGTGCGGGAGGGTCAGAGAGAAAGGGAGACACAGAATCCCAAGCAGGCTCCAGGCTCTGAGCTGTCAGCACAGAACCCTACTCGGGGCCTGAACCTATGAACCACGAGATCATGACCTGAGCCGAAGTCAGATGCTTAACTGGCTGAGCCAGCCAGGGGCCCCTGTTTATTTTTGAAAGAGAGAGACAGAGAGACAGAAAGAGTGAGACAGACTATGAGTGGGGGAAAGGCAGAGAGAGAAGGAGACAAAGAATCTGAAGCAGGCTACAGGCCCTTTGCAAGGCTCAAACTCATGAACCCATGAACCACAGGACTCTGAAACAAGAGTCAGGCACTTAATTGACTGAGCCACCCAGGCACCCCTGCTTTCATATAACTATGCACACATATAATTAATCTGTACAACTAAATCCATATTTTGTGCTAAGCACTTTCAGGTTGTTATGAAATGAGACCTTTATAAGAACTACAGGGTGCCTGGGTGGCTCAGTTGGTTAAGCATTCAACTATTGATTTTGGCTCAGGTCATGATCTGACAGTAGTGAGTTCAAGCCCTGCATTTGGCTCCATGCTGGGTGTGGAGCCTACTTAAAAATAAAAAGGAGAAATAACTGAAGTTAAGACATTTAGAAACTTACCCAAAATTCATGACCAAAATTTAGAGACATGTTTTTGACTACCAGACCGGAGTTTTTACACCACACCTGTGTGTTTCTCAAAATGTGGACCAGAGACAGCTACACCAGTACCCTAGACCTCCTGAATCAGAATCTGCATTTTAACAAGATCCCCACGTGAGTCGTATGCCTACTTCAGTTTGGAAAGCTGGCATTTCCCTGTATCACTTACTCTAACTGGGGGGACATTCATTTCTAGCTATAGTATTCTCTGGATATAAAATAGCTGAGAAAAGTTCTGTATGAAATTTGAAAAATTTATGTCGTTAAGACACCATATGGGATTAAAAAGTAAGCTACAAAGCAGTGTGTATGGAATAATTCCATTTTAAAATAAATTTTATATAAATAGGCATGTATATCCACACAGAAAATAAAGACTGGAAGGATGTAGAAGAAAATGTTCTCTCTGGTGATGGGATTATGGACCATTTTGTCTTTTATTTTTTCAGTTTTCTTAAAGAAACACCTATCAATTTTTGGAGGTTAGGTTTTCTTGGTGATCTTCACTGAATCTGGCCAGAAAAGTAATGTACAGGAAACCATGAATTTGCATAAAAGAGAATGGAAGGTCACTGATGAAGTTTTCTGGGGTTCCCACCAAGCACACAGGACTCATATAATCATTCTAGTACATCAGGCGCTCCACTCCCTGCCAAGAAGGGGCTCCTTCTTACAGCCCCCAGGGGGCAGCCCTGTGTGGGTTTACAAGCACCAGCTCTTCTCCCCAGCAGCGTGAATAAACGGGCATCTCATTAGCCATAACTCATCTACACAGAGGGTCTGAAACATTCTGGGCACTTTAACAACAACAACAAATATTATAGACAGAGAGAGGTAATATTTTATAAATATAGGCAAAATCCCCCAATAAACAGAAAAGAAACAGAGCACAAACCACCTACATTGTTCAGCCATAGCACCAAGGAGTTTCTAGATTGACTGATATCTTGTGTTTGTGGAAAGTGGGGTAGATGGAAAGCAAAAACAACAAAGACGCCAGACAAAGTTAAGACCCTTGAGCAGAGATCTAGTTCTGCTTCTTACTAGCTGTTCAAGTTTGGGCAAGTCACTCAACTGCTCTGTTCCTCTATTTCATCCCATTGTCAGCTTCCCACTTCTTGGCTTTGTGGATTGCATGAGTGCTTTGAATGCGCTAGTTTCCCAGTTGGGCTAGTCGATGGAAAAATACTTCTGTGTGTCTTGTCTACTCTCAACTCTCTACTGTAACACTATCCCTTGTGACACCAGATGTGTGAGTTTTTCACACATCAAGCAATTCTGCAACACTAACTTGGTGTCCCACAATTCAAAATAGTGTCAGATCTCACAGATTAAGGGCCCAATGCAACAAGAAAGCCCTCCCCACCATCAGATGCCGTTTGCAAGTACTAGGTTGTCACTTCTAGTCATTTAACTTATTTATTTGGTGGGGGGGGTGGGGAGTGCGGAAGGTAAGAGAGAGACTCTGAAGCAGGCTCCTGGCTCACAATGGAGCCCCTCTCGAGGCTCAGTCCCATAACCCTGGGATCATGACTGGAGCCAAAATCAAGAGATTAACCAACCGAGCCACCCAGGAACCCCTGTCACTTCTACTTCTGATTGACCTGCTATAAATTGGTGGCTCCTACTACTTCCTCCTCAGATTCCATTAATTTACTAGAGAGGCTCACAGAACTCAGGAAAACATTTACTTACTAGATTATTAGTTTAGTATAAAAGGATCTAACTCAGGAATTATTATATAAGTATAATAGAATGTAGTTCTTTCAGCCAAATGGAAGAGCTTTGTAGGGCCACATCTGTGGAAGAGGGACAGGGCTTCCACACCCTCTCTGGGCAAACCACTCTTCAGCACCACCATGTGCTCCTCTACTTGGAAGTACCTCAAATCTTGCCATTCAGGAGTTTTTCTGAAATGTGAATCTCCTCTACTATCCCTCTGATTTACTTGGTCTTTCTGAGGACCAGCCCATCCTGAGCTTCTATGACGACCTCACCCTAAGTCCCTCCATTAAGGAGACACCTCTGTAAACTTAGGTATGATTCAAAGGCCTTGTAACGAATAACAAAAGATACTCCTATCACTTTGGAAATTACAAGGGTTTAAGGAGCTTTGTGCCAGGAAACGAGGACAAAGGCTAAATGTATTTCTTTTTTTACCACAGCTCTTTACCCAACATTTGACCTCCTAGATCAAATCTAGGTCCTTCTCTGAGCTAGGCTGTGCCTTGTGATGCTTATGTCTGTTTCCCTCTCTTGCTGTTCTCTTTTGCTGTTCTTTTCTATCTTTGGTTGTTCACAATCTGTTCAGTTGGCCCTCAGTTCTTCTTCAGGAAGAATTGTTCTATAAATAGGTGTAATTTGGTGTCTTCTGTGGAGGAGGTGAGTTCAGGATCTTCCTACTTCACCATCTTGGACAAAATGCTGGTGGCTTTGGACTGTATATGGTCCAGATCGCCTTTCCCACTGCATTCTGTTGGGTTTGACAGGTTGGAATCAATAAGAAACTAGACAACAGGAGGAGACACAGGTAGAGGTGAGGGTATTTACTCTCTAATTTCTGCTTCCTTCTTAATAGAGACCTATGTAACCTAAAAGAAGCCTCAGAAGTATACATGCCACCATCTTTACTGTGGCATGCCTGGAAAACACTGAGATTTGGGGACGGTTTTGTGCTCATTATTAAGAATCAGTTCTGCTTATTCACCTTATTCCCAAACACTGAGCATACAAACCTCAGAATTTTAGGATAGGGAGCAATCTGGGGATATGATTTAGCAGCTTAGTAGCTCTCAGATTGTGGGTGACAGTCCCCTGGTATTCAAGGAACTGTGGAAGAAAACATCAAATGTGTGCACTTGAATGTAGTGTTGTCTGCACATGGAATGAGTCATGTATTGCACACAAAAACTCAATTATTTTCCAAGTATATGTAGATAGAATCACAACAAAATACAACTAAATCCACTGGGGCTCTTATATCATCACATATACTTTCTCGATATAATTAAAAGTACAGGCACTTTTATGGAGGACCATTCTTTTACTATCAAAATTTTGGTAAGAATTCATCTTGGCTCATTTTCAATGAATTTACTCTTTTTCTCTTCTTTTTTTTTAATCTTTTTTTTTTTTTAACATTTATTTATTTGAGAGAGAGAGAGAGAGAGAGAGAGAGAGAGAATGCGAGCAGGGGAGGGGCAGAGAGAGAGAGGGAGACACAGAATCCGAAGCAGGCTCCAGGCTCTGAGCTGTCAGCACAGAGCCCGACTCGGGGCTCAAACCCACGAGCCAAGAGATCATGACCTGAGCCGAAGTCGGACGCTTAACTGACTGAGCTACCCAGGCGCCCTCTTTTTTTTTTCTTTTTTAATTGTGTGCCAAACTGAGGGTTTTTCCCTCCTGTTTACTGCCTGAATTCACTCTTTTTATTGTTTTGGTTTATCATTTTGAGTAAATTTATTCCTTTGATTCATTCAACAAAATGAATTGAACTCTTCATATAGATTCAGCTTTGACATAAATATTCGGATTCCTTCATAAAGTGATTGGACAAATACAATCTAATGGACCTTCTGTTCTAATGAGGAAGGCACTCATTACACATATCGTTACCCACATATTTGTTGAAACCAGAGTGTGGATATATCAAAAAATGTGGTCCAGTCTAAAGTGTTGGGGAAGTCCTCCCCAAAGAAAAGGGATTTAAGTTGAAGCTTGTTAATACTCTTCTTGCTCTTGAGTTAGTCGGTGAACACCACTCAGGACTTCACCACCAAGTTTATCGTATATCTGGCATGATGGAAATTTTACAGATACTCCCCAAGGTCTAACACTTAGGCAGGAAAGAACTCTAAAATGAACACCTTAAAATGATCAGTATGTTACTCTGCACTCTTGTTTACAAATGAGCATTCTCCTTCTTGCCATGCATATATTTTTTGAAGATGTTCATTTTAAGGGCCCTCATGCTTGATTGGAAGGAAGGACAGCTGAGTAGTTCTTATTATTGTGATATGTAACATTGTTCTTTACTATTGGAAAATTAACTTGGAGCAAATGTATTTGTCCTATCACTTTTTGAAGGAATTTTGGTAAGAACTCATCATGGCTCATTTTCAATGAATTCACTCCTTTTAAAAAATTTTTTTTTAACATTTATTCATTTTTGAGAGACAGAGAGAGACAGAGCATGAATGGGGGAGGGGAAGAGAGAGAGAGAGTCACAAAATCCAAAGCAGGCTCCAGGCTCTGAGCTGTCAGCACAGAGCCCTACGTGGGGCTCAAACCCATCGACTGTGAGATCATGACCTGAGTTGAGGTCGGACGCTTAACCATCTGAGCCACCCAAACGCCCCCCCTTTTTTTTTTTTTAATGTGTGTCAGACTGAGGGGTTTTTCCTCTTTATTGCCTGAATTCACTCTTTTTATTGTTTTGATTTATCATTTTGAGTAGATTTTTTCTAGCATGTACTATAGATTTTGTGATTTTATGAGGTCATCACAGACTAGGAGAAAGAGGGCTCTTATTCTATTAAATATGAAATTGTCAAGGCTATGAGATTTGAACTTAACTCACTTTGCACCAGACTTGGAACAATTCTTGAAATCCTCTAATGTTACGGGAAAAGAACACTTTATGCGTATTGAATAAAATAAATCAATATTAGCAAGGACCTTGACAATATCATAATCAGCCTGAGAGAATGCAAACATAGAAAGAGTAGGGAATTGATGAGATAAGACTCAACTGAGGGTGGGGTGGGTCAGAAACCTGGTAATTGTTGAGATAGGGTTTTTTATAAAGCAAAGCATGAGAATAGAGTATCCAGGGTGGGACACTAAGGGAGACATGTGAAGGGAAGGAAGTATTTTTCCTCTGCTTTATAAGGTCTTCCAGTTGGATTATGGATTAAATTTACATGAGACAGGTTAACAGGAGAAAAAAAAAAGTTTTATTACGTGTCATCGGATGCCCAATAATGGCATTGAGAGGTAAAGAAATGATGAGACAGGTAGTTTTTACACTTTTTAGACAAAGAGAATACATTTGTGAGGAGTTAACAGGGAAAAAAGCTTAACTTTGGGAGCTTCAGTTAGTAAGAATTCTAAACAGTAATTGGGCTGGGGTAGTAAATTAGTACACGTAACAAAGGTGGTTTATATAGCCTTCTCTCCTCTCAATTTCCCATTTAGGGGGATAAGATTGTCTCTTTACTTACCGAGACTGGGTGAGGGTGTTTCACATGGGAGATTTGTTTCCTGCTTTCAGCAGGACAGAGGAGGGCCTGAGTGTTTTTCTTGCATGGTCTGTCTTGTAAATAAGTTATATTTAAAATAATATCCCCCCCAAATAAATAAAAATAAAATAAAATAATATGCCAAAGTGGCTCATCTTGGGCTGGCCTGCCCTTGGTCTTTCTACCTGTTTCATTCTCAACCAGAATGGGTCTCAGCTACCTGCCGTGGGTTCCAGTACCATTTCCAGTGTGAGGAGGGGCTTATCCCCTACACCACCACACAAAGCTCTAGACAACAGACTGAGTGTCCTAGTATGGTAGAGGTGGGGCCCCTCCCAAAGGAATGTGGTGGAGGCCTCCTCAGAACAAAGGAAAGCAACGTGCTCCAATCAACTCCTATACACATATGCTTAGCTCTGATCTGACTCTGTAACTTGGACTGTGTCCAATCAGACTATATGTGTCACCATATATGGGAGACAAAGAAGTAGAAATTGTATAAAAGGCTAAACCCCACTGTGCTTGGGGCTCAGTTTTTTGGGTCTGAACCCACTGAGACCGCACAGGCACGACAAATAAAGTTGCTTCCTGGACAAAGAAAGCCTCGCTGTCCCCTTTGTCTGTGCAAGAATCCTGCTATACTAACAATTCACCTCAACTCTGACACCATCTATATAGAGATAGCTTCTGATCCTACAGGTGAAGGGCTCAGTCCTACAAAAGCACCCTCACCCACATACTCGAGATGCCAGTTGCAAGCCCCAGGCTGACACCTATGCTTCTGACCTGGCTATAGGTTCAGGGTCCCACAGTGCTCTTCCTGGTTTGGTTAATTTGCTATAGCAGCTCACAGAAGTCAAAAAACCCATTTACCCACTAGATCACTGGTTTATTATGAAATGATAATAACGCAGAAACAGCCAGATGGAAGAGATGCATAGGGGACGGATGGGGAAAGAGCATGGAGCTTCCATGCCCTCTTGAGTGTGGCTTGCTCTATGTATTTCCACATGTTAACCAAACCAGAAACTCCACATCCTGTCCTTTTGGGTTTTTATAGAGTCTTCATTATATAGGTCTGATTGATTAAATCCCTGGCCATTGGCAATTGAGTTCAATCTCCAGCTCCTCTCTCCTTCCCGGAGGTCAGAGAATAGGACTGAAACTTCCAACCCCAAATCACAAGCATGGCTCCACCAGCAACCAGCCCCCACCCCTTAGGCTCTTTCCAAGAGTTGTCTCATTAACATAACAAAAGATGCATTGATCGCTCTCAGTGTTTAGGAAATTCCAAGGGTGTGGGGAGCTGTGAGCCTGGAACCACGGAGGAAGACCAAATGTATATTTTTCTTATAAATCACAACATCCCAGCTAGGAAGGATTTGCAAGAGATATTTGGTCAAAGGTATTAAAGACTAATAATTTTTATCTCCCCCTTAACCCTAAGGAACACAGTGCCTAGCCTCTGCTCTTTCAGAGTGCCCATGGTCCTTCTTTTAATGCCTCAAATTGCACTACACAAAACACCAAAATAATCAGTGCCTTTCCATGCCAAACAATGAAGCCCCAGCTTCTTCACTTATGAAATTAGGATAATACTAATACTTTGTATAATTGCTGGGAGGTTTAAGGGTGGCTGTGTGTGGAACAGACTGAGCACAATGGCATTCACAGGACAAAGATGAAAAGATACTGACTGTCATTATCAGCATTGCTATGGTGACATTTAGAGAAAGGGCCATGTACTCACTATCTTCTTAGCTCCTGCCACAGTGTCTGGCATATAAAAAGTACTCAAAATTTGTGCAATGAATAAACATGTTATCAAAAATCTAGAATACCCAGAGTTTAGAATTCAGAATCACGAAGGGTCTCCTTCAGGTTTGTGTTTTGCTTTTTGTTTCTTACTACTCCCATCAAAAATCCAGCTAGAGAACATAACTTTACTACGAAACTGAGGAAAGTGAAAAATTCCTGGTTTTATCCTAAACAACAACAGAAGGAATGTGTTTCTAATTAGGGGGAAAAATACCTTGATCACTAGCTTCTAAACACTGACTTCCTGAAAGAAAGTGGAAAAATCCAAATCTAAATAATAATCTGCAGCTTTTCCAAGAACCCACGCTCAGGGCCATATCAAGGAATACTCCAGGAGGGAGCAGTTTGCATCCACCAATGAAACTGGCTTCCCACTGCAACCCCCCTTTTATAGGCAGAATTCCTTTTCCATTTCCTTGGGGTTTTATTTCTCTTTGTGGACTGCTTGCAAATTTCTGGTTTGGGAGAGCAACGGGGAGAGAGGAGGCAGAACACAGGATGGGTTCCTCCAAATGTCAGGCACGGTGGTGCCAGGGCAGCTGACCTGAAACCCTGTACCCAAGGAGGGGCACTGGTGTGGCCAGGAAGGAGGTGAGCACAGCTTCATCTGGTTTCTCTTAAAGCTCTCAGCAAAGGGCCTGAGTTACTGCATTCTTTCTCAATGTCTTACATAAAATCAGATTATTAACTGCAGAGACAGTCCACTGTTCTCTGTCCTCCTGGCTAGCATTTTGTATCACCATAGCAACGTCCATAAACAGAGAAGTAAATTAACCTCTAAAGAAGTCCGCTTGCTTTATACTGTCCCAATGGCTCCTACGTTCCCTACTCAAACACACAAACACAGTTGTGGTGGTGGTTGTTGCAATCTTTGTGCACTATTTGACCCAATAACGACAAGGCCTAGGAACACAGTTTGGTTCTTGCCACACTTTTCTTTAAAAAAAAAAAAAAAAAACCCTTCAGTTACTTCCCATTGCCTACAGAATGACAGAATGACGCCTGTTTCCTTTGCCTGGTGTTCAAAGTTCTTGATCTTTTTCAATGCCACATCTCCACCATTATTTATCAGTAGCCTCCTTAAGTCATTCATGGAGTTAGAGGTCCAATTTCCTTATCAGACTTTTTCTTGCCTGACCTTGGTATTTCTGTCCATGTTCCCAGTGGTCATCTGAGCACAACCAAGGCAACCTTCAAGTCCACCCCCAAAACTGAATCCAAGGCTTTCCCTCCTCTCCATTTCTACTGCCACCAGCCAGGACTAAGCTATCCTCAAGTCCATCCTGGATGACCCAACAAGAGTCTCTGGACTGGGTGTGGTGCTCCTTTCCCACACGCTCTGTTTACAACATGGCAGTCAGAATGATCTTTTAAAAATATAAATCAGATTAGTTCATTCTCTGGCTTGAAACTCTCCTGTGATTTTTCAAGCACGTGGATTTGGTCCAAAGGCTTCACGCTGTCTGCTGGGTCCTGCGTGACCTGGCCAGTGCTCATCCATCTGACTTCATTTTATACCCTTCTATGCCTTGGCCTTTACTCTCCTGAATCCCTGACCTAATTTCCATTCCCTAAACATGCTGAGCTCTTCCCTGCTTCTGGTCTTTGCATTTTCTCTTACTCTGGATGTTTCCTCTGATTGTTTTGGGGCTGATGCCTTCATCATTTAGATCTCAGCTTTAATGTTTTCTTCATAGAGAATTGCTTGACCACCCCTGTCTGCAGTTACACCATGCTATCTCAACACCCTATCCAATTGTCCTGGTTTGTTTCTTGACTGCATTAACAGACTCCGATGGTATCTCACTTATCTAATTGATAACTCACTGTCCCTGTCTCTCCGTTAGAGAGTAAGTTGGGGAAGGACTGTTTCTTTTTGCTTGCCACAGAATCTCTAGTACCTAGTAAAGTGCCTGGCACACAAAAGGCTGTCGATAAATACATTTTGAGGGGCACCTGGGTGGCTCAATTGGTTAAGAACCCAACTTTGGCTCAGGCTATGATCTTAGAGTTCATGAGTTCGAGCCTCACGTCAGGTTCTGTGCTGACAGTGCAGAGTCTGCTTGGGATTCTCTCTCTGCCCCTTTCTGACTTGAGCTCTCTTTTAAAATAAGTGAAGGGGTACCTGGGTGGTTCAATCAGTTAAGCGTCCGACTTCGGCTCAGGTCATGATCTCACGGTTCGTGGGTTTGAGCCCCGAATCGGGCTCTGTGCTGACAGCTCAGAGCCTGGAGCCTGCTTCAGATTCTGTGTCTCCCTCTTTCTCTTTCTCTGCCCCTCCCCCACTTATGCTCTGTTTCTCTCTGTCTCAAT
Source organism: Cryptoprocta ferox (assembly GCA_028646485.1). Lineage (NCBI taxonomy): Eukaryota > Metazoa > Chordata > Mammalia > Carnivora > Eupleridae > Cryptoprocta > Cryptoprocta ferox. The sequence continues at coordinate 34,970,669 of CM053572.1, read as the reverse complement.
AATAAGTAAAAACATAAAAAATAAGTGAATAAACTTAAAAAAATAAAATAAATAAATGTATTAATACACACACATATAGATAGATATAGATATAGATAGATATAGATACAGATAGAATGAATAAACATCATTTTTCAGGATCTGTTTATATGCAACTATTATCATGAAGCCTTTATTACCCATCACTAGAAACTTCCTCCCCTTCCTATACACATCTCCTACACAGCCCTGATCATTTCATTTAGATGTGTGATTTGCATAGCTGCTCTATCTATTAAACTCTAGCTTCTTAAGGATCATCTGGTCCATTTTCCTAACTTCCCATAAATATCTTCCTGTATCAGAGGTGCTTGATGAAAGAATGTAAGTGTTTTGCTTCTTACAGGTGCAGTCAGTCGCAGACATGGGCCTGGATCTACGGCTGGCCCTCTGGTAGATGTCGAGGCAGACATTGTTTATTTCTCGGTTACTAATTTTAGCAGCCACTTTTGGTGGCTTGTATCCCATTCCTTGGCCCACATCTGACGCGTGGGCTGTTGAGCGTATGAGCACAGTTCTTTGCAAGCTGAATCATGACAGCCAGTGTCTCTCAGTGGGTACCACGCATAAGATTTTCTTCAAAGTCCAGCAGACAAGCAATGCCACCCACATAAGCACCCTTTGGAGCTGCCAGGGACTGTCTCCCTTCCAGCTGGAGGTAACCCTCAGGCAGGAGACACAGAAACTAGGGGTAGGTGCCTCATTTTCCTGTTTTTCAGAGGGGTCATTTTGGGAAATATTCCAGAAAGTTTTCAGATGTCCTGACAGAACTGAGCCTCTGTCAATAATGGCAGCAACCTCCATAATACACCTTTTTACTAGATTTTTAAACTTTTCTATGTCAAGTGCCCCCTTTCCCTCACTCCTACTTCCTGAAATCACCTTCTAAAAAACCTTTTTTTTAACATTTATTTATTTTTGAGACAGACAGAGACAGAGACAGAGTGAGAGCTGGGGAGGGGCAGACAGAGAGGGAGAAAACAGAATCCAAAGCAGGCTCCGATGCTGGGCTCAAACTCATGAACCGAGAGATCCTGATCTGAGGTGAAGTCACCTTAACTGACTGAGCCACTCAGGCACCCCTGAAGTCACCTTCTAAATAAGCTGTCAATATGTTCTTGTCACAGGGTCTGCTTCAGAGGAACCCCAAATGAAACATTTTCTTTTAAGAACTTCCTTTGCTTTCAACACATGGTGTCACTAAAACTGGATATCCACATGCAAAAAAATCAGGTTGGATCCTTATCTTCTACCATATACAAAAACACATTCAAAATGGATCAGAGACCTAAACATAAGAGCTACAACCATAAAACTCCTGTAAGAAACACAGGGGAAGAATCTTCGTGACATTGTATCTGGCAATGATTTCTTGGATGTGACACCAAAAGCACCAGCAATGAAAGAAAAAATAGATAAATTGGACTATATTAAAATTTAAAGTTATTTATTGTTTTAATTCCAGTATAGTTAACACATCGTATTATATTAGTTTCAGGCAAACAATATGGTGATTTGAGAATTCTATACATTACTCACTGCTCATCACGATCAATATAATCTTAATCTTCACCTGTTTCACCCATCCCCCCACCCAGCTCCTCTCTGGTAACATTTTGTTCTCTATAGCTAAGAGTCTGTTTGTCTCTTTTTATCTTTGTTTATTTGTTTTGTTTCTTGAATTCCACATATGAGTGAAATCATAGGTTATTTGCCTTTCTCTGACTTATTTTACTTAGAAGTATACTCTTTAGCTCCATCCATGTTGTTGCAAATGGCAAGATCCCATTCTTTTTTATGGCTGGGTAATATTCCGTTGCATATATATCCCACATCTTCTTTAACCATTCATCTGTTGATGGACACTGAGGTGCTCCCATAACTATTGTAAATAATGCTGAAATAAACATAGGGGTGCATATGTCTTTTTGAATTAGTGTTTTCATATTTTTTGGATGAATACCAGTAGCAGAATTACTGGATCATATAGCACTGGGCACAGAGCCCAATGCTGTGCTTGAACTCACGACCCTAAGATAAAGACCTGAGCTGAGATCAAGAGTCAGATGCTTAACTGGCTGAGCCACCCAGGTGCCCCACAATTCTATTTTTAATTTCAGCATTTAAAACTTCTGTGTGTTAAAGGACTCTATCAGCAGAGTAAAAAAGCGATCTATGGAATTAGAGAAAACATTTGCAAATCATATGTCAGATAAGGTGTTAATATCCAGAATATGTAAAGAATTCCTACAACTCAACAACAACAAAAAGCAAACAACACAACTCAAATATGGGCAAAGGAAACAAGAAACAGACAAACAAACAAAAAATGAATATGGGTAAGGGACATAAATAGCCATTTCTCCAGAGATGGCCAAGAAGACCATGAAAACATCACTAATCATTAGGGAAATGCAAATCAAAACTATAATGAGATACTCTTTCATACCTGTTAGAATGGCCATTATGAAAAAACAAAAACAAAACCAAAATGTAATAACTGTTAGCAGATATGTAGAGAAATTGGAATGCTTTTGCATTGTTAGTGGGAATGTAAAATGGTACAGCCTCTGTGAAAAACAGTATGGTAATTCCTCAAAAAACTAAACATAGAATTGTCACATATTCCAGCAATTCCACTTTTGGGTATCTACACCAAAGAATTAAAAGCAGGATCTCAAACAGATATTTGAATACCCATATTCATAGTAGCACTATTCACAGTAGCCAAAAGATGGAAGCAACCCAGATATCTCTTGAGAGATGAATGGATAAACACAACGTGGTCTATACACACAATGGAATATTATCCAGCCTTAAAAAGGAGAAAAATTCTGATACATGCCGTAACATGAATGAAACTTGAAGATAGTATGCAAAGTGAAATAAGCCAGTCACAAGAGAACAAATATTGTATGATTCCACTTACATCTTGTACCTAAAATAGTCAATTTCACAGGGACAAAGTAGGATGACGGTTGCAGGGATAGGGGGCAGGGGCAGGGGAATGGGGAACTATTGTTTAATGAGTACAGAGAGTCAGTTTTGGAAGATAAAAAAAAGTTTTGAAGATGAATGGTCATGACGGCTGTAGGACCACATTAGTGAATGTGCTAAGGCTATTAAACTGTCCAGTTAAAAATGGTTAAAGTGGTAAAAACAAAACAAACCCTCCTTTCCTGCAAATCTCTAGTAACAGAGAGTGGATTAGTAGCTGTCTAAGACTGGAGGGCATTGGGGAAAATAGGGAGGAAATGCTAATGGGTGAAAGATTTCTTTCTGGGGTTGATGAAAATGTAACATTTTTTGTGGTGATGGTTGTACTGCTCTGAAAAATACTAAAAACCTTAGAAGGGTATACTTTAAATTCGTGATTTATATGATATAGGAATTATACCTCATTACGTGGTGCTATTTTAAAAAGAGAAACAAAAGCAAAAAAGAAACTTACTTTGCCGTTTGACAATCCTTTTACTTAGGCGACTAATCCATAATATTGACTCTGCATCACATTCACTCTTGTATCCCAAAATTCAAATTCCTTTCTTCTTCTCCATCAAAATTATCCTCTGCCCCATTTTTCTCAACTTTCTATCTAAAAGAAACCCTTCATATGATACATATATGTTTTTTTTAAAAAAGGCCTAATGACTACTTATAAACAAACACATTTGATAAAGAGCTGCTGATTGAAAAGTTCCAAAGATTAAATGATTGTGGAAAGTCCAAGAAACCCGGCAGACGAAGGAGGATTGATTTAGGTAGGTGTCAGCAAGCCCACTAAAAGCTGCTTACTAAAAAAAAAAAAAGGGAGGGGGGCACCTGGGTGGCTCAGTCGGTTAAGCATCTGGCTTTGGCTCAGGTCATGATCTCACAGTTTGTGAGTTTGAGCCCCACATCGGGCTCTGTACTGACAGTGCAGAGCCTGTTTGGGATTCTCTCTCTCCCTCTCTCTCTCTGCTCCTCTCCCACTCATTGCTTTCTTTCTCTCTCAAAATAAAGTAACTTAAAAAAAAAAAAAGCTGCTCATAATCTCTCATCTTTTTGCTGCCGAGAGGAATAGGAACTATCAGTCACATAGTTAAACTTCCACTTTCCAGAAAGGGAAAAGAGAAAATGGACCAGAATTTCCCAGCAGAATGAGCCACTGGACTCAGCATCACAGCAGTGTTTCAGATTGGTTTTGGTACTGCAAAAGAAAAAATCCAGGGATTCGTTGAAAAGCTCAAGATTAGAAAGGGCAACCTGGGTTCTAGAGGAGCTTTGTTCGATGTCAGAGAGAAACAAAGCCAGATGCTCGTGGAAGGGGTGTGGACAGCTTTCAATCATGATATCCTATTGCAGTAGGAAGGGAGTCCAGCATGACCTGAACTCAATTTTGATTTGTACAGGAGTCACTGGATGTTTGAAAAGGAGAATGAGGGAACAGGGAGGGGGAGGGGGAGCAGGGGCTCAGTAGAGTCAAGGAAGTGAAAAATCACAAAAACCAGGAAGGGAGAGTTGGTCCATGTGAAATCCATCTGGTTTGTTAAGCAGCATTTAGGGAAGGTAGGCTCCTCCCCCGCCACAGAGGCTGGGGGACAGGGCACTGTCTTCACGTGCTGACTGGAACACTGAATTCTTTTGGCAACTTCGAGTTTTCTCAGACAGCCACTTTAAGGGGGCTGGGGTCATTCTAGAGATGCAGCCTTGAAGCTGTTGAAACCAGGTTAGTGTTTTGTTCAAGTCTTTATAAACTAAGGTTGAGGTCCACTCCCAATGAAAACTCAGAGGAGTGTGGCTAAGATTTAAAGAGGGAGAGAGTTATTGTTACCACTTCCCAGCTGTGAGATTCTGGCTGATTCACTTAGTATCTCTGACCTCTAGTTTCTAAACTCAAAATCAAATTCTTCCAAGCCCAGTACCTTTACCAATACTCCACCTCTCTCAAAGATACCTATTGTACTGAAAGGCAGGGGACTTGGGTGTGAGTCTCATTTCAGTACTCACTAGGTATGTGACCTTGAACAAGTCAGGTTGTAGCAGAACCTCTTGCAATGACAACACATGATCTTTACAAAGTTTGGAATCTAGGACTCCTGCCTTATTATATTTCCTTGACTATTTTAAAGGTGGACTTAATCCTAAGTGGGACTTTCACTATTTTGACTGGTAAGATGAAAAAAAAAAGTTTAATAGCATAAGAAAGCAGTCATTTATTTTAAGTTTACTTGTTCATTTTTGAGAGAGGAGAGAGGTTGGGGAAGGGGCAGAGGCGGGGTGGGGGGGGCGCGGAGAGAATCCCAAGCCGGCTCCACGATGCCAGCCCAGAACCCAACACGGGGCTTGAATTCACAAACCGTGAGATCATGACCTGAACCAAAATCAAGAGTCAGACACTTAACGGACTGAGCCACCCAGGTGCCTTGGTAAAATGAAAATTTCAAAAGAACTCAAACGCCCTGCAGTAGAAGACTGGTTAACTAAACAGCACAGCCTGGGTGGCTCAATTTGTTGAGTGCCGACTTTGGCTGAGGTCGTGATCTTGGGGTTCATGGGTTCGAGCCCTGCATCAGGCTCTGTGGTGACAGCTCGAAGCCTGGATCCTGCTTTGGATTCTGTGTCTCCCTCTCTCTCTCTGCTCCTCCCCCACTCGTGCTCTGTCTCTCCCTTTCAAAAATAAACATTAAAAATATGTAATAAAAAGAAAAGTAAACAGCACATTCATACAATGGAATCCTAAACCAGAACGTTAAAATAGATCTTTATAATAAAATAACGACCAAGAATCATGAAGTGGAAAAAAATCAAGTCATAGAACAAGATTGTTATTAGATCTCATTTTCATTTCTACTAGATAAAGCACACAAATAGGTAGTATATGACTATGAATGAACATGTGCATGTTTATAAAAGCTTGGTAGGGTACACACCAAGCACTAATATTCCTGGACTGTGTTTGTGTTAAGTGTGTGCATATGGGTGTTGGGAAGGAAGGGTTCACGTCAACAAGATGATAATCGATTAGCTGAGGATATCACTTTTCCCCTTGTGGAACAGGTAGTTTGTACCAACCTACTGTGCTAAGCATTTTACATTCAGTAATTCATGTAATCATCCAAATGTTTGGGGAGGCCAATTATATTATTACTACCATTACTATTATTATTTCTGTTTTACAGATGAAAAAAGTAAGGTACAGAAAAGTCATTTGCTCAGTATCAAACTCTTGTAAAGTGCTAGAGCCAACATTCTCTTTAGCCAATATTTAGCTTCTTGGCTAATTACTTTTATTTTTGTATTTATTTTTGAGAGACAGAGAGAAACAGACCACAAGGGAAGGGCAGAGAGAGAGGGACACAGAATCCGAAGCAGGCTTCAGGCTCTGAGCTGTCAGCACAGAGCCTGATGAGGGGCTCGAACTCACAAACCATGAGATCATGACCTAAGCTGAAGTCAGATGCCCAACCAACTGAGCCATCCAGGCGCCCCATAGCTAATTACTTTTGAAATGCAGATGAAAAATACTTATCAGCAGAGTAATCTCTAATTCCAAGATGGTTGTTCTCTCTTCATCACAAAGAGACGCATAGGGGCACCTGCATGGCTCAGTCAGTTAAGCATCCGACTTCGGCTCAGGTCATGATCTCACAGTTTGTGGGTCCCCGTGTATGGCTCTGTGCTGACAGCTCGCTCAGAGCCTGGAGCCTGTCTCCGGATCCTGTGTCTCCCCCTCTCTCTCACCCCCCACCCCCCGCTCACACTGTCTCTCTCTCAAAAATAAATAAAAATAAAACATAAAAAAATAATAATAATAATAAATAAGAAAAAAGAGATGCATAGAGTTTTCCCATTTTTTATTTAACATGGGGAAATATTTTCCACTGAGGAGTATATACGGTTAAAGAAATATTTGTCTATATTATACTGATATCATCAGCAATATTTGTTCTTATCAATATGTAGTTAAAAATCCTTTATCCCTTTGTGGGGTGCTTGGCTGTCTCAGTGGGTAAAGCATGCAGTTCTTGATCTTGGAGTCATGAGTCTGAGCCCCATATTGGGCACAGAGTTTACTTAAAAAATAAATTTTCACACTTGTTGGGATGAGCACTGGTGTTACTCATAGGGGATGAATCACTGGATTCTACTCCTGAGATCATTATTGCACTATATGCTAACTAACTTGGATGTAAATTTAAAAATAAATTTTAAAAAATAAGTTTTCAAACTATCCCTTTATTTTCCCCACCTATAAATAGTCAAAATATTGAATAAGGGAAAAATCCTAGTATCCAAAAGTCAAAAACCCATCACTCCCCATTTGTGTCTGCGTACTGTCTCTGCCTCTAATAATCTGAGGAAGAGTGAATGTTTGTAGCTAAATCTCTGTAGATACATCCATAAAGCAGAGAACTCGCTGCCTGAGAGTAAAAATGGGAATGAAAAAGACTGAAAGGTTTTCAACCAGTTGAAGACAGAAAGAGTAATTTAATTGGAACACAATTTGCTAGTTTTCCAGCATGTGCCAAATAAAAATAGTTTTGGAAGACGATAGGAAAATGTCAGTTCTGGACTAGAGTAACCTACTCTCTTGGCAAAGAGCATGGAGGTGGGGTTAAGCAATGTGGGAGAAAGAGAGAGGTGGAGAATCAAGCAAAACAACCACCCCAAACACACACACACAAACACACAGACGCAGTGTTTAGCAATTACATGAAATGAACACGGAAGTCCACATTCTTGCTCAGAATTGCTTACTGGTGACTCCTGCCTCTTTGAAATTCCCATTTCCCCCTGATCTGTGAAATCACGCCCTTCCTATTTTATTTTCCACAGGAAACAATTGCCAAGTATGGATTCTTTGTCGAGTGCTTTGAACATGAAGGAACATGAAGGATTTATAAGTAAAAGGCAAATCAAGGCAAAGAAATACCCTGGGACCAGTGATTCAGGTAAACTATTTCTCTCTCCTCTCCTTTCCATTCTCTGATCCATGTGAACCTTGGCCTATTGCTTTCTCCTCCTCCTCTGGTCCCATTGCCTCTGAAGCCACTCAAAACCCATTTCATAGGCATGTTTCCTACTTTGTGTTTACTTGGACATGTTTACAAACATGTCAAAATGACAGAAAATATTTTTCTTAGATTCACTTTGGTGTAGAAGGGGTGGGAGATGTGGCACAATTCATAACAAGAGAGGACAGAGTTCCACACTTGTCAGAGGTGGAGACTGCTTGCCTGTCACCAGACCCACACACTTCTTCCTGGGCTCACGATACATGTCTCAGATTGTCTAGTGGTCAGAGGCAGTTCATACAAATCTCCCAGCTCTTGTCTTCCATGCTCATTCTTCTTCTCAAGTTGGTGTGAAAAAAGGACAGAAATCTGAGAAGCTATGTGTTGAAGGAAGCAGAGCCATGGAAAGGAAGGAGTAGGGACACCTGCATCACCCTGTGGAGGACAGAAGCTCACCTTTCCAGAACACCTATTATGGGTTTTATAAGGGCAAGAAATAAACTCTTGTATGTGAGTCATTATGCATTTTGAAGTTGGTTTGTTACAGCAGCTATTTTCACCTAACAGATACACGTTTTCTTTCACCAGAAGAGAGATTGGAATGAAGAGGCCATGGCTAAGAATTTGACCAGGTTATTAGAAAAGGCTACAGTGCAAAACACCACGATCATCCATTTTGGTTGAGAAAGCAGAGACCCCAAGAGAATGACTGAAGGCCCAAGAAATCAGATCAAAAGAACAAAAGAACTATAAAATTCTTTAAAATTTTTTTAATGTTTATTTATTTTTGAGAGAGAGAGACAGAGTGCAAGCAGGGGAGGGGCAGAGAGAGAGAAGGAGACACAGAATCGGAAGAAGGCTCCAGGCTCTGAGCTGTCCGCACAGAGCCCAACGTGGGTCTCGAACTTGTGGGCCAGGAGATCATGACCTGGGCTGAAGTTGGACGCTTAACCCACTGAGCCACCCAGGCACCCCAAGAACTAAAGAGTTCTACATAACAGAGCAAGAAGCTTCTTAAAAGTTTTCTAGAGCAATCCAAGAGTGGTAAAGAGGCTCTAAGATGCACGTTTTGGGGTTGACTTTATACTTTGGAGAGATGAAAGGAAATATTAAAGAGAGGATGCATGGAAAAACAAAATGGTATCAGTGAGAGGACCTGCTAAGAAACTGGCCAGTGGCAAGTTGTTCAGTAGTCTGGCTGGCAGGAAGATCTTAAGAACATGAAAGCCTTACATTAAATTTTATGTCATTTGCTTTGTTATGATGTGACATAACTGTCTTCCACAAATGTCATGCATTTCCTTGTATTGGGATATTTTAAGGAAATCGAGGAAAATATGTTGCAGGTCACATCCAGCCTTCCAGAGAATAGGGCAGATAGATAAGAGTGGCAGTAATTGCTTATCAAAAGCTAGCAGTGTGAGAAAAAAATGAAAAGGAGAAAAAGGTAAGCCTCCTGGAATTCTTGGGGATAATGGTGAGATGCTGGGTTTTCTACTACATGTGAATATGGAGTGATGTAAACTATTTTTACATACTGGCTCTGAGGTTGGACTGTTTATGACTTATACCAGATGTCACCAGTTACTGTGTGACTTTGGACAAGTGAGTGGATTTCTCTGGGCCTCAATTCTGAACCCTATAAAAAGAGGATAATACCAGAACCTGCCTCCCCGAGTGGTGTTATGAGGGTTAAATTAATTAAATGCTGTTAAGATAAATGAATATAGTATCTGGACTATCATCAACCTTCAACAGATTTTATCTTACGTAATTATCATTATTATGACTATTTCATGTGGAAGATAATGTAGCAAAGTCAGGAACCTGTGAAGACTAAGCTTTTAGAGCATGTAGTTCTATGAGATGATTTATGATGAAGTGACATTTATAGACAACTCTTATAAGTGAATGTAAAATTAGCTCAGAGGGCAAAAACATCTGCCTAAAGAAACATTATTAAAATGAGGTTATTTCCTGCCAACATGGCTAAAATTAAAAAGATTAATCATTCTCGAATCGACCTGGAATTCTTATATACTGCCAGTAGGACTAAAAATGGGTGCTGCCACTTTGGAAAACTGTTTAGCATTATCCATTAATATTGAACATATGCAAACCTACGGCCCAGCACTTTCATTCCTAGATGTATGTTCAGTAGAAATACATGTATTTGCTCACTAAAAACTCTTTACAAGGATGTTTATTCCACCATTATTCTTGATGTCTTCAACTTCAAATTGGATGCAAGCCCCAATGTCCACCAACAGAACAGATAAACTAATACCATGGAATACCACATAGCAATAGTAATAACAAATGAACTCCTGCTACATACAAAAACATAGGCAAATTTTACCAAAATAAGGCTGAGAGAAAAAAGCATGACACAAAGGATTAGATACCATAGGGTTCATTTATATACAATGAATTTATAGAATTACAGATATATAATGAATATACAGAGTTGAATACTGCATACTGAGGTAAAGGCATGGTGTTGTTACATGTCAGAGCAGTCAGGATCTTGGAAAGCCAGGATTAATGATGTTCTAGTTCTTTCCCTGGGAAGTGGTTGCACAGGTATGTTTACTTGGCCATAATTCTGTGAACTGTACACTTCGGATTTGTGCCCTGTTACACTTCAGGAAGAAGTTTTTTTAAAAGAGGACCCTTGATGAAGGTTGGATTCAGTGTTGGTCCCGATTAGATCCGAGATGGTCCTTGTCCTCTGCTCCCAGGATCACAAACTTTCAGTCCCCATCATTGTTCAGAAATGAAACTAAAACGGGGTATGCAAGCCCCACAACTGCAACACGGGGCTCCTAGCTGCCTCTGATGAAAGTCACGTGGCCCTTAGTTACTGTTAGAGAAATCTACAAAATTGTCTCAGGAAATGACATAAAGTTGCCTCCTAAGAAGTCTGTGGGATGCTCTTCTGCTTGAGATAACAAACATAATGTGTTGTTTACAAGAGAAAATCATAATAATTTGCAGCTCGTAGTAGTCACAGGATGTAGAACTGCCTTTGTACACCGGACAGGACGCTGCTAATGCAGTCTGCCAGGAATGTTTTACGTTCCAGGCTCCTGCAGCAGAACAATCGCCTCACTACAATCACCCCAAAACCTGATGGGGAATCGCCACTGAGGGACACGATGATCAAGAAAGGAATTATGGCTGACCTAGTCCCTAATCTACCAGTAGGATCAAAGACCCTGACACCTTTACCCTGAGTTTTCACCCTTTTAAAAAATCCCTGCTTGTAAACCCTCAGGGAGTTTGGGATTTTGAACATTAACTTCCCTTTCTCCTGAGTGCCGCCACACCAATAAACAGCCTATCTTTCTTCACTGTAAAAGTTTGATATTAGTTTTTGCTGGCTTGCTCCACATTGTGTGGACGGACTCTGGTTTGGTTACAAAACCATAGGAAAGACTCCAGCCTTACTGCGAAATCACCTAAAACCAAGGAACTAAAGGAACTCGGCAATCAAACCACACATTCTGGTCCGTTCCACACAAGTTAATAATTCCACTCAAAACTGCTTCCAAACTTAGAAAGATGAGGAAAGACCTTCTATTTCCACTAACCTATTTGTCTTAGCATATCCATTGCTTTGCACAACAGGAATTTTCTCTCTTTTTAAAAAATAAATTAGCTAATTTATTTATTTATTTATTGTAAATTTCAACTATGCTTTATTATTATTATTATTATTATTATTATTATGAGACAGAGAGCTTAAGTGGGAGAGGGGCAGGGAGAAAGGGAGACAGAAGATCTGAGGCAGGCTCTGCTCTGACAGCAGCGAGCCTGATATAGGACTCTAAGTCACGAACCGTGAGATCATGATCTGAACTGAAGTCAGATGCTCAGCCGACTGAGCCACCCAGGTGCCCCCAAAATTAGCTATTTTATATTCAATGTTGAAATTCATTTAGTAAGATTCTTACCAAAAATACAGTCATCTGTGAGTCTTTCCATAGAAAAGTTTCAAGTTCAGTCACCCAGCCATTTCTACATTTGCTGATGTCATTTTGCCCCCCAAAATAATTCATCATAAATTTAATAATCAGAATTCCCAACAGTAGAAAACCTTATCTTCATCACTATTTACACTTGCAGTTCCTTATTGTGTGTTTGCTTCTTCCATTTGTGTCTCACCCTTGAGACTATAAGCTTCATGAGGGCAGGGATCAAATCTTTTTTGATTCCTTTGTTATATATTTGGTACCTAGAAGATACACACATAAATAAATGACTAAATATTTTTATGATCCACCCAAGTCAATATGTTGTCAACATTTTTAAGGAAGCTTCAATAAATAAAATCTTATGCCGATCCTTGATACATCAAGCATATAAAATCAAAGCTATGGTGCAGGATTGTCTTTAGGTAATCTCTATATAGTCCTAAGGGTCCTCACAGAATATGAAAACCATGTAAGCACCTAGATAAGTAATTATGTCTCTGTGTCCTGGGTAGAACTATTCATATATTCAGCTAGGAGGCAAGTTTCTGGATCCTTTGGCAGACCTGCAAATAAGCAAAAAAAGTTGCAGTGGAATTAGACCACTGTGAAACCTCCATCAGCGTCCTCAGTACTTGCAACTCTCGTCTTTTGTGTGGTCTCTCCCTTCACATCCTTCAGCATTTTATTCAGACCTGTGAAACTGTCAAGTAGAATAATAAAAATAGATCCTATTTATTGAGCAGTTACTCTGTGCTTGTGCTGTTCTAAGGACTTTATGCATATTATTTTATGCAATCCTACTTACTACCATTTTGTAGCTGAAGGAAGTAGAGGGAGGGTAGAAGAGATTAAAAATTGGACACAAGTCAAACATCTGCTAAATTGGGATTTGAATACAAATCATTGGTTTACTCACTGATTCAACAAATCTGGGTTGTTTTTCTTTTGTTTGTTTTGTCTTGTTGTGTCATTTTGAGTGCCTACCTTGTTAGATCTACCTCCTATTTATACCTAAACAACTTTAATACAGCACTGACAAATAAGTGCCTTGTGTCAATCTCTCTTGGGAAGATACTTCACTGTACCTCTATATCCATTCATTCTTTTTTCTGCTTATCACTAGGAAGAAGTCTTTTAGCTTACACTTTAAAAAATTATTACTAATATTTGTGAGAGACACATTCAGTGTGAGTCATTGAAAGGTATATTTACCTTGTATGCCCTGAATCTTGATTCTTTTCTCGAGAAGGTCTATAAAGGAGCTAGGGCCATTCTCCCGGGATAGAGCAGAAATGGTAATCACCCTGACCATGGCCTTGACCATGAAACTTGGTGAAGCAAAGACTGGGCACTGGATAGAATCATGCAAGAGAAGTTAAACACACTGGACTCCCAGGCATCCATCTGTGGTTCACTCTATGGGAGCCAAAGAGTGATTCAGAGAGAAGCAACAAGACTGTTTTCCATCCTTCTTATTATCTGCATTCCATGTGTGCTTATCATCAGCTTATTGTCCAGATGTTTCTTCTCTGATCTCAGACTGTACTTACATTCCTATTCAGGGTGCCATTTATTCTGAAAATCTCCAAGGCCTTTCCCCCGGAATCAGTTTTTTTCAGCTGGAAAAAGAAAGACAGTATAAAAAGAAGAGGTTATATCATCCAACTCTGCAAGAAACAATTTAGAAACCTCCTCTCAACCATGATTTCTTTCTTTGTTGAGTCATATGTTAAGTTAATTAGGAGGTATGATGTTTCTGTTATTTTGTTTGTTGACTTGCAGAATTCAAAGACATACACAGAGTCAACTCAGGTTTGACTTTGGGACATACACTATATTGCAGGGTTAAATTAGCCCAGGGAGGTATTTCATGGCTAATGAAGACTATGTCAGAATGGAGATGTGGACAGGGAGAATGGCTTCTCCAGGAAATACAGCTGTAGTCTCCAGGGAAATAGGTGACTTCTGAGAGCTGAGAACATGCAAGAGACCCATATTAGCTCTCCATAAACTTCTAATTCTACACAAGGACATCAGTGTTTATGTGTGACTGTTCCTCTTTGTCATTCCTATAAAGTGTGCATTGCAAAGTTCATGCAGTTTCTGCCTTTTTGTATGTGATATTTCATTTGCAAGAAGCTATTCAACAGCTATTCAACATGCTGAGGCATTTACTGAGAATCGTTATAAGTGATAATGTACTTTTTACAACATCAATACAAAAGGCAGGCAGTGTGATTTCACTGTGAAGGTAGTTATATCTAGCTATACTCTCCTGTGTAAGTTCATTCATCATTCATCACTTAATAAATTCAACATTTATTGGGTCCTTACACATGTGTCTGGCAGTTTTTAAGCCACTGGGGTTATAGTAATAAAAAAAATGGCAAATCTCTATGTCCTGAGAGAGATAAACGTAGAATATGTAAATACACTAAAATTACATGTGAAAGGCTGTTAGTACTGTGCTGTAAAATAAACACAGGAATAGGGATAGAGAGTGAGTGAAGTGGGAAGGGTATAATTTTAAATGAGAAGGTCAGAGAAGGCCTCCCTCAGAAAGTGATTATATTAATAGGGTTTACTAGGGAAACAGAACCAAGAAGAGATAGATAGATGATAGATGATAGATAGATAGATAGATAGATAGATACTTATTATGAGAGTTTGTTTCATACCATTATAGAGGTGAAGAAGTCCCACAATCTGCTGTCTGCAAGCTGGAAGTCCAGGAAAGCTGGTGGTGTGCTTCCCATCCAAGCTTGAAGGCCCTACAACCAGGGAAATCAGTGGTGTGGATCCTGATCTGAGTCCAAAGGCCTGAGAGCCTTGAGTGTCTATGTCCAAGGGCAAGAAAAGATGGATGTTCCAGCTCAAGCATCAGATTTACTCTTCTTCTACCTTTTTATTCTATCTAGACCCTGAACAGATGGATTTCACGCACTCACCTTTATTTGGTCTACTGATTGAAATGCTAATCTTGCCTAGAAACATGCTCACGGACACACCCAGAAATAATGTATTGGTAGCCATCTAGGCATCCGTTAGCCCAGTCACATGGACCTGTAAAATTAACCACTACAATTATATTTGTAAAGGCTTGAATTCAAATGTAAAGAAGTTGAGTGAGGAAACCAGGAATTCAACTATAAAAAGAGTGCTTTAAGGTGAACGTCCAGTTCAAAAGTCCTGAGATACAGAGCGCTTGATGCTTTGGAGGAACACCAAGAAGAGACCAGCCGGGATAGAACAGAGTGAGTTAGTGGGAGAGTTGTAGGAAGTAAAGTCAGAAAAGTCATAAGGGGAGAGGGGGATGAAAAGTAATAGGGGCCATACTATTTACTGATACTAGGAACAGAAATAGATTCAAATACTCAGAACTCAGCCAGCAGTGGGTGTATCCAAGACGTCCATCAGTTTGCCACCATCGGTTAGGAATATAGGAATGGATATTATCTGATGAATAAGTAAATAGTAAATAAAAACTAGGGGCACCTGGGTGGCTCAGTTGGTTAAGCGTCGAACTTCGGCTTAGGTCATGATCTTGCAGTCATGAGTTTGAGCCCCATGTCAGCTCAAACATGGAGCGTGCTTTGATTCTGTGTCTCCCCTTCTGTCTCCCCAGATCATGCTCTGTCTCTCTCTCTCTCTTTCTCTCAAAAATAATTAAACATAAGAAAGAAAGAAAGAAAGAAAGAAAGAGAAAAGAAATTTTAAGTAAATTTAAAAAAACCTAAAAGATCTAATCTTTTCAAAAATATTCAAACCTAGAGCCTGCTTGGATTCATAATCCAAGAAAATCTGATGGATGGGATATGTTTGAATCAGTTTATGACAACATAGAAGATTATAGAGAACTCAGAAAACAAATGTAAGACTTTTGAAGAGGTCATCCTAGACAACCCTAGAAGTATCTTTGTACTGTAGAACCAAAATCTTGCTGAAAGGGTGCCTCAGAGAGTATTCTGTATTGTAGGTAATCAAAATGCAATTCAAACTGACTTAACTAACAAAGGAGATGTATTGCCTGTCATAACTAGAAGTTCAGAGTTAGCAAAGGCTTTGGAATTGATCTGATTCCGCAACTCAGCAGTTTCATCAAGGATGCATCTTTCATCACTCCCCTCTGCCTTCCACACTGACATTTTATTCAGAAGAAGGCTACCCTCATTACGGATGGCTGCAGCAGCTCCAGATTTCAAATCCTCATGTCATATCATCCAGAAGGTGACAAAAGATGTTTTTTAGAAGCTCTCTCAGAAGAGTGAGCAACCACAAAAGTACTTAGCAAAGATTTTCTTCTCATTGACCTTAACTGAATCACAAGTGCTTTCCCAATCTAAACTCTCAGCTGGGTGAATTCCATGCACTGATAGCAAAAGACTGGTTTACCATGATTCATTCATTCATTCATTCATTCAATAAATATTTGAGTGCCTATTATGTGTCAGGTATTGTTTTAAGCATTTGGAATACAGCGGTAAAGGAAATAAAAATCCATATCATAGTGGGGGAGGGGAGATAGACATTTACACAACAAATAAGTGCATTACATATTAGTTTAAAAGGTGATATATGGGGGCGCCTGGGTGGCTCAGTAGGTTGGGCATCAGCTCAGGTCATGATCTCATGGATTGTGAGCTCGAGCCCCCCCTCGGGCTCTGTGCTGACAGCTCAGAGCCTGGAGCCTGCTTCCAATTCTGTGTCTCCCTCTCTCTCTCTCTGCCCCTTCCCCACTCATCCTCTGTCTCTCTCTCCTTCAAGAATAAATAAGAATTTTAAAACATTTAAAATAAATAAAAGGTGATAAATGCTGTGGAATAAAAAGACAAAGCAGAAGAAAGGGAAATTGGACAGTTATAAGTTGAAATAGATAGTTTTGATTTTAAACAAGGTGGTTAACATAGGACTCATTAAGAAGACAACATTTGAATAAAACCTGCAAGTAAAGGAGAGAGTTATCTATCAGATTATCTTCACAAAAAGCACCCCAGGCAGAGAAAATAACCAATGTAATGACTCTAAGGCATGAGCAAGCATGGCACAAAGAATAGCAGTGAAGCCAAAGTGGTGCAAAAATGCAGCATGAGGTCAAAGACATAATGGAACCAGATTATGTAAAATTTGTGAGCACCTGAAAAGGCTTGACAATTACGTGGAATGAGAGGGAGAACCACTGTTTTGTTTGTTTTTCAGCTGAGAAATGTCATGATCTGACTTGTTTTTATTTTTTATTATTATTTTTAAAATTTTTAATGTTTATTTATTTTTGAAAGTGAGAGAAACAGAGTACGAGCAAGGGAGGGGCAGAGAGAGAGGGAGATACAGAATCTGAAGCAGGCTCCAGGCTCTGAGCTGTCAGCACAGAGCCTGACATGGGACTCAAACTCATGAACCATGAGATCATGACCTGAGCCAAAGTCAGACACTCAACCGAAAAAGCCACCTGAGCATCCTGATCTGACTTTGTTTTTAAAACCAAAAAATGGTGGTTTTAATGTAACCATCATTACACTCATCTGTGATGTTGTAAATGGGCTAGATGGGGACAAGAGTTGAAACAGAGGGTCCAGTTAGGAGGCTGTTGAAGTAATCCACGTGAGAGAAGATAGCTTCTCAGAATCGGGTAGCAGCAGGAACTGGTGCAAAGTAGTCAATTGCAGGACATGTTTTGTTTTGTTTTGTTTTGTTTGTTTTGTTTTGCTTTGTTTTGTTTTGTTTTAAGTCGGCTCCTTGCCCAGGGTGGAGCCCCAGTGTGGGGCTTGAACTCACGACCTTGAGATGGAGACCTGAGCTAAGATCAAGAGTCAGATGATTAACTGACTGAACCATCCAGGCACCCCTGGGAAATGTTTTGAAAGTTGAACAAACAATATTTTTTATTGAGTTATATATAAACTATGAAAAAAGACAAGAATCGGGGATGTTTCTAAGCTTTTAGGTCTCAGCAACTGGGTTTTTTTTTTATGTTTTTTATTTATTTTTGAGAGACAGAGAGAGACAGCGTGAGCAGGGGAGGGTCAGAGAGAGAGGGAGACACAGGATCCGAAGCAGGCTCCAGGCTCTGAGCTAGCTGTCAGCACAGAGCCCAACTCGGGGCTCCAACCCACGAACAGTGAGATCATGAGCAGAAGCCTGATGCTTAACCAACTGAGCCACCCAGGTGCCCCTAGTCTCAGCAACTGTTAACAGTGAAGGAAGAGGTTTTGGAAAAAGTAGTATTTCAGTGGAAGATCGGGAATTCAGTTTTGACACATCAATTTGAGATGATAAGAGGGTAGTTGGAAATAGTCACAGCCTACAAGATAGTACCAAGTTGGAATATAAATTGTAGAGCCATCAGTTAATAGATATTATGAGATCATCAAAGAAGTGAGAGATACTGCTGAGAGGTCAACTGAAATTACAACTGAGAATAGATCATGGGACTTACAATATGAAGATCATGGGGGATTAAAACAGGAGCAGTTTAATTTTAATTTTTATTTATTTTTATTTTATTTTTTATTTTTTTAATGTTTATTTTTGAGAGAGAGCAAGAGCACAGGGGAGGTGCAGAGAGAGAGGGAGACAGAGGATCTAAAGTGGGTTCTGCTCTGACAGAAGAGAGCCCAGTGTGGGGCTTGAACTTACAAACCGGGAGATCATGACCTGAACCGAAATTGGAAGCTTAACTGACTGAGCCACCCAGGCTGCTATTTTATTATTTTTAATTAAAAATTTTTTTAAGAGAGAAAGTGCGCTTGTGCATGTGAGCAGGGGAGGGGCAGAGGGAGAGAAAGAGAGATGGAGAGACAGAGACAGAGAGAGAGAGAGAGAGTCCTAAGCACGTTCCATGCCCATTGTGGAGGACTTGAGTTGGGGTTCCACCTTACAACCAAGAGATCATGACCGTGAGATCATGACCTGAGCCCAAATCAAGAGCTGGACATTTAACTGATTGAGTCACCCAGGCATCCCAAGATGGGAACAGTTTTAATAGAGTGGTAAAGAGAGGAGAAAATGTGGTAGATAGCCTCCATTCCTTACTTTGCTTTTTGTAGGGATATATTTTCCCTCATGTTACAACGAGTGAGTGCCCAACACTCCTGACTTTGAATTTTTGTTTCTTGCTTGACCAAAAGAAGTGATGTTCTGAGAAGCGACAGTATGCCCAGATCTCTTCAACGCTTATGTTTGGAATGATCCCATTTGGAACCCATCATGGAACCCACCACGCTGAGAGAAACCCAAGCCACATGGGGAAGCTATGATAGTCCTGACTGATAGCATCAACTGCCAGCATTGTGAGTGAGCCATTTTAGTATCCAGCCCAATTAGTCTGTTATATGACTCCAACATCAGCCATTGTCTGGGTGCAACCATGTTGTAGGCTGAGTTCCCCAGGAAGCAGATTCTGAGACAGAGGAGGTTCATTAGGGAGTGCTCTGAGGATGAATATCTGTTGAAGGGAAGGGAAGCATAGGAAGCAGGACTGACAAAAGGAGAAATCAAACTTGTAAACAATCTCACCAGAAGTCTCAATTGACTCCTTTAGGGAGTTCTGAGGCTGAGATAATTCCATACGTCTATCCGAAGTTGGGATGAAAGTGTTGGCCTTTATATTCACATATTCATCAGTCATTAGACATGGGCTAGCCTAGGAATAGTGTGAGATCTTGGTTGAGGTGACCCTCAGAGGCATTCCCTGAATGAGACTCATAGCTGAGAATTGTCAGCCATGCTCCCAGCAACTGATATAATATGTCCTTCATTCCTAAAATAGGATCTCACTGACATATCACAGTGTTAACTATAAAATTCATGATGGATACCAAGAGAGAATTAGCCAGAGGAGCGCAGTTAACACACAGACTCATCAGAGGTGACAATAAACTGTGGTTCTAAACAATTTAGAACAATTTAGGGTTGAGGGAGTTTGTTAAGCTTCATGGTTACTAGAAGGAAAGAGGAAATAAAGATTGAGCTTTGAAGTAGTGGTGTATTAGAAGCACATGGAGAAGAGTAGAAGCCAGTAGAAAGCCAAGGAAGGAAGGACCAGTAAATAGAGGATAAAGCAAGTCTGTTATGCCAGACTCGGCCCTGTAGACCCTCAATCCATCCCTCATTTTTCCTCCACTTGACTCTGTGTGGCAGTGGAATTGACCAGGACAACCTGCTTTTCCAGGATTCTAATGTTGCTTTCTAACTAGGATTACCTATTGAAAGACAATGATGGAAAACTGCAGTGAGGGAGAAAATGGGAAATCAAGGACTTTCTCTCCTTCTCTGGGGTGGTATCTCTGGTTGTGGCTACATCTCTTCCTGGGTTGTGGCTTCTGCTAGACAAATCCTCCATGGCCGGTTAGCTCCAAGCCCATGAGCACCATCTCTCCTCTTTGTCCCTCCAGCCTAGGTTGGTACTGAATTTCTGCTGTTGCCAATCTCTGGTTTCCTCACTATCTCCTGTTTGGCTTTTCATGTTTTGTCACCTGTGTCATCAAGGCCCCGAATTAAATTCCCTTTGTTAAAATACCGAGAACAGTTTTTGTTTTCTTGATTAGATCCTGATTGACTAGGTCCTGGCAGCTGAGTGAAGAAAGTGTGCTAACTGCTACTGAGAGATCAAGAAGGTGAGGGCTAAGAATTGATTAATGGATTTAAACAAAATGGAGGTCATTGGTGACATGACCAGAGCAATTTCTTTGGAGTGGTGGGCAAATGAAAGATCAATTACATGAAATCAGACACCACTGTCACAGCTGTGGTAGGGTCAATTTTCCAAAGTATTGACATATGGAACAACCAAAGTAGATGGGGGGAAATAACCACAGTATCCACTCTTTGTTTTTTTTTTTTTAAGTTTATTTATTTTGAGAGAGAGAGAAAGAGAGAGAGAGCAAGAATGTGCATGCGAGCAGGTGAGGAGCAGAGAGAGAGGGAGAGAGAGCATCCCAAGCAGGCTCCGTGCTGTCAGCTTGAAGCCCCACGTGGGGCTCAATCCCACAATCTATGAGATCATGACATGAGCCAAAACGAAGAGTCAGACACTTAAGCAATGAGCCTCCCAGACACCTACACGGTATCCACTCTCACTAGGAGAATGAAATCACACTCACTCTCAGTAGACTGAGGTCAGAAGAGGGAATTCATCTAGGTGGAAAGAGCTAGTAGTCAAAGGTAGAAACTTCCAGTGAATAAACTCAAGGACCTAGGTTCCTGGCAGAAACACACACCAGAGGAGAAAGGTAAAATCACATAAGGAAAATTCAGAAACTTTGTTTAAAGCTTTGGAAAAACACAGAATTCCGTTGGGGAACAGTGGCTTTCTGCTTTCCAAAGTTCATTTTTGGAATAAGACAAACCACTTAGTGTATCATAGATAAGTTTATTTCAAGAAGTTAGTATAAGCCGATAAAATATGTTTATCTTCCATAAACTTCAGAATACAAGATTTTGAGTAGTGAGTCCACTTGAGGGACTCTAACCCAAAGAAATAATCCTAAAAAGGAAAATGTTTAGACGTGAAGATGAACACCAAATTATTATTTTTTAGAATAGAAAAGTGGGAAATGTTTTAGTTGTTCAGGAATCTGGAAATACATAGTTAATTGTAGAGCACCCACTCAGAACACTATTATAAAAAGTATTAAAAGCTATGATTCCATAAAGAAAATATTCAAAGAAAATACAGTCAGTTTTATGTTCGGCTTTCAAAATGAAGGATGCAGCATTTCTATGCAGAGCGTAACTATAACTAAGTAGATGTGTGCCAACATTTAAATAACAGTATAAGGGTGGTAATGTAGAGACTCTAGGAAATCTTTCTACTTTTCTATGCTTTATTCATTAATCATGTATATTTTCTAATATTAGGAAAAAAAAAAACTCCTTAAAAGGAAAAACAATTTAGGTGATAGGACACAGATTCCCTACTGGAAAAATTCTATGTTTAGTAGGAGGCACAACAAAGCTGGTTTCTTTTATTATTAGAATAGACAATATCTTAGCTAACCCAGGTCTTAATCTGAGTTCTAATTTCTTTCATTGCTTGTGATTAGCACAATATTTATACTTGTGTCAAAACTGCCTCCCTTTCTTATCCTAAGCTTTTAGTTCACAGTCATATTGCAATGCTTGAACTCACAAAATTGCATACATGCAGATGTCACAGCCAACTGCTGCAAGTTTCTGGGATCCTAATTATATAGATGAGAGCTTGTGTTGCATGCAAATGGATTGAAAATCTTCACACAGAGAGGAATTAAAAAAATAGGCCGTATTAAAAATATCTTTAACACAATCCTTAGAGGAAAAAAAATGGAGGATTGAGTCTGAGATGAAATTATGCCACTCAAATATATTATGAGTTCTCAGTCCCTGATGTGAAAAGATCCATCCACAATCTCCCCATCCAGAACCAACATCTTTTTTTAAACCACTCTGTTATTTAAAACCTAAATGGATAGCATAAATGTTATGCTTTCTTTATATTGTTGGAGAGTGTATGCTGATGAAAGATAAGGGAGCTCTCAGACCGTAAGTTAAGCTTAAAAGAATGTCAATGTCAACCAGTATAGTAATTTTAACAAACCCCAACAACAAAGAAATATTTGAGATTCCACTGTAAATGAGGAGAATTCAACAGTTCTTATTGCTTCTTCCTAAGGTTAACCAAGAAGCCTTAATCAGCATTATCTGCTTGGCTTTGATCATAACAACGGAACATTCCAAATACCTAATGCAGACAAGGAGTAGAGATCTAAATTTCAGTTCCTGTTACATTCCTCAAATTATTTTAAGAGATGAATACACAACAGATATGTTGTTTTGATAACCGAAGAGAATTTTAATCAGGTGTATAAACGTTTTCTCCAAAATTTAACATTCTTCCTTCCCTTGGATCAGGCACTGTTTTTTTTTTTCCTACTCACAGAAGTTCAAATTCCTCTTTACTCATTGATAAATTAGAGATGACCTTAATAGATTCAAGTTTTAATAACACCTAGGTCAAAAATGAAGAATTAATTTATATAATTAATATATCATAATATAATAATTTACATAATTATTATATAGACAATGGGTATAGCATAGTTTTAAAAGTGTAGACCTATGGGTTGGTGTTCCTGAATTCAAATCTTGCCCTTACCACTTACTCAAGAGTGACCACAGGTGAGCCCCTTACTTCTTCGAGACCCATGACATCATTTATGAAATAAGGATAACAATAGTACCTTCCTCCAAAGAGGAGTGTCTGACCGGATGAATTCATACATGTGAAGCCCTTAGAGGAGTGCCTGGTACATTGTGTGTATTTTAAAAAGTATTTGCTGGGATTACAATTGGCAACTTTCGTGTCCGGCTCCAGGAAATTCTTTGGAGATGATTATACCCACCCTCCAAGATAATATGGTAGGGCTGATAATTAATCTCTAGTTCATTTAAGTGAACATCTGGTCAAGTTTTCATTCCAAACAATATCAGTCGAAATGACTTGGCCAGACCATGACTAAATAAGGCAAGCATTCTCTAGTTCTACTGTACTGCTGACCAAGAATGTTTTTCCCCTCTGCTTAAGGCCAGATACAATGTTAAGGGTGGTAATTCATTTTGTTTTACAGACAAGGGAGTGTTTAAGCTAAATACATGGATTCCAACTACAAATATCTGTATAAAATATTTTTCTTGAAGTAGACACTTACAGCACCATGCCTATTTTCCAGGAATTTCTCCACCAAATCTTGATTATTTTGTGTGATAATTTCTCTCCCATAGGGAGAAAAGGTGGAGCCAATGTAACGGATTTTACAACTGGCAATCTTTACCAATGTTGCATGCTGCTCTGTAAAATGTAACACCTCTTGTCCTTAAAACCTTGATGCCTTGGATTCTAAGAATAACACATACCTCTTTACTCCATAAGAATAAGAGAGAAAAAGATATCTTGGAGGTTGTCTCTTATTCAACCACCCCATTTTATTTTTTATTTTATTTATTTTACTTTTTAAAAATATCCCTCATATTTTACCATGAATTTTTTTAAATGTTTATTTTTGAGAGAGAGAGAGGGAGGGGCAGAGAGAGAGAGAAGGACAGAGGATACAAAGCGGGCTCTGTGCTGACAGCAGCAAGCCTAACGCAGGGCCCAAACCCATGAACTGTGAGATCATGACCTGAGCCAAAGTTGGACACCTAACCAACTGAGCCACCTAGGAGCCCCTAAAGTTTATTTATTTATTTTGAGACAGAGAGAGAACACCTATGCACACAAACAGGGGAGGGGCAGAGAGAGAGAGAGAAAGAATTCCAAGCTGGCTCTGTGGTGTCAGTACAGTGACCAACTTGGGGCTGGATGCCAGGAACCGTGAAATTATGACGTGATCTGAAATCAAGAATTGGACGCTTAACCCACTGAGCCACCCAGATGCCCCTCAACCACCTCATTTTAGACAGGAGATAAGAGAGAAGCAGAAAAGTGGCTTATTTAAGGTCATGTGGCAAATTTAGGACAAAACTGGGACAAGAGTTGGATCCCCTAGTTCCTCAGGCAGTGGTTCCCATGAATTCCCAAATGACACACCTGCAGTAATGGAAAAGAGGGTGTTGGCAAATTAACTTCCAGAGAGATATCAGCATAGATTTCCTTCCTCTACTGTGTTTGCAAGCTGAAACCGAAGTTCTTTTCCATCCTGACCATCTGGGTACCTTATGGAGCATATTTGGTCGCTTATAAAATAAAACAAGTTGCAGGTGTGCCCAAAAATTCCACTAAGTCATCAGCAAAACACTGTACCCAGGATGATCCTGCCTATCCATTATTGAAGACCTGGTGTGTGCCAGGTCCTGGGCTAAATGCTCTATCGGGATCACTTCATTTGCTGCTCACAGGAACCTTATGATGTAGTTAATATTATCACCACTCTTTGACAGATGAGAAAAATCAAAACTTAGGCAAGTTAAATCAATTGCCCAAAGTTATACAGGTATAGAGTGTTAGAGTCTGGTCATACAGTTTGGTAATCTTACTACCAAGTCGAGGGGTAAGGCTTTTTCTAACTTGGGGCCATCATTGCCATCCACAGATCTACCACTAATTGTTCCCTTTCTTGCTTTAAAGTTTGCAAGAATGTGCTCTAGGTTTGTTGCCCTGATACTGTTTTTTTTTTCCAGTTTTTTATTTATTTATTTCACATACAACAGGTGCCAGCCATTGTTCTTACAATCTATACATATCACATGTATATTTATTCAGTCTTTACCACAACCCAATGAATTAGGTAAAATGAACATCTTTACTTTTTAATTTGAATATAGTTGACCAGAGTTACATTAGTTTCAGGTGTACAACATAATGATTCAACAACTGTATAAATTATGCTGTGCTCACCACAAGTATAGCTACCATTTGTCACCATACAGTCCTATTGCAATACCTTTGCCTTTATTCCCTATGCTGTGCCTTTCATCCCTGTGACTTATTGATTCCATAAATGGAAATAAATTCCCCCATATAGGTAAGGAAACTCAGGCATCCGTATAATTTGCCCAAAGTGATATAGCTGGTAAGTGACATATTCTACCACAACGTTCCATAAGTTTAGGTTATTTCTTTTTTCTTTCTTTCTTTCTTTCTTTCCTTCTTTTTAAGAGCATACTTTTAAAAGAAAACTTAAAGGAGAAGTATTTTGAGAGAAGGAAGATTGGTTAGGTGCAGAATCATCTTCATCTTCCATACTATGGTAAACTTTGGGATATGCCAAGGATCACAATCTGAAAATCACTTCTTCAGAATGTGCTTAAATAATTTTTTCTTCCTCACTTATTTCATATAATTGTTACCTGTTCTCAAACCAGAGGAATTGTATAGCCACAAGCAATGACTTGCAGATGATTACACAACCATTAAAAGGGATAATTATAAGGACTATGTAATAACATGGCAAGGTGGCTATAATGCAATATGAAATGGAAAAAAGAAACAAAAAAGTGAATCCATTGTAAGATTATGGCTATATGAAGATCTATATGCCCATACATCTTTGAATGGCTATGTTGAAGCAGTGGAATTATGAGTTATTTTTTAAATTTCATCTGAAGCTACTCTATCATTAAGTTAAAAACAACACCAACAAAATACCGAAATAAAAAAAAAGTCATGAGGTAGGGCATATTCTTCATCTGAAGGGAAGACTTAGTTGTAGCGACCTATCAGGATAGTGATTCTTCCCTAGATTATGTTTTTGGAATATCTGTCTCATAATGGTCTACTGGCACTTGGTTGATTATTTTAAGGGCATTACTATTGAAAGTTAATCAAGAGCCTGATAAAGTGAATTATGCCCATTCTCTTGAACCATACGTTAGCCATTAAAAGTACAATTTAGGGGAGCCTGAGTCGCTCAGTCAGTTGAGTGTCCCACTTCAGCTCAGGTCATGATCTCACTGTCTGGTCGTTCGAGCTCCACATCAGGCTCTGTGCTGACAGCTCGGAGCCTGGAGCCTGCTGTGGATTCCATGTCTCCCTCTCTCTATTTGCTCCTCCCGCACTTGTAATCTCTCTCTCTCTCTCTCTCTCTCAAAAATAAATAAATATTTTAAGAAATTAAAAAAAGACAAAAAGTACTATTTATGGTGAGCATGTTATGATATAGGAGCAAGTTTATACTACATGGAAAGCAATATAATGTTTAAAAGAAAATCAAAATGTAATGTACATATATCTTATGATCACAGTTATCTTTATATATTTTTTTTAAATTTATTTTTGAGATAGAGAAACAGAACATGAGTGGGGAAGGGGCGGAGAGAGAGAGAGAGGCAAAGAGAGAGAATCCCAAGGGGCCTGAACTCAGGAACTGTGAGATCATGACCTGAGCCAAAATCAAGAGTCAATCACCTAACCAACTGAGTCATAGGTGCCCCTATTTTGTTTTTAAATACAATCCAGCTTCGAAGATATTAAAAAATTAGAAAACAAATATTACGTTGGTTGCATTTTCCATTTGAGACCAATAGAAATGATTCTATTTAAGAATTACCTGTACCACCCCTGAAACTCCCACACCCGCTGGTTATCAGAACAACTGGGAAGCTTTTAGAAATAATAGGTTCCAGGAGAGGCAGAGTATCATGCCTCAAGACACAAGTGACGGGGGTCCTCTCTGGTTTGTTAAAGCAAAGATCTGTAACAAAGCCAACAAATAGCATGCTCCAGTGACCAGTTGTTATGATTTTCCCCAGCCTATTTAGATTTTAGCATTTAAAAGTCCTGAATTTCAGGAAATTCCTCAGTCCTGGGCAAACAGGGACAGTTGGTCATCCTAAATCATCTTTCCAGACACCTAGCCAGAATACTCTTGAATCCCTTTTAGTCATAATGCAGACAGAGAGAAACGAGAACCAGAAAGAATGGAGTGAAACCTTTGAAATGCATAAGTCATCTCCTTGTGGAACATCGAAACCATTAGAAGGGTCATATGTGAAAAACGAAAAACCACTTAGATTTTTAATCTTCTAACTTCCTGAATGTTTCTCTTCCCCAATGAGATTTCATTTAAGAGAATATGATACAGATTTTTAGCTGTTACAATTTGTTTCTAAAATGCTTCTTAGGAAAAGGCCCAAAGAATGACAGTTGTATCCAAAACGTAGGTCTAGTCCTCAGCATGGTGGCTAAACACTGCCTTTATTTTTGCTTCTTTTTATTCAACTTGCCGATGGTAAGATAATAAACTCAAACATTAACAAGAGGGCTTTCTTTAAAAGTTTGGACTGGAATTAAAGTGTTTGGGTCATTTGTTTTATCTGTTGAAGTTGGAATGGGGTAGGGTATAATTCTGGCATTATATTCCTTCCACCATTTGTTCAGTAACAATGCAGTTAGAGGTACGCAGAACTCTTATACATTAACAACAGGAGGAGCGGTGTTTGTTATTATTTGAGATTTATTCTACTAGGAGGAGTACACACTGAACCTTGATAAGTTACACATATTTAAGCAACCCTCTTATAAATGTAGTACAGAGAGACTTTTTGCCCTCTCTGCATCAAATCATAGTGTGTGGGGGAAAAAACTGACCAAACTGTTGTTTTTCAATCGTTGTCCCAAATAAAGCTATATTATTTTTCCAGTAAAAATAAAACTCTGTTATTTTTACCTTTCTCAACTCTCTGGTAAGGAGAAAGAAATTATATGGAAGTTCTAAAAGATATGATTTCATAACAAGTCCTTTTGACATTTATCCACAGTGCAGAATCTTGGGTAATGTTGGCTTATAAAATTTTAATAGCTTTGGCTGTGCTTTCAAGTGTTTTATTTACTTTAACAACAGGCTTCCTGACCAGCATTGCAGAGCAAGTAATCTATTGCTAAATCCGCCTGTCATCCTGGCTGGGGCCAAGGAAAATCAAGGGATAGCAAAGCTTTGGAGAAGTTGAGGTGAGTCGTGTACAGTCAGCAGGCACTGTCGTGTCGTGGCTCCACACACTGGCCCTGTAGGCAGACTAATTGTGTTCAAAACCAGGCTTTCCCTCTTGCTAGCTCTGCAACCATAGGCAAAGCCTCAGTCCTCATCTGTAAAATGGAGTGATAGTACTGACCCCATAGAGCCTTTCTGTGGCTTGCATGAAATAAGGAAATCACCCTAGCATAGGGTAAGAAGTGAGGTGTGTGGTAGGTAAGTGTTGGTGGCTAATGTCAATTTCTCTTCTTCAGTCTCCATGTTTCAATCACATGGGATTACTATAGTTCCTAAAATAAACTACAGGTTCGATTTTTATCAGAGAACTTCACAGCAGCTGTTTCACCAGCAGGCTGTTTCACCTTGCCCTTAGCTCACTAACCCTACCGGTCCCTATTCTGGCCTTCCCCGGTCACCCAAGCCATCAGCAGTCAAGGTGGCATGGCCTATAACAAGCACCTAATAAATGGTAATTATATACTAACCTCATTCTCATTTAGAAACTTAATGTCATAAATCCAATTAATGGGAGAAGATAGCGTTATGAAATAATGGTGCTTATAGCCAATGGCTTTCCACCTCTTGTTGTAAGTAATCAGTTTGCTGGGTCTCAATAATTCTTATATTAATATCATGGGTTTTGCCATATCTATATAATATCCATATTACTTGCTCAGAATTTTCTTCATATTGCTTCACTCTTTTGTTTAGATTAATTTGTTTGGAGGAAATAGTAAATCATAACCCTTAATGAGAAACCAGTCTTTGGGAATCACTCATCTCCTTCATCTCTATCCTTTTCCATATCAGGAAACAGGCCTAGAAAAGGGAAGGAATTTACCTACCATTTTTACCAGGTAAAAACTTACCTACCTACCAGTCTTTTACCAAGTATATATCTACAAGTGGTAGTAATTCAGATCTCCCATCTAGCCTGCATCCTTTACAGTATTCCACACTGCACTGTGTAAATTTTATTCCAGACACGACCTGTTTTGGTTTGGTTGACACATATGGAAGGGACTGATTAAATAATCCATACTTATTTTGAATAACTTATAAAGCTAACTTAAGATCCACACTGATGATAGCTGTTTCTAGCAGAAAATAGTGCCTTAATCCAAGGGTATAATTTATGTTTCCAAAACCATGACAGACCAGTGACCTTCTTTCCTGTCTCTTAAGATCCACTCCAGTAACTTCTCCTTAGTTTACCAACAAGTAAAAACAATAACCTTAATTAGAACAAATTTCATCATTGCAGTAGTGGTATTATAATGGAAAAGCTGCCTCTTCTTTCTAAAAAGCTTTATTAAGATGAATTTACATATCATAAGATTACAGTATACAATACAGCATTCTTAGTATATTCACTGGGTTGTATACTCATCACCACAATATAATTTTAAAATAGTTTTTCCCCCCTGAAGGAAACCAGTATTCATTACCAGACAATCCCCTTTTCCTCTCCTTCCTACTCACTAGTTCCCTCAGCACTACGTAATCACTAGTCTATTCAACCTACTTTCTGTCTCTACGAATTTGCCTATCCTGGACATTCCATATAAGCATAATCATATGAGATGTGGTCTTTTGTGACTGGCTTCTTTCACTTAGCATCATGGTTTCAAGGTTAATCATGTTGTAACATGTATCAGTACTTCATTACTTTTTAAAAAATATTTTTTAATGTTTATTTATTTTTGAAAGAGAAAGAGAGCAGCAGAGCACAAATGGGGGAAGGGCAGAGAGAAAGGGAGACACAGAATCTGAAGCAGGCTCCAGGCTCCGAGCTGTCAGCCCAGAGCCTGACAGGGGGCTCGAACTCACGAACCGTGAGATCATGACCTGAGTTGAAGTTGGATGCTTAACTGACTCAGCCACACAGGTGCTCCAGTGCTTCATTCCTTTATAAAGCTGAGTAATACTGCATTGCATGAATATATGTTCATTAGTTGATGGACATTTGGGCTGTTTTCACTTTTTGTCTATTATAAATGATGCCATTATGAATATTCAAGTAGAGGTTTTTGTGTGGATATATGCTTTCATTTCTTTTTTCTTTTCTTTCTTTCTTTTTCTTTTTTTTTTTTTTTTTGAGAGAGAGAGGCATGAGCAGGGTTTTGTGGGAGGCATACAGAGAGAGGGGACAGGGTATCTGAAGCAGGCTCTGTGCAACAGCAGTGAGCCCAACACAGGGTTCCAACTCATGAACCCTAAGATCATGACCTGAGCCAAAGTCAGATGTTCAACCAACATCTGAGCCACCCAGGCGCCCCATGTATGCTTTCATTTCTTTGAGGTATATATAACTAGGAGTGTGACAACTGGGTCATATGGTAATTCTATGTAAAACTACTGTTTTGCCTGCCTAAAATCCTTAGTTCCTCCTTCCAATAACAGTTCTTCCTGCCTCCCTTCCATTTTGCTGTATAATTTCTTCTGCATTGCCTCCAGTCTTGGTGAAACTGTCAATCACCTAGTCTGGACCTTTCCTGCCAAGGGGTGAGCATGTGACCCACGTCCTACCAATCAGCTGCCTTTTCTCTGGTATTTGATTCTTTGTCAAAGAGACAGTGAGTTTGAAAGGAACAGGGTCCCAACCATCACTATCCATTCACTTCCTACCGTCTATATATATCTCAGAGCTATATGTACACATCAGGTTTTTCAAGTACTGAGTCTACAGTATCCTTCCAATAAATTCTTTGATTTTGTTTTTGCCTTCAGCAAGCCAAGGGTAGCTTTGTTGCTTGCATCCACCTTTAGCCTCCACTGGAACACTGTCTTTGGATCAATAAAAAGGTGTGTATATTTATTACCCCACATGAGTCTTTCTGTTGATGCTCTCTATAATTTAGTCAACTCAAATCCTCTCCCACATCCCAGTCCATCATCCAAGAAGGAAAGGACCCTCCATTATATGCCATGATCTCAAAAGCCCTGGATTCACCCCGTGTCCCAAAGACAAAGATGCAGATGCTAGAGCCATGAGAGATGCTTCTTTCCTGGACAAGCTGTATTCTGAGGCTTTCACAGAGCATGGTACCTGCTTCATCTACATGAAAAGCGTGCAGTTAAAACAAATTAAAGATTTGCATGCCTTCATCGTGCATTAAGCCACAGACTCACAGAAGTGTTCTTCAAACCCAGGGATTAGGTTTTGAACCCTCTTCTTTCCAACTGTGAAACATACAGGATACAGGACAATTAAAAATATGATTTTATTTAGGCTGTTGCAGTAAGGAAAATGTTCATTAATGAAAAGCATCTCAAAGAAAAGCATGAGGACCTTTGGTTTTATAGAGGGAAGTAGACAAGGGAATCATGAGGTTAACTGAGTTATATGGAAAGAGTGGATCTTAACTGAGTTATATGGAAAGAGTGATCCTTTGTGGTTAGCTCTTTCCTGAAACAGTGAAGTTAGAGGACTTTCTTTTTTGGTAGAAGAACTTTTTTGGAGCAGAGTGCTTAGGTAAAGTTCAATGTCTTCCCTCTTTTCCTCCCTTCCTCCCTCCCTCCCTCTCTCCCTCCCTTCCTTTCCTTCCTTCCTTCCTTCCTTCCTTCCTTCCTTCCATCCTTCCTTCCTTCCTTCCTTCCTTCCTTCCTTCCTTCCTTCCTTCCTTCCTTCTTCTTTCCATACTTTTGCTCATTCTGGAAATATGTATTAAGTATCTATTTTTATGCTGGCACCAGAGCTCTGGCCTTAGGAAAGGAGTCTGATATCAAGGTCTCTATGGAAGGAAACAGAGCTTAGTAGATGCTGGGCCTGTACAGGTTGAGAGAGCACTGGGCTTTGAGGCAGATGCTTAACTGCCTCTTTACTATCATTCCCATGTCCATGTCACCTCCCCTCTCTTGGTCTCTGTGCTTTTGACCAAGATGCCCCTCTGTCATGTAAAATGGAGAATAACACTTCTACATTTTCCTACTCCCTCTCAGGTCAATCTAAGTGCTTTTTCCTGCAAGGAACTTTTCTTGATTTCCAAGTGAGTACATGAAATGGCTTTGGGAAGCTTCCATGGTCCCTTCTGATCCCCATGGCATTCTTTAATAGAGATGGTCTACTTTTTCTTGTTTTATGTAAAGTGGTTTCTAAAAGTGGCTTCAGGATAGCCTCCAGTCCTCTCCTCTAACTGGACTGTCTCCCCTAAATCCTCATATAGAAATTCTTTTTTTAAAATAATTTTTCATGTTTATTTATTTTTGAGAGAGAGAGACAGAATGCAAGGGGGGGAGGGACAGAGAGAGAGGGAGACACAGTCTGAAGCAGGCTCCATGCTCTGAGCCCTCAGCACAGAGCCCGACGAGGGGCTTAAACTCATGACACTGTGAGATCATGACCTGAGCTGAAGTCAGACGCTTAACCAACTAAGCCACCCAGGTGCCCCTCATATAGAAATTCTAATAGGTTCATAGAGCTGAATGAATCTCTCCTTCTCTTACTTATATTCTTTAATAATCTGCCTTCTTAAAATTATTTATAAATGTCTGCCTGGTAGTTTGCAAAACTCTTTTTATTCACCTGACTGTCTCACAAAATACCTTTTATACCGATCAGGTGTAACCCTTTCTGAGTTTGAGGAGCAAGGGTAAATTATAAGCATTATTAAAAAAAAAAAGCTAGTGCTTTAGCAGAAAACTATGTGTTGCCTGTGGCACATCATTCTAATGTTATCTTACTCTGATTTCATGGGAGCTACAATTCTATACACTGTACATAACTGGTAACAATGTAAAATAATTCTTGTCTATAGATGTACAAATTCTTTTTTTTTTAAAGTTTACTTATTTATTTTGAGAGAGAGCTTAAGTGAGTCGGGGAGGGGCAGAGAGAAGCAGAGAGAGAGAATCCTAAGCAGGTTCAACATTGTCAGCGCAGAGCCTGAGGTGGAGCTCGAACCCACCAACCATGAGATCATGACTTGATCCAAAATCAAGAGTCAGACTATTAACCGCTGAGCCAGCCAGGTGCCCCTGTACAAATTCTCTGCAGTGCATTTCTGTCTCCCATTGTGGAGAAGTTCAGTTTTGCCTCCATTTAACTTTCACTTCAGTATTCCTGACTTATAAATGTGTCTCTTTTGTGTGTGTATTGTTTTAACACATCTCTAATTTCTTCATTAATGAGTTAATAACAACTTTGACACATGGTCATGATTATATCTATATGAGAGTCATCATTTTACCTATTTTTGAAAATTATATTTTAACAAGATTAAATTGCATTAAATCGCTCAGATCATCAAGATACTCTGAGGTAATGCCCAATAGGCATGAGCTCAGGGGTAATAGAGTGTAGTAAAAAGTGTAGGATTTGCAGTTAGATTCCCTGGGTCAAGACCTAAGCTCTGTGTTTTCCCTAAGCTCTGTGACCTTGGCCTGCTACACTCTGTGCCTCAGGTGGAGATCACACTACTTATTTTACAGGATTGTTGTAAGGATTGCACGAGCTCATCAAACAATGTGTGACATATAGTAAGAGCTCAGTAAATACCAGCTATTAATATTATTTAATAAGGAGACATGTATGTAAGTAAATCCTAGCCCCATTACATTTTAGCAGGTTAAAGAAAAAAAGCACAAGTTTACCAATCATATGTCTCAAGTATTCACAGCCTCAATTCCATTTACAGGAGGATAAGTTGAAATGAGAGAAAGAGGTAGAATCAATCTCACAGGAGATATTATTCCATAACCTTGTCCCACTTTACAAATAAAGCATTAAAATGTTAGCCCTGGACTTTTCAAACCAAGGCCACTTCATTGACAGACAACAGTCCTTTTCTGTTTCTCTCTCACTTTTAGACACAGTCTCTCACGTCCTCACTCTCCCAGGATTTCTTACAAATCTCCCCTGACTCAAAATGGAAAATAGGGCTGGGGCACAATTAGCAGGGGTATATCTGTCTCAAGAGACCCATTTTCAAGATGCCCATTTAGAATCCCTTTGTAGTGAATTCCCTTTAAAGTATTTTCTGGGACATTATTAGGTCCTTCATGACCTTACATTTTATCATCTCCTTTTTTGGCCAGATGATATAGCAAAGCTCCTTCATGGGTATATCTGATTGGGCGTCTGGAAGATGAAGATAAAAAAGAGGATGAACAGCACAGAAATGGTAGTGGCAGGGAAAGGAAGTGTCAGACGGACCTGGGAAGCCAGATTGGGAAAAGCAGCCTTATCTGCACACACATAATTCGTGGACTGTGCTCAGGAGGAAGAAATTATCTCAGGGAAACAATCATAGTGCTTGGGGGTTATTTTGTTGTTGTTACTGTTTTGAGGGAAAGATTTTCTTTTTTAGCTGCTTTTGTTTTCTGTATCAGACAAATTTTTAAAAGATTTTGATGCATAGCTTTGCTTTGCATTGTCTTGTTTTCAACTCTGTGCCTATTTCCATAGGTCCAAGTCGAAAACCACATTTATTTTTTCCCATAGTGTCAAGTTTGTAACACTATGCATTTATGGACCCTTCAGAAGTCCAGACAGATAAACATTTTGAAGCATATGGATCTTAATAAATTCTTCCAGGGATCTTGCTGTTGTTAGCTACTTAAAAGGGCTCAGGATTAACCCAAATTTGAGACTCACTGCTTCAGAGGATTTTAAAAAATGGAATAATTTTATAATTTCTTCTAGACTGTAGGCAATAGGGACATGCAAGCAAAGAAGAGATTTTGACTCAGCCTTTGTTCCATCTCTCCTCCAAGGCTAGCACTTGACATGAGTGCAATTTAGAGAGAGAGAGAGAGAGAGTGATTGCAAGAAGCCAGGGTATGTGATCACTGCCATTTCCAGAATAACAAGAGACCACTTTTCAAAATTCTTGTCTATTTAGTGACTTAAAAAAAGGGAGGGGTCATTTTTCTTATGGAGAAGTAAGCATTCAAGTTGAACTGGTTAAGTGATGTGGAGCAAGTGCATTCAAGTGTTAGGTAATGTTCTGATTATTTAGAATGTTTGAAGAGATTTGTTCTCTGATAAGGCTGAAAAGGCATCACATTAAGGCTATCAGTGACTCATCAAAAAGATCAGGGGAGACAAAAACCATTCCCTCCCCTTCCCCAGTATGGCATAAATGGTTGGATTCATTCTCCCAGCTTTCAACCTACTTCTGAAATGCTCTGAACTGGGCAACACAGATGGGTATGGGGAGAGAAGGGGGTCCGTTTAGTTTTCAGGCTGATCCCACAGTTGTCAGCAGAGCCATATTAAAAAAATTTTTTTTAAATCATGTATTTAGCAAGCCTTAAAAAAAAAGGAGGTTGCTTTTGACCAAGGAATTTTATATTTAAGAATTGTTTACCTTTGAACAACTCAATAGAATCTCTAGGGGTGGGCCCTGGTCATCATTAGTTTTAAAATGTCCTCCAAATGATTCTGATGTGCAGCCAGAACTGTGAATTATTGGAGTCTGAAAAGTCTGGATTTTAAACTCTACTTCACTATAAATCACTTGAGACTCAAAGCCTGTTTCCTTATCTGTAAAGTGGAGACATGCAACAAATATTATAGTCGGCTTTAATAAATATGGAAAAAGAAAAAAAGAAGGGCACACCCTTAAAATTATATGTTAATCCTTTCCCATCCTACAATAGACACTCTCCCCCACAAAGAGTTATAAAAGTGACAAATGTCTCATTACCATATTCAAATGTAATGAATCTAAAATAACTGGGCTTTTTGAGATGATTAATTCTGACCAAGCATCTTTTTTCTCTTTGTTGAGTGAATAATAATAATTAATTTACAGTAAGCAGGTGATTCTCATTCTACTCACACTTAGACATTTCTTGGCTGGAACCAATGCAGAGGATCAAGCCATTTTGGCTGGCTGCCTATTCACCCATGGGATTATTCTTTGCAAACAGACCCAGCCACAGCAAGACAAATTCATGCCCAGCTGAGACAATTGTCCTTATCACCATGCATCTTCTGGGAATGTTCCCCAATCCCTGCCACATGTCTTATGTCTCCTTTTGTAATAAGACAAGCAACCATTTTCAAGTGCTTTCTCTGTGCCAGTCAATTTGTGCTAATTATTTTACATATATTATTGCATTTAACCCTCACAACAGCTTTGTGAATGAAGTACATTATCTCCATTTTACAGATGATGAAATAGGCGTAGAAAGGTTAAAACATTTGCCCATGGGCACAGAGCTATGATTTAATATATGGATTTGAATTCAAATGTGACGAGCTCTTAACCATTCCACTAAATTCCCCCTTGACCCACCAAGATTCTGCCCTTTGTTCTGACTCAAACAGAACAAATAAAGTATCCATCTCAGAAAACCTAAACTTAGCATTTCTATTACTATAATAGTAACATTTGTTGAGGTTTACCAGGCACCAGATCCCTTATATGCCTTCTTCTTTCCTTTGAACTACTTCCTCTAGGGTTTCCACATATATTTTTTCATTTTTAAACTAATGAAATATTCTACATATTCAAACTTATGTGTGTGTACTTACATACATATATAAGATCTACCCATTTTGTTTCTCTTGCTCTTTGCGCCTCCCCCTCAGCTCATAAGAAACTTTCCAAGAACCAGCCAAGACTCTTGCCTCCAGTCTTTTGCACATACTGTTGACCCTTGAACAACGCTGTTTTGAACTGCTCATGTCTATTTACACTTGGGTTTTTTTGATAGATGAAATACTGTAAATGTATTTTCTCTTCCTTATAATTTTCTTTTTCTAATGTTTATTTCAGAGAGAGAGAGAGAGAGAGAGAGAGTGAGCCGGGGAAGTGCAAAGAGAGAGGGAGACACAGAATCTGAAGTAGGTTCCAGGCTCTGAGCTGTCAGCACAGAACCCAATGCGGGGCTCAAAACCACGAACTGTGAGATCATGACCTGAGCCGAAGTCGGATGCTTAACCAACTGAGCCATCCAGGTGCCCCATTCCTTATGATTTTGTAAGCATCTTTTTTTTCTCTTACTTTATCATAAAAATATATATAATATACATAACATACAAAATATGTCTTAATTGATTATTTATGTTACTGGTAAGTCTTCCAGTCAACAGTAAGCTATTAGTAGTTAAGTTTTGAGGAAGTCAAAAGTTATACCCAGATATTTCACTGCGTGGGGAGGGGGGGAGAGGGTCAGTGCCCTTAACCCCTGCTTTGTTCAAGAGTCACATGTAATCTTCTGTAGCATGGTCCTTCAACACCACTCTCCTCCCTACTCATTGTTTATGGTTTCCCTTACCTTCCAAAGATGGCTTTATGTGTCCAATGACTGAGCTGATCCTTTTGATAACTAGCTTATATTTTCATTTACAATTTATTTGTTTGTTTCCCTCATGATGTTGAGGGAGACAAACCATAATGGCTGATGTACCAAGTATGTAGAACAAAGTGCCCACCAATTATAAACTCAGGAAATTCTTTTAATAAAGGAATTATATAATTCCAGTTTTTGTGATCCACACTAAACCACTTAGGCTGCACCTTGTGTCGTATTTCAAATCCCTGTATTGCCAGTCTTCTTGAAGTGGAAACAAAAGCTCTTTGGTACCAAATAGCAGATGTATATAGAACTGTTTTTACATGATCAATGACTTTCTCTTTTCTTTTCCAATTATTAGCTTTCTCTGGGCCATTCTCAAGTCTTACCTTTTTTAAAAGTTTACTTGTTTATTTTGGGGGAGAGAGAGAGAGAGAGGGTGAGAGAGAGAGAGAGGAGAAGAGCAGGGAAGGGGCAGAGAGAGGGAGGGAGACAGACAGAGAATCCCAAGCAGGCTCAACACTGTCAGCACAGAGCCTGACTTGGGGCCCCATTTCATGAACCATGAGATCATGACCTGAGCTGAAATCAAGAGTGGGATTCTTAATTGACTGAGTCACTGAGGTGCCCCCCATTTTTACTTTTTGACAGAGAAACATTAGCTAAAATATCAGTTTGATTCAGATGTAAAAACAGCAATAGGGAGCAGTTGGATTAATTAAATTGCTAACCTCAATCCAGATTTTTTTCCTTCTTGACACATGGTACACAATTTCAGCTGTTTGAACTTGATATTAAAATTTAAAGCAGAGTTTTTTGGCTTAACACACAATGAAGCCAAAACAGGACGTTATACCATAGAGATTATGTGCAGGACTTTTTTCCTGACTGTAAAACTGTGAGTGTTTGCCTCCTAACAGAGAGTCAAAGCACACTCTTCAAGGAAAAAAACAAAACAAAAAACAGTTAAAACATTCTAGTGTGTTAGGAAAAGCCCCAAATTGTGTGATTTGCAGTCTATATGAGGCTGTTACCATTTAACTGGAGAATCCAGAGAGTTGGGATGATTTGCTCTTTGAAGAGGGACCCCTCAGTTACCCATGGGCCCTCAGGTGAGTGAAGACCCCTTGAAAGAACCTGTGGAGTGTGGTGCTGAAAGAACAGCTCCTACAGAAGGGTTTTCACCTACACCAGCATAGGCAGGGAAGGGAGACCTGGGGACCTTCCCCAAGTTGGAAAGCATCTAGACCACATAACAAAAAGAGTTTCAATAGAAGTGGTTCCAGAGACACAAGAGAGCACCATTTGGGACAATGTGCCTTGACTGAGAACCACTTGCAGGAGAAATACCTGACAGATGCATCTTAACATGCAGATTTCTTAAATATTTTCACACTCTTAATATCTATTGTGAACTGTCCTCTATAATCACTGCATGTTATAAAAATTCCTGGAAGTGACAGGAACCTATTTTGCAACACATTCACCAACCTGAACATGGTATAGATCAAGAGTTGGCAAACTTTTCCTGTAAAAAGCCTGATAGCAAATATTTTCAATTTTGTAGATGGTGCAGTCCCTGTTGCAATAATTCATTTCTGTCATTGCAATGCAAAAGCAGCCATAGGCAATACATAGTATAAGTAAGTATAACTGTCCTCTTAGAAAACTTTATAGACGCTGAAAATCGAGTTATGTGATTTTCATACATCATGAAATCTTTTGATTTTTTTTCAACTATTTAAAAGTGCAAAAAACATTCTTAAGTTGTATGGCATAGAAAAAAAGGCACTGGACTGGATATGTGTATAATTTGCCGACCATTAGGATAGATGCTATGAAGTCAGTTGTAGTAGGAATTATAGAAATTATTTTTGGACTAGCACTTAACTTTCACAGCATGTATAAGAGGTAGAATTTGTTTATCTTCCTCAATGCAATTCCATCATTCCCTTTTAACAAGATACAAGAAGAGAAGAAACTTATATATCAAGTCAATGGAAAATGCCTTGCAAGGATATCTCTTGGAGAGGAGCCTGGAGACTTAGCCATGTGCACTTAAATTATGGTTTGAGACCAAAAGTCTTCAACTTTAGACCACTTCTGAGCCTTATGGTGATAGTGCTTGAGGCCCACCTCAAAGGGAAAGGGGATGCTGAGGCTGCATCTGAAGGTTGTGTTGCTGGTAGAATTACTTCATTGTGATGCAGGAGTCTGTCACTGTTCTGGCTCACAATATTTGACCTCTCTGGCTTAAATATTTGGAGGGCTTTGCCCAACTAGGAACTCATCAAGATTTTGCCTAGGAATTTCTCTCTAGGTTTTACATGAATTTCTACATTATATACATTTCTGCAACTATTATCACTTCATCCTAACAGCATTCTTGCTCGCTCCTTATATCAACATTGCAAAATAGGTAAGTCTGTTAGGCTTATTGTTTCATTGTACAAATTGTAGAGATTCAGAGGACTGGAATGGGCTGCCTGAGAGCACTCTGTTAGGAACTGATGCTGCCTGAAATGAAATCCAGATCCCTTCATCCACTTTCCCACTCTTCCACCAGGGGTCTCAAAAAAAGACAAGACATTTTATTTAATTTGGTATATATGTTATTGTATGTTACCAGGCACTGTAATATCATTTTGTGCATTTGTGCTGGTACCCTGAATATCACATAGTAAAATTATTTTATTAAACTATAATTTTGGGGTAGCTGGGTGGCTCAGGAGGATGGGTGTCTGACTCTTGATTTTGACTCAGGTCATAGTCCCAGGATTGTAGATCCAGCCCCAAGTTGGGTTCCGTGCTAAGCATGGAGCCTGCTTAAGACTGTCTCTCTCTCTCTGACCCTCTCCCCATCTCGCATTCTCCCTCTAAATATATATACATTTTGTAAAAAATATATATATTACACACATAATTTTGAATCATATGATCATATAGACATCATCAAAATTACAAATGTAGTTATTTTAATACATAGTAAAAATTTAAGCACTGTGTGCTAAACTATGGAGGGAGTTGTATAGACATACAAGAAATGGTTGGGCTGGCCCACTTTTCAACAACTTTCCCCATGAAATAAGGGCATGGAATTCTCACCTATTTAAGATTCTGGCATGACTCTTTGTGATGAGCAAAATTCTAATATGGCCCCCAATTGTCCCATACACTAGTTGCGATACACCTTCTCCCAGTTACTCAAACATTAATCTAAGTGCTGCAATGACGTTGCAGATGTAATTAAGGCCTTTAATCAGTTGATTTAAGTTAGGGAGATAATTCTGAGTGGGTCTTACCTAATCAGATGAGACTTGAAAAGAAAATGAGAATCTCCTGCTGAGCTTGAAGAAGCAAACAACCATGTTGTGTGTTGCCTTTGAAGGGGGTCACATGACAAGAACATGAGGGTGGCTTTTAGGAGCTGGGAGCCACCCTGGGCTGACAGTAAGACAATGCCTGTGAGTCTTATAACTGCAAGGAACTGAATTCTATCACCAACCAATGAGATTGGAAAAGGATCCCAAGCCTGAGATGAGATCTCATCCTTTTCAAATGCTTTCATTTCAGCTTGGTGAGACCTGAATGGATGACCCAGTTAATTTGTACCCAAATTCCTGACCCATGGAAACAATGAGATAACAAATCTGTGTTGTTTTAAACTGCTAAATTTGTGGGGCACTTGGGTGGCTCAGTCAGCTAAGTGTGTGACTCTTGGTTTCAGCTCACATCATGATCTCACAGTTTCATGAGTTCGAGACCTGCATTAGGCTCTAGGCTGGCAGCACGGAGCTTGCTTGGGATTCTCTCTCTCTCTCTCTCTCTCTCTCTCTCTGCCCCTCCCCCACTCTCACTGTCTGTCTCTCTGAAATAAATAAATTAAAAAAAATAAAGTCCTTTAAAAAAATAAATAAGCTGCTAAATTTGTTACACAGCAATAGAAAACTAGTACACTCTCATGCAGGGACAACGAATTCCTTTCTTTGGTGCCTCTGTATATAATTTAACCTTCCATTTCCCACCTCATCCCCAGTAAAGCAGACAGCTGTCTGCTCATCTCATCAGTCACAGCTCTGAGCTTTCTGCACCGCTGTTGAGTCTCTGGTTTCCCAACAACTGCTCTCCACCTGCAGCTCCGGAAAACAAGAAATCACCTCTTCTCATGAACACACCACAGATTTCATTTAGAAACTTGCCACTTCCGTGATGAAAATTTGCCTCCAAGTTCTAACCCCTTCTCCAAATGTTCCTTGCACCACACATTGAGATTTCACACTCCAGCGTTCACTGCCCCTCCCAAGCCCACTCAACGAGGGTCGGGAAACCCAAGGCTAATGTCTGCAGGAGTGCTCACTGTGAGGAGAATTTGTATCCACAAAAGCTCTGAGGTCTTGAGTAATAGAACAAGGGCCATTTGAAATCAAACCCAGGGACTTAGGGCTGTCAGTAAGGTTAGTATTGCAAAGCAGGTATGAACCAACATATAACCTACTTTCTTAAAAAGTTTCTCACTTTTCATGCAGGGCCCCCCACATTCAAGCCCTGTTCATTCTTCCTGGCCTCGTCCATGATTCCCCCACAAGCACTGTGCTTTCCAGCCAAGCAGGCCTGCTCACTGTTTCCCATTTCTCACTCTGCCAGGAATGACCTCACCCATCTTCCTCTGTCAAAACCCAACTCACCCTTTGTGACTTGTGGTTTGCTTTTCAGAAGGCCTTTCCTGATCTGTAGTTCTCTTTTTCTCTTGTGACACTTACTACAGTCTGAGCAGCATTTGATTTCCCTACTTGTCTTATCTCCTGTATTATAAGCTCCTGCAACACCTTGAATATTCCTTGGCAAAAAATCAATACTCAGTACATATGTAATGAATTGAATTGATTAAGCAGACTGTTTCCCTTTTGTTAGTCCAGCAGAGCTCTGTTCTCCTCTTGGCTGAGGGGGCCTGGACTTGGCTCGGATTTTGTCTCTTCTGCATTTGAATTATTTTAGGACAACAAACAGAACTGATCTTTGGATTAAGAAAAAAAATATGAAAAAGGCTTTTTCAAAAATTCATAGTTTTATTTTTTTACAAGGACACATTTCAAAGTGGGTTTTTAGGCATTATTCACTGTCTTCAAAGATAAACAAAACAAAGCAAGCAAACTTGATTTCTGTATCATCAAGTATACTATAATTTTGGGAAGAGTACTTAAAGATCTACAGGAATAGTTATGTTTCTAATAAAACTGGATTTGTCTTCCCCATGAGGAATTTTCATTTATGCCTTGTCCTCAATTAAAGACTTCTCAGGATCCACATGTAACAGATATGAGTAAATATCTAAATGGTGAAATTAATCATTATTATATGATTTAAGCTTATATTATTTTAATTACTGGTTATTATATTTTTAAGTAAATAATTATGAATTTGCCAGCCACTGTCAAAAATTGTATCCATTACAATGAATAATCCAGCTAGCTAACATTATTATATCCTTACTGCGTTTTGTTAAAAGGGTAATTCCCAGGTTCTACATCTGCCAGACCTACCACAATGTTATAGATGTTTTATGAATCCTATCCAAGTCTTAAGTCACTCAAATTTTTTAATTTAATAATTAATTTTTAGCTAAAATTAAGCCATAAAAATAAATGAGTATATTAAAAATAAAATACTTCATCGGTAACTAATCTATAATTTTCTCATAGTATTCAACCTCAGATTTTCTTTTGAAAATCCTCCTAATTTATGTATTTGATAAATGTATGGTTTTGAGAAGTTTAGATTAGTCCTTCTTGATATACTCTAGTTATTCCCAGATCTGCTTGGTCCGTTTTATTGCAGAAGACAGCAATATATATTTTTGTAGGTGTAAATTTTATAGCCAAAAACTACAATGATTTTATAATGTATTATTTGGACATATAATCGTACTGAATATTTTTTGTTAAGAAATAA
Source organism: Cryptoprocta ferox (assembly GCA_028646485.1). Classification (NCBI taxonomy): domain Eukaryota; kingdom Metazoa; phylum Chordata; class Mammalia; order Carnivora; family Eupleridae; genus Cryptoprocta; species Cryptoprocta ferox. Next base: position 34,927,019 of record CM053572.1, on the reverse strand, counting down.
ACACTTCAACAAGTTAAGTTGTACTTTAAATGTTATCATTCCTAGTGACCAACCAATATTAAGAATTATTAGGTTGTTGGACCTCATATAATCAAAACTGAGTAAATTTTAATGTGGGCTCTGCTTTAAAACATCAATCTTTAAAAAATATTATCCACATCTTATTATTTTTAATATATTTTTATATAAGTTTCACATGTACATCTGACTATACCTTTGGTCTAGGACACTTTTAGGGGGCAGATGTCTAAACCTTTTAGGATTGGAATAAAAGGTAATCTGACTTGGTTTCCCAAAATAAAATTTTCACTTTGGTCACCTGTAAGACTGATTAGTAATTATTAGCTACATACTATGTACAGTTCTATCTACCATTGAAAAATGAAAATTCCAGATAGCATTAATGCAAGACCTGTTGATTGTTTCCATACGGAGTCTTAGACACTGGGGCCAAGCACTGAAGAAAATAAAAATTAAAACTTGTAGAAAGCAGTTATAGGTTAGTATGCAACAATTCACTTTTTTCTAACACCATAGCTTTTTATCCCCATTTTATTGATGAAGGAACAGAGAGAGAGAATTTATGTAATTCCCCCAAATTCACTCAGCTAACGATGGACCCATAATCATAGTCCGGATTTTGTGACTTCAAATCCCATCCCTTTCTCAAACTTATCATGTTCCATGTAAATATTGGTATTTTGTAGTAAGGAAAGGAAATCAGGGCTATATGCTTAAACTAATTGTCTCATTTTTTCCTTCATGTTTCCAATATAAATCACTATAAAAGCTTGAAACATTGATGGGATCCTATTTCCTATCCATTCATCTTAATTATGAGTGATCTGGAAGAATAAGGTGTTCCAGGAGCTGCCTAGACAAGGAGTTATTTATTAGCAGAAAAATGAACTCAAACAAAAGTACTGGGGTAAGAAGACATTACCAGTGCATTTATGTCTTCTGAATCTATACATAACTATAACGTTCTCAATGAAAGAATTATTCACCATGTTTCCATTTTTTTTTTTCTTCCATATCTCTTAGTATCTGTCATTTATACTCTGGCCTGTTATCCATTTAGTTGGAGCCAGGATGTGGCTTAGTCTTGTCCAGCCAGCAAATTTGTGTCTGGAATGAAAGAAGCTTCTCTTTTCAGATTGTCATTTCATTTGACTACCTTTCTTTGTTCATTATTTATTTAGTTTATGCTCAAGGGGATGCTAAAATGAAAGTTATCTTTTTCAGTGTTCAGGGTGAGTTTTATGTCTGGTTTCCTGGAGCCACTTGAATCATGATGATAACAAAAATATTCCCTTCAAGAGGAAAACGGTTGGTTTTTGAGCTTGTTTCTAACAGAGCTAGTATCTGTTGATCCAGAAACCCAGTGATCTGAAGACAAACCACCTACTCATATAGCGTGAGTGCCCCGATCTGTGAGTTATATGATTACCTTCATCTAGCAGGACAAACTCTAATGGTATTTCTGCAAGTCTTAGCTTTCTAGGAGTGCGGGGCTTTTGTAGATCAACCATGTCATGGTTATTCTTTAAAAGAAAATAATTAAACAAGGACAGTAGTTTATTTGGCAGAACACAGGATTTAAAAATCCAAATTAAAGGATCAAGTTAGACCAGATAGCAGTCTCTAGGAGAATATGAGAGATTAATACAGGTCAATAGTTCCTTTTCAGAGGGAAGAAGAGAGAGAGAGTAGAATAAGTAGGGGGCACTTGAGTTTTATTCTGTGTTATTTCTTGAAAATATTTGAAAATATGTTGAATAGTTACATTTACAATTTCTAAAAGAGTGAGTACATGGGAGTTTGTTACATGACCATCTGCTTTTCTGTAGTTTTGAAATTTTCATTGAAAAGGAAGGAAGGAAGGGAGGGAGAAAAAGACAAAGGATTCATTACTGTTTTTTTTCCTCTTTAGATGGGAAAAGAGAGAATTATTTTTATTTTCAATAATCAGAATGAGGCTCTCATAAGAACAATATAAAACTAATGTGATTCTTTCATAAATGGACAAAACCCAGGAGGAGTAGCCAGAAAAGTAACAAAAGGAGCACATTTTTTAAAACCTTGGAAATATATTGTGAACCTTGGTAGCTGATAAAGAGGTTGGGCAGATTATCTCTTTTTTTGTCTTTGTTTTGTTTTTGTTATTATTCTTATTCTTATATTGTTCTACCCTGCAGTTACATTTATTGTCTGGCCCTTACTTAGAGATTTTTCACTTAGGAGATTCAATTGTACCTGTGAACCTGCACTGAGGAAACTAGAGCATTAGAGCATTTGAGGTGAATATCTGTTTTATCATATTGGCAGCAACTACTTAACATTTGTCTCCTTCCCACATAAGGCAAAAGGAAATCCTGTGATTGGAATTGGCTTTTGAACATTTGAGAATAGTAACATCAAAGAGAGATGCTCAGGGTATAAAAATTGGGAAGGAAACGGCAACAATTCCTCAGTAGGAAAGTGATTATGTCATGTCTTATTAACTAATCCTTTGGTGGAAAGGATTTGCCTCAAGGACATTTCTAAACCCTCATTTCATGTCCTCCTCATAATGATCATTTTCTCATCATTTGTCCACCTGCTGATACGCTTTGCATGAGGTGACAACTAGATTCAGATGAAGAGTCTATTTGTCTTTTCCTTTGATTTTTCATTTTAGATCATATATCTTCAGAATACAGTAGGGAGCCAAAAGTAGGTTCAATAATTCTCCATCAGCAATTTTCAACATGCTCAATAAATGTGTTTTTATCTAAAATAATATCCTGAACACACACTGCAAAATAATGTTCTTTGTTTATAAAAGTAATTCACACTTAGAAAGATTTTGGAAAATATAGAAATGCATGAAAGAAGAAACTGGAAGTTACTCATTATCCTACAACTCACTTTTTATGAATATTTTGATACATATTCTTATTCACTGTGCTTCCTACATACATTTATTTATGAAATAGCAGAAAGTTTTTCTGCATGCACAATTGGGATTATTAAAAATGTTAATGAACTGGTTTTAACATTGTATATATTTGAAAAGTGACCTGTTTGGGGTTTATTTTTTTAAAAAAATATTTATCTATTTATTTTTGAGAAAGAGAGAGAGAGAGAATGGGGTAGGGAGGGGAAGAGAGAGGGAGACAAAGAATCCCAAGCAGGCTCCACGCTATCAGCACAGAGCCCGATGCAGGGCTTGAACTCAAGAACTGAACTGTGAGATTGTGACCTGAGCTGAAATCAAGAGTCAAATGCTTAACAGAGTGAGCCACCCAGTGCCCCCCCTGTTTTTTGGTTCCTAATGAACAGTTTGGTCCCCAAATATTGAGCTGAATCTCAGTAGTGGTCTGTCAGAATTCTTAAGGTATGATGGAGCTATATTGAAAATAGAAGTCACTTTTTAACAAGTATACTAAACATTATCATAATTTCAATTTGTTCCATAAAATCCTACAAAGCTAAAGTTACAGAACAAGGTCAAGCTCATTATTAGGAATTCTGTGATATTAATGATGCATCTAAATATACCTTGAGGAAATGGGGGACTAATATTTATTGCACATCTATTGTGTATCAGGCAGAGTGCTGAATATTTTGCAAAGGTTGCCTCAAACATATATATCATCTGAAGGGTGAAAAATGACGTTTCCAATCTCTGTACCCTTAAAATGGGATAGAAATAATCGAGGTTCAAATTCCTGCAATTCAAGGATGGAAAAGAGGGGATGGGTTTTGATCAGAACTGTTGAGTCAAGGTAAACGGTATAACTCCTCTATTCTCTCCTTATTTTGAGTATGGAGTCACTGCCTTAGTGAGTATTAATATTGTGTCTTCTGGTGGGTAGATTTTGGCTTTGTAAGAATTCAGTGCAATTTATTTTCCATAAAAGATACTCTGTGCTGCTGTATCAGGATTGCACATGCACACATTGCTTACTACAGAGGAGTCTCTGCCTTCCGCTGTCTATAGGTAAAAGAAGATGCCTCCGGATACATTTCCCTAAAGTTATAATTGGATATGCCATGGGCTCACATAACAAGTCATGTCAATGCAAAGTGGCAAGTCATTTTACTGCAGTTACAGGAAATGCAAATTTGATCTGGTGTGTGACAAGTTGAAACCTCTATTTTGCTGCCGTGTTATAGAAATAGCTTGCTGTTTGCCCATTGTTTTAGATAAACCCTTCCCTGGAAAGGGTGACCTGAGGTGGTCATAGACATAATGCTGCCCTTATGTTTGTGACTGTCATAAGTAATGTCTCCTCTACCTTACTAGAGACAGACATGATAAAATCGGCATGTGTTCATGTGACTATAATGCCTTTGTTAGGAGGACACAGGCAGGATATTTCTTTATGTGAGTGTTTGTCTTAAAGTTTGCCTTTGCCCCAAAACAGCTGGGGCGCTTAGAATTTTTCAGTTTGTTAACACCTTACTTCTGGTGTTCCCATTATTACCTCTTTGAATCCTTAGAACAGAAGTCTGTCGTGGGGTGGTTTTTAAGAGCACAGCCTCTGGACTAGCTAGCAGGGAGTTGAATTCTAGCTTGAAGTGCTAGTGTCATACTTTGAGCAGGAAACTTAAACTTGTCTCGGCCTCTTTTTCTCCCCTGGTAAAACGAAGATAGTAATCACACCACATTTACTGAGTTGTGAAGGTTAAGGCAACGCGTGTGAAATTCTTAGCACAATGGCTTTCTCAAAAAAAGAAATCCTTATAATCCTGTTAGGTGGATGAGGCAAATATGAAGCAGAAAGATGTCAAGAAGTTAAGTAAGACACTTGGCCTCAGGCCACATAGTTGTCAGATCAGCCATTTTCATTTTAGTCTTAGTTTAAAGGCTGCTTTGCTCTCTTAATTAAACGCATATGTGTATATGCAGCTGTTGACTTTCAGATGCGATGTTTTGTCAACAAATGTAATTATGGAGCTTATCCATTGCAACAGACACGGTTGTGAGGCAATGTGGCTGTAGCCATGGGGCTTATCTACGCCCAAGCGCCCACACACCTGAGCACAGACAAGCACTCATCTACTTTCACAATGTTCCCTTCTCAAAGGAAACTTCAGACTCTGCACGCATCTTGCTTCTAGTTATGGTTCTGTCACAACTTGGGCGCTCGCTCAGAGCCTCAGCCTCCTTGCAAGTAGAAAAGAAATAATAGTATGTGACTTGTATTATTCTAAATTAAGCTATTACTAATCAGAATTTAAGCTAGTGTATGGAAGAGTCCTTAGCACTGAGCCTGGCATGGATAAATTCCTAATAAATGTTAGCTAATATCTTTATTGTTGCCCTTGCTGACCGTGCTGGTGCCCGTGGGTGTTGATGGAAAGTCAGAGGGGGAAGACTCTCCTGACGGAACAATCTACCAGCTGGCTATCTTATTCTCTTCTTAACACTTGTGACTGACAATCTGACCTGATCTTTCTTATTTATCATCTCTCTGCCTCCATTAGAATTATGTTCCACAGAGGAGGGAACCCAGGACAGTGCTGGACACATAGCAAGTGTCCCCCTTAAAGTGTGTAAATGAGTTAATGAGTGAAGACGAGTTTGAGAGCAATAGGAAGAGGAAGGAAGCAATCTGTGTGAGCACGGCGGGACGGAATAGCCTATATTACCAATCTGTCCCATGAACTTCTGGGTCTGTCAGCCACCAGCATTTGTTAAGAAGGAAGCGGCTTCCCAGAGGAAGTCCGCTTAAGAAATCAGAATAATGTGATAGAGCACAGGCGGTTCAGCAAGCATCTTTCTCTTCATGGGGCTGGAGGACAAGTAAAACCTGTGTCAACGTACTTGTCTTTGATCTGAGTTCAGGTCAACCTCATCCCCCAACTGTTCATGACTGTCACCATCCTGCTATCCAAGTCCCGTTTTCCGATATCCGAGCTACTCTCCAAACTTGCGGTTGCAAGTTTCAGTCGATCAAATTGATTGCAGATGCCTTCAAAGATAGTGTCTCTGTGCACAAAGAAGCCTGCCATATGCCGATGAGCTTTAAGTGAGTTACTATATGTGACACAATTACAGTAGTGAGTGGCACACAGCAACAGCTCCCTAAATGTTCCCTGTTGTTGCCACTGTTATTATTATCATTACCCATTTATTCACAAAGGATTTATGGAGCTCCTCTTACGTGCCTGCAGATGTTCCGGGCTCAGGACATTTCATGGTAAGCTAAAGACACCAGCTCTCTGACTTCATGAAGCGAAGGATGTAGCAGAGGTTCAGAAAATAAAGTTTACTATGTCACGCGGAACAGTGATTGATTGTGCTACCTAGGTGGGTGGCTGGGGAGGACACTCTTGGTGAGGACAGGCCTCCATTTTGCCTTGTTAAATACTGTCGCTCTAGGATCTTGGGAAGGGCAAAGTAGGCTTTCAGTTCACACTGGATGAAAAAATAAAGGAGTGAAATTCTGAAAGGGGGCCTAGTTTAACGTGGGCGCTGCAGATTCTCAATTTAGGCTGTGTGTGCAGATACCGTAGGAGCTCTGTGGGTTCGCAGACTCTGTGTTTGCTGGCAAAGTCTGGGTTAGAGTAAATGTGGGTGGACATCGAGGGGAGAATGAGGGTGTGAGAGCAGGCATATACATAAGTAAAATCTGTGTGGAATTGAGGTAACACGGAAGGCAAAATCTTTGGTCGTGTATTTTTGATGTATATCTTAGCTGATGTGTGAGCCCATGTGGAGGGTTCTGACTGAGGTAAACCTGAGCTTGAGTCAGTCTGGGAGGTATTACCACAGGTTTGCTGTATGAGGACAGGGTATTGGAAGTATTTTGCAAGGCACGACCTAGGGACCTGTGCATGCCTTTGACCTGTAATATAATCGTCTGGGAAACAAATTATGAGTGCATAGAAAGCAAAATCTAGGGTGCTAAACATGAGGGGAGAATGGTTTAAGCGTAGATTTGTCTGTGAGTCAATTATAGGCTTTTGTGATGGTCAGCGAAGAGGGTCTCCCCCTTTAAACCAATTCAGGTGTCCTTTATTTGAGGGTGAGGCAGATGCTAGAAGCAGGGACAATTGTGAGACAAGGCTAAGATGAGAAGGAGATAAATCTGGGATTGTGGGTAAGCAAAGTCTAGGAGTGTGAGTCTGGTCCATCTGTGTTGGTGCGTGCTGCTGTAAATCAGAGCCCGGCTTTGAGACGAACCCACCTGACCCAACGAGGGTTGCGAGCAAGAGTGGGGCTGAGAGGCTTGTGTTTGCCAAGCAAATTCGGAAGCCAGCGTGGGTGAAAGAGGGCTTCTGTGCGTGTGTGAGAGAGGCAAGTTCTTGAGTGTGGATCTGGGGGCTGCTGGGCGAGCGGGAAGCGTGCATGCGTGTGCGCGCGCGCGCGCCAAGTTGGGATTTCTACTTTCCAAGGGCCCCCAGGCCGCGCGACCCTGTGAGGCCACGTTAGGGTCGGGTGCGCGCCGAGGAGCGGCGGGCGGGCGACAGGTCCCGAGCCGGAGCGCGCCGCTGCCCCGGCCCCTGCGCCGCGCGCTCGCTGGCTGGCTGGGGACTGGCAGGAACCGGAGCTGCACTGCCGCCTCTGGCGCGAACGCTCAGGCGCCTCCTCCCGCCCCAGTCACTGTGGCTCGGAGCACGCTGCCGGCGGCTGCCCTTTCCGCCTCTGGGGGAGCAAAGCCGCGGGCCCGCTGTGCGCCTGAACCATGGCCTCGGGCCGGAGGGGCTGGGACAGCTCCCACGAGGACGATCTGCCCGTGTACCTGGCCAGGCCGGGCACCACGGACCAGGTCCCGCGGCAGAAGTACGGCGGCATGTTCTGCAACGTGGAGGGCGCCTTCGAGAGCAAGACGCTGGATTTCGATGCCCTGAGCGTGGGGCAGCGGGGCGCGAAGACTCCCCGGAGCAGCCAGGGCAGCGGCCGCGGCTCGGGGAGCCGGCCGGGGGTGGAGGGGGACACCCCGCGCCGGGGCCAAGGCCGGGAGGAGGGCAGGGAGCCCGCGCCCGCGTCGCCCGCGTCGCCCGCGCCCGCCGGGGTGGAGATCCGGAGCGCCACCGGCAAGGAGGTTTTGCAGAACCTCGGCCCCAAGGACAAGGTAGGGGGGCCCGCGGCTCTTCTCCTCCTGCCCTCGTTCCCTTGGCAGCCCGGGGCGACCCGGCCCGGGCACAACTTTCTCCCGCTCACTTCGCTGGGGGAAGGGGGACAGGGAGGTGAAGGGCATCCTCTGCTCAGACTAGCGCGACCTCTCAACCGGGACCCGGATTCGCGCGGGTTCCCAACTGCAGCATCTCCGTGGGCGCGGGAGCAGGGTGCGCGGGTTTCCCCCCGCTTCCCCGCCGCACCCCCGGGCCGGCGGGTCTGGGTGGGTGTGTCAGCCGGGCCAGCCAGGAAGGCTTAGTGATTTCTAGCCCTTCTCTCTGTCTGAGTAATCACTCGCACAATTGTCTTGGCCCCACTCTGGCCCTAGATTAAATCTCAACCGCGGTCACCAGGGCAGAGGGCACGCTGGCGCTGGGAAGATGGGGGTCATCTCCATAGTCCCCGGATGAACGTACAGGATGGGCGGTCTCCCCTCTCACTCTTTAAACATCAGCTCAGTCCCTGAAACTTTTGGGTGTGGAGCCACTAGACTAAACACCCTCATCTACGTGCCTCTCTTCTGGCCTAGATCGACATTTCACATCTGTGTTTGTAAAGTGTACATTTGTGTACAAAGCTTGTTGCAAGACTGGGTACCACAGGGATCCAGCTGTCTCTGGAAGAATATCAGTTATTTTTGAAAACAGGCAAGAGTAGCAAGGGTGCACTTTAGCACAAGCTGCAGATTCTCTGCTGCTCCTCCATGTGCCAAACCCAATTTCTTCTGTATGTGTATTTTTGAGAAACTCGTGACACACTGAACTGGCCGAAGGTATGGCCTTGAAATCCAGCTTGCTCTCATCTATTTGTTTATTTCATAGAAAATCAGAACCATAGTTCAGCAAATTCAGGGTCTGGGCAGGGCTGAAGTATTCAAAGTTCAAACTGACGCTTTTGAGTTGGGGAACAATAGTAATCAGATAGGTCACTCTTGTGTAGATAATGGCTGCAAAATCCATCCACATATATTTTTCTGTGGGAATACTGGTATGAATAATAATCCGAAATGGAAATGTCTACCCCAGAGCAGTTATAAGCTAATGCTTACCCAAGTTTTAGATGTTTTTCCAAATGCAGTGAGCCAGTCAAAGGAAAGCATATCTCTACACTGTTTGATTTTGGGAAGTTTAAAAAAATAAACAAAGCTTTAATTATTGATACCGCTAGGGAAGGAAAAGCCCTGAAGTTAGTATTGTGTAAAGACGCCTTTGGGATACAATGTCCGTGTCCCTTGGAATCACTCATTTAGTGGGTGATTTTCATATCATCCTTTAGAGTATGGGATCCCTCTAGGCCCTGGTCAAATACCCGTTTAGGAAAAACTTCTGATATTTTGGAAAAGCTGTGGCTGATTTCTGCACTTAAGAAAGGCGTTCCAGGAAGATTATCGCCTCTTTTCAGGTCTGAGCTGATCCCTATTGAAATGTTCCCTTCCTGACTCTAAGGGGTGGGACAAGTGATGGAAAAGGTCGGTAACAATTGCTGTGAGTCAGTGCTATTCCCTTTGCTGAAACACCCCTGATGTCAGCCAGATAATATGCCTGGTTTGCAAGATTTAAGAAGAATGGTAACTAGAGAAAGGGAAAATGTTCCTCCTTTAAACCCAGAAATTCTCTTCGTTTTCTTTCCTTTTGCAAACCCTATACTTTTGGCTCCTAATTGAAAAATAATAATACAACTTAAGCATCAGCAGGATTTCTAGTGCTACATAGTTATTTGTAAGTTCAGGCTTGCTGTCAGCTTCATGCAGGCCCTGTTATTATCTCTAATTTGGTTGAATCACACTGCTACAAGAGTCAGCAGACCTTATCTACTTCTCTTCTTGATGGCTATTTCCTTGAGGGTAGGGATTGTGTGTTTGGATTTATCAATGTAGCTGAAATGCCTAGAACACTGGAGGTACTCCATAAATGTTTGGTACATTAAACCTCCTTAATTAAATCTTATTTTTTGCTACATAGATGCAGAATGATCGTCTGGTCTCTATTTGCTTATTTTTTATATTTTAGTTTTTAATTTTTTAGAAGTAAACTCTAGGCCCAAAGTGGGGTTTGAATTCACGACCCCAGGATCGAGAGTCCGGTGCTGTACCCACTGAGCCAGCCAGGTGCCCCTTCTGGACTCTTATTTAAAATACCACCATTTTCAGGGAGCGCTGTACCCCATGAAGCAACTTTTGGAAAACTTCACTTTAAAAAAATTAAATTAAGCCCAAATCTGCCTACTTGTGGTTTCTATAAACTATTCTTGGTTCTGACCTTTTAAAATATAAGAATAGAGTTTTAAAAAAAATTTTTGAGGTATTTTAATAACTTGAAGCATGTGGGTTTGTTTATCTGTCAGCAAAGTTTAGGTATTGCCACAGTAACAAGCAATCCCCACATGTCAGTGGCTTAATCAAGCTTTCACAGTTGGTTTCTTGTTCCTGTTACTTTTCCACCATGGGTCAGCAGGACCATCATTTCCCCCTAGGGAGCTAGACTTATGGAAGTTTCACCTCTGTGCTCCCATGTTGGGAACAACATGGGCGAATTGCTCATAGGCTCTTAAACTCCCTTGCTGAAGTCGCGAATATGACTTAGGTTCACGTTTCACTGGTCAGAGCAAATCATTAACCTGTGTCCAAAAGAATCGGGAGGGTGCAATCTTACCATGATCCTGTAAGACAAAGATTAGAAATATTTGGAGGGGTGCCTGGCTGGCTCAGTGGGTGGAGCATGTAACACTTGATCTCAGGGTCATGAGTTCGAGCCCCATTTTGGGCATAGAGCTTACTTTAAAAAAATTAAAAATTAAAAAAAATGAAGTATTTGGAGTATAGCTTTAATATCTCTGCTATACTTGGGGCTGGACTCTGGGGATGAGACCTGGCTCCACCCATCTAAATTGTGCGACTGTAAGCCTATAATTCAGCTTCTGGGCCCGTGCTTTCTCACCTGCAAGATGTGAGTAACAGTGACTACTTTGCATATATTAAATACTCAATACATATTAGTTACTATTACTCTCTGAGTTTTTACTGCCCTTTATATGTTTGAGGGCAATTATCATATTCTTCCTAAAATTCTCTTTTTTAGCCTTATCATTCCTAGCTTCTTTAGCCCTCTCTTATGTAAAGCGTTCACCCTTCTGATTTACTTTTCAGTTTTACTATATTTTATAAATATTCTTTCAAAAACTGTGGTGCCCAGAACTGAACACAGTGCTCCAGATGGGATATGACCGTGGCAAAGTATATCAGGCTAGTTAATTTCCTTGATTTACATGGACATCACATGCTTTTGTAGTAGGAGAGCCAGAATTCAAACGGAATTTTCAGAGTCCAGAGTCCATTTTTCTGAGTTCTGAGTCTTTTCCAGACAGGAAGGCTGCTGCTTTATTTTATTTTATTAAAAAAAATTTTTTTAACGTTTATTTATCATCGAGAGACAGAGAGAGACAGAGCATGATCATGGGAGGGGCAGAGAGATGAGGAGACAGAATCCAAAGCAGGCTCCAGGCTCTGAGCTGTCAGCACAGAGCCCAATGCGGGGCTTGAACTCATTAACTGTGAGATCATGACCTGAGCCGAAGTCGGACACTCACCTGACTGAGCCATCCAGCCTGACCCTAGTGTCTACTCCCTGACATGTTACTGTCATGCAGGGCAAGGACAGAGCTTTCTGCCACACCTCTAGAACCTTCTTCCATCTTGCCACCAGTCCATTATTCAGGACACTTGGAGAACAGTTGCTCAGCCTCTGAAAACAGTTGCTGCAAAATCCTTATTTTTCCAAGTTGAATGCAAAGTTATTAAAAGAGATTTTTAAAAAACGTTTTGATAAACTCACAGTATGCTTTGTCTATAGCACACCTACTTATTAACTCCCACCTTAAGGAAATGAGTCTAGTTAATAAATGCATAAATTATAAGCAAATTACACAACAAAAGTGTGTGGCAGAATAAAAGTAAAAAAAGTCTCTGAATTATATTTTGAGTACCAAGTGCCACGTTTGAGGTATGATTGGGTTTTTATATTGTGGTTCTGGAGCTACCTATAAACCCCTTGTTAAATAATATACCTAGATTTTTTTTTCTGATAGGAATTTATACTGCCCAAATCCTCCCTGTTTGGCTCACACGACTTTTCGTTTATAACTTTTGACAGTAAGTGCATAAAAAAGCAGTTGTAAATGAAAAGGAAGTATTTTTCACCATTTCTCAAGATGGTTTCCAGAGTTTTTCTTGCAGCGAAGAAATTACTAAGGGGAGGACAATGATGATATATGGTCTGCCAAGAGCAAATGATACTGCAAAAACTCTGTCATCCAGTGAAAACAAAGTAATGACATTATGATTACATGGGTCTATTGATAACTCCCCGTCAGGAGCCGTGAGTCATTTCTAGTTCCCTCTTTCCCACATGGGCTACTTTCGTGCAAGTGTTTCCTTTGTGAAGTCAGTAGGGGTTCTGGGTGTAGGAGGAGAGCATTTGAAACAGGCCAGTTGTGGTGCTTACCTTTTTTTTTTTTTTTTAATCATTTGTCATGTGCCTTTTTAAAGAATTTTTTTTTTTGCATTTTATTTATTTTTGAGAGACAGAGAGAGACAGAGCAAAAGTTGGGGAGGGGCAGAGAGAGAAGGAGACACAGAATCCGAAGCGGGCTCCAGACTCCGAGCTGTCAGCACAGAGCCCGGCGCGGGGCTGGAACCCACAAACTGTGAGATCATGATCTGAGCCGAAGTTGGACGCTTAACCGACTGAGCCACCCAGGCGCCCCATGTGCCTTTTTGGTCCTGGGTGAACAATTTTCAAAACAACCCAGAGAAGCTGAAGTTCTCCTCCTTACCCTGTGCAAGAGAAGACAGCTGGAAATAGAATTCTAGGTTTATAAAGGCCTCTCTACATCATCAGAATCCCGGGAGTGTATGTGAAGTTTTCAGAGCTGCTCTGCCAAACCCAAGTTTGCACTTAGGCCGAGAGAAAAGGCTCTTGTGTACCTGGCCCCCAGGCCACACTCGAATCTGGGACTATATTTACTTACCCAAACTTGGAAGTGTTTGAAACCTTTCAGAACTTTGGTTTAGCTTGACAGTAGGCATTTGAGGAACATAAAAAATGTACCTTCCAAGTAATGCTGCGATTGGCAGTGTTCCCTCAAAGTAATGGTCCCTGGAGACAGGGTTTTGCTGACGGCTCATGTAAGTAATGTCTAAGACGGCCAAGGGACTGTCCTTGATGCTTTTCTGTCAGTGATTTCTATAGCTGATTCTCTTTATGATTAATTTCCACTGGGCATTATTCCTACAGATAATGTTCCTGTGAGACAGTGGATAGAGCTTCCTAGGAGTAGGCAGTCTGGCTGAGAAGAATGCAGGCTGTGACTGGCAGCTCAGTCCTCCATTTTTGAGAAGAGGCAGAAGTCCATTTAGGTGTGTAAGGAGTTTTTAAAGTTAAACTTCTAGGAAAATGGAATGTTAAAATTTATCTGTACTCTTTTTTAAAAAAATTTAATGTTTATTTATTTTTGAGAGAGAGAGAGAGACAGACAGACAGAGTGTGAGCAGGGCAGGGGCAGGGAGAGGGAGACACAGAATCCGAAGCAGGCTGCAGGCTCTGAGCTGTCAGCACGGAGGCCAATGCAGGGCTGGAACCCTTGAACCTTGGGATCATGACCTGAGCCTAAGTTGGAGGCTTAACCCACTGAGCTACCCAGGCGCCCCAAAGTTTATCTGTACTCTTAACCTGGACTTACATGGCATTCAAGCATCAGTTCTACTCCATGAAAAAACCAATGAGATGAGGCAAACATACAATAAACAAAGCAACAAACAAATAAAATGAACAGGATAAAGCATTAGCAGTCTTAGCTTGGAGACCCAATCTTTGCAACTTACCTCCCTTCTCCTGAGTCTTAGCTTCCTCCTTTCTAAAATGAAGGGGCTGGACCAGGTCTATAAGCTTTTTGATTGTACACCTCTATGCAGAAGTTTTTTGAGCATAGTGCCTCTCTGTATGGATAGGTGCACACGTGCATATATATAAATTACTGTGTATAATGTATACACAGTTGACCCTTGAAAAATGCAAGGGTTAGTGTGCTAACCCCCGTGCAGTCAAAAATCTATGTATACCTTTGGACTCCCCTGAACCTTAACTATTAATAGCCTGCTGTTGACCAGAAGCCTTACTGATAACATAAACAGTTGATGAATACAGGTTATATATAGTTGGCATATAAAATATAAACATTTTGTATGTTATATGTATTACATACTGTATTCTTATGAGAAAGCAAGCTAGAGAAAGGCAAATGTTATTAAGAAAATTGTAAGGAAGAGGGAATATATGTACAGTACTGTATGGTATTGACAAAAATCCACATATAAATGGACCAGTGTAGTTCAAACCTGGGTTGTTCAATGATCAACTGTATTAATATCTTATGACCATTATACAATACAAAACAAGTACAAAGTAAAATATTATATATGCAAATATAGATCCTGATATTTATCTCTTATACCCTAGTGGCTCGACTTGCCCACCCAATTGGGTAAGTGTTTGTAAGTCCATGATCTTTAGATCAAAGCCATAACAGTCAGTGTTCTAATATTATGGTCATTAATGAATTCATTGTCAATTTGAGTTTTTCAGTGATATATGCTCTTTTATGGACCAGTTTCTAAGAGAAATAAACTGTTGAAGGCTTGCAGTGAGGCTACAGACCGAATGTTGGGTAGTGCTCAATATACTCTCTTTATATACGTGGGGTTGGACCACTGGGGTGTGGATAACAAGGGTCACCATAAATATGATGAGGAGTCCCCAGATCTCCCTTCAACCCCTAAGTTTTTCTGTACTCCTTTATTCAAAAAGCACTTATTAAGCACCAGGTATGTAGGCACAAAATCAAAACCTAATTTTGAAGAAACAAAGATGAACCAAACAGATAAACATTAGGAAAGCATTAACTACATTTCCTTATAGTTTCCCATTGAAAATTGCCATTAATACAATGGTGTATTTTCTTTACATCTGTGTGTGTATGACACATGTTTTTCATTCCAAAATAAAAGGAATATACAGTATTATCTGTTTTTAAACTTTTTTTTTTACCACTTTAATACATTGTAATAAACTTTATTTCTGAGAACAGTTTTAGGTTCACAGCAAAAAATGAGTGGAAAGTACAGAAATTTCCCTTGTTTCTCCTGCTCCCATATGTTCCTTCCGTTATCCACGTCCCACTAGAGTAGTACATTTCTTAACACTTGAAAAACCCTTACTGACATATCTTTATCACCCACAGGCCATAGTATACATTAGGGTTTACTCTTGGTGTTGTACATTCTGTGGATTTTGACAAATGCTTAATGACCTATATCCACCATTATAGTTATCAACCACAGTATTTTCATTGCCCTGGAAGTCTATTGTGCTCACCTATTCATCCCTCCTTTCCTTCCAACCCCTGGCAACTACAATCTTTCTATTATCTCCATAGTTTTGCCTTTTTCAGAATGTCATATATTGGGAATCATATAGTATGTAGCTTTTTCAGATTGCCTTCTTTCACTTAGCAATATGTATTTAACATTCCCCCAAGTCTTTTCATGGCTGGAAAGTTCATATCTTTTTAGCATGGAATAATATTCTGTTTTCTGGATGTACAGTTCATTTATCCACTCATCTACTAGAGGACGTTTTGGTTGCTTCTGAGTTTTGGCAATTTTGACTAAAGCTTCTATAAACATTCATATGTAGCTTTTTATGTGGACATTTCATTTGAGTAAATACCAAGGAGTGCAATTGCTGAATGGTGTCAGGGTGAATACTTATAATTTTGTAAGAAGTCTCTAAACTGTCTTCCAAAGTGGTTGTACCATTTTTTGTATTCCTACCAACAATGAATGAGTTTCCTTTGCTCCACATCCTTGTCAGCATTTGGTGCTGTCACTGTTTTGGATTACAGCCTACAATGGTAATAGATGTGTAGAGAGTTCTCATTGTTGCTTCAATTTACAATTATCTGATGACATATGATGTTGAACATCTTTTCATACGCTTTCTTGTCATCTGGGTATATTTTTGGTGAGGTGTGTGTTCAGGTCTTTGGCCCATTTTCTAATTGGATTATTCATTTTCCTATTGCTGAGTTTTAAGAGTTTTTTTTTATTTGTTTGTTTTAGATAACAATCCTATATCAGGTGTGTGTCTTACAAATATTTTTCTCCCATTCTATGGCTTGACATTGTTTTTTGTAGAAAAGAAGATTTAATTTTAATAAAGTCCAGGTTATCCATTTTTTCTTTCATGGGTTATGCCTTTGGTGTTGTATCTAAAAAGTCATTGCCATACCCAAGGTCATCTGGGTTTTCTTCTCTCTTATTTTCTAGGAGTTTTACAGTTTTGCATTTTACATTTAGGTCTGTGATCCATTTTGAGTTGATTTTTGTGACAGGGTTAAATCTCTGTCTACATTCTTTTTATTGCATGTGGATGTTCAATCGCTCTAGCAACTGACTGGAAAAAGACTGTCTTTGCTCCATTCTGTTGCTTTTGCTTCTTTGTCAAAGATGATTTGACTCTGTTTATATGGATCTATTTCTAGGCTGTCTATTCTGATATACTAATCTGCTTGTGTATTCTTTTGCCACACTGTCTTATTTTTATTTATTTATTTTGAATGTTATTATTATTTTTTTAAGTAGACTCCATGCCCAATGTGAGGCATGAACTCATGACCCCAAGATCAAGAGTTGCATGTTCTTCCAACTGAGCCAGCCAGGCACCCCTAATACCACATTGTCTTGATTGGTGTAGCTTCATAGTAAGTCTTGAAGTTGAATGGTGTCCGTTCTTTTGAGTTTCTCATCATTAAGTATGATGTTAGCTGTAGGTTTTTAATTGATGTTCTTTATAAAGTTGAGGACATTCTCATATATAACTTATTTGCTGAGAACTTTTATCATGCATAGGTGCCAGATTTTGTCAAATGCTGTTCCTGCATCTGTTGATTTTGTTCATTATTCTTTTTTAGCCTCTTGATGTGATAGATTACATTAATTTTCCAGTGCTCCATTCCTTGGATAAATTCCACTTGGTCATGGTATAAAATTCTTTGTATACATTGTTGAATTTGATTGACTAATATTTTGTTAAGAAAATTTACATCTGTGTCTATGAGAGATATTGGTGTCTCCTTTTCTTTTTTGTAAAGTCTATCTGGTTTGGTATTAGAGTAATGGTGTCCTCCTAGAATGAGTTAAGGAGTATTCCCTTTGCTTTTGTCTCTGGAAGAGGTTGTAGAGAATTGGCTTACTTTATTCTTTAAATGTTTGCTAGAGTTCACCAGTGAACCCATCTGGGCCCAGTGCTATGTAGGAACTCACCTGGGCCCAGTGCTGTTTAGGAATTAATTATTGATTACATTTCTTTAATAGACATAGACCTATTCAAATTGTGTATTTCTTCTTCTGTGAGTTTACTAGATTGTATCTTTCAAGGAAATAGTCTATTTTATCTAGATTATCAAATTTGTGGGCATGGAGTTTTTCATAATATTCTTTCTTATCTTTTTAATGTTGATGGAATCTGTAGTGATGTCTCCTTTTTCATTTCTGATAAAAATAGTTTGGATCTTCTCATTTTTTCTTAGTTATCCTAGCTAGATGCTTATTTGTTTTATTGATCTTTTCAAAGAACCAGCTTTTGGTTTAATTTTCCTTATTGATTTCTTATTTTCAATTTCATTGATTTATGTTCTAATTTTTATTCTTTCTATTCTTCTGCTTACTTTGGATCTAATTTGTCTTCTTTTTCTAGTTATAAGATGGGAGCTTAGATTATTGATTTTCAGTCTTTTTTTTTCCTTTTTAATATGTTCATTCAATGTTATAAATTTCCTTCTAAGCAATGTTTTAATTGCATTCACAAATTTGTTATGCTGTATTTTCACTTTAATTTAGCTCAAAATACTTATAATTTCTTTTGAAAATTCTTCAAATGACCAATGTGTTTTTTTGAAAGGTGTTTAATCAGGTATTTTGGGATTTTCCTGCTATCTTTTTGTTACCAATTTGTGGTTTAATTGTATACCTAATCCTATAAGAGCAGACATTATATGATTTCTATTCTTTTAAATTTAAGGTGTGTTTTATAGCTCAGAATGAGGTCTATCTTGGTGAATGTTCTATGTGAGCTTGAGAAGAATGTATATTCTTCTTTTGTTAGATAAAGTAGTCTGTCAGCATCAGTGATATTTAGGTCATTGATAGCACTATTGAGTTCAAAAATGTCCTTACTGATTTTCTGTTAGCCGGATCTGTCCATTTCCCACAAAGGGGTGTTAAAGTCTCCAACTATAATAGTGGATTCATCTGTTTCTCCTTGCATTTCTACTAGTTTCTCCTCACCTACTTTGATACTCTTTTTTATAGGCACATATATGTTAAGAATTATTATTTGTTCTTAGAGAATTGACTCCTTTATAATTATAGTAATGCTGTTTTTTATACCAGATAACGTTCCTACTTTGAAGTCTGCTATGTCTGAAATTAACATAGCTATTCCTGCTTTCTTTTGATTAGTGTTAGCATAGTCTGTTTTTCTCTACTCATTTACTTTTGGTTCATTTGTATCCTAGTTGGTTTCTTGTAGACAATATATAGTGGAGTTGTGATTTTGATCCACTCTGTCAATCTCTGTAGTCTTCTAATTCGTGCGTTTAGACCATTGACGTTCAAAGTGATTGTTGATACAGTTGGACTCATATTTACTATATTTGCTGGTGTTTTCTGCTTGTTTTCCTTTCCTTGTTCTTATTCTGTCTTCCATTCTTTTTCTGCCCTTTGTGATTTTAATTGAGCATTTTATATGATTCCATTTTTCTCTCCTATCTTAGCATGTCAGTTCCATTTTTTAAAAAATGACGATTTATTTATTTTGAGAGAGTGAGTGAGTTGGGGGGGGGCAGACAGAGAGAGAGAGAGAGAGAGAGAATCCCAAGCTGGCTCTGCACTGTCAGCACAGAACCCTATGTGGAGCTCGGACTCAGGAACCCTGAGATCATGACCTGAGCCATAATCAAGAGTCCAGTGCTTAACTGACTGAGCCACCCAGGTGCCCCTCAGTGACACTTCTTTTTTATTTTTTCTAGTGGTTGCCCTAGAGTTCGCAGTATGCCTTTATGACTCATCCAGGTGCACCTTCAAATAATACTGTATGACTTCATGGGTAGTGCAAGTACCATATAAGTACAAAATATTTGCAATTCTTCCCTGCTGTGTCCCTTATATTATGACTGTTATTCACTTGACTTATACCAAAGCATATACACTAATTGAATGCATTGTTGCTACTATTATTTTGAACAAACTGTTACATGTTAGATCAATTAAGAATGAGAAAAATTATATTTTTATATTAGCTTCACTTATTTCTTATCTAGCGTTCTTTCCTTTTTTCACGGACATTCACATTGCAGACCCACACCATTTTTCTTCTTTCTGAAGAATTTCTGTGAACATTTCGTGCAAGGCAGATGTACTGCCAACATTCCCTCAGTTTTTATTTGTCTGAGAAAGTCTTTATTTCTCCTTCCCTTTTTAAAAAATCACACAATGTCATTAGTTTCTGGTATACAACAAAGTGATTCCACAAGACTACATGCTATGCTATGCTGACCATAAGCATAGAGCCCTATTAAAGTACCACGGACTATATTCCCTATGCTGTGCCTTTTATCCCAGTGGGTTATTCATTCCATAACTGGAAGTCTGTATCTCCCCCTCCCCTTCACCCATTTTGCCTCTCCCTTGACCTTTTTGGCCTCTGGCAACCGTCAGTTTTTTTCTCTGTATTTATGGGTCTGTTTCTGCTTTTTGTTTGTTTGTTCATTTGTTCTGTTTTTTAGATTCTGCATGTAAGTAAAATCATATAGCACTTGTCTTTCTCTGACATTTCATGTAGGATTATACCTTCTAGGTCTGTCCATGTTGATGCAGATGGCAAGATCTCATTGTTTTTTTATGGTTGGATAATATTCCATATGTCACATCTTCCTTATCCATTCATCTACGGGTGGACACGTGGGCTGCTTCCATATCTTGGCTGTTGCGCATAATGCCACAGTAAACATAAGGGTGTATCTATCTTTTCAAATTAGTGTTTTTGCTTTCTTTGGGTAAATACCCAGTAGTGGAATTACTGGATCATCTGGTATTTCTATTTTTAATTTTTTAAGGAACTTCCATGCTGTCTTCCAGTATGTTTTCCAGACACTGTTGGTGGCTGCCCCAATTTACCTTCCCACCAACAGTGCATAAAGGTTCCTTTTTCTCTGCATCCTCACCAGTGCTTGTTGTCTCTTGTCTTTTTGATTCTAACCATTCTGACAGGTGTGAGGTGATATCTTACTGTGGTATTGATTTGCATTTCCCTGATGATGAGATGACATTGAACATCTTTTCATGTGTTCTTTTTTCACTTTTGAAGGATATTTTGCAAGGGAGAATTGTAGGTTGGTGTTTTTTTTCTCTCAACACTTTATTTTTTGAATTTCTTTAAAAAATTTTTAATGGTTATTTTGAGAGAGAGAGAGAGAGAGAGAGAAAGAGAGAGAGCATGAGTGGGGGAGGGGGAGAGAAAGAGGAAAACTCAGAAGCTGAAGTAGGCTTCAGGCTCTCAGCTGTTAGCACAGAGCTTGATGTGGGGCTCAAACTCACGAACCATGAAATCTGGACCTGAGCTGAAGTTGGACGCTTAACCGACTGAGTCACTGAGGTGCCCCTCTCTCAACACTTTAAATATGTCCATTTATTCTCTTCTTATTTGTATGGTTTCTAAGAAATCAGATGTAACTTTTATCTTTGCCTCTGTTGTGATATATTACATATTTACTAGTTTCTATATAAAATTTTTATTTAAAAAAATTTTTTAAAGTAATTTCTACACCTAGTGGGGGCTTGAACCCACAACCCCTAAGATCAAGAGTCACATGTTTTGCTGACTGAGCCAGCCAGGCTTCCTGAATTACTCATTTCTTTTAATTGAACATTTATATTTTTGCTTTCAGTTTTGATTTCACTTTTACTTCTCTTCTTTTGCCACTGTAAATAAGGAGGTGATAGACGTTCTTGTAGCCAAATCTTTGTGTATATTCATTTCTTTATCATTCATGAATGGAAACTTCCTGGAAACGGTTGCATGTGGTGTGGTTGTTTTCATGCTATGGGAAGAGTGAGCATGGGATGCTTG
This sequence comes from Cryptoprocta ferox, assembly GCA_028646485.1. Lineage (NCBI taxonomy): Eukaryota > Metazoa > Chordata > Mammalia > Carnivora > Eupleridae > Cryptoprocta > Cryptoprocta ferox. The sequence goes on along the minus strand of CM053572.1, from coordinate 34,905,665 downwards.
CTTGCCATGTGGGACTTCAAGGGCAGGACTCTGGGTAAACCAGGGAAGAAGAAGGAGGAGTGCAGCCTGGGCCACATTGCTCAACAGCAGAGATGAAGGGGGCACAGGAGCCAGGCAAGGGGCGACAGAGTAAAAGACATTGGAAGAAGATTTTAAATCTTAGCTGGAGATAAAAATGTAGAAAGAAAAAAAAAAAAACGAGTGTCTTTTCTCTCTCTACCAAAGTAGTTGTCTGCATGATCTCTTGGAATTCTACCTTACCTTGGCTTTAGGGGCACAGATAATGAGGTTCACGGTATGTTCTAATGAAAAGCTCCATTTATGGAGTACTTGTTTATGCAAGGAACTGCTGCTCCCCGCATACTTTACACTAACCCTACAAAGTAGGTATTAATATCTACATAGTCTGGAAGAGAAACCCAGTCTTGGAGAGGTGCCTTGTCTTCCTTTAATCATACAACTAGAAATGGATAAAGTCCAGATTTTAGCCTAAGGACTGTCTGATTTTTGTATACTATTTTGCTGTTCTTTTATGTGGTGGCAGCTAAGCATTGGTACTGAATGGGGTCCAGCACTAGGACTGGCATCGTTAAGAGGATCATCCAAATAAAATGTCTACCAGGGGGACTTTCTGGAGAGTGAGTGGATGGAGCTCATAGAATCAAAATAGGGAAGCTTAATATGATCAAGTCCAAAAGGTGAATACAGTTACCGAACCAGAGGACTTTAGAAGCTATGAATCCCGGGGCACCTAGGTGGCTCAGCCAGGTAAGTGCCCTACTTTGACTCAGGTCATAATCTTATGGTTTATGAGTTCAAGCCCCGCGTCGGGCTCTGAGCTGATAGCTCAGAACCTGGAGCCTGATTTGGATTCTGTGTTTCCTTCTTTCTTTCTGTCCCTCCCTGGCTTGTGTGCTCTCTCTCTCTCTCTCTCTCTCATCAATATATAAACCTTAAGAAAAATTAAAAAAAAAAAAAAAGAAGCTATGAATCCTGAGAAAGAGGCCAGGAGATGGAGTAAGAGACAAAGTGGAGAAGCTCCTACAGTTTCCATGATATTCCCCAAGTGCCTAATGATAATTTTTCTTGGGTGCTGTGGCTTGCTGGTAGGTTCACCTGATTTAAAGCACCTTTACTATCTGCTAAGGGCAGATCCTATTCAAAGGATGGTGCCCAAGATAAGGGCTCAAATAGAGGTCTGCAGGAGGCCTGGGGCTCACACGCCACTTTCCTAGACAATCTGAACCAAGGACAAAATGATTTGGTTCATTTCCAAGAAGCTAGCTTGTGTCCAAAGAGAAAAGATGCAGTGCTTATGTTGAATTGAAAATGGGCTAGGGAGGGACTGTTTTCCTCTTACTAATATCCTCACATCCTGTCATTTGGATAGAAAGAAAGAAACCCACTGAAATGGGAAGTTGTGGGATGAATGGATACTAAGCGAGATGTAAAAAAAAAAACAAAAAACAATTGAATAATAATATCTCACACAATTGGTAGGGAGGGAAAACCTTTCCAGAGATACAGTTTTCTTCTACATACCAGGCAAGAGTGAGGAAGCCAGCCTCACCTATGCTTTGGGGATCTTTTAGTGAGATTGTAGAGGGGGGAACAGGGAGTTTCATAGGGGTGTTTGGGATTTGAAATGAAGGCATTATCTGGCAATGCGTACTGTCAGCTAAGAATCTGGAAATAAAGGATGAGATATCCCTCACTTGTCTATAACAAGAATCTATAAAGGCTTAGATAATAAATATTTTAGGCTTTGTGGGCTATAAAGTGTCCACCCCAACTTCCAAAGTCTGTATAACAAAGTTATCCATAGACAATATGTGAATGAATGGATGTGGCTGTGTGCCAATAAAACTTTATTTACAGGAATCAGGCAGTGGGCTGGATTTGGCCCAAGGGCATTCGTTTGTCAGCTCCTGGTCTTGAATATAAGAGGGGCATAAGGGTGTATGGGATTTTGTGTGTGTGTGTGTGTGTGTGTGTGTGTGTGTGTGTGTGATTCTTTGCAGGAGCATTGGAGTAGCAGAGGGGCTCTCAGCAGCTTTTCAATATGAAAAGATTATCAGAAATTTGAGGTAAGTAGGCAAGACCATTGGAAAGGCTCAGAGACACTTGCCTTCCTTTCAGGATGTCTGGAGATTGGAGGAGGAAATTAAAAATAAACACATACTGGCAATGAAGAGGAGAACACTGCAAGATATTTTAGAGATGGCAAATTTATGAAGTGGAGGCAAGGTTTTGTAAAGAACAAAGTCAGGGGAAGGGGGGGCGGTCGAATAGGATAACCTGGAAATGACAGTGAGAAAGAAACAAATACAGGAAGTCCGAGTGATTAGGAAGAAGGAGGTCAGGCTGAAAATAAAGCTTTGCTGCCCTTTTGGAAAAAGGTGAGGTGTGAAAACAGCCAACAGCTTGGAGCTGCAAAGAGGAGAGGAAATGGTGCGAAATAGGTTTTCTTGGAGCTCTTAACAGAACGTGACATCGTTAAGTGAACTGGGAGAATGCTAGGCTTACTCACACGTAGAGCATGTCAGCAGATTAAACATGGGGAGTTTTGGGGGCTGAAATAAATGTGTGCTTAGGAGTTTTCAGAGAAAGGGTGTACTCTGGAGGGTGTGTACTGCCTTTTGGAAGGCCTGTGCTCACCATTCAGGAAATCTGACTTGGGGTCAGGAATTTGGAGCGTGCAGTGAGAGTCAGTGGCTCTCCCTTTGAGCTTTCATTCATTTACTTATTCTTTCATCCATTCTTGAGTTCAACAGATACTTACTAAGAGTCCATTGTTAGCCTCTTCGGGGTCACTAGCAATCTGAGATGTATCAGGTACTTGGAGGGATTTGCGAAAGAGGTAATGGCAGCTTCAAAATGAGTGCTCAGAAGAAGAAGGGCACGGGGCTTCCCTTCCACCAGGGGAGGGAGAAGGAAGGATATAGATATTCACAAAAAAGATTGCTCTGTCACATGGCAGATTCATCCGATTAGACTGTAGAATCTCAGAGCGAGGAGCAATTTCAAAGAGTATTTTTCCTTGTCACTTTATGAATAGGAAAACTGAGACCCCCCACGATGGGAATAAGGGTGAAAAATAAAAATTTTGAGTGCTTATTATATGTCAGGCACTCTTTTTTTTAACCTTGGTAAAATACACATAACATAAAATTTTCCATTTTAACTTTTTAAATTAAATTTTATTTTTTTAATTGAAGTATAGTTGCCTTTTTTTATTGGAGTATAGTTGACATTAACAATTTTTTTGACATTAACACTTTTAGAGTACAATTCCATTTACAGCATTGTGCAATCATTACCACTCTCTTGTTCCAGAACTTTTCCATGATCTCAAACGGAAACCCTGTACCCGTTAGCAGTTCCTCCCCATTTGCCACTCCGTCCAGCCCCTGGCAACAATGAATCTGCTTTCTGTTTCTATAGATTTGCCTATTCTGGACATTCCATACAAATGGAATCATACAACATGTGGCTATCTTTTGGTTTTTCTTCTTTGACTGAGGTCATGTTTTAAAGATTCATCGTGTAGCATGTATTGGTATTTTATTCTTTGTTATGGCCGAATAATATTCCATTGTATGGCTATAACACTTTTTTTTCAAGTCCTTTCTGAATGATTTTTTTAAATTAAGAGACTTTATTTTCTTGTGCAGTTTTAGTGTACAGAAAAAATGAACAGAAAGCACAGAGTCCCAACATACCCCCATGACCCCTCACCCATCGATTTATTTCTTCTGTTATTAACGTCTTGCATTAGTATGATATTTTGTTACAATTGATGGGCCACTGTTTTTTTTTAATTTTTAATGTTAATTTTTTTAATGTGTATTTATTTTTGAGAGAGAGAGACTGACAGAGGTGAGCAGGAGAGGGGCAGAGAGGGAGGGAGATACAGAATCTGAAGCAGGCTCCAGGCTGTGAGCTGTCAGCACAGAGCCCGATGTGGGGCTCGAACTCACAAACCATGAGATCATGACCTAAGCTGAAGTCGTATGCTTAGCCGACTGAGCCACCCAGGTGCCCCGATGGGCCAGTGTTGATACTTTGTTATTAAGTCCACAATTTACAGTAGGATTCAGTCTTGGTTTTGTATATCCTGTGGGTGTTGACAAAAAGTATAATGACATGTATCCACAGTATCCTGTGGAATAGTTTCATTGCCATAAGTGAAAAGGATTTAAAATTTATTATTGAAGTATAGTTGATATACTATGTTCTATTTGTTTGAGGTACAGGATATGCCATGTTTTGTTTTTCCGTTCATCAGCTGATGGACATTTTGGTTGTTTCTACTTTTTGGGTGTTATGAATAGTGCTGTGCTCAGCATTTTTTAAAGCACTTAACATTAATTAATTTAGTCTGTTCACAGACACCCTTGGAGGGAGGTTCTATAATTACACTATTTTACAGATAAGAAATGAGAGATTAGATCATTTGCCAAGTTACACAGTTCATAGAAGGGGGCTGAGGGGAAGCAAAGACCCTGTTTCCCAGCCCTGCACCCCTTCGGCTCTCCTCATTAGCTCAGCTCTAAGGGCGGGACATTCCACTCTCTCTGACTGCTCTTCCTCAGTTTCCACCACAGTCCCATGTGCTCAGAGTATTTGGTGAAAATTAGGTGAATTAAACCCCTCTGGTGACTAATACATAGGAAACCAAAGGAAAACCAGACATTATTTATCAGAAGTCACTCTCTTGTAATAGTGAATATATAAAACAATCGACCCAGTAACAGGATATTGTAAATAATTTATGGCATAGTCACACGACAGCCTACCCTGGAGCCATTAAAAATGATGCTGTACAAGAATAATGGTGTGAGAACATGTTCCTGGCTTATTTGGTCCTTTATCCTTATCAAGTCCCTGGGCAGGAGCACTGAGGTTTAGAGAGGTTAACTAATCTGTGCAAACTCAGACAGCTTGGAGAGCCAGAATTCTGTCTAAATCCTCAAACCATGCTCTCGGCCACCATCAAAATTACATGGAAATTGAACAGAATCTTAGCAGTGGTATATTTCTGTGCAGGACGATAATACCTTATGTTTTCTTCTATTTCTTCGGCAACATTTTCCACATTTTCTACAATGACGTAGCATTGCTTTGGAAATTGAGTAAAACCATTACACTTTCTTTTACAAAGAAGAGAGGCCTGTTCAAATTAACCTCAACACATTGTTGACAAAAGAAAAAAATAAAACCTGTCACAGAAGAAAATATGAGCCACAGCAAACGTCAGGAGCGATGCTGGCGACTTAGATCCTACAGGGAGGTAGAGTTCTGTGCTTACTTTTTTCTTTTTGGCTCAACATTTGGGAACTATTAAGGGCTGCTGACCCCTCCTTTTCCCTACATAAGCATTTCTGCTTCCCAATTCTGTACAGAGTTCTGGGGATGACTTGGGAGAGTGGTTAAGAAACTACCCCGAGTCCTCGACGGCCGCAGTGTGGTCTCGGGGCACAGCAGAGGTTTGGAGCGTGGTTATGCAAGGGACACCCCTGCCTGAGGTGGTCCCTTGCTGGGCTGCTGAGTGGCCGGGGAGCACTTGCTTGGGGCCTGACCGTCTCCTGGGTAGTGTCCAGGAGGGATTTGAAAAGTAAGCCTTCCGCAGATTGTTCATACAGGAACAATACTTGCGTGTTATTGTTTGTCCCCGTTGATAGGAACGACGTTACAGAAACCAGTCATGGTCTCCGAGGCCTTAGGTTGTTGATATTTAATTCCAAATTTCCCCTTTTCAAGTCCCGTCCCCTCGTTCAGTCAGCCCTGATGTGGCTCCACAATAGCTGTAATATTGTCATAATATCCATAGAAACCGTCCGCAAAGCTGCAAACACAGGAGTCCCCCCTCCCTGCAGGCTGAGGCAGGAAGGCCAGATGGGTTATGGAGGGGGAAAGGCCCTCAGTGAGACATCAATCATTTGGTGGCAGTGCTGGGGAACTGGATGGGGGAGGGGTGGGGAGGAAGCCACTTGAGGAGGAAGATTGTGTTTGGTACAGTGTTTGCCACAGGGTGAAATTCCCCAATGAAGTGGCCAGCAGTGTGGGCTCCTTTCCAGGGCCGTGTCTGGGCCTGGTTACTTGCTTGGACTCTGATGCTAATGAGGCGGGAGACAAAGATTCCTTCTTGTATGAGTTCTCGACTTCATTGATTATTAACCACAGACAGACATAAGGTCTGGGTCGGCACTCGTGTGTATGAAGATGGAGACAGAGAGTAACATGTAATGCCATGTCCTCCCTATGTGCCAGGCCGGCCCCTTCATGTGAATTTGGACACTCACAGCATCCCGAAGTGGGGGATATTATTTTTCCCATTTTACAGATGAGGCAACTGGGTTACTCTCACTTGCTTTCCTTCCTACTTCAGCTTCATCTTGAGTGCTTTCAGGTACTTTTCCCTGGGCCCTCAAAGTCAGGTAAGGTGCTCTTGCGTGCTAAGGTGCTTGTATCTGATACTTATTCTGTATTATAAATTCTCATTTGCCTCTTTCCTACTAGACTGGGAGCTTTTTTTTTTTAAATTTTAAATGTTTATTTATTTATTTTGAGAGAGTGAGCGAGCCAGGGAGGGGCAGAGAAGGAAGGAGAGAATCCCAAGCAGGCTCCATGCTAACAGTGCAGAGCCGGACATGGGGCTCCATCCCATGGATCGCAAGATCGTAACCTGAGCCAAAATCAAGAGTCTGATACCTAACTGACGGAGCCACCCAGGCACCCTTAGCCTGGGAGCTTTTTGAACGCAATGCCCTTGATTTCTAACACAGGGGTTGACTCATACATAGTAGGTACTCAGGACATACTTTTGAATGAATAAATGGATGAATAGGAAAGTTTCAGTAACTTACTCGAAATCTGTCTTTTGCACAATTCTGTCCTGACACTTAGCACAGTCGCTGGCATGTAATGGACCCTCAATAAATATTTGAATGAAATAGTGAATGAATGAGCATCAATTAGCTCATCACTCAGTGTGTCAGGGAGTCATGCCAAGCTTTTCTGACTTCCGACACTGTTTTGAATTAGCTGGTAGGAGAGATTACTCTCATGTCTGGCCAGGCAGTTTAAAGTGCATGGCTTCCTGATAGTGGCTTGGTCCTGTCTGCTTTTAGTAGTACATCTCATTATATAACAGCTCTTACACTGATCTGAGGCCACCTCCACCCTGGTTGAAAGAACATTTGTCTGAAAGCCATGAAAGCAAGGCAGAGACGTGGTTCTGTTACTGTGTAAATTTGGCCAAATCCCTTTACCTTCTGGGCCTTTGCGTCTCCATTTTTAAAACAGACTTTTATAATTGTTGATGTTTTCTCATTAACACATGGGGTTTGTTACACTTTCTTCTCTATGTTTACGTATGTTTGAAATTTTTAAACAATAATGGTTTTAAAATGTTGAATTCAAAAAACAAACAGAAAACCCCTCCCAAATCCCTCAAATTTTAGTTGAATTAAAGTTGAGATTTTCTAGAAACATACCTCCTCTCTACCTTTTTAAATGGAAGTATAGTTGACACAGTATTACGTTAGCTTCAGGTGTACAACTAGTGATTCAACAAGTCTTATTATGCTATGCTGTGTTATTCATATGTGTTATGCACTTGCTCTAGGTGTAACTACCATCTGTTACCATTTAACACTGTTACAATATCATTGACTATATTCCTGATACTGTGCCTTTATCCCTGTGACTTACTCATTCCATACCTGGAAGCCTGTATCTCCCACTTCCCTTCACCCAGTTTGCCCCTCTCCCCCTCTCTTCTCCCCTCTGGCAACCACCAGTTTGTTCTCTGGTATACCGTCCCTTTAAAAAAAATTAAAAATTATCTTATGCATAGCCCCAATAAAAGTGGAGCTTCCCGCCTAGAGGTCTTTCCCAATCTTCCCTTCCTGTGCCCACCCCCACTCTTCAGAGCCTCTGAAAAAGCTCAGTGGACAACTATCTCCATGGTAAATACAGTTCAGAACCTACTAGAATAGATTAGATTCTAAAGTTTTTGAGTTTTAGAAACATGGACACTGAGCCCTGCAAACTGCAGCCAGCTCCGGGCTAAAGGTAAGTGTGACCTATCTTTACAAATAGGTATCTTGATGGAAATGACTGTGCATGGTATTTGGGGTCATGGTTTTTGATTTTGGAACCCAGAACCACCACTTTCTCAAAGGTTATTACTGTGGAGCGAGTCCTTTCACTTCTCTGAGCCAGTTTCCTCATCTATAAATTGAGGAAACTGTTCTTTCATGATTGGGTTTTATGGGACTCAGTGAGAACTACCACTTACTGTGTAATTACTGGGTGTTTAGTAAATTTTGTGGAAGAGACAATCTACCATGGGCTTTGCATATTTCTGTGGTTATCCCCAAAATGCAAGGCCCTGACTACTCTTTACCTGGGTCATTTCTCACTGTTATGTTTTCACTGAGCAAGCCTGAGAAATGAGGTAATGTTTCTCTCAGACAAAGATTAGTCTTACTTCAACTTATTCTAAAAGTAGCAAATCCCCCAAGCACAGTGTTCTCCTAGAACGCAACACACTGTATGTGCAGGCAACTGTGACAGGCCCTTTGTGGCATCATGTGAGACTTGAGGGGCATGAGCAATCAAAGAAAACCAACATGCAACTGTGGCTAGTGCTTTTGTCATGAGTAATGAAGTTGTTGGTCTCTGACCCGGGAGTTTCCTGTCTTCTGACACCAGCCATGACATAGTAATAAGCTAACATGTTAGGTTGTAAGTGTGATAAAATCTCAGGCTCTGCACAGTTCTCAACATGTTATATATATTATATTATATATTATATTACATGAGTTAAATGATCACAACAGCCATATGATGTAGGCAGTTCTAGTAACCAGGTATCATAGAAAACAAAAGTAAGTTTCAACAAGGTTTGGTAATGTGCCAAAAGTCACACAGGTGTTAGTTATGTAGTCATTCTTTAACCAAATGAAACTAATGTGTCTTATTCTAAAAGTTATATCCTTAACTATATATTTATTTTCTGAATCATATGAAGTAATGGCTATGAAATCCCTTCCAACCTCTAATGCATTATACATACATATTATAATTAATAAAACTATAATTATCATGTGAGCACTAAGAACTTGGTTCATTTCAGTACATCTGTATTGATTGTCTGTGGTGATCCTAGCTTCCCCACAATAGATAAAGCTCCCTATTCCAGCTTCTGTGGAAAACCTGAGTTTAGTAATGGCCATGTTGCTTATTGGCTGTGTGACATTGGATGAGATACCTAACATCTCTGTATCGGTCCTTGTTGAATCATAAAAACAGACACAGTACCAAGTACATCAGATAGAAGGGATTTAATAGAGAGAATGGAGTGTACACATGTTAGAAGTTGAAAGAACCCAAAGAACATGGATGTAGATCCAGAGAGAGGAGCTAAAAGCACCAGCCACCCAAGGCTGAGTGAACAAAGAGATAAGGCTTCCAGAATGGAGGTGGGGGGGGGGCTTACCTGCAGGGGTGGCGCTCAGATTTCTGAGAGACTCCAGCTGGCTGCTGTTGGTGCTATTGAGAGGGTGTGCAAAACTGGAGGTAGCAGTGCTTGAAGAAGCTGAAGCCTGGAGACAGCTGCCCTCCAGGAGTGATGTTGCAGGAAAGGGGAAGCAGGAAGGAAGTTCTCTTTCCCTTTCTTTAGCTTTCTCTTCTCCATTTGCTGCCTTTTATTTGCAGAATTTAATAGGAAACTAGCTGGTTCAGGGTCTTGGGTCATGTAGTGTGCAGAGTCCCAGCCGAGGTGAGATCAGAGATTAGGGACTGTGGAAGGATGGATTTGGGGCTGAGAAACAGTAGGCAAGTATCAGGCACAATTGCTGTCACCTGGTCCCACGTCTGTAAAATGGGGATAATGTTGATCTCATTATATACTTTTGGAGGATTAAATGAAATAACCACTCAGTTGCTTGAAACTGATTGCAAGTGCCCAATAAACACAAGCTTTTATCATCCTTATTATGCTAAGCTTGCTTTCTGTATAATCTGCCTTTGCCTGTTTTCCAGTGGGACTGGGGTGTTACGCTTGCTTCAGGGATTATCAGGCCATCTGGGAAGCTGGCTTTGCTGAGCCCCATGTGGAGAACAGGCTTCAGAACTCAGCACTTGCCCTTGTGAGTCAAGATGGGAACCCTCTCCCCAGGGATATTTAATTAGCTGCTTGTCAGAATGGTGTTGATGAAATGCTTGTCTCAGATGGGATCTGGGGCTGCTCTGATGTGGAATTCTCAGTTTACTTCATTTGTCATCCTGCTTCCTCTAGTTCCCAAAATAAAGCCCGCCATGGCCTTTCCCTTCTCTCTCTTCATTCTTCCGTCAGACAAGATAAAACGGCCTTCAGTGAGTCAGCAGGGTTTGCACTGCCAATCAGCTATTCGCCTCTCTCAAGCTTCATGCTACAGCACCTTCTCACAGGATATGGCCTGCTTGAGTTTCAGCCTGGTAGCCTGGTAATTAAGGCTTTAGATTGTGGAGTACAAACAAGCAGCGTTCAAATCCTGGCTCAGCATTTTATTAGCTGTATGACCTTAGGCAAATAACCTCCCTAAGTCTCAGTTTCGTCATCTGTAAAATGAGCATGGCAGTTATATGTGTATCATGGGGTTGTTGGGAAAATGAAAGAAGATAATCCATGTAGAGCCCTAAATCCAGCATGCCTGGATTTCATAAACCCTCAATACATGACACCTTTTATTACTGCCCATCAGAATTATTTTTTTTATCAACTCCTGGAATAGAGTTGAGTTTATGAATTGATTCCACAAGTGTTTGTTGGTCACCTATTAGGTGTCAGATACCATGAAAATAATTGGTGAACCCAAAAGGAGCAAAATGCAAACCTGGCCTGTGCAATTAGAATAGAGTTCTTGTCTTTAAGATGCTAACAATTTGGGAAACAAGGGGGTCAGGGGTAGGTCGGCCATGTTCAAAACCACACTTATAGTACAGTGTGATGGGTATTACAATGGGGGTATGCACAGAGGGCCAGAGGAGCTAAGAGACAGATGGGGACTGAACCAAGACTTGGGGGTCAGGGAAAGCTTCCCGCGGCCTCAGTGCACATTTGAGTTAGCCTGGCAAAATATGCATGTATGCTATGGTGTTAGAAATACTCTGTGTGTGTGTATATGTGTGTCTGCGTGTATGGGCAGGGGAGGAGGGACTCTGTGTGTGTGTGTGTGTGTGTGTGAGTGTGTGTGTGTATTTGGGGGTAGGCGGATGTTCCAAACAGAGGATCTATAAAGGAGAAAGTGTGGCCTGCTTAAGAACCTGAAATCCTACAGATAGTGAGGGCATAAGCTGAGTAAAAGTCAAAGCCGGAGAAGTCAGCTGGGGCCAAATTATGCAGAGTCTTACAGAGCATGTGCTGGGCCACAAACCCCAGGAGCCACCGTGGACTCTCTTGGCTGCCTCCCTCTTTCCAGAGATGCCTTCTGCATCTCAGACCGTTCCTCCTATGTAGTATGGTGTTTGTCTAACCAGTAATCGATTGTCTCCTTTCTTATTAAGACAACTCTAATTTTGTTGAGGGAGCCAGTGTACCCTGCTTGAAAAACTTGCATTTTCCACCCCCCCTTACAGTTAGAATTCTGCATGGCTGAATGCTAGTCCTAACTGCCACTGATGTGTACAGCCTGGAGATACGATGAAAATAATAAAGTCAGAATGTATATTAAGAAGGTCAGTAAACCTCCTCGAACAGACCAATACATACAAAGGGAATGTTTGAAGCTTTGGGAAATGTGTCATCTTCTACAGTGCATAACCCAGGATAAATCCTTTATTAAAGAACATTTTTAGAAGAGCAATAATTAAAGAGAGAGCTCAAAATGTTAGGACACAAGACATATGAGTCCTGGTCCTATTTCTGAGCAGTCTAACTGTGATCCTAAATGAGCCATTAACTATCACATAATATAATTCCCGGGGAGAATGGAAACAAACAAAGCCTCTACTACAGTGCTATTGTGAAATCAAATGAAATAAGGTAGTGATAGTAACACTCGCTAATGCTCAGTGAGTGTTTCCTATATCCCAGGCGCTGTTTTAAGCATTGTACATCTGTCATTTCACTTAGAGGACAAAACATTCTGACCACCTATGAGTGCTACCATTTTACAGACACATGAAATGAGGGAGTGTAAATAACTTGCCCAGGGTCAGAAAACTTCTAGTAGGAAGAGTTGGGGTTAGAATAGCTGCCGTCTGACTCCAGAGCCAGAGATCACATTCTTAGGACCAAACTCCTCATGTAGTAGAGATTTTGAAAAACTATACTGCGTACAAAGGGAAGACTATTATCATGACCATATGTGACTTGATGGATTACTGAAATTTAAAATAAATAAGATATGCTAAATACTAACCGTTTTTTCGTATTTGAAAATTCTTTTTTTTAAATTTATGTTTATTTATTATTTGGGGGGAGGGGCAGAGAGAGAAGGAAATACAGAATCTAAAGCAGGCTCCAGGCTCTGCGCTGTCAGCACAGAGCCCAACATGGGGCTCGAACTCATGAACTGTGAGATCATACCTGAGCCAAAGTTGGACGCTTAACTGACTGAGCCACCCAGGCGCCCCTGGTGTTAGAGAATTCTTTAAAAAATGCCGGGGGTCTCTCAAAATCTGATATGGTTTCAGAATCAAGATTCCTTTCTCTCTGACTGCGTTGGACATCTTTGTCTTTGGGTTCTATAATTTTAGTATGGATTTAGGTGTTTTTCTTTTTCCTTTTCTGAATTCAGCATACTTTCTGAATCTGAAGATTTGTGTCTTTCTACAGTTCTGGAGTTAAACTTAGGGTGATATCTAGGGCTCTTAACCTCTCGATCCTATTTTCCATTTCTTTTCATTTTTTGCCACAATTAAAGTTATTTTGTCATATTTAGAGTTCACAAATTCTCTTTTCACTTGTATTTAATCTGCTGCTTAACTGTCCATCAAGTGTTTGCTTTCATTGGCTATTTTTTTTTTTCCATTTCTAGAAGATCTGTTCCCTTCCCCTTTATTTAAATCTGCAGGTTTTGTCTTGACAGTGTCTTATTCCATTCCTGTACTTAAGTTTTATTTGTATTTGGAACTTTATCATTTTAAACATACTGATTTTATTTAATCTATCTGATTGTTTTATTATATGAAGTTTGGAGAAGTCTTAGTATACTTTTATTAACTAAATCTTATTCACAGTAGATAATTTTATGTGTTTTGTCATTTCTAATTTTGAATTCATGTTAGGTATTGCTTTTTTTTGAAACACTCTAATAAACCTTGGTCCAAGGTGTCTCTTTTGAGTGGTTTTGCTTTTGCCAGATACCCCAATGATGTCTTTGCCATGACCATTTTAATAAATTTTTTATTATTTTTTAAAAATATAATTTATTGTCAAGTTGGCTGACATACAAAGTATGTACAGTGTACTCTGACTTTGAGGGTAGATTGCCATGACCATTTTTAATATTAATTAATTTTAATTAATTCCTAGTCATTGAAAATGAAATTCAGGGCACCTGGGTTGCTCAGTCGGTTAAGCATCCTACTCTTGATTTTGGGTCAGGTCCTGATCCTGGTGGTTAGTGAGTTTGAGTCCTGTGTCAGGCTCTGAGCTGACAGTGTGGAGCCTGCTTGGGATTCTCTCTCTCCCTCTCTCTGCACGCCCCCTTAAAATAAATAAATAAACTTAAAAAAAAATAAAATGAAATCCAAACCTGTGTGAGGGTCCACCCATAATTACAAATTCTGAGGTGACTCACCCTAGAGTCCAGAATACCCAATACCTAGAACACCTAATCAAGAGCATGGGCCAAGGCATATTGCCATCTTGTATTCATAAAAATATTTTCCTAGTTTATTTTTTTCACAGAAGAAACAAGATTTGTATGGGAATCTCTGCCTAATTCCTCTTATTTTGGGGTGGACCAAAGGGTATTCCTTAATTTTTGTTCTCTCTGGAGTTTAAATGCAAACCTTTGGTTACCAAGATAGACAGATTCCTATAAGGCGGCTGAAGTGTCATCTCTTGCTTACTTCTATTTTCAGCCCCCTTGTTTCGGACTTACCTATGCATATACATATTTTGTGTTGGAATAGCTAGTTATCTAATCTACTGTATTAAAAAAATAATCTACTGTATTACTCTGTTCATCATTATGAATGTCAGTTCTTTTATTTATTTATTTATTTATTTATTTATTAATGTTTATTCATTTTTGAGAGAGAGAGAGAGCATGAATTGGGGAAGGGCACAAAGAGAGGGAGACAGAATCTGAAGCACGCTCTAGGCTCTGAGCTGTCAGCACAGAGCCCAATGCTGGGCACAAACCCACAAACTGTGAGATCACAACCCGAGCCGAAGTTGGATGCTTAACCGACTGAGCCACCCAGGTTCAGTTATTTTATAGTCATAAAAAATTGTCCTCTGATTGGACCCCGGACAACAAAAAATTTATGTTGATTCAAATAAAATCAATTTATTTCTTCTTTTGCCTAAATAACTAAGGGGCTAATTGGTATTAGAGCTTAATTTTCCATGCTAAAATTATAGACTAATTCATATCCTTTATTTAATTTTGAATTTCAAAATGTGGTTTATGACCATTTGTAGCCATACCAGTTCCAGCTCTAGCTTCGCCACCTGCTATACGAGCTCAGTCAAGGAACAAAATATTGTGCATCCGTCTTCCCATGGTATGAAAGAGCCATAACATTAGTATCGACAGTAATAGTCCTAATGGCTCGGCAGGTTGTTGTGAGAAATAAGTGGATATGTGTCAAACATCTAGGAAAGTTTCCGAGCACATAACTGACTCATTGTAATTCCTGTCATTATTATTAGTGTTACTATCTGTAGAAGGAGTATAATAATCACATATTCATTTCTGAGGATATGTTTGTTCATTGGTGGTACTTTGTGTGCAGACTCTTAATCTAAATAAAGTAGCTTCAGATTGTTTTCACTGTAATTTTCCCCTGTAAAACCTTTAAGAGGGTTTTCAGGAGTTTGAGTCATCTTCTTCGTTATGATGACATGTTAAGACAATCCTTTACTTCTGTAGTTTCTAATTACTTTGGTCTTCCCACCTTTCCAAAGGTATCTTTTACTTGTTCTTTAATGTCATTTGTGTTCATAAAGTAGACTTGAAGCTCTGCTTTTATTGTTCTCTCCAGGCGTTCTTTCCATTCTTTTGAATAAGTTTCCATGATGAGCAATTTGTGTTGTGATTTTGATCTTTCTATCCAGTCTTTAGCAGTGAGGATCATATTTATAAGAACAGTCAGGAAAATCATGTGCACGCCAGCTTTCAGATCTGAGTAACTTCTTTGAAACTCATCTTGGCTTTCCTTTAGGAATGCCACTGTTTTAACTTTTTTTATTTTGAAATGATTACAAGCTCCCATGAAGTTGCAAAAATAATACGCAGAATTCTTTGAACACTTCCCTCAGCTTTTGCCAGTGGTCACATCTTATATAATAGCAGTGCTATATCCAAACCAGGACCCTGACAATGGTACAATGGTGTTAACTAGACACCAGGGCCGTAATAAGGTTTCGCCAATTTTTACATGCATTTTATGTGCGTGTGTGTGGTTCTGCGCAATTCTATCCCACGCATTTCCATATAACCACTATTACAACCCAAATACAGGCCTGGCCCATCCCTACAAAGGAATTGTCTTACGCTGCCACTTTACTGTCACACCTACTCCATTCCTGTTCCCTGGCAACCGCTAATCTGTTTTCCATCGCTGTAGTTTTGTTATTTTGAGGATTATACAGATGGAATCACACAGTGTATCACTTTGTGAAACAATTGTTCATTAGGCATAAGGCCCTTAAGATCCAGTCTAGTTTTTTGTGTGTCCAATGTTTAACCCTTTTTTATTGCTGAGTAGTATTGCACTATATGGACATACCAGACTTTATTTAACCATGCACTTATTGAAAGACATTTGAGTTGTTTCCACTTTCTGGCTGTTATGAATAGAATGCTATGACCATTTGTGTACAAGTTTTTGTTTGTTTTTTTAAATAAATTTTTAAAAGTATTTATTATTGAGAGAGAGAGACACACACACACACACAGAGTACGAGTGGGGGACGGGCAGAGAGACAGGGAGACACAGAATCCATAGCAGGCTCCAGGCTCCAAGCTGTCAGCACAGAGCCTGACATGGGGCTCAAACTCATGAGCTGTGAGATCATGACCTGAGCCAAAGTTGGACGCTTAATGGACTGAGCCATCCAGGCATTCCTGTGTACAAGTTTTTTCAGGAAAACAAGTTTTCATTTCTTTGAGATAAATGCCCAAAAGTACAATTGCTAAGTTGAATACTTACTGCATGTTTAGTCTTACAGGAAGCTGCGAAATTAGTTTTTGGAGTAGCTGTACCATTTAACATTCCCACCAATGGTGTATGGGAGAAGTACTGTTTTTGACACAATGGTATTTTCTCCTTTGAGAAAGCTACGAGCAGACGCCTGATGGCTGAGTCGGTTAGGTGTTTGACTCTTGATTTCGGCTCAGGTCATGATTTCATGTTTCGTGAGATTGAGCCCTGCTTTGGTCTCTGTGCTGCCAGCACAGAGCCCACTTGGGATTCTTTCTCTCCCTCTCTTTCTCTGCCCCGTCCCCTTTTGTGCATGCACATTCTCTGTCTCTCAAAGTAAATAAATAAACTTAAAAAAAAAAAGGCTATTAAAATCCAGATTAAAAAAAGAGTAAATTGGGCCCCTGGGTGGCTCGATCATTAAACATCTGACTTTGGCTCAGGTCATGATCTCACTTTGGCTCAGGTCATGATCATGAGTTTGAGTCTCACATTGGATGACCACGAGCCCTGCTTCTCTCTCTGTCTCTCTCTCTCTCTCCCTCCCTCCCTCCCACCCTCTCTGTCTCTCTCTCTCCCTTTCTCTCTCTCCCTCCCTCTGCACCTCCTGGGTTTCTCTCTCTCTCTCTCTGCCTGTTGCTCACTTGCTCTCTCTCGCTCTCTCGCTCAAAAAATAAATTACTTTTCTGGTGATAAAAAATTGTTCTACCCTTAGGTTGCAGTGATGGTTGTACAACTCTGTGAATATGCTAAAAAACTATGCCGAACTTTAAGTGGTGAATTTTATGGTATGTAAGTTATATCAATAAATATATAGAAAGAAAAAGGATGTTACAAGAAGGAATCCAGTGGTATTACAAAAAATCTTACTCATTCACCAAATTTCTATTGTTTTTAAAGAATTTACCATGTGGCACACATTACACGTAGTGTTTTGTACACATCAAAATCCTGACTCATTTACTAGCTAGGATGTCCTTTACCGATTCTCAACTTCCACATCCTTTTCGGTAAATGGGAAAAAGAAAATTACCTCCCTTTGTGAGGATTAAATGAAATAATGCATATAAAAGCATTTAGAGTGCTGCCTGCATAGTATCATTCCCCTTATTACTAAATTCATGAGAGGACATTTTCCTGTTAGCAGTTCATAACTGCCTGGTAATAGTGTTAGGAGAAAATGAGCCATGTGTATTAATAAGAGATGATGATGACAGATTTTGTGTGCCATTCTGTGTTTAGAAGGATGAGGGAAGCAGCTGATATTTACTGATCACCTACTATGGTCCAGACACTGTATTTCCTGTTTTGCACACTTATCCAAACATTGCTCCACAACAGAAAGTAGTATTATCCCCATTTGGTGGAAGAGTAAGCAAACCCAAAACGGTTAAGGTTTCCCAGGTTCGTAGAGCAGGATTTGATGTCGCCAGGATAGATATCCACGTCTTTGTCCCAAGTTATGCTTTTCTCTTTTCACACACAAATTGATGTAAATGAGACTTTTCTTCAAACACTGCCATTAACTTACAGTACTTTGATACTTGCAGCTTTTTTCTCCTCTTTATTTGGAAACTAAAATTTAACATTTCCATGGTTGTTGTTTTCAAAATATTTTAAATGTGGGGCACCTGGGTGGCTCAGTTGGGTAAGTGCCCAACTCTTGACTTCGGCTCAGGTCATGATCTTGATATTCATGAGTTTGAGCCCTGAGCTGACAGTGTGGGGCCTGTTTGGGATTCTCTCTCTTCTCCCTTTCTCTCTCTGCTTCTCCCTTGTTTCTCTCTATGTCTCTCTCAGAATAAAAATAAAAATAAACTTAATAAAATAAAATAAAATATTTGAATGTTTTTTTTAAAAGATCCTTAGGGTAGTTCAGAAAGAACCCCAAGGTTTTATCCAACCTGAATGTCCATCTGTTTAGAGCTCGAGTGAGAGTTGAACTACAAAAGGCAGATCTGCTTCCGGGGAAGTCCATTGCCAGAAGGGCTCAGGAAGAGAAGAAATATATTCTAGAGGTTAGAAGAAGGCAAAGCCCCCTCCTGCACCCCCTACCCCTGTGCCGAACTCAATTAAAACAAAACAAAACAAAACAAAAACTAAATCCAGGCTCAGAAGAAAAGAAAATTGTTTGCAATATTATGTCATCAAAACCATTTCTCAAGTTTATTCACCCATGGATTAGTCTTTGTGTTCTTTTTCTTCAGACTCCTTACTCTTTAGAAACTGCCAAGTGTTGGAAGCAAAGATGGGACTCTAATGTCAGGCAATTTATTGAGAAAAACAACAAAGAGAAGTTTTCAAGAGAAGTTGTTTCCTTTGTAGAGAGCCTCAAAGATTATGCATCCCATTCCTCAGGTTTATGGAGGAACTTGGCTGTAGGTTTCCACTGGAAAGAAACACAAGGGTTTGGAATTCCACTTGGAAAACTTAGGTCTTCTTGATTTCTGCATCAACACAGAGAGAGAATCCCTGGGAGCATTCTCACACTGATGCGAGATGGGGGATCTTTGGCTAGGAACCCACTAATTTATTCTCTGGGCTTCAAGTGCCCTGCTTCATGTGCTGGCATGTTATAACTTCTTTTGTTTTACTTTATTTTATTTATTTTCTTATGGGCAGGAGAAACAAGGTCTGGTTTCCATGTGATTAACAAAACAAAACAAAGCCATCTTGGATTGGGTTAGGAAGGTTCTGTGAACCATGCAAAATGACCTTGAAACTGGCTGCAAACCCCACTGAGGATGAAATACGGCGTGCACCAAGTTCCAGGAGGACACTGCAGAGATCAGCTGCAGGCACACTTCATTATGTGTTGTTATGAATGTCTTGGAAGGAGGCTGTAAACCTATTCTGCTAATTAGATCTGTAGATGAGGTAAACAGGGTGGTGTCACAGACCCTGGTGAGGAAGAGACATAGTACAGAACAGCTTAGAGAGTAGAAAGATGGACAGGAAATGAACAAATGAGATCAGCCTGGAAAAGTAGAAATGTGCATCTGGAGAAATACATAATTTGAAAAACAGAGAGGTACTTAAAGGAGGGTCATACTTGGAAAGCAACAGTGGTAAATAGGGCTTGGAGTGGATATCAGTCCTGGATACGTTTGTAACGTGACAGAATCATAATACTGAGGCTTAGTGTTCATATAGCCTTTTGCATTCTTTTTTTTTTTTTTTTTCAAACGGGGCATTTCCATGATCTCATTTGGTCATCAGCTTAAAGATGTTGGAAGCAAATAATTTGTTCTCTATTAAAGAGATGAAGAGAAGGTAAATGAATTGCTTGAGATCAAACAGTTGTTCATAAAATGGATATGGCTAAAACTTGGTCTCTTGCCTCCTTGTTCTTTTTCTCTTTTCACAGTGGTGCCTTGTCATTATGTCTTGGATCTCACAATAGTCATTGTTTGTGGCTCAGCAGTTACCTGTGTCTTTCGGATACTGTGCACCATTTTATTTCATTTGAGACTGAGCTTAGTGTGACTGAAGCTTTGATGAGGGCATGGATCCCAACCACCCCACCCCTATATAAGTAGGATGAAGTGAGACAGCATGTGACGGATGGCAGACCTCTGGATGAAGGGTCAGAACCCTACACTGATGCTGTCATTAACTATGGGCTCAGGGGTGCACAAACCATGTGCCTACTCTAGTCTCATATGTTTCATATGTAGGACTGAGTTGATAGCTATGGTCTCATGGAGTGATCTCTTTGAAGATCTAAGAAAAAAAGAAAAGAAGCTAGTGCAAATAGAGATGGAGACTGAGAAGCTTGAGAAGTAGCGGGGGTGGGGTGGGGGTGGGATGAAACGGGAGGATACAAGATACATGAAGACACCTGGATTGAGAACACTTAATTAGCACGTGGCAAACAGACAGACTTAAGTTTTCAAGGATCACCTTTACAAAATATATCTCACTCTATTCTCCTATACTCTTGTTACAGATTTCCTATCTTAAAGTTCACTGTCACTGTTTTCTTTTCCTTGGTAATGGTGTATGAGTGTCTGTGCACCCTCATCAGTCCCTTTTGTGTGGACAGCAGGTAAGATTCAGTGCCGTAGACATCTTTCTGGATTCTGCCAAGATCACAGTGGTCCTTTTTCTCTGAGAAATGCCCGCGTGTCCACATGGGTGGGCTCCTTGCAGCCATGTGTATGTGGTGAGTCCTCCATCTCTTCTCCATTGGTGAGTAGATTGTAGAGTCACAATGGACTCGAGAAGAGTCAATAAGATTTTTTCCAACTGGGAACTGGAACCCAGAGATACTCATTTTATTCTCTTAGTGTGATTAGAATGGATAAATACGGAGTGGCCAAATGTTTAGAGAAAACCTGTAGCTAATGTAAATAGAACTGCATGCAGGACTGTGAGGCCTCAGAAGGTAAAAGTATCTGTGGCTGACGGATCCTGATTCCAGCCTGTCTGGATACTTACATACTTGAATCCTTTTAATCCAGTCTCTCTTTTTCAAAAAATTGTTTTACTGCCTTTGTTATCTTTAACTTTTTAACTAAGAGCCAACCTAAGTGATATCATGTGAACATGTAAATGAGTCTATTCAGAACTTTCTGCCACTTCAGCCAACCCAGTATCCGTCAGGATTCTGTTCTCAAGTAGGGTTTACATTTGGTTCAAGTTTTTTTATGCATATATGTATGTATGCGTGCATAGATGTAAATATGTATGTTAGCATATATATTATCCAAGGCAATCCTTCAACAAACATCTCATGGGTGCCTTCATCTGTATGCTAGGCACTGTGCTGGCCCTGGGAATATAATGCTGAGTTGTATCAGAGCCCCACCCCCTCCTCAAGGAGCCTGGGGAAGATGGCCAGTTAAACAGATAAACAGTAGGTTACCTACTCTATAAACCCAGTGCTGGAGGCTGGCACAGGCTCTGGGAAACACCAGGGGACACTGAGAAGATGCCACGGAAAGCTTTCTGGAAGAGAGAAAGGCTGAGTCTTTAAGAATTGTTTGGAGTTTTTCAATTTAAGAAAGGAGACAACTGTTTCTGGCAAAAGGTCTGACGTGGACAAGTGCTTGGAGGCAAGGAACAGCGTGATGTGAGTGAAGAGCTCCTCATTCCTAGGGTTACCAGGACCTAACATGCAAGTCAGGAATGAAGAAAGGTGAAGCCACAGAGGTGAGCAGAGGCCAGGTTGGGGGGTAGTTTGTGCATGACATGTAGACTCTCAGACTTCAGCCTCAGAGTACTGGGGAATGATTGGCAGCCTGCAGCTAAGTGGGGAAGTGACATTCAAGATGACACCTGAATGATAAGAAGGACACCAAGTGGCTAAGGTTGATCCAAAGAGAGGGAGCCGACAGGACAAAAGCATCCAAGATGGAGGCCCAGGTTTCTGGTTAAGATGACCAGGTAAGACAAGGTATCACCGGCTGCACTACTAAGCATGGAGAAGGTGCAGAAAGTTCTGGAACCTATCTGAGACATGCTGAGTGTCCTAGTTTCCCTAGAAAACAGATTGGCAAGGAATAACATGCCAACCATTCATCAAGAGGATGCTCTTGAGATCACTACCAGTGGAAGGGAAAGGAAGGGAAGGAAACCGAATTGGGCCAACGAAGTTGCAGCCTCGCTGTTCAAAGAGAGAATGAACCTCCAGCTCTGTTCCCAATTTGGATAAAAGGGTCAGGCACTCGGTACTAGTGTGGACCACCCCTGTCCCCAGAGCAGTGTCCTCTCAGGAAAGAAGGGTCTTCTTAGCTGAAGCAGTAGTGTTGAAAGGTGGTTGACAACTGAGAGTATCTGCCACAGGCACTTGCAACATCTGGGATCATAAGCCCTTTTCCCAAAGGGGGATGTGGGCCATGCACCGCAGGGAGTGAGGTGGAGGGACATACCTGTGCCTCACTCACAGGGACACCTCTAGTGTGCAGCTGGATGTATGAGCCTGAAGCTGAGGAGCAAGGGCTGGCTAGAGGTAAGGTTTGGGAAGACGATGTCTTATTAGTGATGTGAAATGCATGAATTTGGGGGGGTCATGCACACTTTTGAGAACTTGAAGAAAAAAAATAGATACACCCTCTCCAGGAAACTATTTGTTTGGCTCTCTTTGGAGTGGGTTCAGTTAATAACTTAGGTCACTTAGTAACACTCTGTGCCCTGAGCAGCATCATGCAATTTTTTAATCAATCTGAGTAATTAATCCTTTTTCTTAGGGCATTCACAGAACATCAGGTACTCCCCATCCCATGATTTCACCACTTGCTCACACCATATGAGTTAACCATGTTATCCCCATGTTGGCAGAGGAGGAAAGTGAGAATTTGTCCAGGGACACCACAGTGAGTACAAGGCAGAGCCAGACTTGAAATAGCCATCTATGTGACCAGCAGAGTTGATCCAGAATTCCATTTCTGAGCTCCATGGCAGGCTCTCTGTGCTCCCTCTTTGGCACTCTCAGGGTACCAGAGAATTCTTCCCAACTAGGGAGGAGAACAGTTGACCCAAGGACTGGGTCAAGCAGGTTGATTGGTATCACCTCTGGTGGCCATCTGTGATGTAGAGACCTGCATTGCTGGGGAAGGAAATTACTGCTGACATCTCCAGCACTGGGGGTGCCACTGGCCAAGTTTCCCAGGGTGCTGTGTTAGCTTGAGGGTGCCCCAGCGGTCATGGGTTTTGTTCGAGAGGAAGAACAGCCAATACCCCTGTTCTGTCATTAACTGTGGATGATTGGGTGCCTCAGATATTTTTCTCATGTGTGGATGTCATCGTAGAGAGTAGAGGGGCTACCTTGTGTTCCCAAGATAATTGGCTAGTTATTGTCTATTTTACTTGAAAAAAATTTCATGTGAGTGTCATTGGTTCTGTCTGTACTTCCAAGAGTTTTTTAAATTTCCTAATCCCCTTCACCTATTTTGCCCGCCCCCGCCCCCCCCCACCCGGCAACCATCACTTTGTTCTCTATTTATGGGTCTGTTTTTGCTTTTTGTTTATTTATTCATTTGATTTTTTTTTAAGATTCCACATAGAAGTGAAATCATATGGTATTTGTCTTTCTCTGTTTTAGTTATTTCACTTAGCATAATGTCTTCTAGGTCCATCCATGTTATCTAAATGGCAAAATCACAGTCTTTTTTATGGGTGAATAATATTTCATTATATATATATATATATATATATACCATCTCTTCTTCATCCATTCATCTATGGGGGAACACTTGGGCTGCTTCCATATCTTGGCTATTGTAAATAATGCTGCAGTAGACATAAAGTGCATATATTTTTTCAAGTTAGTGTTTTGTTTTCTTTGGGTAAATACCAATATGGAATTACTGATCGTATGGTATTTCTCTTTTTAATTTTTGAAGAAACAACCATACTGTTCCACAGGGGCTGCACCAGTGTACATTCCCAACAACAGTGCACGAACATTTCTTTTTCTCCACATGCTTGCCAATATGTATTACTTCTTATCTTTTGGAGCCCAGCCAATGTGACAGGTATAACGTGATCTCTGATTGTGGCTCTGATTTGCATTTCCCTGATAATTAGCGATTGATGTTGAGCTTGTGTCTGTTGGCCATCTGTATGTCTTCTTTGGAAAAATGTCTATTCAGATCCTCTGCCCCTTTTTCAATCAGATAATTTGTTTTTTAGTGTTGAGTTGTATAAATTCATTGTATATTTTGGATGTTAGCCCCTTATTGGATATATCACTTGTAAATATTTTCTCCCATTCATTAGGCTGCCTTTTTGTTTTGTCAGTGATTTCCTTTGTTGTGCAAAAGCTTTTTATTTTCAAGTAGTCCCCATAGTTTATTTTGCTTTTGTTTCCCTTGTCTGAGACATATCTAGAGAAGTGTTGCTAAGGCCAGTGTCATAGAAATTACTGCCTATCTTTCTTCTAGGAATTTTATGGGTTCAGGTCTCACATTCAGGTCTTTAATTCATTCTAAGTTTATTTTTGTGTATGGTGTAAGAAAGTGGTCCAGTTTCATTCTTTTGCATGTTGCTGTCCAGTTTTCCCAACACCATTTGTTGAAGAGACTGTCTTCTTCCCATTGTATATTCTTTGGCTCCTTTGTTATTGATTTAAAACAATTTTTAATGTTTATTTATTAAAATTTTGTTAATGTTTTAATTTTATTTTTGAGAGAGAGACAGAGTGCGAGCAGGGGAGAGGCAGAGAGAGACAGAGACACAGAATCTGAAGGAGGCTCCAGGCTCTGAGCTGTCAGCACAGAGCCCGACTCGAGGCTGGAACTCACAAATGGTGAGATCATGACCTGAGCCGAAGTCAGATGCTTGAGCTTAAGCTACTAAGCCACGGAGGCACGCCTAATATTTATTTATTTTTCAGAGAGAGACAGAGTGTGAGCGAGGCGGTGCGGGGGGTGAGCAGAGAGAGAGGGAGACACAGAATCCCAAGCAGGCTCCCGGCTCTGAGCTGTCAGCACAGAGTCCGATGTAGGGCTTGAACCCACAGACTCTGAGGTCATGACCCGAGCTGAAGTCTGAAACTTAACTGACTGAGTCACCCAGGAGCCCCCAGGCTGTTAATTCTAAAGTCAAACAATTTGAAATGAATTCAGAAAATCTAACAGTATTTTTCTAATTCATTTTCTGGTTCTTCCTGCTTATGTTCACTGTCCTCAATGAAAAATGTGTACCTGGACCTTCAAAACTGACCAAACATTCTGCTTAGTTCCAGGTCACCAATTGATGTCCTGAGGTCAGAAATCCAGGGTTTCATTTGGGATCAGTGTATAGAGGTGAGCAGTCCAATAAGGAAGTACTCATTTGTTGACTTTCCAGTTATATGCAAAAGGAGCCTCTTTTTCATTCAACAGCTCCTTTGGGAATTTGCTTAGAGAAACCTGTGACTAGACCCTCAAGCATATGTTTCTGCCATTCCTACTTCTCTGCAAAGATAGGGATCCAGAGGCCGATGAGGCCCCATAGCCCTGGAGCACTTGCTATGACTGAATACAGGAAACCAGAGGGAAAACCCCCAAAAGACGGGCAGCCAAAGTCCCTTCCTGGAGAGGGTTAGGAAACCTGGAAAATATAAACTGTGGTTGCCACCATACATTTGGGGGCCAGTTTGCTATGTGAGCCTCCATCCAAGACTGAGTCTCATATCCCTCATCTGAGAGTGAGCCCTTCTGCTCTACAGGGAGAGGTCTAAATCCAATCTTATGTGTTTCCATTCAGCCCAAGGGTGAAACTGACTGCACTTAACCTTAGATTCTGCATCTCCAGTCACTCTTTCACACAGGCTTTTAGCACACGCGCAGCCTGGTAGTTCCGGGATTCAGTCTTGTGGTTTAGGGCGCAGTGGGAATGGAGCGGGGTGGGGGTGGTGAGCCAGGGAGGAGGAGGTAGTTCCCTGGAGATAACTCAGTGCTCTCTCAATTCTGGACAAGCACCAAAGACTGCTTTGGAAAAACGAAACAAAACAAAAACAACAACCCTCACCTTTGAGGCACAGAGTCCCTGTTCTCTAGTGCCTAAATAACACAGGAATCTCCAAATGATCTAATATCAGAAATTCACATGACGATACGCCAGGCAGGTGGCATAAGAGAAGCCAACGCTCTGTCAAGGAAAAGGAAGCAGCAGACATAAATAATGGGAGAGTACATGTTCTATCCAAAAGGCAGCCGGTATTTGACTCTAGCTGATGGGCACCAGTGTGTATCTGGAAGCACGGAATTACCAAGTTTTCCAATTAAAATAATTTTTTTAATGTTTGTTATTGAGAGAAAGAGAGACAGAACATGAGTGCGGGAGGGGCAGAGAGAGACAGAGACACACACACACAGAAGCCGAAGCAGGCTCCAGGCTCTGAGCTGTCAGCACAGAGCCCAACAGGGGGCTCGAACCCATGAAGCACAAGATCATGACCTGAGCCATCGTCAGACGCTTAACCAACTGAGCCACCCAGGTACCCCAAAGTTTTCCAATTTTTAAAGATATCTAAATTTGAGTGTGAAATCTGTGCTTTTAAAAATACTGGCTAAATAAAAAAAATTGTCATTCCACATATAGATTCATTTAATACCAGCCTTACTTTGCATATTGGGTTTCCTGGGAAGCAGATTCTGAGAAGGGTAACATGCAGGAAGTTTATTAGGGAGTGTTCCTGAGATCAGCATCTGTGCAAGGGAAGGGAAGGGGATGGTTGGCCAGAGGGGGAAGTTGAACTGTGACGTGGTCTACAAGGCTTTAGCTAACCTGACAGGCTTTGGAGTTGTTACCCTTTTGTGGCTAGGAGGCCAGACCTTTCTATGCTCACATTAACCAATTACTGGATCAGGCTGCCCTTGGGGGTAGGGATGGGGTTACCTGAGACAAGGGCAGTTTCCAGAAAGGGCTGATGGCTGAAGGATGAGAGCACCTGGAGGACCGAGTCCTTCCATCCTAGATGGGAGGGAGGGGGCTGGGTGGAACTTCATCATGTCTACTATAGACCTCTCCTCGAACTGCCCACATTCATTTCGTTGTGTAAGTTCTGGAATCACCAACTCTAGTACCTATTGGTGTGCCTGTTCTTTTGGGGGTGTCAGGACCTTTTTTCCCACAGCCAGTCTTAGAGCCCCAATAATACTCATTATTGTCCTCTACTGATCATTCTAGATTCTCCTCATTCTTAGCTCACTCTTCCCTGGTCCAGCTGGTTTGGTTGGTGTTAGGACATGGACCCTCATCTCCGAGGGGTAAGAGTCCCTGGTCACTATGCCCTTCTCAGGTTATGGCTGATGTACTTGTCTATTTACTGTCAAGACTAGGCAAGGTGTACCTACAAGAACCCATGTGGATTATTAGGGTGTCATACGTACTCTTCCCCGCACCCATTGTGTAACAGCAGCCCTACCTCCTCCTGATAATCTGGGTCCTATAAAGATGTGGCTTCTTTCCATCCCTGTTTAGTCCCCGGGCAGAGAAAGGTCCATGTGCCCCATAGCAGCAGGAACTTACCGTTCAGTAGGACTCTTGCTATGCCCCCTGGTGGAAAGGTTCCGCCTCTGGTGAAAATACATGAGACAACTCAGAGTTGCAGGGATGTGAAGCACAAATTTCCCACTTGGGTCCCTGGGAGTGATGGTCAAAGGCATCACTCTTGCTTCTTCCCCTTGGTTCTTGGATTCATGTAATCTTCTTTTTGGGACATAGTACCTTATAAAGGGCACTGATTTAAAATTTACAATGCATCCTGGAGGATGGTGCCTCATCCTTGCAAGGAATCATCTCTGAATTGGTGCTGTCGTTGTGCCTTCAGGAGACCATCCCTCCGCGTTTAAGATGGCAGCCTCTAGGTGAGGCAGTATTTGATATAACTACTGCATCTTGCAGTCACATGACCTTTCATGCTCCTTATTTGCTATCAAATAGGTCCCTTAGTCTGATGTGATGTTATGGAACCCGTGTCTGTGCATCAAATGCTCGTTAGTGTTGAACTGAGGCTCTAGCAGCAGCAGAGGCAAATCGATTCCCAGAATAAGTGTTCATTTCTGTAAATAATGTGTCTTCACTGCATGAAAAGAGTCACTGTGTCTTCCAGTGTGAAAGGTATCCAGTGTAGTCAGCTTGTCACCCTTGG
The DNA here is from genome assembly GCA_028646485.1 of Cryptoprocta ferox. Lineage (NCBI taxonomy): Eukaryota > Metazoa > Chordata > Mammalia > Carnivora > Eupleridae > Cryptoprocta > Cryptoprocta ferox. The sequence goes on along the minus strand of CM053572.1, from coordinate 34,877,713 downwards.
GTGTGTGGATCTTTGAGGGCGGTGCCATACTGAGGAGGCCGTGTTGGTTTCTGTTGCTGGCAGGATGGACATTTGACAGCATCGTAGTTTAATCAGCACCTATGGGTAGGTATTGGTTCCCCCACAGTCTCTAACCACGTTGCTCTGTCTACTCCAATCATGTGCCCATTGTACCAACCCTGGGTCGGTTGACGATGGAGCCTGGCTGATGTCAACTGACTGATGTCATTTCTTCTACCTTTTTCTTTAGTTCCTCTTCTGTGATCGACGAGTGTTCCTAGAGCGCCAAAATAACCTCTCTCGGGCTTTTCTGATCACTTAGGACATATCTTGCCAATGGATGCACAAAACAAACCGAGATAAAGCACAGATGCTTACAGTTCAGAGCAATGGCATCTTGATGCTGAGATGCTGAGTGTAGTTCCCAGGCAAGGAGCTTAGCGATGCCACTCTTTGCCGCTCAGTGTGCACATTGCCTCTCTCACACCTCGCTGCCAAACAGATGCTGAATGCTACTGTCACCTTTTTGTTTTTTCATAGAAGCAAAAATCCTCTTCCGATTTCTTTTGGTTAGCAAAAACAGGTACTAAAATAGGTCTTTCGTGATAGCAAAGTGGTGTAACATGAACTTTCACAAATTGGGGCATACCTGTATCCCCAGTGCCATGGGATTGATAGCGTCCTATGGCTAAAGTGGGGCTGTCAGCACTGCACCAAAGATCTTCAGAGAGCCATTTCCTGCTGCAGGCATCACTCAGAGCTCACAGCTTTTCATATAAATGGGCTGTAAAAGCATTTCCAGCTATGCAAAAGCACCAGGCTTTGTGCTTTTTTCTTTGCAGGAGGAGTTGTCCAGTGCAGTAATTTGTTCTTTACTCTAGAGGAAGTGCTGTGGCATGTCCTGGTTCATGGGACTCCTAAAATTGTCGGCTCCCTGAAGCTTTGTGGCCTTTATCTCATACTCTCTAAAGTTCATGTGTTTTTTGTGAACACTCTATAGCTCATGTGTTTTACCGAAGCCTTTGGTGAACTTGTCGCTTCTTGTTCATCTCATCAGTTTTGCATGATGTCATCAAAAGAGTGTACCAGCCTGATGATCTTCAAGATGTCCGGACAGTCTAGATCTTTTCAGACTGTATTATAACAGAGGGAAGGATAATTAACATAACCCTGGGGTCAGACTCTTCATGTGTATTATCATAGGTTTCAAGTGCGTGCATATTGCTTTGCTCTTCTTTTCTGATAGGGTTGGACAAGAACTCATTGGGTAGTTTGGTGGCTGTGTACCACGTACCTAAGGCCATGACAGTATGTTCTAGAGAAATATCACAATGTCTTCTGTTTGGACTGTTAATTGATTGAGTTATGCATTGGTCTTTGCCTGGATTTTGTAGTATTCAGACTAGTAAACTAAATGACTATATAATGGGGACTCCCGGCCCCATAGCATTTTGGTCTCTAAGGGTGTAGCTGAGCTCTGGATGCAAAACGTTTTTTTAAATTTGCTCTCTTGATTTAACATCTTGGGGTAGAGGTGGGGAGCAGTTTTACAGCCTTCTACTTGGTCTTCCCAACTTTATTGCTGTTACCTCACAGGCTAAGTAACCAATGTGGAAGTGTGCTAATTGCCATATTTGGCCATTCCAATTAACGAATAGAGGTGTGTGACAATGACCAGTAGGTGGATCTGTAAAACTAATGGGCCAAAGGTAAGCCTGAACTAGACCAGGAGTCCATTTATTGCCTGGCCTTAGCATGCTTTCCCTCTAACAGAGGAGCTATGTTGATGCCCCGTGTCTGGGTATCAATGTCAGCTGGGAACTCGTATCCATCTGCCTTCCGTATGTTTAGGGTCATGTTCCCCACTTTACCATGGCATTAGCATAGGACCCTTGAGGAAGGACAAATGACTAGAGGAATCATTACCATATGTACTGGTCATGGTGTTGCAGGATCTTTCCTCATGATGACCCAGCTTCTCCTTCAGTTAACATTTTGGAAGCCTCAAAACTAGGTCAGATCTAGAAGTAGGCATGAGATTAGGACTTTTTAGTGGAGTGACTGCCTTCAGCCTTCTTATCATCCATCCTTGGTTCATTTTAATTACTACCTCTTTTAGTTTCCTACTGCACTTGTAGCAGATGTGACCTCACCTGTGTGTCTAACATGTGTTGGGCCAGAGATGGAGATGAACACACAGTAATTTATCCCCCCACCCTCCCTACCTTACCCCTAACCCTAACCAGTGTGGTCCTGCCTGTGGTTTTGCAATGAACTACCATCAAAGCTTATGAAGACTGGAGGCCTCTACTGAAGAAATGAATGAGAAACTCTATCCAGAGAGAAGTAGGTTTACATACCTTCCTCAGGCTGGTATAAGTATGATTTTGGAATAAGTCTGTGGGAATATTTTGTGTGTGTCTATAATATATTATTTTTCTTTTTTTGGCTTATGTGTATCAAAGGTAGAATTGTTTGTCAAGTTATTTCTGTGTATTTAGTGTATAAACATCTAATAATAGCAGGTAAATCACCACCTTGATTTTCATTCTGAGATACTGGAAGTACATGACTAAGATTTCCTTTGTTTGACCTGGGGATAAAATTAATGGACCCAAATGACTTAATGGGCAGTTGTGAGGTTAAATGTGTATTTTTACTAACATTAGAATAGCCTGTACATTTCACAAAGGCCTAGTGTGTGGTTTTTGCCCCTTCAGAACTCTTTCTGTATTTGTTTTAGAAGTATTTTTTCCCCTCCATCCTTCACATCAGGACCAAGGGAAATGTTTCCCCATATTAATATAGCAAAATATAAATTTGTTTTTAAAAAAGTAGAAAATATTTTCAATGGTCAGAACCACGTAAATGGCTAAGCACTTATTTTAGATACTTCGGAGATTAAAAGGAAGGGAGAGAATATTCTTGACTTTCCCCTCTATTCAATGTGTTTTCTATTTCATGAATTCTACTCTATTTCAAGTATTGTGGAAGAGTTGGGGGCTGCAAAAATAAATAAGACATAATCCCTGGCATGAACAAGTTTGGAAAATCAGAACAGTGAAAGTCATGGCAGAATAGTCATGTCATGCCATCTAATTAACTTGTTTTGTGCCAAAAGTTTTATGTGAGTGATCTTATTTAACCTTCAATATTTTCACTATCTTACATCTCTCTATACACTGATGCCTTCCCTTCTTGCTTAACCAGCCTAGATCCCATACTTCATTCTCAGTTCCTTGTGGAGGAACCATCTTTGCTCTTTGCTATGGGCAGGACCTCCATTTGAACACTAGATGTCCCCTGTGTTGCCCATTCGCAAATGATAGGGCTCTTGTCCCAATTCTCTCCCAGCATCTTGAAGTTTCCTCTCAGCCTACATGTAAGTTTCCACCTACAGCCATGCTGTTATTTCTCTCACATGAGATTCCACTCTCTCTCTCTGTTACTGCTCCATTTCCCTGTCTCCATTTGCAGTAAAATCCACTGAGAGAGGTGTCTATAGTAGATGTGTCCAATTTTCACTTTGATGGTCTCTTGGAAACGCTCCCATCAGTTTTCACCCCCGAGACTTCATTAGGACTGTGCCGGTACACATACAAATATAGTAGGTACTCAGTAAATATGACTTGAAGAATTTAATATATGGTCCCCAGAAAACCACTGTGAGGTGGCTGTTAAGATACTCATTGTATAGGTGCTCCGGTCAAGGCCCTTATCGGCCTTGACAGTGTTTTCATGCATGGATTAATTCTTACTTCTCTAGCAGCATTTAACAAAGTGAACACGTTCTCCTCTTTGAAATAGTTTAGATTCTTGACCTTCTGAACACCATGCTCCTACCGTGTACCGTCTGTCTCACTGGCCACTCCCTCCACTTCTGGTTGCTCATTTCTCCTCAGGACGCTAGCTTCCTCAGACCTGTCTGCTCTCTGTCTCCCTCACTTCATTGGTGGTCTCCCCCAGGACTGTTAAATAATACCTAGAGGCTGACACCTCCCAAATGGGTGCCTCGGGTCCAGATCTTCCCTTAGCTTTCCAATCCCGGATACTCACCTGCCTGCTCAACGTTCCACTTTGATATTTAATAGGAATGTCCACAGACCTATTCCCAATCTTTCCCTCAATGCTATTCTTCCCACTTTTTCCCTGTCTCAGTGAGGTACACCTTCATCTTTTCAGTTGCTCAGTCCCACAAATTTAGTGTAATTCTTGATTCCTCTTTTTCTCACACTCCGGTCAAAAGTCCGCCAGCAGGGGCGCCTGGGTGGCTCAGTCGGTTAAGCGTCTGACTTCAGCTCAAGTCATGATCTCGCAGTTTGTGAGTTCGAGCCCCGCGTTGGGCTCTGTGCTGACAGCTCAGAGCCTGGAGCCTCCTTCAGATTCTGTGTCTCCCGCTCTCTCTGCCCCTCCCATGCTCATGCTCTGTCTCTCTGTCTCTCACTAATAAATAAAAATGTTAAAAAATTAAAAAAAAAAAGTCCATCAGCAGATTATTGTTGGCTTTACCTTGAGCTGTATCTGATACACGTCCATTTCTCACTGCTTCTCCTGTTACTGTTTGGTACAAGCTACCATCACCTCACCTGGCCTTCTGTGACCTCTGTATGTAAAATGACAGCCAAAGCTCAAGACACTGGAATGACTTTCATTTTCCCACCCCTGGTTTATTTATCCTCCGCATACTTCCTACCACTTTAAACACTATATATTGTCATTTTTAACCATTGACTTGTCCCTTTACTAAAATGTAAGTTTCAAGAGGGCATGGATTTTGTCTATTTTATTCAAATATTTGTATTCCCAATGTCTGGGAGCCTATACTAGATAATCAATCAATCAATCAATCAATAAGGACGAAGATCCCTCTGTTTCCAAATGCAGATCCTTAAACAAGACACCATTCTTAGTCCCTAGTTTTCCCTCTTAACCCATTATCAGTTGTTTTTTAAATTTTTAAATTAACACAAGGCTCTTGATCTCATACATTCTGATGGCAGCTCCTTTCAAAGGCACAGTGCTCTAATCGTTGCTCAGGCACCAAATCTATTTTACTGAATCATGTGTTGCCTTAGAGTTTTGTGACTGTATCATATTAGCAAAGGGATTTCCTCACCAGCTTGGATTCGCCTGCTCTGAAATCTGGAATCAGGAGACCCTAAGAAGGCTTAGAGAATCAAAAATAGATACTCTTAAATCTAGATTCTAACCACATGCCCTTTAGCTGTAGAAACATTTTTATTCCTTCTATTGACTCTTTCTTCAGACACAATTTAAAAATCATAAGGTCACTCCCCTAATAATTATTGAGCAATTTCTATGGGCAGAGTCCTGTTTCACACACTAAGGATAAATAAAACCAATACATTCCCTGCCGTTGAGAAGCTTACACTCCAATGATGGGGAGGAGAATACTCAATGTAAATATATAATATAGATAAATTAATATACATATGGTGAAAAGTACCATGAAGATAAAGCAGGTAAGAAAGGGCACCAATAAGTGCCTTATTTTGGAGTAAGGGTTTAATGTAAACTCCATAAGATCTGGGACATTATTATTATTCATCTCTATAATACTGGTACCTGGAAAAGTATTAGTGTGTAGTAAGCTCAAGATAAACATCATATGAATATTGTGAAAAGGAATGGCTAAATGAATGATGGAAGACACCCAGGGAGGAGGTTACTGCAGTAGTCCAAGGATGCATGATGGTGGCTAGGCACAGGAAGAAGCTTTGCAGAGTAAGAGATCTTAATATTGTCAAATGACATGAAGAAGACGACTTACTAACTAGTGTGATGTCCTTTGTTCAAGGGAAAATAATCCATAGATTGGGGGAGTACAGTGCCTCACAAGCAGTGAAGCACACTTCCTGAAGGATTTTGGGCAAGTGTGAGTTTTAGAGAGAGTTAGAAGAAGCACTGTGGAGGGGCGCCTGGGTGGCTCAGCCAGATAATCATCCAGCTTTGGCTGAGGTCATGATCTCACAGTTTGTGGGTTCGAGCCCTGCATCGGGTTCTGTGCTGACAGCTTGGAGCCTGGAGCCTGCTTCAGATTCTATGTCTCCCTCTCTCTCTGCCCCTCCACTACTCGTGCTCTGCCTCTCTTTCTCAAAAATAAATAAACATTAAAAAAAATGCACCATGGAAATAGGGCACGGTTGACTAGGGATTTCCTTATAATACTAGCAGGTCCTATATTCTAGGATAAAGTAAGCTAGCTAAACTGGGTTGGAGGATTGGGATGGATGTTTGTTAGGTTTCCTTGACTGGTGTTTCTTCCCGTAAGTGGAAGCTGACTTAGGTTTAGATTTGTGACATTGTCCTGGTCACTGGAGCAGCCTCCATTTTGTGGGTCTCAATACATGAATTAACTTTATCAATCCGGTTATACTTAAGAGACAGAACCAATAGCGATTCCTAAAAGACTGGATATGGAGCGCAAATTGGATGGATTGAAGGAGAAGAATCAAGGATGATGCCACGACTTTTGCCTGAGTAACTCAAATAAAGTAGCTTTGATTGAGGTGTGGAAGTTTACCAATATGGTAGGTTTGGTGGCCAAAATTAAGTTTCTTTGGGGCCATAAATTGTCTCTGTGTGTCTCCTTTTCCTTTTCTCATAGTTTCCTGAGATACCTAAAGCCAACCAAGCACTGCTGTGTATCCAAGGAAAACCATTCAGAGTCATTCTACTGTGGAAAACATCCATGCTGGTTCCACTCCTCACTCTCCTGGCCAGACACAGAGGCATCCTGTGTTGGGAGCTGCCTTTCTTATTCAAAGACAGGCCTAGCCAAGGGAGGCTTTTTCCTTCAAACTCATCTTGGACACTTTCTTTTGATTTAAGAAAGAAAAAGATGATTGAGAGGACAACAGAGGGGGAAAAATAGTGTTTGTTGTACATTTCTGATTGTAGCAACAGCTTGAACCGATTAGCTGGTTATTATGCATTCCTGTGCCTGGCTTGTCACTCTGGAGAAACGCATCGCAAGTACAAGTCCATTCTCCATGGCCTCTAGCATGCAAACATGACCTCAAAGAGTTCTAATTTGAAACAACACACACACACACACACACACACACACACGTGATCAAAAATATGGCATATATCTATTTAGTAGAGAGTGTTCTGGATTATAATGATAGGAACACAGGAGACAAATAGGACGTAAGAAAGGGAAAGAAACTCTTAATACTAAAACAAGAAAAAAGGGCAGTGGTATTTCCTTAGGATTGTAAATATCCCCTACATATTTTTGCTTTTCTTAAGAACTTGCAAGAACACTTCCCCCAAGTTGCGACATCTTTGGGAAGTATAGAGAGAGCTGTGCAGGGTTTCATAGTATGTAGTTAATTCTCTTTTTACCCTGTTCTAAATATAATCCTGCTCATTTGCATGCCAATCCCCAGAATGCTTTGTAATTTCACAACTCTTGGCTAGTGGTCTCAGCATAAGAACAAAGCAAAATGTTTTGGGCGTGACTTTGGCCTTAAACCCTGCTTAGGCTTTGCAAAAGAGTAGGTGACGTGACTTTGCCTGGCATTCATCTTTCTAGCCAGAGTATCACAGAAATAAAGTGGGAACGGCTGTGGACTTTTCCTGTGAAGACTGCATTCAGTCCAGCTATCCATGAATAACCAGAAGCTTGGATTAACTCACTTGAGAGGAGAGTGTGTTTCAAGGGGCTTGCTCTCCCCTTCCTTTATGTGACCCGGCTGTTCATTTTAGGTTTACGGAAAGCTTAAGCCAGAGTATTCTGTATCCTCTTCCAGTGGATGCTTTATATAGTTCTTCTATTTCAGAGAAAGCCTTCAATTTAATGGAAAGATGACCAGAAGTGTGGTCACTGGCTTGCCTTATAGAAATGTGAGTTTCAGATCCCTAACAGACCTAGTTGTGCATAGTGACATCTGCAGAATATTTAGTAGGCCATTAGCAATGACAGCTGAGGAGTGGGGATGGTAAGAGATTGGTCTTGAAAGGGTTTTTACAGTTCTCCCCTAGCAAGCCATTTTTGTTATTTAAATGATGTTTGGAATCATTTTTAAGGAGAGCTGAGCGACCACCGGTTAGCCCCCACCCATAAAGGCCCCTCCAAATATGTCTCCTTTGGCCATTTAATTTTAGTGAGTAGCTGAAGGACGATATATTCCCACGTCCAAAGGCCGTATTTTTGTGAGCAATCACATACTGACTTGTCTGTCAGCTCTGCCAAAAGTAAACCCGGGATTTTGATCAGCGCACATTACCCAGGGGAAGCAGCAGTAGTGCGCACACATCCATGGTTGCACACCAGTAATGTGCCAGGGCCTTCCACGTACAGGTGTTTTCTGCTCTTTACTCACAGCACAGCCGTAATGCTCTTCCATGGATTCCGAGAGCCGGGCAGCGGAACTCCCGTGAAACATACTATTTTGAGACTATTTTTAAAATACAGAGAACAGTTGATGGTAACTGACACGAGAGCCCCTCGTAGCCCTGCGAGAGTCAGTGGTTGCTTTACATTTTCCGATACGTATGGCCAGCGTCTCAGGACAGCAGCTGGCTGGCTGGGCTGCGCAAAGCGTGAGCAGGTCTCGGCTTTCTCGGGGTTTGCGCCGCGGGTTTACACCCGCAGCTACCGGCAGAGGCGGCCCTTCGCCGTAACAAAGACGGCGCCGCCGCCTGCCGCCCGCGCGAAGGAGGAGAGCGGCTCTGCGGGAGAGTAGTCAGGGGCCATCCCCTGTCCGAAATGAGGATCTGGATGGTAGGAAACCGGACCGGGGGATGGCCGAGGGCGTTGGTGCTTCCTGGGGCTCGGCCCCAGAAGCCGGGGTGGGGGGCGAGGGGGGAGATGCTCGCCCTCCTCTTCCTCCACCCGGGACTGCAGCATCCACGCCCCGAAAAGTCCCTCGCGCCCCCTGGTGGCTGTGAGCAGGCTGGCTCCGCCGCACTCGTAAGTCACCAAAAAAAAGCAAGAAAAAGAAAAAGTGGGTGAGGCAGATGCAAAGAGGGAAATCAATAGGGATAAGAGGGAAGAGGGAGGAGTCGCGGAGCAGCCATTCTGGTCTCACGGGGTCCCAGCTGGCACGGCAGAAGAAAAAAAAAAAAAAAGCCCGGGCGTGAACGCGAGTGGAGGAGGGTGTGTGTAGCGGGGGGGTCGGGGGTGAAAGGGGGACCGGGGAGATTTACTATTGTCTCTGGCAGCCGCCGCGGGAGCCCGGGAGGGGGGCGGAGGCGAGAGGAGGCGGCGGCCGCGGCCAGCGCACCATTCGCTCCACCTGATCTCCGGCGCTGCGCGCTGAGGACCGCGCGGGCGAGCAGGAGCAGGAGCAGAAGGAGGGAGGGAGGCAACTGCTGCAGCCACCGCCGCCACCATGTCCTACCAAGGCAAGAAGAACATCCCGCGGATCACGGTGAGTGGGGCTCCGGGCGCCGCCGCCTGCGTCTCTCGCTCGCTCGCTGCCCTCTGCGCCTCAGGCGGGGCGCCTTGGATCCCGCCGGCTTCCCCGGTCCGGTCCCCCGGGAGGGACGGGGACCCGGGGTCCCGGGGGTGGAGAGCGGCGGTCAGCCCAGCCGGCGCGCCGGGCGCCACCCAGACGGAGCGACCCTGCCGTCTGGGGAAAGCAAAACAAAGAGGAAACCCAACGAGTGGCGCCGAGAACTTTGGATTATGTATTCTCTTTTCCCACCAGCCGGTAGTTTCCAAATAACGCCTGGCTCGCGGCCCTCCCTGGACCCTCGCGCCGCCTGGGGTGTCAATGTGCGATGCCCCGGGCAGGGTGTGTTTTTTGTTTTAGGGGCCTTTAGGCGGAGTGGGGTATGGAGAGATGACACCTTTCCCCAGGGGTGCCTGGTAGCACGACCGCGCCCCTCTACCAGCTCCAGCCTCAGGCTCTGCCTCCCGCGCCGCGAGCGTGGCTGGCTGGCTGGACCTTCCGTCGTATTCGAGTCCATTCGAGTCCGAACAACTAACGTGGCTGTAGCGGGAATGAACTTTCCCCCCACCTCGGTGCATTTTATATTTTTCATGTCATTTCCCCCCCTCATCCCAAGAATAGGTTGTTTTAAGAGCAGATTTTAGTTGGGGGTCGCAGACACACGCTGGGTGCATTCCTTGTCCCACTGCCATTGTGTGCATGATCGAGCCACCCCGCGGCGAGCGGGTGTCAAATGCCGGGAGCGAGGGCCTAGGGCGGGGTGGAGAGGGGACGTGCCGTTATCAGGTACAGAAGCCCCATCTTCATCAAAGCCAGCTCTCAGCGGCAAAAATACCGCGCCCCGGCTCAGGATTTCTTTGCGCTGCGCTGAAATGAGGCTTACCACAGGCAGGGGTGGGCATTACTGGAAAAATAAAGGGGGGGGTAGGGGGCAAAACGACAATGACAAAAAACACTGACATTTGTTAGTTTAGCATGCAGCAGTGTGGTTGTGCTTTGTCTGTAGTGAATGGTGTGTGTGTGTAGTGTGTGTGTGTGTGTGTGTGTGTGAAGTGGGCGAATGGGTGGCTACTCCATCTTTGCAAGGCGAACAAAGGAAGTGATCAACTGGCCCCTGGGAGGCTCTGCAGCTGCCCTAGGGTAGAGCTGTACCTGCTCCTATAGTTCATTTGCCAGGGGTCCACCAGGTTTTGCTGGGGGCATGAGTCTGTTTGCACTTGTTCTGCTATGTTTGGAACGCCCTGTGTGTGTGAGATTGCCAATGCAGGACCTTAGCTCTGTAGGCAGGAGGACGCTGTTCTTGCCTCTAGTGCACTTTATTCTTGAGTGGTTTATTTCTGTTGAAGCATCCTACCTTTTTCATGCACCTGAGCTTCACCCCACACAAGTGCACCCCACCTCCAGCTGCTGTCCACCTGGTCTTAGGAGAAAGAGTGGGGATGGGTAGGGATCCTTTTGCCAGGTAAAGGTGGCGGGTGTAAGCACATCCTCGTTTATCACTTTGTGATATTGACTTCGCATTATTGAAACATTGTGAATCTTTTACAATGCACAGTATTTTCTCAGTGCCAATTGTCTTTGCAGAGAGCTATGGAAGGTATCATTAAAAAAAAAAGACTGGGACAAAAGCTCAGTTTTTATACTGTTTCCCTGACTGAGGAGGGATGAACCCCAGCTCTCATGCTATTTATTACATGTGTAAGATATGCTGCACATATGCCACTTGCCTTACAACCAGTATACCTTTGCCAGTTCTCCTGTTTGGGAGAAGCAGAGAAAAGGTTATTTTTTTCTTTCTGGTCCGAAGCCTGCAAGCTTCTTATGGACTCAGCCTGTGATATGGCATTGAGGGCCACACCCATTCTTGTAGGTATCACTTAGGCTACCTTTCAGGAAAGATAGAGAAATGCAGTCTCGATAACGTGCTTTCCAAGCCCCCATGCATGTGCCTATGCCCTAATCCCAGGGCCCTGTTTGCAAGGGGTTCCCTTTTGTTCCTGTTTGAATGCTCTTCCCTGGGGTGCATCCTTCATCTTCAGTGCGGCTTCCACCCTTTCTCTCTGTGCATGGGGCGTGGTGCTGCATCGCCGCCTCTCCCTTGAAGCTGGAGCTGTGTGTCTCCAGCATTCGTGACGGGAACGGACAGTGGTTGTGAATTTCTTCAAGCCAGACTACCTTGTATTCACATTGTTGGAAAGGGTGTGGGGTCAGCGGGGGTGGGGGTGGGAGGGAGGAGAGGAGCGTGGCAGGAGGGGGGTATTGGTCTTTGGGGGCAAGGAATCCATTTGTAGATTTTCCTCAGGCTTTGTGTTTGTATTTCTGTGAACAAGTCCTCTATTTTAGATTCAAATGTTTTTGTACGTTTGCATGTCTTTTTATGATTATAGTTATCTATATACTATCAGGATTGAGAGACTCTTCCTGGATATAATTAAAAACATTAAAATATGGACAGAGAGATACATACACATAAAATGTGACTAAAGATCTAAATGCAACATTTATCCCCTGCTGTCAATTCTAGCATATTTTTTTAAATGGTAATATTATGGAATTAAGTTTTCTAGCCTCTCTGTATTCCTTTCTGGGAATGCTGCCCCACCCAGTAGCTAACATGTCACTAGAATCTGAGGACTGATGGGGGCAGTCTTTCTTGCCGGATACCCTTTGCCTCTCCAGACACCACCTTCTGCCACAATTTGGGGGCCCCTGTAAGGCTTTGTTTGTTTGTTTTTCCTGTACCTATTTTTGCTGCCTTCCTGTGTTCAAAGCCCTTACTACCCCGTGTTTATTACTTTCTTGGAAAGAGGAATTTCTCTTTGCTGGTAGAATTGCCTGGGACTTTCTCTGTGTGTCCCTGGCCTCACATCTCATTGTTCCTACTCAGGTTATCTGTGTGTATGACCTTTATGGTCTACCTCGACACTAGCCCTTGCTTCTGAACATCAGGCTGGCGGTTCAGGGTGGTTCAGCAGATCAGAGCAGGGACCTTGTGCTGCTATTCACCTGTCTCCACTGTCTAGCATAGTGCCTAGCACATAGATGTCTCATGGTCATCAGTTACATCAATAAGTGAATTAAAAATTATAACTAATAAGAATAGCTCACACCTATTGAGTATTTTTGTGTCATTAATGTGTTATGTGCCTTGTATGCGTTATCTCATTTGATCCTTGACTCAACACTGTCTGGAAGGTACTATAGTTATCCGCATTTTATAGATCAAAAACCCAAAACAAAACCCATAGAAAATCAAATGCATTTGCCCAGGATCAGTGAGAGAAGAAGGGTTAGAGGCAGGACTCAGACGTACACACCTGATTGGAATCAAAGTGCATGTCCCTCACCACTGCATTCCTTTTGGTGTTTCTGCTTCTACCATCACTATTACTTGGTGTTACTAGGGTGAGTGGTAAAGAGGAAAGACTCACATTCTCTAATTAGTCCTAGGAGGATCTGGGATGCATATTTTTCCTGCTACTCTCAACAGATCCCATAACATGGTCTCTCGCACTTTTTATACTAAATAAAGATGAATGACATTTGGGGGGATGGCAGCTAACATATGAGTTCTGCAGGTAGAAAGTTAGGGTAGTTACACTCATTGTTTTCCTTTGCTGTGAGCTACCACTTGAAGCTGACCACAGGAGAGGTAGGGGTCTAACAGTTATGTTCTAGTGCTTTCTATGTATTTTCTTATCAGAGTCTCTACAAAAACCCATTTTGAGGAAATTGGAGCACAGAGAGGTGAAGTAAGTTATCCAGAGTTACCCAGCAAGAATTTGGGGGCGAAGCTGTAAATAAACCCAGGTCTTCTCTGGCCTCACAGCCACAGCAGCCCTGGGACAGCTGCTGTCTCCCGGAGGCACATGCAGCAGAAATTTGAAGTGTGGATAAAGAGTTCCAGAATTCCCTCTAGGAGACATATCACAGAGAATTGGCTTTTTGCAAATACTAATTGGATTTCTGTAAATATTATCTTGCAGAGTATGCCTTTTTGCCGCATTGGAGGTGGATGTGATGCGTTTGGTGTGTGTTTGGGAATTCCCAGAATATATATCCTTGGATGGGAATGCAACCTGAGAGTTCTTTCCAGGGCGCTGTGGTGTGATGAGAGGTGTGATGGTGAGCTTCGTGGGCGCCATGGGAAGTTTGTATTCCAGGGGAAGGGAAGGGGCCTTATGAAGAGCAGAGGTGAAGAGGGGAGCCTAAAACCAGCGGGGAACCTGAAGGACACGTAGGTGCAGCCCCGCCCCTACATCTCTGCTTCCTCTTGCTTTAAGAGGCGTCACTTTGGGTAGGGAGCAAATATTCAGGACGTGGAGGACTAGTGTTTAGGAGACCAAAAGAAGAGCAGCCACCCACGCTCAACTCTAACCGTGTAAAGCTTCTTGGAAGGGAAATTCCAGAGTAAAAGACTGAGGGAAACTATCAAAGACTTAGGAATGGAAAGCATCTTAGATATCTGATCATGGAAATCTCAGCCCGGGCCCTGTCTGGGCTTTTCAGTTATTACTTTGTATTTTGAGCAGCTAGTTGGTGATTCTTACCCAGGTTACTACTGTTTCTAAAACACTAACTAGCCAAGTGCCTCAGGTATATAAATTGCTCTCTGTCTGTTACTGTCTGTGATGGAGGAGGCAGGGCATTTGGGGGGATTCTGGAGGGATAGATTTCCTCAGGGAATTTTGGTGTAAATGGTAGAACTGTCAGCTTATAAATGAAAATCTTCCTGCTTATCTCACTGGGCTCTTGAAAGGCCCAGAGAAGGATAGTGACTCTGAAAGTGGTCTGTGAGCCCCAGGTGTCTTCAAAAGAGTAAACTCTGACTTATTTATAAAATCTCAATTACTTTAGAATGTGGAAATTAAGGAAGAGGAAGACTTGATAAAGGTTTGGAGTAGAAAGAGGCTACTTAGGAGACTATTTTTTGAATACAAATTTTCAAAAACAAAAATGAATACAATGTCATATAAAAATTGTTATTTTTTTTCTTGCTTTGGTTATGTTACAGTGTTCCTCAAAATTAGGCTTCTCATTCATTTCTTTCTTTTTAAAATTTCTTTTGATGTTTATTTGTGTTTGAGAGAGAGAGAAAGAGATAGAGTGTAAGCAAGGGAGGGGCAGAGAGAAGGAGACACAGACTCTGAAGCAGGCTCCAGGCTCTGAGCTGTCAGCACTGAGCCAGACACAGGGCTCGAACTCAGGAACCGCGAGATCATGACCTGAGCCGAAGCTGGACACTCAACTGACTGAGCTACCCAGTCACCCCATTTCTGGCAGTCTAATAGAGGCCATTGGTCGCCTTTGTACTTTGAGACAAAGACTCTCCCCTAACTTAAATAAAGGGCATTTTTCTTAATTAATTGAACTGCATTGTTTTTCAGTTCTCATCAACTTGTAGCCTAAAGTGACCCAGGTTATGAATTCCCTTTCTAGAAGTTTGTTCACAACTCCCTGTTTAGTAGCTTTTTCTCTGCCTTTTCTCTTCAGTTGGAAAAAAATAGAATTGAATTTTAAAGAAAAACAGCAACAAGAAAAAAAAAAACCCTTCATGTCCTAATGGGCCCTCTTTTCTTTACCTGTTGGCATATTTCATACAACTGTTTACTTTTGCTTATTACATTTGAAAAGTTACAAAATGTTTACGGCAGTAGGAATGTCTCCCTAGGATATAAATCTGCCTCTCTTTGATTGAATCAGTGCTTCTAATCCTGAGGGGACTGAAAATTTGAGTATGTCATTGCCTCCCGTGATGAATGTTAATAGGAAGACTGACTGGCCCCCCAGTGTTCCTCCCTCCTCAAATCAATGTTCCGTTTTACCTTTTCTCCCATTTTTCACAGGCCAGTCAGAAACAAATGAGAAAGACTCTGGAAAAAACAGAGAAATAGGGCTATTTTCTATTTTCAGACTCTTCTGTTGTGAAATCCCTCTTTCAGTAAACTCAATATATGTCTATTTCAGTGTATGAAATAGAACAAAAAAAAAAAAAACTATGGTGGAATAGGATGAGCCCCTCATTTTGGCCTCTTCCTTTGGCCAAAGGATCTTTCTTCTGTTAATTAGATTGTAGGGAAGTCAGTGGTTAGGAAGATGGGACTGAGCATAGTGGAGCTTTTAATAGCTACCATTTACTGAGTGTCTTAGCACAAACTACGTGGATTCCCTCACTTGATGCACAGCAGCTCCTGTAGCTGCAATGATTAACCATCATTTCGCACTCTGGAGAGGGGGTCCAAGAGTTGAAGTACATTCCTTGGACTAAAGTCACACAGTTGGAAAAGCAGGATTCTGGCTGGGATTGATTTCTCCAGGCATGAGTTGGTTTCTTAGGCAGGAAAGCAGTCACTCAGTATCCACAGGTGGTCTTCCCCACCCCCATCACCTCCAGCTGTCCACACCTGTTAGCTCACAAATGCAGGTTCAAGTTCACAGGGTGGAAGGAGTGGGGATGATCTGGCCAAACCTATCGCATCACCCCTGGAAAAAAAACTGAGTGAGTGCGTGTCCTCCTAACAGTGGCTCCCGCATTGCTTTGCCAGCTGTCTGAGTTAGCATCTGGCTTTTGCCCAGATGCATGTATGAGTGCAGGGTGGAAAAACAGATGCTATTTTACTGTCCTGCAGAAGTTCAGATCTGGGCCCAAGGCCCCTTCTCACTCTCTGCCCCTGTCCACTTCCCAGACATAGAAGGAGCCAAGCTCTCTGTTCCCACTGGGCCAGAGGAATATAAGACACGCCCAACACTCTAAGCCAGATGGGGGAGCTCCACTCTAGAATGGTCCGGGGACCTACTTGGGACATCTGGAATTCAAGGACACATTTCTTGTAGCTTAATTAATCTCTCTTTTCCTGGGAAGTGCTGGACAATGAGATATGCAGGAAAAAGTAAGATTTGAGTTTTTAAGAGAGGGTTCTGCTGGCTAGCAGACGACAGGGGCTCTTATGTTTTCTTGACAGGGAGGGACAGCCATGGATGGAGTGTTAGCATGGTGTGGTTCAGGCCTGCCCTGGCCTCTAATTTATGTGTGACTTTGGGAAAACCCTTATTATCCTTCTTGATTCTGCATCAGTCAAATGAAGGCATTGAACTAAATGATCCAGAAGGTCCCTGCCGGAGCAGATGACCCTGTGAGCCTTTATTTTGTCTTCTTTTTTTTCACGAGATCATGATCAGCCCTTGTCACTGTGTTCTGAATTCAGAGAAGAATGGTAAGCCCTTCCCATGAGGGAAAAGAACATAGTGAGAAAAAAATCAGAGCAGTTGTTGTTGGCTTACACTGAATGGGACCAGCCCAAATCTGTGTTGGGTATAGGGTCTTTGGTTGCTTACCTTTTACACTTAAAATCCCAGCCTTTTTCTCATTCAGACCTGGTTAATAGACTCTGTGCAAGAGGGAAATGGAATAATGATGACAGTTAGGATCTTTCCTTATCAGAACTTTGGTATTATTTCAAATGAGTATTATTAACATGAGACCATGATTCCTTTGCTGACACATACAGTCTCTCTTTTGGATAAAGCTACCATTGATAAGGGCACAAAGGTGACAGATTGTCGCAAATCTGGACTGGTCAAACAAATAGGCAAACCAACAGAAAACAGCTCCAAGTCTATATATGCTCCACCAAGCTCTTTCCAGTTGCTCTTGCCAATATTTTAAGGGTGATGGCTGCCATCCAATGGAAATAACCCATCTCCAAGGCCAAATCATGCCATGGACACCCCATGGGGTAGGGGTGGTTTTGGTTTTGTTACCACTGAATCTGTAGCAGTTAGTCTTTGGCTGGCACATATTAAGCCCTCTGTAAATATTTGTTGAATGAATGGATACGTTTAACACTTACTTTGCTAGAATGATTTAAAGTCAGAAGATGATCAGAAGATGATCAGAAATGTGCAGACATTTGTGCTTGTACATCGTCTTCCCTTTCACTGACAGCTTCCTTGAATGTTAGCTTTTACGAGAGAGGTTTGGCTCTCAGAAACTGGCACAAAATCAGAGCCAGGAGAAACATGACAGCCCATTAGCAGAGCAAGACGAGTCAACCCCAGGACCTGACTTGGGCAGACGAAGCCCGGGCTTCATTTGTTCTTCTCTCTTCTCAGGCCTGTATTCCTCTTCTTCTTCCAAATTCTGCATCTGGCCTCATTCTCAGCCTGTTTCAGGGCCTACCTGGGTCCTTCTTGGCTTGCAAACAGACCTGTTGTTTCTCTTCCAGCAAATGATTTAAAAGAGACCTTGATGCCTTTCTTCAAATAGACAAAATCGTCACCATGACTTTTTGAGCCAGGATCTAACATAAGTCTTAACTGAGGCCTTTCTGCCTTTGCATAGAAACCACAAGCCATTGGAATTAATAGCAGCAGTTAGATAGGCCAGTCTGCCTTTGTACAGAAAACTCCACCTTTTAGAAAGCTTGGCAAAGGAGCAGCCCATAGGTCTTTTTTGCTTCCTGGTTTAGGGTTAACCTTTTAAATGGAATGTTTCTATGCTTTTGTGTGTGTGTTTATGCAAAGATTTTTAGTCCCTCACTCCACTGCATCTGTCTGCTTTCTTTGGAGTTATATATGGAGCTATTCCTGTGATTAGCATTTATTCTGAAGTTCATTTTTTGCTTTGATGGGTGAGGACAGTTAAACTTCAAGCACATTCTACCAAGTTCATCCCTGGCTGTAAAGCAGAGCAGTTTATGGTCTCAATAATCCCTGTGTAGTAATAGTCACTAGATCCTTTTAAAGGGAGCATTTACAAGAAAAGGCAAAATGAAGAATCAAAATATATTCATGGAACCTAAAACTTTAGGTCAGAAAGCACTTGAAACACTTTATATATTAGAATAGGTGATATATAACATAATCAACTATAATAGCATTTAGTTATTGTTTGATTATATAGTAAGTATTGACCACTGGCTCTGGACTTAGCAATGCAGTGCTTGTTCCTGGAGCATCTAATCTAGAACACAGAGGGGAAATTAGTTTACTACTACTACTACTACTACTGCTACTACTGCTATCAATAACAACAATAATAACAAACTTATATCGTATCCTGTGTTAAGTGGTTTTCATTCATTATTTCATGTAATCCTCTAAACTGTGCAGTTATGTAGATGGATTTCCAACTCAGTCTTACCATTTTATTGAGGAGGAAATTTAGGTCAGAAAATTTGCCTAAGATCACATAAGCCTTCAGTGGTGGAACCAAAATTCAAACTGACTCAGCCCACAATCTTAACTCTGCCCTGCAGAGTTACCTTAATTCTACCTTCTTTTATCATCTCCCACCTCCAGGGTCATGAGACACTGGTTCAAATTGGAGTTCACTAAATTCAAGTCCAGGGTTAAGTCCTTCTCAGCCCCTGTTCCCTGTGAGGTGTGAGCAGGTTGAGGTTTTCTGGGAGGTGCAAAGAACAGCCATTCGGTGCCCTCCTCTGCATGAGCACTGCCTGGTTTTGGAAGCCCTCCAGTCTTCCCTTTAGGGGCAGCCTCGCTTCCCATGTCCCAAGCAGCTCCAGACTGTTGTACCTGCACGGCCAACCTGCTAGGGAGGGGGCCACCCCTCTTAGCAACAAAGGCCATTTTGCGTTGAATTAACAAAAATACCGATGAGGGTTTCTTCTTAACATGGATTTGAATGCTTCCTTCTCATTCCATAGCCCCCAGGACACTCCCCAGCTTCTCAATAAATCCAAAACAAGATTCTGCTGAGGTTTTGATTAAATGTAGCTCTGTGAGATTCGTAGAGTAAGTGTTCCCTAAGAGATTATTATAGTCTAGACTCCCCTTACAGATGAAGAAATAGAGATGCAAGCAGGGCTGAATGAATTAGGGCTTCTTCTACTGTCTGGTTTATGGCAGGGCACAGGGATTTATTTTTTTTAACTTTTTTAAATGTTTATTTATTTTTGAGAGAGAGAGAGAGAGAAACAGAGAAACAGTGTGAGCCAAGGAGGGGCAGAGAGAGAGGGAGCCACAGAATCCCAAGCAGGCTCCAGGCTTTGAGCTGTCAGCACAGAGCCTGATGTGGGGCATAAACTCACAATCTGCAAGATCTTGACCTGAGCCAAAGTCGGATGCTTAAACAACTAGGCCACCCAGGCTCCCTGAGGCACAGAGATTTTAAAATTAAGGAGGATTCTCCGCCCCCCCCCCATACAAAAACCAGCATGAAAGTTGTAGAAAAATGTATCAAGAAACAAACAAAATGAGAACAATACAAATAAACTATAGTTAAATTACTCAGAGGCAGCCATTATAAATTCTGAGTCCCCCCATCTAGAATTGTTTCTTAAAACTATAGATGCCATTTATTAAACTGGTACTACATAGTGTTATGCTGTTTTATGCCCTGCTTTTCATTCCACAGTATATTATGACATCTTTCCATGTTTCAAATCTTCTTCCATACCATAGTTTAAAAACCCACATATTATCCCAGTGCTTGGGGATTGGGTTAAATTAATCCATCCCATTTTGTTTAATTTTTTTTGTTTGTTTATTTCCAGGATCTTGATCTTAACAACAAAAACGAAATGATGGGTTTGTTTTCAGTGGCTGTTTTTAGCTGCAGTTAAATCAAAAGCTGTTGTAGGATGAGAGGTTGAGTAACTTGCCCAGAGTCACTCCGCTCACGACTGACAGAGTATAGGTTTGAATCCCGCCATCTTTCATCTTCATCCAATACGCTTGTCGTTGCTCTGATTGCTTTGGCATTTAGGCCATTTTCCATGGAGAGTTCTGCTTTCCCCCTCTCTTCTGCTCCAGAGTGAGCACGTCAGTTTTCTCACCGCCACCCTTGCTTGTCTGTCTGACTGGCTGAGGCTGTTGACATTTGTAGAGGTACACAGTATCCTGAGACCTGAGGCTACACAGCTGGAGAGGAAACGTGCCCAGCCCTTTCTCTCCTCTCCTTAATGGCTTAACCTATGCACTTGGAAGCTGGTTTTGATTTTACATTCCCTGTGTGTATGTACAGTTTGTTTTTAAAACTTCCTCCCTCCCTTAATTCTTTCAAGGAGAACTTTATTTGAAATCATATACTCTTTCCCTCAAAGCCAATTTGTGCCCCCAATCTTGATGAGATTACTTTGTTTGGGGATATTGATAAATTCAGCTTGGGGTTTCTGGTTTATCCAAGTAAATTGGTTTAAATTATGGCCCTTACAGAGAGAAAGGGCGTAAACAACTTAGAAGGGTTTAAAGCAATTGGATTTAATACTCTCCTTCTAGAGACTTCATCCTGGGTTTGATTCCACAAAGAAGGTATGTGTTCTTTAGTTTTGTTTTTATTTTGGTTCCTTTATTGAGTGCTCTATCTCAGACCCTTTTTGATGTGAGAAATTATGGGGAAAACTTAGCTGTGCTCAGTTGAGGGCAGGAAGAGAAATAAGGGATCCATTATTCCAACCCCCTCATTTTGATGATTAAGAAAATATGGGCCAAGGAGGGAAAATAATTTGCCAAAGGTCACACAGCAAAATAGTTAGGGAAAAAGAAAAAAGCAGCATAGAATTTGTTTCTGTTGCCTTAGTTCAGTACATTTCTCACACTTTTTTTTTTTGACGTGGGGTTGAGGATGTGTTAAGGGCTGAATTTTGTCCCCTCAGAGTTTCAGTGCTGAGGTCCTAACCCCCAATACCTCAGAATGTGACTGGATTTGGTGATAGAGCCTTTCAAGAGGTGATTAAAGTATGAGGTCATTAGGGTGGGCCCTAATCCATTATGATTGGCTTTGTAAGAAGAGATTAGGACCCAGTCACTGAGTGAGACCATCTGAAGGCACCGGGTGGAGAAGGCCACCTGCAAGTCAAGGAGAGAGGCCTCAGAGGAAACCAATCCTGCTGGCACCTTGATCTTGAACTTCTAGTTTCCAGAACTGTGAGAAAAAAAAAAAATCCATTCTTTAAGACACTCAGCCTATGGGACTTTGTTATGGCCGCCCTAGCAAACTAATACTGGTGGAGGTTAAGGACAGAGACATTTAACAACTCAAATCTTCAAACTTGGGAAGTTCCCAATGAGCAGAAAAGGGAAACCCAAATAATTAGTGTGAGAAATTATGTCTTATTAGATCCTGTACTGATTTTTAGTTGTAATGTTGTATATGGCATCTCATTCCATCCTTCTGCCTAGATGGTAATTACTAATAGCTCCACTTTACAGATGAAACTGAGATTCAGAAGGTTAGCTTATCTAAAGTTACCTAGTGATTAACTAACTAATAGAGCGAGCTCCCAGTTTACCTCCTTGTCTGACTTTAAACCTTTACTTTAGTACATGGTGCTGCTTCCCAATAAGGAAGTTAATCCAAGCTGTTTGGTCACCAGTGTCACCTAGTTGTTTAAAGTTAGGAAGAAGAAAACATGTACTCCTGAACCTCAGTGACTTAGAATCCACTTTCCCTGGATTAGACAGGGAATATTTGGCCCCTGATTTGGGGATAAATATAAAGATCAGGGAAATGTTAAAAGATAATTAAGCAAGTTGAGTTTCACTACAAAGTCTTCCCAAGTGGTTCATACCTTCACTTGCGAAATGGACAGTTATACAGAGTGAAGAATTAAGGTTTGGAACGATAGACTCCAGGCCCTGAAGAAATCTGACTCATTGAAGAGGAATCAGTTTCCCACACTGGGTCACATTTGCTAAAGCAGGAATCCAGACCCATACATCTGTTAACATGAGCAGATGTGGGAACTGTCTATGCCAGATTTTTATAATGGCATAGTTTCGAAGTATTTTCAGCAGTAAGGCCTGATAAATATGCAGTCAACTAAAAAAAAAAAAAATCAAATTAATTTGACCTGCTGGTAAACCTAAAGAGTAATAGTGGAAATATGGGAAATCATATGGGAAATATGATGTACTTTAAATATTGAATGTAAATGGCTCTCTTGCAGCTTCATCCTCCCTGTTGCGTGTGGTCTAGCAGTGCTTAAATGTAGAGGTTAAAGTTGCTTGGACTTTGTCAAAAGACACAATCAAGTTAAGAGGTGGATAGGATTTGTTTTCAGCAGATACTGGCATTAAGGCAAAGCTGTGCAGCACTGTTGGCCCCGCCTTTAGGGTCAAATCTGAATCTAACCACTTGTCACTATTTCTCCTCACTCACCACCACCCTAGCTCAAGCCTCCACTGTCTTATTGCAGCAATCCCTTAATTGATCTTTATGCTTCCACTTTGCCTACCCATGAGGTCATTCTTTATGCATAACCAAGGTGACCCTTTAAAAATGTAAATGAGATCAAGTCACTTCCCCAGCTCAAATGTCTGTTGCACTTGGAGTAAAAGAGACAGTGGCTGTCAAGGTTTCATCTGGCCTGGCCCTGTGACTTCCTCCGTGGACTCTCCGTCCTCCCACTGATCCTCAGTGACTTGCGTCAGTCATCCTCTGCTCTCGGACTCCCAGGGACCTGACATGTTCATGCTCCCTGGGAGCGGGGAGCAGTCTTTCCTAAGAGCAGTGCTTTACTTGGCTTGCTCCCTCAGATCATTCAGAGTTCCGTTAATCTGACAGCTTCTTAGCCATGCCTTCTTTGAAAACCTAATCAGAAGCAGTCCCAGACTCTTCCAAGCCTCCACTCTCCCCTTACCTTTTTTCTGAATTCCACTTACTGCTGTTGAAATCAAATTATGAATTTAGTTAGCTTACTGATTCTTTGCTTTTTCTACCACTGCAGTACAATGAGAGAGAATTTATTTTTGTTCATGTACTGTGAACAGGAGGCATTTGTAAACATTAAATGAGAGAATGAATGGATAAATACATCAGTGAATGAAAAGCTAATGTGCTTTCCTCAGGGCCAGTGGTTTGGGGACAACGGGGGTCAGGGAAACAGGATTATCAGAAGGCTACTGAGCTATCTGTTCTTTGGTGAGAGAGACCATGTCTGTGTCCTTCCCCACTGTATCACCAAGGCCTGGCTCAGTCTAACCTCAAATGAATGGGCCAGTGAATGAAGGTGACAAGATTTGGGATAACAGGGACAAAAGTGGTAACACATGGATGGAGACCTGCTGTCTCTGAGCCAACTGGATGGCACTTGCAAAGCTTGTAATATATTTGCTGTTTTTTAGACACAATTGGAAACATGTCACAATGCACATCTTGCTTGGGTATGCATCAAACATTTGCAGCTCTTTACTTCAGTCCGCATAGCACTTTTTGAAACATTTCTGATCAGCAACAGGTCATAAAAGAACAGACTATTTGGGAATTATTTCAAAAGATGATTCTCCTGCTGTTAGAATCCTAGAATTTTAAATAGTGATTATGAAGCAGAGAAGCAACGTCAAGACTTGGCAGGTAGGGATGAAGTCTGCAGGCTTTTAGGCATGGGGAATACAGTCTTGTGCTTGCAGCATATTTGCAAATAGAAGACGCAGTCTTAAATACGTTCTAGGAGGTGTCTATCATATGAAGAAGCTTTTTGTTACAGGATTAACTGCCTGCCAATCTCAATTTTTGAGTCTGATCATTTTTAAATGGAGGCTCAATTGTATTTGTTTCAGGGGTTCATTTCATTCAGAGTACCTCTGACCTCTTGAAGTCCTTGTTCTCAGAGCACCTGCAGTTTTCTCTGCCAGTGGGACTTGGAGAAGTTCGGGGCCCAAGAGTCAAAATGTAGCCCCTTCTTTAATAATCACCTACCTGTCAACTAAAAACAGAGCTGTGGGTTTGCAGGTTTCTAGGCAAAGAGAAAACTGACCAAGAGAATCAGTTTACCATTGTCTGCTAATTGTGCCCAGAAAGAGCCAGAAAAAAGAGTGAACTTGTCCATCCCCTCAGCTCCCCATACTCCTTAGGAAGTATTTGGGTTCTTATAAGAAGATAGTTAAGATATATAGACACACGTGGGGCACGAGGGTGGCTCAGTCGGTTGAGTGTCCAACTCTTGATTTTGGCTCAGGTCATGGGTTCATGGTTCATGAGTTCAAGCCCCTCATCAGGCTCAAGTGCTGTCAGTGTGGAGCCTGCTTGGGATTCTCTCCCTCCTTCTCTCTCTGCCTCTCTCCTGCATGTGCTTTCTCTTTCTCTTTCAAACAACAACAACAACAACAACAACAACAACAACAAACCTTAAAGGGGCGCTTGGGTGGCTCAGTTGGTTTAGCATCTGATTTCAGCCAAGGTCATGATCTCATGGTTTGTAGGTTCAGGCCCCACGTCGGATTCTCTGCTGTCAGCACAGAGCCCTCTTTGGATCCTCTGTCCCTCTCTCTCTTTCTTTCTCAGAAGAAATAAATAAACTAAAAAAAAAAAAAAAAAACATAAAAACAGATATGTAGACACGCTAAAAGAAATGAAAAGTTAAGCTATTTTCCAGGGATAGAGGAGAGAGTGAGTAGGCATCCAGGTGAGAAGCACTGACCTGAGATTTGTGTCCTAGCCTGTAAAGAAACCTGCATTTATTGAGCACCTACCATGCACCAGAATTTGGGCTTACTCTTTACTTCCGTCCTTCGGGGTGGATATCATTTCCATCATTTCGCAGTGAGGACTGCGACTCCAAAGCCCTTCCCCTTTCGCTTTTCTGTCTGACACTGATTCACCACTTGGGTTCTTTAGCTACAAAGTGAATGATGAGGCCCCTCTTTGCTCTCATATACAGACCCAACCTCTGACGTCTGGGTTCCAAGGAAGAACAAAGTGGGGAACATTTTGGAAACAGTCCCTTCCACCCGCACTCTCTCTCCAAGGGCCCTTCCTGCAGCAACGTGGTGTGAGCTGGAATATCACAGCTGTGTGTTCTTTTAATGCATCCACCACAGGACCAGTTTTGGGAAGTTGCATAAGCCAGTGGTTATGTGCTTATAACCACAATGCCCGGGCAGCCCCACCAGTTTTAAAAGTATAAGGTCAGACTTGGAGAAGAATCCCTGTGGCCTCCACAAATAGATGGGGAGCAGTCGCCTATCATTTGAAGGTGCCGCTCACACATTCCAAGGCCCAAGCCCGCGTCTCTCCTCCGGGAATTGCATTTGGCCGGCTTTCAGCTTCAGTGAAAGAGTTTCTTGTTTCTGAGAAGCAATAGGGTGGGAATTCGCTAGGCTTCCCTGTCATTCTAAAGGTCCAGTCAAAACCAGCTGCCAGTCAGAAATGATCAAAGAGGAGCCCGCTTCCAAAAGAGGAAGAGAATACCACTCACTGGGTAGCAGCCCAGAGAGGCCAAGTGCCTTGCTCAGGGTCACAGAGCTGAGACCAGAGCTAAGACCAGAATCCTGACCCCCATTCCCAGAATCTTTCTACTATCCTTTGTTGTCTTTCAGTTAGTATTGCCATTTGCAGTAGGGCATTAGCTCCAGTCCACCCATTAATACCTGTCCATGCTCCTAAATCATAGGCCTCCATCTCTAGCTATTTGCTTCATGGCTGTGTGGTTGACCAGCACCTCAAAATTGTTATTTATACTCTTACACCTCAACTTTGTTACTCTCTTTTCTGTTCTCCATTTTTTCAAAAATATAATTTAGTGTCAAGTTGGCTAACATGCAGTGTATACAGTATACTCTTGGTTTTGGGGGTAAGATTCATCGCTTACATACAACATCCAGTGCTCATCCCAACAAGTGCCCTTCTCAGTGCTCATCACCCATTTTCCCCTCTCCTCTGTCCCCTCATCAGACCTCAGTTTGTTATCTGTATTTAAGAGTCTCAAAAGGTTTGCCTCTTTCCCTCTCTGTTCATAACCTTCCCCCATGGTCTTCTGTTAAGTTTCTCAGGTTCTACATATGAGTGAAATCTGTTCTCCATTTTTATTCATGAGTCCTTCCTGGCTACCTTGCCTTGACACTTCAGTCAACTTAGACACATCATTTTCCATTGCCCTTCGGTTGATGAGTGGATTCTAGCTTTCCTCCATAGCCTGCCATGCATTTTGTAGTCCATATTCTTGCTGTTACCTGGACCATAGCAATCAGCCTCTTTTCCCTCTTTCTAATTTTCTTTATTAAACCTCTTGTAAAAGAGTTAAAACGTCATATGCTTTGTGCAACTGGTGAAATGATGTAAATAAATAGTGGAGAAAGAGAAAGGAAAAAGTTTCTAAGTCTTCCATACCTCTTCCCTCTGCATCCCTTCCCCCTACCATATCCAGTGTTAATAATTTGGTGTACATCCTTCCAGACCTTTCTCCTGCTCACACAAGAACATCATAAACCCGTTTACATATAGGAATTTTTTTTGTTTTGTTTTGTTTTTTTGCTTTCACAAGAATCGGATCATATTTGGCACATTGATCTGTGACTTATTGTAAAGTCAAGAGACAGATTTAGCTTGTTTAAAAAATAGCTGTATGACAAGCCATTGTGTGACTGTATTGCAGTGTATTACATCATGTGCCGTGGTTGGATATACAGGGACTGGGTGGGATATTTTCGGCTTGACTCTCCACTTGCCCAGTCCTCGTTTCCTGCCCGGCTCCATGCTCCGGCGCTGTCTGCCTGCATCTACGGGCCCTTTGCCCTTGGGCTCCTACATGGATTCATTTCCTGTGGTACAACCAGGAGATTGGACGGTGGGTGAACAGCTGAGGTCCAGGTATCTCGGTCTCGTGATTCCTTCCTTCTGGGTCACTGAGGAGAGGCTACATGCCACTTCTGAAGGTCACACCTCTGTCAGACATTGCTGTCCTTACAGCTGCCCTCTTCAGCCGGGTAATTACTGCCTCACCTTGTCCGCTTCAGGCCTGCAGCAGACGTGGCACCCTGCTGTTGATAGTCCCTGGGTGCTGCACATCCATTTAATTTCCCAAACCCTGCCCACACTTCTTTGTTAAACTCTCTAACAATCTAGTTTGAATATTCTGTCTCTTTCCTCTTACCCTGAATGGTATAGGTTGTGTCTTGTATTTTTCTGCTGCCACTTGCTGTTCTTTTCTAACTAGCTCTTTTATCTCCAGCATGGTTATTCCGTCAGCTTCGTTTTCTTTTCTCCTCTGAGATCGTATCTCATTTTTTCCCCTCAAAATCCTTCTTGAGCTCCAGGATCCACAGAATACAGGTCAAACTCTTCAGCCGACCGTTCTTGCATCTCCCATTCCAGGATTGTAGGCATCAGGGACCCTGCCCAGCACCACATTTTCCCATAGAAGTACATTTCTTGCACTGATATAACTGGTTCTCCAAGCAACTGGTTATGTGATGTCAGGCCCTGAGCCAGCCTGCCCGTAAGCTTTCATGTCTTCATCAATTCAATGAGAATAGCAGCATATAATTGTTAGCATTTCTCTGTTGATTCATTGAACTCTTGGAAGAGTTTGTAGGGCATAAGAAGGTTTCAGTAAATGCTCGTTATGAATTATTTCCACCTGCGCCCCAACTTTTATCAGAATTATCTTTGGCCATACCTGTATGTCCAGACCAGTGATTTTTCCCAAGACCTACCTCAATAAGGCCTCTGTGGACCCTTCTTTGATTTTTACCAGAAAATGGATTTTTGTCCCTTTCTCTCTCTCTTAATTGATAGACTTTTTTTTTTAGAGTGCTTTGAGGTTTACAGAAAAATTGAGCAGAAAGCACAGACCATCTCATTAAACTCCCTTCATTCCCCGCCTGCTCCCCACCCCCTGTAGTTTCCCGTTATTAGCATATTGCACTGGTGTGGTACATTTGTTACAAGTGATGAACCAGTGTTCATATTAATAAAAGTCCATAGTTTTACATTAAGGTTCACTCTTGGCAATTCTGTGGTTTTCACAAATGCATCATATCACGTATCTACAATTAAAGTACCTTATGGCATAGTTTCACTGCCCCGAAAATCCCCAGGGCTCCGTCTCTTCACCTGTTCACCACCACCCCCACTCCCCTCACTCCTCACCTCCCTAAACCACTGGCAACCACTGATCATTTTACTGTCGACAGTTTTAGCCTTTCTGTACTTCATCTTGCTATTTGTGTTCACACCTTACTCTTCCTACATGCTCCTAACATACAACCTCACAGGCAGTAGTCACACAAGTATGTGTTTCAGGAATAAATTATTTTAATTTTTTTCAATATTAATTTATTTTTGAGAGAGAGAGAGAGAGCGAGCGAGCGCATGAGTGGGGGAGGGGCAAAGAAAGGGGGAGACACAGAATCCAAAGCAGGCTTCAGGCTCTGAGTTGTCAGCATAGAGCCTGACGTGGGGCTCGAACCCACGAACTGTGAGATCATGACCTGAGCCGAAGTTGGATGTTTAACCGACTGAGCCACCCAGGCACCCCAGGAATATTAAGCCCATTTATCCCTAGAATCAAAGCTGGGTTGAAATTTCACATACTCCTTCCTGACGAAGTAGGCACTTGGCTTTTGCACAGGCTGTTGAGCCAAAGGGGCATGGGATCCTGTGTGAATGAAGCTGGATCCCAGTGTTCTAGTTTGCATATGCACAGAGCACTTTTACCCATACCGTGTGGATTTGAGTCCTAACAAGTAACAATGCAAAACAAACAAAAACAAAAGCATAATAAAACACAGAACTATCATATAAATCCAGACCAAAGATGGCCACGAATTAATTCTTTAAAGCACTGACTTTTCTTTAGTCTGTATTCTACTTTACAGTCTGGTCCTGAGCAACACATTTTATATAATAATAATAACAGATAATTTGTATATAATAAGTAATACCTACTTAATGTTCCTACGGTGATTTCGATTTGCCTTTGTCTATCTATATAACAAGAGCAGTCAAATGGCAGTGGGAGCACAGTGGTAGTGGTGGCTGTACTGGCAATATTTGCAATGCCTACCACTTAGGGAGTATTTTCTAAGGGTCTACCCTTCCTGATAGTTAATCCTCACACTAACGCTGTGAGGTAGACGTTATTGTACTCTATACCTGTATAAATATATCTGTACTTTATAGATCCATCAGCAGGCCTGTTTAGAGAACTAAAGGTAAAGAAGCTGAGGATTAATTGAGGTCCACTCCTCTAACGGAGTTGAGGCCCAGACATACATCAAGTCACCTGCCTAAAACCAGTACTTAGGAGCAGAGATGCAAATGCAGGTCTGGCTTCCACAGTCCCTTGGTCTCTCCCTAAACTGTGAATGGCTCTGCCCACTGATGTAAGGGCTGGTTTCCATCCAAGATAGCAACCTTTTATACTTCCCTCCCAGAGTCCAGCTAAATACGTGCCAGTTTCTTCTTTTATCCAGATCCTGGCACTTCCTGCTTTCTGATACGGCAAGTGTGTCCGAACGCTAGATCTACCCGATTCTGCCTCTTTTCTCATCCCCTCTAACCTTCTGACACAGTGATCCTTCATGATCCCTGGTAATCTGCTTCCTCTGTGTGCTGCCCAGAATCTGAGAGATCTCTGTGACTCTGCTTTGGGCCCTGCTCTTGCTTCTGCCAAGCCCGTTTTGGCCCATGCGGGTCCCTGTTTCAAGGGGTGGAATTCCTACTGCTACATTTGATCATTTTAAGTCGTTCTGTAAGAGGGCATTAAATAACATCAAATCCCCCAGTAGCATTTTGTCCCCTTTCTGTTTCTAACCTGTTTGAGTAGTTCAAGGAAGGTGTCTCAGTGTACTGCTCTTCTGAATTAGACACCTGCCTGACACTTGGTAACTTCATTTTAACAAAGGTAGCACATCTGAGCCCATCCTTTAGAATCCTTTCGAAGGTGGCAGAACATAGCCAAAACGTAATGATGTTTTTATAGTATTCATTCCTAGGTTCGCTGTCTATTTTTGGTAAGTGATACTGGCTTAGAATTTATAGGAGTAGGACAGTGTTTACTTTTAGAATACATTTATATAAGGTCATTGTTAAGTAAATGGTAACACAGTTTCTACCAGGTTATGTCAAATATCCTGAAAATGGTACATGGGTGTCTGAGGTTTGGGCTTCGTAGGCCCAGCTGACCTTCCTGTTTGCGAATGGAATGGCTTTTGTTGCTCCTTCCATCCCCCTTCCCTCTAACCTGTTTCTAACCTGGTTATCCACTTGTGCTTACACCTGTCTGGAACGCTGCTACAGATTGAGAGACTGTTATCAGGGAGCTAGGATTAAGATACCATCCACACTTCACCTCCCTCTCCATTCTCACCCAGGGCAGGCTGCACAAACTTGTTTGGCCCTTTATAATCACATCTTTAGGATGGTTAACATGGCTCTGGGGAGGGAAGAATGCACATGACTGGCTTTGATGTTCTCATTCCTAAGACTTGAGTGGCCACCCTGTGATGGTTAATACTGTCTGTGGCTACTCTTTCTTCTGTGTCCCTGCCTTTCCTTGCCTTGGGTTCTGTCCCTCCAGGGCCAAACGGAACATAATAAAGAAAGTGAAAATGGGGCTTTGCATTAGTTATGAATTCCGCTTAGTGGGCTCTGTTTTGAAGGGAGTGCCCCAGGTTAACCTCCATCTAGCACACGTGGGCATACGTTCGTTTGGGTGATGAGAGAAAGAATGTTAGTGAGACTCCTCTGTAGCACTCCAGAGGTTCGGAGTAGCCGACACCCTGAAACTGTGCTCAGTTTCAATACAGAGTCAGAGCCAAGAAACCACATTGCTCTTTAGTATGTCTGTTTTCTCCCAGACCTTTCTTTCTGTCTGTCTCAGTGGCATGTTTGTCATTGAGGGTCCTGGAAACAGATCTATACATTGGTCAGGAAGAGTGGGTTTGGGGGCAGGTTTAAGACCTTGCTGTAAGAGAGCAAGTGGATTGTTATATCCTCATGGACGCTTATTTCCAGAGAAAGAATGACCTGGAGGGGCCATGAGAACGTGCCCTCTGTGGGGGTGGGGGAGTTTAAAAAGAGAAGTCTTGGCTGAGTTTGGCTGCTGGCGGCAGGAGCTGAGAACGGCTGCTGAGGGTGGACTGGAGACTGGCGTCTCTGGCATTCCCTTTATGGCAAGATCTGTTATATTTTGATTAATAAAGTGCTGGTTCAGTTCTTCCTGAGTTTTTGTGAGTGGGCAGTTTCACAGTGCCCAGTTCCAATAAAGATGGTAGCTCACATGTATTAAGCATTTAAAGAGCCCTGACCAGAGTTCAGCCCTTTACATATGGTGTCCCCATAATCCTAACCGGCACCCTAAGAGAAAGGTGTCATTGTCCCCCTTGAGGTGACTGAAGCCCAGAGAAGTGAAGTCACTTGTCCAGGCATCTGTGTGTCTCACCCAACCCTGCAGAGCCAGGGTGGGAACTCTGGTCCCTTGGAGCCTCTTCATTACCTTTCCTGAATATTGTGTTGGGTCAACCGGGCTGCCTTAGAAAGCCCTTTCTCTTCTTTAAATGATGCCTCCTTGGGGAAGAAAAACAAGTTTTCATCCATGTAGTCTATCTATCCTCATGTATTCTTACGAGTGGGAGTGTTTTTAGAGAGTTAAATCTAATTGCCCAGATGGGAGTTTATTTTGAATAACCACCTGCGCCTTCCTCTGGACTTTAGAAGGATCTTGAGTCCCCACTGAGGGTCAGAGTCTGTGCTTTGTGATTTGAACGCAGGTAACACAATATTTGATTTTGGAAGACATCCTTCATTTTATATCCTCCCTTTCTGTTCTTGGGATTATAGTTTTTATTCTGAGCTGCTGGAATGTCGGCAGAGTATAGAACAGATGTGTCTTAAGTACTGTTCTCAGGCTGACTTTATTCACCGGGAAGAAGTCCATAGAGGGCTCTGGTTTCTCTGGGAGGCATATTCGTATTACCTAAGATAGACAGAGGTGGTGATTTAAGTTCTTTTAACTTGAAGACTAGCCGAGAAAAACTAAAACGGGAACCCACATCTCCAGTAGGCTTGAGTTCAAGATTCTGTTCTTTAATTCTGTTCTAGTTTGAACCTATCCATTCTTTTTTTTTTAAAGTTTATTTATTTTGAGAGAGAGCAAGAGAGAGAGAGCACACACAGGGGAGGGGCAGAGAGAGAGGGAGAGAGAGAGAATCCCAAGTGGACTCCATGCTGTCAGTGCAGAGCCCGATGCAAGGCTCGAACTCCCGAACCATGAGATCATGACCTGAGCCGAAATCAAGAGTGGCCGCTTAACCTACTGAGCCACCCAGGCTCCCCTGAGTCAGCCATTCTCAACAACACCCCTTGTTACAGAGCTTATTTTCGCCTCCCTCTCTCCTTTTTCCTTCCTCCCTTCTATTCTCCCTCCCTCTCTTCTTTTTCTCTCTGACAAACTCCAAATATTTTATGGTTGATTTTTCTGATCATTACCATACATTAGTGAAGGAAAAAAATGGTCTTTGTCAAACTTGAAGGGCTGGTGCTATGCTGGGTTATATGTGAGATCCCTTTATAAGCTGCACGAACACGCTTAGGCCTTAAGGGGTGGGTTTAATGCACTATTTTTATAAGTAATGGCTTAAAAGTTTTGGATTCCTCAAGTTACCTGCCACAGAGATCTGGTCAGCAGTTTTAGCACTGCAACAGTCAGATTCAGTATCAAACAAGAAGGAGAGCTCTGTCAGAAAGAGCCACTTGTCATAAGGTTTCAGAGTAGGTGGCCCAGTGGCCTCAGGTGGAAATCTGTCCAGTGTCCAGAGGTAGGAGACCTGCATTTGCTTCCAACTGGAACTAATCAACTCTGTCACTTGGAGAAAGTCACTTGCCTTTTTGTGTATCTCTCCATTTGGAAATTGGGAACAATCCCTTTCCAATATACCTCTTTTTTTTTAATTTTTAAAAAATGTTTATTTATTTTTGAGACAGAGAGACAGAGTGCGAACAAGAGAGGGGCAGAGAGAGAGGGAGACACAGAATCTGAAACAGGCTCCAGGCTCTGAGCTGTCAGCACAGAGCCTGACGCGGGGCTCAAACCCACGAACTGTGAGATCACAACATGAGCCGAAGTCGGACGCTTAACCGACTGAGCCACCCAGGCACCCCTCCAACATACTTCTTAATTTAAGACTTTTAAAAATATTTTATTTCATTTTATTTATTTATTTTTTAATGTTTATTTTTGAGAGAGAGAGAGAGACAGAGCGTGAATAGGAGAGGGGCAGAGAGAGGGGGAGACACAGAATCCGAAGCAGGCCTCAGGCTCTGAGCCATCAGCACAGAGCCCAACATGGGGCTTGAATTCACGAACTGTGAGATCATGACCTGAGCCAAAGTCGGATGCTTAAGCGACTGAGCCACCAACGTGCCCCTAGACTTTTAAAAATATTTTAAAATGCTATAATATGAATGGAATCCATGTAACTAATATTTAGAGGTGTTTACGGTATGCTGGCTATCTGATACATGCATTTACACACACATATCCCCCCCCCCTTATTTATTCCTGGCAGCCATGCTGGAGGTGAGCGAGGTATTACTACCAGCTCTGAGCTAATAAAAACTGAAGTTCTGAGGGGTTAGGTCCTAACTCAAGATCACACACCTCATTAAGTGGCCCACCTGATTCTCCTAGCGATGGAAGAAGCCAACCCCATACCCAGGCTGGCCTACTGTTATGCCTGGCACCCCACTGGCCTTCAAGAGCTCACCATATCCAGCCCTTGGCAGCGGGGCAGGGCCCAAGGCAGTCGGAGTGCTCGGTTATTTTAGGCTCTGAATAGTTTTATTTTGGATTCCATATACCTTCCAGATTATCCCATCATTCTTTGTGTGTATCATTACGTGAGAAACATTGGTGGATGTCTAGACTAGACCATTTTACCTCTTCTGGCCTCAGCTCATGGATGCCGGACATCGTCAGCCTCTGGGAAGAGAGTGAAGAGTCCCGCAGGGCCACACTTATCAGTCGTTTCTAACATGAAGGGGACTTTTCATCACAGATGTCAGATTTGTTGGTCTCGGTGGTTTTCAGCCCTCCCTTGTGTTAATCTGTAGGGCTGGGTTGTGAACTCACAGACAAACATGTTTGGTAACTAGTGAGGTTTGTTTTTATATGACCTGGGAGTGGTCAGTAGTGATGCCATTCTTCAACGCCAAACCCAGGACTTCGTGCCATTCAGACTTTCCTGTGTGTGATGACAGTTTGCCTAAGCTACCCTTTGTAGCAGATCCCACATGCATGGAAAGAGTTAGATTAATGAAGTAGTTTTATGAACCACTTTAATAAAAGGTAGGGGACAAGCTGAGGATCCCCAAGGACAGCATTTGTTTGAGCTCTGTGAATTGAGGTTTGGATATTTCTGCCTGCATGATGAAAGCAAATAATATTAGTGTGAAAGCAGTCCAGGGAGCAAGAGTCTTGTTAGTCCTATCTCTGAAACCTACACCAGGCCTGTAATTCATCTCTGTGCTCTGTCTATTTAGATTCTGGATCCTTGAGCCAAAGAAGTTTTATTTAATGAGCATTTGAAGAGTTTCCAGTGATGCCATCTCAATGACGTTAATTCCACTTGGATCACTTCTTACTATCCCCCTGATGTACCATGGGACTGAGATACCCACGCCCCTTTGCTGACAGTTGATGCTTGTTGAAGGAAGTAATGATCATGCCCGTCCTTCCCGAGGGTGGATGTTCCCTAGGCAGGAGGATGGTCATACTTCGTAGCTGGGCTCAGTGCGGCTGGCAGCTGGCCCCTTTCCAAACAGCAGCTTACTTCCGTTCTTTGCTAGGAAGATAACATCAGAGAAGCACTGAGCTAGCTATTAGAGGAAAACCTTATAGTTACCAAGACTATTTTTTTAATGTGTATTTATTTTTGATATAGAGAGAGCTGGGGAAGGGCAGAGAGAGTGGGAGAAGAGAATCCCAAGTAGGCTCCATGCTGTCAGCACAGAGCCTGACACGGGGCTTGAACTCATGAACCATTAGACTGTGACCTGAGCCAAGGTCAGATGCTTAACTGACTGAGCCGCCCAGGCGTCCTGTTATTATGAGACTTCTGCTGCCTTCCCAGACACACAGAACTGTGCCTGGAGCACACAGAACAGTGGTTTCTGGTGCTCATCTCTGACTTGGTGTTGGGCTGGCTGATGCCTGTGTGAGAGCCATTTCTGGAGTTTATAAAATACAGATGTGGTGGCTTGCAGCAGGGCCTGAAAATATATTTTTCTAATATGCATCCTACTTTAGAAAGTGCAGCCCTGGGACCGCCTCATATAATTTTGCAATTACTGTAAAAACAATAGTGCAGTTTTCTGGTCACATCACAGAGTTTTCTGCCTCAGATGGCTTTTCTATCATAACGACATGATAGGACCTTCTGTGTCCCACCCCTCACCCATTCATTTTACCAATATTTAACAATTGTCTAGGATGGGCTCCAGGAAGGAAGGTGAAAAGATCAAAAAACACGTGGTTCCAAGATTAGAGAGTCTCTGGTCTGCCCGGGAGACAGTTGAACAGTCAAGCAGCTACTGTACAACAACAGAGCTGTTTGAACTAAATTGCAAGAAGAGCAGGTGGAATTTGCTGGCAAGTCAGGTAACGCATCCTACAGGAGAAACCCTTTGACTGGAGGCTTGACAGAGGAGAGGGTGGTCATCAGAAATCACATGAACATACGAGAGGGCAGAGAGAACTTCTTGGCAGAGGCTTAGTGGCCAGAGAGCCTGCTACATGACAAGAACGACATGTCTCTTGGTTTGCCATGGTGCGAAACATGAGGCCATACATGATAGAAATGAGAGTGGGTGTATTGACTAGCTGCCAAATCAGGAGGGGCTTGTGGGTCACGTGTGGTGGGAATTTGTATTTGACCTCAGCACATTTTTCCTGCATATGTGGGTGTTTTTCTAAGTGCCTCATTGATCCGTATCTCTTTCAGATCCTCTCCCCTGACAGTCTGGCATGATGAAATTTCTTACTCTCCTGTAATACGTTGGAAGTGGCACTTTGGTGTATCCCATGTGGAGCCTTAGCCTCAATTCTCATCTTCTGGCCCTTTTCACACCATTTTTTTTTCTGAAGCTAGAAATCAGCGTCTTTGGGGGCTTCCTTTCTCATACAACATATGTCCTTTTTGAAAGCCAGTACCAGGTTCATTTCTGCCACTTTCCTCCTTGATCCCTATGCTCCCTGTCTTGACACTGGTCTTTTTCAGGTTTTCAAAGAAAACCTATTTCTACCACAGGGCTTCTGCACATGCTGTTCCGTCGGCCTGCAGTTCTCCATCCTCCCTCCATCTAGGTGATCATCCCCACAAGAGCCTCTTTCAACCTCTGTTGAAACAAGCCCACTCCCCTATGTTTTGTGACACTTAATAGAATTTTATATTGTTTTATTTGTTTTGTTGACTTTCTTTTTCCTTTAATGCCAGATATCCCCTTTAGATTTTATGAAAGCAACAGCATAGTGTGACTCAACAATTGCATCCTTCTTATGTATTTAGTCATTCTTATTAGATAATTACTTGCCGGATGAGTGGATGGATGGATGGGTATGTGGATGGATGGATGGATAATGGATGGATTGATGGATGGGTGGATGGATGGAGAGATGGGTGGAGAGATGGGTGGATGAATAATGGATTGATGGATGGATGGATGAGTGGATGGATGGATAGATGACTGGATAGATGGATGGATGGATGAATAATGGATTGATGGATGGATGGGTGGATGGGTGGATAGATGAGTGGATGGATGAATAATGGATGGATGGAATTGAAGTCTGTAAGTTGAATTCTTAAAAACTGCAATGTACTGTTCTTCTTTCAAGCTGTAGTACCACTTAGCCAGGCTCCTGAGATTTCTCTTCTTCCCCTGGAACCCCTCATGTCACAGTCTAAGCTCCATTCATTCATTTAAAGAAATCTGTGATCAGGGACAAAGCTGACACTGATTTGTCCCTCTCCTGACATGTATAAGATATACGTTAGCGTTTTTAAATTTAGCTTGGGGTGTATTTGCATTGTTTCTAATTTGATCATTTATCCAAACTTCATCTAAGTTACAGTTTTTAAAAAGACTTTTAATTACAAGAAAAGCAATTTTTTTCATAATAAAGGCAACAGAACCATTTCAGAAAATGTGAGAGTTTCATGAAGCAAATAAGAATCCTGCATAACTTCTCCACCCTGGGGTAAATACTATAGAACGCCATAGGTATTATTTCTTTTTCCCATTCACTGCTTTTCCTATACATTCCACAACCTTGGGTGCGTGTGTGTACACGTGTATAAGTATCCTGAATTGTAACATAATACGACCCTCGTGTCATTATAAAGACTTTTAAAGCCTGTTTCATTGTATGCATGATCCTAAGTTCTGTTTTTGAGAATCATTGTTGAGGGCCAACAGAGTGCCAGGCACTGAGGTATATGTTATACACCACTTTAAAATTTACTGCTTAGTGACTGAGAAAAGATAATAAGAGTGTCTTCCCTCAAGCGGCTATGTTTCTGAGTTACTACGGCAGGTTGCAGAAGCAAGAGGTGAAACTCTAGGGTTTGAAGTAGAGGCAAACATGAAAGACTCGATCTCCAACAAATATACCCAGTTCAGACACTGAGTGCATTGAGCATACAGATGTCTTAAGTAAATGTGTACCTCTTAGACCTCTAGAATAGTGAATTGGGTTGGCAGATGTACCTTTCTCTGAATTCCTAGCTGTGAGTCTGACTTACGTTTTCCTTCTTTTCTAGAGTGACCGTCTTCTTATCAAGGGTGGCAGAATCGTCAACGATGATCAGTCCTTTTATGCTGACATTTACATGGAAGATGGATTAATAAAGTATGTATATAGAGCTTTATCTTTATCTTTTGTACTTCCTCTCTTCATTAGAGGCTCAGAAAGAACTTTCTTCTTTTTCACTTAATAGATCTTTGATTCTTTGTGTTTCATTTCTTCTTCTCCTTAAAAAGGAGTCTTTAAAAATTTTTTTAAATGTTTATTTATTTTGAGAGAGAGAGAGCACGCCGGGAGAGAAAGAGAGAGAAAGAGAGAATCCCAAACAGGCTCCATGCTGTCAGTGCAGAGTCCAGCACAGGGCTCGATCCCATGAGCCATGAGATCATGACCTGAGCTGAAATCAAGAGTTAGACACTTAACTGACTAAACCACCCCTAAAATGAGTCTTTATTTTAATTTTATTTATTTATTGTTATTTATTGTTCTGTATGCACATGATCCCTTAAAATGGGAGCTTGCTTTAGTTTATTTGAATTCCATGAATGAAGTGAAAAATATGAATTCAGTCAGCCAAAGATACTGCAGGCCCCTTTGTGCAAATGACATTGACGGGCTCTCTGTGCATCTTGGATACGTGGAAGGTGTGACCTTGTCCTTAGGTTCAGTGAAAAAATGTGCACAAAAATTACAGCCCCCTAAAAATATAAGGCCTTGTGTAATTGGTATCAAAGTTCAAGTGAGGATAAGAGATATAGAAGTGCACTGAGAGGAGAAATCCCTTCAGAGGATGGTTTGGGGCCAGAGAGGCATTTAAACTGAGCCTTGACTTAGGTAGAGCTTCGGTGGGTGGAGCATGGATAGGACATAGATCTCAGATACGATTTTCAAATAGATACCTTAAGGATGTGTGCTTACCTTACAGAACGATTTGTTCTTGGTGCCTGTAAGCAGCACAGCCATAACCTTATTGTGCAGGTTCCTGATACAGTGACCTTTAAAAGAGGGTTTGGGGCACCTGGTTGGCTCAGTTGATTAAGTGTCTGACTCTGGTTCAGGTTATGATCTCACGGTTTGTGGGTTCGAACCCTGCATTGGGCTGTGTGCTGTCAGCACAGAGCCTGCTTCAGATCCTCTGTCCCCTTTCTCTCTGCCCACTTATTCTGTCTCTCCCTCAAAATAAACAAATAAACTTCAGAAAAAAAATAAAATCAGGTTTGGTCTACACATAGCCTCTCCTCACATAAAGCAAGGTATGCCCCCACACTGAGAAGATATTGTCTAAGACTGGTGTGTACAGTCCATCCTATTCATCATCCCTGGACTTGCTCAGTTTTACTTTTACATTATTTGCCTAGTTTAAGATTCTGGTTATAGTGGATCTCTTCTTTATCTTTGAAAACTTGGCTTAAGTGTAACTTTCTATAGATGGTATTCCTTATCAGTCCTGAAATCTAGGCTCATTTCCCTTCTGTGAGCCTCACCACAACTTGTTGTGCTTTTATCAGTCACAGCAATTCTGGCACCGTTCGCAGCCCTGAAGGGAAAGGGACCCTGTGTTGTTCATCTCTGTATCTGAGCACTTAACCCATTACTTAGCTTGTAGGTACTTTTATAAGAGCTACCTTTTATTGAGTATGCCACGTAGTATGTGGCAGGCACTGTGTGAAATGGTTTACATGCCTTACTTCATTTAGTCTGCCAGGAATCCCACGAAGTAAGTACTGTTACTATCTTTTTCTCAGATGAGGAGAAACAGGAACACAGGGAATAAGTAACTTGCTAATGATTAACATGTTAATCAAATACGTTGAATGAATGAGTGAGTGAATGAGTGAATAAACAAATGCATGGATGAAGATATTCTTGTTTAGTTGCCTTACCAACATAAACACTTTTTCATATTAGAAATAAGACAAATGGAAATAGTAGGCAAGCTAACCAATGTGAAATAATAATTTCTTCAAAATATAAGCCACAAGTGATTTCATATTCTTTTCTACTAAAAAAGTTTAAAAATTTTTTTCATTTTATTTATTTTAGAGAGAAAGAAAGAGAGAGCATGGAGCAGGGGAGGGGCACGAGAGAGAGAGAGAGAGAGAGAGAGAGAGAGAATCTAAAACAGATGCTACAGTCAGCATGGAGCCCAACGTGGGGCTTGATCCCATGACCCTAGGATCTTGACCTGCGCCAAAATCAAGAGTCGGTTGCTCAACCAACCAAGACACTTAGGCGCTGCTTACTAAAAAAATGGTTGTATATAGAGTTGGTGCTCTTTGGAGATAGCAAGTTCTCTCATTTAGAGATTTTCAGAGATGGAAAAAAATGTAGTACCTAATGTTGCTTCCTCCTTTCAGGGTTCATGATGGCCATCACTAATTGATCACAGAACTTTTCACAGTTGAGCCTTAAATACAGGCTCAGAATCCGTCTTCACACAGTGAATCAGGCTTCTACTACTGGAATTGAATATGTAAATTCCTTTTGCCATCTCTTTTAGAATAGCCTAGAAGGCTGCTTGCCAAGGATGTTCTAGAAGTGATAGAACCATCAGATGTGTGTGTTGGGGGTGGAGAGAAGGGTGGATTAACGTGATCTTCATCTAATCCCGAAATTTTTTTTTTAATTTTTTTTTTAATGTTTTTATTTATTTTTGGAGAGAGAGAGACAGCATGAGCAGGGGAGGGTCAGAGAGAGAGGGACACAGAATCTGAAGACAGATTCCAGGCTCTGAGCTAGCTGTCAGCACAGAGCCCGACATGGGGCTCGAACCCACGAACCGTGAGATCATGACCTGAGCCGAAATTGGACACTCAACCGACTGAGCCACCCAGGCGCCCCTAATCCTGAAATTTTATAAATCTTCAAAAACATTCTGAAATCACAGAGCATAAAAGCAGAAGTAATTCCCTCCAATTGTTACATAGCTCTTTGCCTATCTGTGAGTATTTACGGAGTGCCTGCTGTGTGCAAGGCAGTTGTCTAAGGCACGGGACCCATGCTATGTCACATGCTATGGTGGATATCATTGAGACCCCAATCTTCCCTCAGAAACCTTACGTTGTTATAGGGGAACTGAGAGAGATATCTGTATTTATGCAAAAAGTCATAACATTACTGGGTAATATCAGTAACAAGTATTAAAGTAATAGAATAGATGAGATTCAGGGGAAGGGCTATACAG
Source organism: Cryptoprocta ferox (assembly GCA_028646485.1). Lineage (NCBI taxonomy): Eukaryota > Metazoa > Chordata > Mammalia > Carnivora > Eupleridae > Cryptoprocta > Cryptoprocta ferox. The sequence continues at coordinate 34,836,620 of CM053572.1, read as the reverse complement.
GATTAGTATGGTTATTGATTATAATAGCTGATGCTTATTGACTTCTGTGCCTAGGAGTATATGCTGTCGGCTTAACACATATCAACACTTACTCTACATGACAAACCTATGGAGGAAGTGTTTTTAGTACATCTTACAGATGAAGGAATTAAGGCATGGTGAGGTGAAGCAACTTGGCCAAGGTCATAAAGCTAGTAACTAGCAGAGCCAGGATGGTGAACCCAGACAGTCTATATCCTGGGCACATCTACACTTTTCATTATTAGACCTGGCTGTCAGTAGGGACTTGCCTAAGGAGGGGAGATAGAAGGCAAGCCTTCAAGGATTAATGCGACCTTGAGTGGCTCAGTGAAGACAAGGGGGAAGACATTTCTGTTTCAGACATCGTATTACAAGTGTTCAAAACTGGTGGAAACATGAATATACACGCACAGGGGCCAGACAGCTAACGCTTCATGCCTTTTGTTCTCAGTTTGCCTCAGAGGGAAATCAGGAAGGGAGGAAAATGGGAACACAATGGCCAGTATCTGGACTATAATGGAGTTACAATCAGAGGCTACATTTTTTCCACAGTGTGTTTTGAATTGTGGTGTCTCTGGAATGGCCCAAAGGGGGATGTGGTGAAGTTGAACTCTTAGAGATGTTAGGAATACTTTATTTTAGTTGCAGAACTTAGATTTTGGCAAGCCAGTGGTAGACTTCTTCCTATCCCGAGAGAGTGTCTGTCTTGGCTGGCTGTGCCCAAAAGGGGGATGTATTCATGCCCCTGGTAGTGAGGTACCTGTCTCCCCAAGGTGGGACATGTGTAGTAATAACGTCAGGGCTGTGAAGTCCACCTAGAATTAACTGGCCATTTAAATTTTTTTAATGTTTATTTATTTTTGAGAGAGGGAGAGAGAGACAGAGCACGGACAAGGAAGGGGCAGAGAGAGGGAGACCCAGAATCCTAAGCAGGCCCCAGGCTCTGAGCTGTCAGCACAGAGCCCAGTGTGAGGCTCGAACTCATGGCATACGAGATCATGACCTGAGCCGAAGTCGGACACTCAACTAATTGAGCCACCCAGGCATCTCTCTCTCTCTCTCTCTCTCTTTTTTTTCCCATTAATGAATTGGCCATTTAAAGCAGGAGTGTGAAATCATATACAAACCAAGCAACACTGGAGGTCTGTGAGGTAACATTTTGCCGGAAGTAGGTGTCTTTGTCACTTGCCTTGTGTAGGTTGTGTGTCTCTGGAGTAGTCCTCAGCTTCCTCCCCACCTGAGTCCCCCTTTCTTCCTCCCCAGGATGCCCTGAAGCTTCCTGGGCGAAGGTGTGTTTGGTAGAGGTTGTCCTTATCACCTTCCTTGCCTCGAAGCTTCTCCTAAGATGCTACCCACCTGCTGGGTGTCAGTGTTTGGCTTCCTCCTTTCAAACCTGCCCTTGGCTGTGACTGACAGTTAAATTATCAGAGGGAAAGGTGGACTTGGGAGTGAAGAATGAGGTGCAAAATGACCCACACAGATTTCTCTTGTGAGGAGCATGGATGGACTCACTTCGAGGATAGCTAAGTTCACATACCTATTCTTTAAATGATTCATGGCCTCCTTCAATCTCTCCTAAAGGTTCCTTATTTTACACTCTCAATCCTTTTCCAAATGTTACTCTATATCCTTCGCTAAAATAAAGAACAAAATGAAGGGGATAATAAAAACACCTCTATTTTTAAAAAAATATTTATGGGGCACCTGGGTGACTCAGTTGGTCGGGCATCTGACTTCAGCTCAGGTCATGATCTCGCCATTTGGAGGTTCGAGCCCAGCACTGGGCCCTGTGCTGACAGCTCAGAGCCTGGAGCCTGTTTTGGATTCTGTGTCTCCCTCTCTCTCTCTTTCTCTCTCTGCCCCTCCCCTGCTCACGCTCTGTCTCTCTCTTACTCAAAAATAAATAAACATTAAGAAAATTTAAAAAAATAAAAATTAAAAATATTTATTACACATTCTGTATTGTAGACCCTGCCAAGCCCTGGGGTTACAGTATGAAGCCAAGAAGCATGGCTCCGCCAAGCAGCAGATGAGCTTGTTTTGAGTCTGTAAAAGTTGTTTTCTGGGTGTACGCCTATCTTTCTTTGTTTCTAGATTGCGAAGCTCGTGAATCCCTTGCACAGACCACTGTGATAAATATAAGTTACAATGTGTAAAATCCTCACAGGACTGTGTTCGTCTTCAGAGTTGCTTCTTTGAGATTGTCAGTTGCTTCACTGTCTCACCAGGCAAATCGGAGACAATCTCATTGTCCCTGGAGGAGTGAAGACCATCGAGGCCAACGGGAAGATGGTGATCCCGGGAGGCATAGATGTCCACACTCACTTCCAGATGCCGTACAAGGGAATGACCACAGTGGATGACTTCTTCCAAGGGACGAAGGCTGCCTTAGCGGGCGGCACCACCATGATCAGTAAGCCGCCCAACCCTACGGCGCTCCTGGTCCTGAGGGGCAACTATTCAACGTGCTAACCCCTGTGCTCTCTGACCACAGCTCGTCCACATCTCTCAATTCAGAGCATTGGCCGTCTGCCTGATGGGACCTGAGGAAAGCAGATGGTAGTGAGGACGCGGGCAGGTCACTGAAATTGCACAGAGGAGACGCACGAGGCTCCTGGCCATTAAGGCAGCTGCCCTCTCTTGTCTGCCTCAGATCGGGGGCTGGGTGTGCAGGGCGTGGGGAGCATCAGCAGTTCTCTCTGGGCCAGACCCCGGGGAAAGTGGACCTAAGAAGTGTGGACATGGGCACGATGTCATTTCAGAACGTCCCACTTGGGCCTGAAGCAGGAGGGGGCAGGGGGCGCAGGCAGAGCGGTGTGAATGGGGCTAGGCATCCCCGAGAGGGAAAGGTAACAGAGACCTGCAGTTCTGGGGAAACCAGGGGGTTCTTTGCCATTTACTCTTATCTGGTCTGCGCTGGGGTTTGACCAATTTGTATCTTAAGATCAGGCAAGCTGTGAAGGTGGTATCCTTTGTTGTTTGTTTCCCTTTTGTCTTTGTCTTTTTTTTTTTTTTTTTTTCTGGGAACGATTGCACTTCCAGAGAAACCTAGGATGTTGCGCGCCACTGGGTGCCTGAACACATAGCCTTCCAGGGCAGGGCTTCCTGTCCAAAAGGAGTCCCAGTGAATTGGGTCCCATTCCAGGCTCGACCCTAAACTTGGTCAGCCAGAGCACTGTTTATATTAACACCACATGCATCCATCCAAGAACACACAACAGCCTGAGCTGTAGAGTTTACTCATTATCTTTTGCCTCCTTTTGATGGGAGCACTAGCCAGGTTGAACTTCCTCTAGGTGGGTGTGGAAGCCCAGGAAAATTGCCTCAAGGCCATAAAAGTTGCACTTCAGGGAGACCAGGGCCTTTCTCCAGCCGAGGGGAGGATGCCAGCTGACTTCTCCGCAGCTGCCTCCCCACAGAGGCCCCGATGCACGCCTCAGTCATGTAGCTCCTCGCATTTGCTTTCTGATAAGCACCTTGGGCTGCCTGTGGTAGGAGGGTGATGAGACCAGTGATCTTGGTTTGGCTTTCTGCCATTGGGCAAGGCGTTGGACCTGTTCAGTGTCCTGGGAGTAGTGTGTGTTGCGCTTGGTCCTCAATGTTAGGGAGGGAGCAGAGGAAAGTCAGAGTTGTGGGTGATGAGAGAAAACCATACAAAGAGACACAAAACTGTACGTGTCCTTTGTAGATAATTAAAAAACCATAGATATGTAGCAGGAAAAAGCAAACCTATAAAGCTCACATCACTGTTACACTGTGGCTGTAGTTTTCTTCCTATTTAACAAGAATAGGATCATAATAGACATACTGTGTCTTAGTCTCCCGTTTCACTAAATAATCATGTCACAAGTGTCTTCCCATTCATTTAGTTTTATTCCACCGGAGCATTTAAAATAGGTGCCTAATCATCCATTTTATGAAGGTATGTTTGTTGTTTACCGAACTTCTCTATTGTTAAAGATTTTGATGGTTTCCAATTTTTCACTTCTGTAAACATTTAGATAATAATTGCCGTGGCAAACATCTATAGCACCCAGATTTTGCAGACAGCCATGTTTTATTTTCTTAGGAATAATTCTTAGGGCCAGGAATAATTACTGAGTTAAGGTATGAAAAATCTCAGATTTTTTTATGTATATTTCAAAATTGTTCTCAGGAAAGTTGTAGCAATTTGCACTTCCCCTCAACTGCCCCAAGGGAGATTTGAGAGTGTCACTTTTATGTTTTCCTCATCAGGTGTGAATGTCATTATTTTTTAAACTGCTGTCTGTGGTTACACACACTATGGGAGTAGATTTGGGCCTCAAAAAAAGTTTTAATTTTTAGAGAGAGAAGGGGGGGATGCAATGGGGAGAGAGGGGCAGAGGGAGAGAGAGAGAGAGACAGAGAGAGAGAGAGAACCTTAAGCAGTCTCTACGCTCAGCATGGAGCCTGACGCAGGGTTCGATCCCACCATCCTGGGATCATGACCTGAGCCGAAATCAAGAGTCACACACTCAACCGAGTCACCCAGGCGCTCCAAAAGAAGACTTATTCTTGGCAAAATGTTAATGTGGAAATAAGATCTGTGGGCGGAGCATCAGGTTCATGTACCTGACACTGGCTCTTTCCTGTAGCGGTAAGCACAAGGTTGTCACTGTTCGTTACTTGACACAATTTTGAAGCCCCTCCTTCCACCCTGAAAAGAGAGTCTTTCTTCACTAGCAGTGACTTCCCGTGATACTGGTAATAATGGCACCTAGTGGATGCTCACTGGCATTTATTGAGCACTTACTGTGTGCCAGGCATCAGGTCAGATACTTTTCATGCATTTTCCCATTGAATCATATAACACAATTAGAAGGAAGGCACTATGACAGTCATCCTCCACCGCCCTGAGCATCCATTTCAAGGATAAAAACAACTGAGGTTTAGGGAAGCTAGTAGTTTGTCCAAGAGCGACATGGGTAAGTGACCGTTGAACTGTCAGCAGTATGGAAACTGCTCAGCACACTTTCTAAGGTTAATTCCATGCTCAGGAAGTGGAGGCTTCCCAGCCATAGCTCGCCCATGGGAGCAGGCCTGTTCAGAGGGGAGCAGTGGCTGGGTCCGTGAGTTACCCATCTGGGGCCTCTGTCGTTCAGTTGACCACGTGGTGCCTGAGCCCGAGGCCGGCCTGACCGAGGCCTATGAGAAATGGCGAGAGTGGGCAGATGGGAAGAGCTGCTGCGACTACGCCTTGCACGTGGACATCACCCACTGGAACGACAGCGTCAAGCAGGAGGTGCAGAACCTCATCAAGGACAAAGGTGAGCCGCTGTGCGCCCCTCCCGCCTTCTCCTTGCTCGCCTGGAACTTGGAGCACGAGTGCTAGGTGCAGGGCTCCTGCTGTGTTCTGGGCACCCTGTGCTTCTGTATGCCGTCTTACTTCCTACAGGGTCCCCACAAAGGGATTCTTCTCCTCACTTTGCAGATGGAAAGCCTGAGGCTCAGAATAAGTAGCCCAGGCTCACAGAGCTAGTAAGCAGTAGCAGTACCCAAAGTCTGTGCCCTTCACCTCCATGCGATGCTGCCTGTTTTACAGAGGAAGAAACTAAGCCAGGAGAGGTTAACATCTTATAGAAGGTCACACAGCTACTAAATAAGAGATCTGGAATTTTTGACATTTGTAACTTTCACTCCAAAGATCAAACCACCACTGTTCCAAAACAGTGGCGTCTTCAGAAAAGGCTACGGCATTTTTGGGGGCGAAGTATGTTCGTAGCCAGGCTAGGAGCTTAGGACATGAAAATGTGTGTGTGTCCCCTCAGTGAGTACGTAACTTATGTTTCCTCGTCCTTGATCGTCAGATACCTCACATTCACACACTACCTCCATACACGCACACAGACATGCAATGTGTTGGGCATCGTAACGTGGCCTGGGGGATTTAGGGGAGTAGAAGGAACGATCTCTCCTGAACGTTCAGGAAGCAGGCCAGTGGAGGATAAATGCCACAAGGTGCAGAGTATTGTTGTAATAGTATTAGCCTTATACTAATTATAGTACAACATTAGTACTAATGAAGGCTGACATAATAACGTGCAGTGTTTTAACACTAACATAGTGATCCTATTATCAGTGAGCTGCCTTGATGCAAATGCCGAGCTCAGTGGAGGAGAGTGTGCAGTGGGTGGGAGAGGAGAGGATGGGCTCCCAGAGGATGAGGTTTTCCTTTCCATCTCCCTCCTCACCCCCCAAGCTCTGCTCAGACCTTCCTGATACAGGATGTGGGAGTAACCCCCCCTCCTTTCTTATGATTCCTCTCACACTGGGCATCTCAACTGGGGTAGAAAATGGAACGGCTTTAACACCCACTTCTCTGCCAAAGGACCCGGGTCATTCCGCAGATGACAAGGAGGCTTATGGGAAGGGTAGTGTTGGGAAAAGCTGCCCTGAGCTGAACCACTCTGGGTCGGGAAGTTCTCAAATTACAACCCACTGTTGGCCTGGAACAATGTGGGCTGAGATGGCCCTAATGGTTGGAGACCAAAATTATCTTTTCCTCAAAATGATTTTCTGTTCCCCAGCCCCACCTATTTATATAAATTACTACATTAATGGTTTACTTTGGGGTGAAAAATTAAATAGCTCTTTTCCAGTAACCCTTGCAACTTGGATATTTAAGCACAAGGTGGACCTTGACTTCTGCCCATTAGCCCTGTAGTTTCCCGAGGACATGATCTCTGTCTTAGATGCAACACCCCGCACAGGCTTCGTGTAGAGCAGACATTCATTAGGGAGTGAAAGAAACCCAATCTCAGGAGCTCCATTAACGAAGCTCAAATAGCACCAGACGACGGGTCTGGTGCTAATAGTTCAGTATGTGTTGTCTCATTTAATGTTTCCAGCTGCCTCATGAAGCAGGCTATTGTAAATTTTCCATTTAACAGGTGAGGAAACCAAGAGGTGAGGGATTCCCAGCTCGCTGAGCTAGTATGTAGTGTGACCGCATTGCGTGAGCCTTGCCCGAGGGCTGCAGTGATTCTCGATGAAACACACTGCCTCGAGCAATGGCAAAGCTTACTGACCCTCTGGGCAGGGGAATGGGGGTGGGGGGAGGGGGCCTATCCTGCTG
>CM053572.1:34810608-34829403 GCA_028646485.1 Cryptoprocta ferox | reverse complement strand
CCCCCCCCCCCCCCGCTTCCCTCTCTTGCAGGGGTTAACTCCTTCATGGTTTACATGGCCTATAAGGATTTGTATCAAGTGTCCAACACAGAGGTAACAAGCTACTGCTGTGTGGTTTGGCATATCTGGATGGGTTTCCTATTGTTGCTGTGACCTTGGCTCGTTGAGCATTAGTCACTGTGGTCGCTGTGGGAGACTGCTGGGCCACAGTGCTTCTTAGAGCCCTCACAGTCCACGCTACTGCGAATAAATAAGGTAACAAGCAGGGTGCATGGCAGGGCAGACCAGGAGCTAGAATTTCCACTGACAGCTGCTTTCTCCAAAGGATGGGAGGAAGGGCATGGCGCAGTCTGCATCTACCAAACAAGCCCTAAACCCCGCTTGAGCTCAGTGCAAGTGTGAGGTGCTGCGTCCTGCTAAGGAGGGGCGTCTGCTGTTGAGGGTAATAGCTTGCCTGTGACTCTCCCAAAGACATTCTCAGGGAGCCCGTGTTGGTTTTAGATGAATCTCACATTTTCAGGGGAAATGCAAGAAGATAATTCCCATGCCTCCTGGTTGGGAGGTGAAGGGAGATCTGCCTTGACAGGTTAAGAAATAGGGGTTTCAGCTTTCCCTTTAGCTCCTGGCAAGGCTGTAGCAGCTTTCAGGAGCACTTGTTGAGAGGAGTTGTGAAGGTCGATCTCAGCAAAACGGGAAATTATACCATTAAAAATGTGTGCTGGAGGCAGAGTAGAAGTCTCGATAGCACTTTGTTATACATTTGCCCTATCTGACGAGGAGACATGACACATTCTTTATATAGACACTTTCCTAGAGCTCCTCTGGACTCACACTCTTTGACCATGCATATTTTAGTCTGCATTTCTCACCCCAATCACTGATTTCCTCTGGTTCTCCTCATTTGGTTTATTTATGGCTCTCGTGATTGACCCTTGCGCAAAGTTGCTGAAAGCATTGGTGGCTTGTGAAGGTGACGACGGGTCCTTTCTCTTTCAGCTGTATGAGATCTTCACCTGTCTGGGAGAGCTGGGAGCCATTGCCCAAGTTCATGCTGAGAACGGGGATATCATTGCCCAGGTGACGTTGTGCAGTTCCCCGTAGCACCCTAGCTGCACGAGCTTCGGTCTTCAGCCCATCTCTTTCCTCATTCCTTCAGTATTGCTTGAGCTCTTAATCTGCGCACGGCACGGTCATAAACACTGTGCTAAAAACGGACCTGCCCAAAGAACCTCCCAGTCTAGAAGGAGGGGGAAAGGTGGAATGAAGACAAGTTGAGGGAGAAAAGGGAGGCCGCTTTAAAACAGGGAGCCATCTGGCCATTCTGGGGAATCAGAAAAGGCATCGCGGGAGAGGTTTTCAAATTGGACCATTTAAGTGGGAGAGCACGGCTGATTCTCCTTTCAAAGGGAGTCCAAGCTACGTGACATTCTCTGCTCCAGAGAAAAACCCTAAGGCAGCACATCTCAGAAATCCCATCCAGGACTCTGGAACTCATGGCTTTAGATAATAAAGAACGTAGGTCTTGTGGGGATCAGATGCCCCACCAGTTTCCTAGAAGTTGGACTGAGAAACCCAGAAAGTGAGGCTCCAAGGCCCAAAGTGATCATTTGTGAGGAAGCAGAAAGCACTCTCTCCATCTCCTGGGTCACTTAATGGGTTGGATGCACAGCTGTGTCTTAGCCAGGGTTTTGTTGATCTCAGAAGCATTCAAGATTGGCCCCCACTAAGGGGAGGCGGCCAGAAGAGTGGGAGCTTTCTTGGTCCATTTAATAATCTTCACAGCAAAAATCCATTACTCATCCTTTCAAAGAGTATTTCCTGTGCATTTTGTGCCAGGCACAAGGCTACTGAGGTGAGCCCCCAGCAGACACATTCCATAGAAGTCATCCAGGACCTGGTGAATGTGGTCAGCAGGGGTGTGGGAATAGTGTGGGTCTCAGCCGCACCAGCCCCCAGCAACAGACTCCATCTGGTGAACACTGACTACAGTAGGCGCTTGGAAAGTGCTCTAGCACATTCTCATTCCATCTGCACTGGGCCCTTTAAAGATGGCTGCCATCTGCCCGGCTTTGTAGGTGAGCATATTGGGCTCAGAGGATTAAGTCACTGGCCCAGGTATCACAGCCAGTAACTGAGAGAAGAAACTCTTAGCTCTAAGGCGGGGTGGCCCAGTGGGCATCTTCCCCCAGAGTTGGTGTGTCCAGGGCCCTTTGCTCCACCAGTCCAGCTACAGGCCCTCCGGAGAGGCAGCCATCCCCACAGAGCAGGGATCCAGCTGTTACCACTGCAGATGGCTGGAGGTTGTCTCACCAGCAGAGGAGGTGAGCTGAATGTGTCCTTTCCTCTTGCTGACCAAGGAGATTAATTAGTCAGGCCCTGACAGCCTTCTCCTGTGTTCCCCCCACACTCAGAGATAATGAAATCATCTTCCAAAGTGGGTCCAGTGCCCGTGGGAGGCATCCTGGTCGTGGTGGTAGGGCTGTTACTCCTCCTCTTTCTTGGCATTTTCAGTGCAGCAGCCAGAGGCCCAGCCCTCCCTCCAGATGCCCTAGAAACCAAATTCCCTGCTACTTCCTTCTAGGCCCAGTGGAGGCAAACAGGCTACAATGCTAAGCCCCTTTTCCAGCTTCCTCTTGTGGCTCCATAGCACGGAAGTGTCTCTGGTTCCCCCCATCCATACTCTTCCCTACCTTGTGTAGAATCTCTTCTCAGTCAGGGAAAGAATAAGGGCAGTTTCTTGTGTGTGTTTATTACATTGAGATCGAGCTGAAAGATTTTAGCATGTTGTCTAAATGAAGGCAGCTGCTGTACTCAGAGTTTAAGCAAAAGTCACCAAAGAGCAGGCAGAAATCTCTCTCAAGGGTACCAGCGATGGACATTTTTAAAAGTTTCAGGCTGGCAGGGCATTCTGGGAGTATAGCATCTTTAGCTTGTCATCTGACAGTATTTATTGAGCACCTACTATGTGCCAAGCCTTGGGGAGCAAAGGTGAAAAAGACAGGGTCCCTTTCCTCATGGAGCAAACCAAAATTGTATCCTGCCCCAAACTGTGATGTAATTACGGCAATGATCAGTGTCCCAAGGAGCCCACAGCTCCCGCACCCAGGTAAACTGGCTTCACTGGGTCTTTGCCTGCCTTTCTTAACCTCCCAGCGTTAGGAACACCATGGCCTTGAAGAATAGGGCTTCCCAGGGGCGTCTTGGTGGCTCAGTCGGTTAAGCCTCCAACTTTGGCTCAGATCATGATCTCACGGTTTGTGAGTTCCAGCCCCATGTTGGACTCTGTGCTGACAGCTCAGAGCCATGAGCCTGCTTTGGATTCCATGACTCCCTCTCTCTCTGCCCCTCCCCTGTTCCCGCTCTGTCTCTCTCTATCTCTCAAAAAGTAAATAAATGTTAAAAAAATTTAAAAAGAATGGAACTTCCCAGTATGAGCAGTGCATTAAAATCACCTGTGGAGCTTAGGAATTCCTGAGACTCTCCAGCTTCCAGAGGTTTTGATTTAGGAGGTTGATAATAAACATCAGGCAAGCATAATTTGAAAAAATTCCCCTGGTGATTTGAATGTGCTTGGAAACCATTGCTAGAGTGAGCTTCCTCCTGTGCGCCAGCCCAGCCCTCTTGAACACAAGAGAAGTAAGAGCATCTTATGAGACAAGAAGAGGCTTTGGTTGGACACTGCGACCTTTGTGTGACTTGAGGAGGCAAAGCAGAGCGGAAACTCACCAGCGTTCAGAAGAAATTGTATTCAGTCTAAGGCTCCATAAATGTTCTCCTGTATAGCTGGACACTGGGGGCATTTCACTGCTCACAGCCGCTTAGAATATATGCATCTTTCTTCCTGTACCTTAAGCAAAATTTATATTACTCAAAACAAAACAAAACCAACAAAAACTGGTTCTTCTTTTCCAGGGAGAAGGAATCGCTTCCCTTCTAAACATCTCATAGTTTCAAAGTGAAACAAGATTTCGTTCACTTCACTCTCTCTCCTTCCTCTCCCTCCCTGCCAGTGCAGGGTTTCACTGGAATTGGCCTTAGTATTTTGGGAGCAAAGGCCAGCAAAATAGCAGATATGGACGCTTAGGATTTATGCCAGCTCCAGTTAGCCAACGTGTGTGCTCCCTGCCCAGCCACCTGCTTCCTCCAGAAAGCTGGCCTGGAGTCTGAAGAATTTAGCCATTAGCCATGAGGGGTCAGCAGTTCTGCCACAAAACAACCTAATTAAATAGAATCTGACCCAAAGAGTAACTCCGTTAATGCCGTTTTGAGGCATTATTTTGTCTGGTTAAATTCTGAGTCCATTTACTCCAGCCATAAATACAAACCACAAAATAGCCTGAAGGCTCGTTACAGTGCAGATTCCTAGACTTTAGCCTCTGTTTTCTGATTTGGAGAGGACCACACAGTTGCGCGGCCAGAAAAGGTGACCCAGGCCATTCTGATGTAGGTGCTAGGTGGACCAGGCCTTGGGAGACACAGCATGAAACTGTCAGGAGTAAGTGAGCTCGTGTGACTTTTGATGTGTCCTGTAGGAAAAAAAATGAGCCTCGAACAGACTGCCTTCCTTTTAATTAAAAAACACCACCCTTAAACGTTTTTTCTCCTCTTAGTTAAGACTTGACCCTATTTCACAATTCCAGAGAGAGCATTCACAAATGTATTCAACGTACACATTTTATTCTTTCTGGTACCTTGAACACTTCTTCAGATTAAAATGCACCAGCACAGGTTTTCTGGACCTCAGTGGAGCTTATCTCAAAACTGTTCTGTGTTCTTATCTCATTGTAGGAGCAAACCCGGATGTTGGAGATGGGGATTACTGGCCCGGAAGGCCATGTGCTGAGCAGACCAGAGGAGGTGAGTAGCAGGGGCACTGGGGAATGGAGGAGGAGCGGTGCTCTGCTTGCCAGCATCTTCTGGGAGACTCCTGTTACTGTAGTCGGTCCCCAGCAGCCTGGCTTATGGCCACTGCTCACTTGACACTTTGGAGGGTTTGTGCTCAGCCCGCCTTTCCTAGGCACATGCACACACGGTGTGTGAGCAAGTATCGCTGAAAGGTGAGAGCCTCTGTGAATACCAGGTAGCAATCCTGGAACCTTTCATCCAGACACCGCTTGTGACTGACCCAACTCAGGGGACTCTGAGAATAGGAATGTAAGGGAAATGTCTCCTTCTGACCGGTAATCTCTCTAAAGATAACACAGGTTGGAGTGTACTCCGCAGGTTCTCAGCTGAAGAGGTAAATCCCTAAATCCTTTCTTAATCAGTGTGAATCTTAAAGACATCTCCACTGACTCTCTTATTCCATGTTATATTCTGAGTCCTGCAAAATAAAATATTAGCCATATGGAGAGTAGGTGGAGGGGGCGTCTCATAGACATTATGTCTGTCGCTTTGTGTGATGAGGTCCAGGTATGGGAGTTTCCCATGTGTAAGGTGAATGATGAATAGTGACTGCTTAGCCCCTGACGAGTGAGTAACAGGTAACTAGTGGCTGACTGCATGTGTTTGGGATGTCGGCAACTTCAGCTGCTGGCACAGGGCACAGAGCGGGAACTTGGCTGCTCACGCGGCTGACAGCATATTGGCTTTGGGAGGCCAGCCCGGAATTGGCACCTAGGGTGCATTCAGGGCCCTCTGTGTGAGTGAAGGGGCCCGGCTCCTGCTTCGTCATCCCCAGCCCCCACACTCTACAGCCGGTAGAAGGAGGCAGAACCGGACATGAGTGTATCCCTGTTGCCCATCTCTTTTAGAGGCTTTATAAAATGCCAGTGTAACACACATACAGAAAAATGCCCCAATCATAAAGATACAAGGGATTTTTCACAAGCCGAAAACCCTTGTATAACTCAAACCCACTTGGAGAAGCAGAGTGCTCTCAGTGTCCCAGAAACTCCTCTGTGTCTGATGATATCGTTTCCCAGTCGAAATAATTTATAAGTATTCCATAATATATATTACGGGTCCTTTCTATGGAACGCTAGCTTACACCCGGAACTGTGCTAATTAATTACCTCAGTTGTCCTTGCCGCTGCCCTGGGGGGTTGGTAGAGTTGCTGCTAGAAGAAGCTGCAGCTCAGAGAGGTTGAGCCACGGGCTCTTCCCATGTGAAGGACTGGAAAGCTGTTTACGTGCTGTGAGTAGGGCCAGGGTGATCAGCACTGTTTGTGAAACTTTTCCTAAATGCTGGTCACTGTAGAGATTTGCTGGCAAGATTGATTCCTGTGGCAGCAGCCAGGGGATTTCTGAGCAACTTCTATTTTTGTTCCTTGGTTTGTTTTTCCAGGCCCTCCCCTCCTCCTGCACCCCAACCCTCTGCTCCTGTTCCCGTCTCCTTTTTAGTAAAAAGCCTCTCGACTGCCGATCTGGACAGTCCTGGAAACCCTTTTGGGTGAAGCTGGAGGGTGATGTAACCTTCCAAAGATAGTCATGTTGTCAAGGTGCTGGAAACCTGCTCTGCCGGCAGGGCACGGGATCAGAGGCGCCAGGACTGAGGCCGTGGGGAGCGGTGCGGTCGGCACAGGTGTGAGGAGGGAGGGATGGGCATGGGAGGAGCCCGCCCCTCTTCAGTGCAGAGCACACCCAGCCACCCTCTCCAGTGATGCTGTGCAGAGAGCTGAACCCCAGGTTTGCTCCAGAAGTCCGGATGCTTCAGGGAGGTGGCCTGAAGCCCTCACCTGTGGTCAGAGGCTCCGGGGTCTCATCCCCTTGGAACAAAGTGCAGCTTGGGGGCTGCCAGCGGGGCCCGCCGGGCTCTGGAGTCTGTCTGCTGGGCCACACCCCCCAAGGGCAGTGGCTGGTTTACATTATGCAAGCACTGGGCATCTGCAAGCTATTTTTGGTACTTTTAAAAGTGATGGGCTGCATGGGCTAACCAGAATGTTGTACCCATCCAAAAAGGAGCTGCTGCCGATTGAATGGGAGGTCGCTAGCATCTCTGCGGCAGGCTGAGTAGGACTGCGTTGGGCTTGGGGCAGTAACACAGGCTCTCTCACCCCCCCCACCCCCGGTCAGGAGCTGTGATCAGCAATAAGACCAGTAGCCAGCCTTTGAGGATCAGGCGTGGGCCAGTTGCCTTAAAGGATGAACTCATAATCCTCACAACAGCCCTATGTGCTTGGTCCTATTACTATTCCCCCTTGATAGACTGGAAACTGAGATTTTGAGATGTTGTATTACGTCCCTGAGGTCACTCAGCTTCTAACTGGCAGAGCCAGAACTCAGACCCAGGCCATTTGAGAGAGCCTGAGCTCTAAAGACCCTGCTTTGTTATTAAAGTAAGGGGAAACTCGTTATATTTTACTGAATAAATTCAGCCGACTTGGTTAGCACATTTGAACTCATAGATTCTACTTTAGGGTGGGATGGAAGAAATGGATAACGAGAGAAGTCTCTGCTGAGAAGCCTGGGAATTATTCGTGTAAGAAACACCTGCTGGGATTGCCGTCGCTGACCACTCACAGCTGCAGGAAAAGATTTCATGTCTAATTGCCTTTACTGGTTAATGCTGACATATTTGTGTGGGGATTGTGTTTTGCCGGAGAACCTGTCTGGGAAGATTGGGGAGCAAAGGCTTCCATCATATGCAGCCATTGGGATAATCATGGGGAGAGAGGGAATCATTCAGGGAAAGTGAGGGAGAGTCTCTGAGAAGTCAAGGGAGTCACCACAGCTGGGAAGTGGTAGATCCAAGATTTGGATCCAAGGACTTTAACTCCAGATCCTGTAGGCTTTTAAGGACCATGCTCACTACTGTCTCAGTTTATGGAGGCAGGGGAGTAGCGCTCCAGGAGGCTCGTGCTTCTCTCGACTCCTGGGACTTCTCTTTGCAGCTGGAAGCTGAGGCTGTGTTCCGCGCCATCACCATCGCGAGCCAAACCAACTGTCCGCTTTACGTCACGAAGGTCATGAGCAAGAGTGCGGCTGACCTCATCTCCCAAGCCAGGAAAAAAGGTGACTAGCGTTCCCAAGAGCTCAGAACCAGCTGTGTGGCTGCCCCCTACCCTCTCCCCTACAACCCTTACCCCCTTCCCCTCCCCCCCTCCCAGCTGTTCTGTAGAAACGATGCCTGTTTTGCTCACTGCCGTGCTCTCTGGAAAGCCCTTCCTCCGAGTTAGCCCAGGGGATCCTTTCGACATCCTGTGTGGATGGCAGGACCCTGGCATTTCTCCCTCTGGTCAGAGGAGTTAACTAGGCTCAGGAAGGGTGAATGGTTTATCTGAGATAAGACAGCTTCATTCATTCTTCGAGACTTGGTGCATCTTTCTTCCTCCCTTTGGTCCTTCATTGGCAGTTCATGTTATCTGAGGTTTATAAATGGACATACTATAGTCAAGATTATAAAGGGGGCAGAAGTCAAAGATCCAACTCAAATGGACTTAAACAAACAAAAGTAAATTATTGGTTGAGGGTGTTTCAGGCATAGCTGGATCAAGGCATTGAAATAGTGATGTTGGGGCTCTATCACTGTTCTTCTTCTCTTGTCTGCTTTCCTCTCTGTCGGCTTTTTATTTAGTGTGAACAGTGACAAGAATAACTGTTAAGAGGCACTTGATGGGGGGGTACATAATGAGAAAGTAGAGTCCATCTTTTCTAATAGCTCAAGCCAAAGTGCCCGGGAGGACTGTGATGGCCTGGGCTTGGGACATGGGCCCATCCCTGAACCAGTACCTGCTCTGGGGACGGTGTGATTGAGTGTCCAGAGTCAAGGGCAGAGTGCAGGGGCAGGGTCCCGCCACCTGAGCCACACAGGTGAGCACAGGTCTTTTTGGGAAAGGGGTTGAATGGGTCTTAAGGCACACCTAGTGGCATGGCCTTCATGCCCCAGGGCTTTGTCCCCACCGCCTTCTGACTTGTGCTGTTAACTTGGGCTTCATTTGCTCATCTGGTGCTAAGCTGAAGTTTACTCTGACTTCAGAGCTTCCTTTTAGGCTTTTTCTTCTTGTCTTCAGTGACACACTAATGCGCTCACTTGTGAACAGAGTGTGGTTGAGAGCCTGCAGGCATAGGGTCCTGCGTTTGGTTGGGAGAGAAGATTTACTAGGCCCCTGTGTATGATCGTTCCCACTGTGTGCTGGTGGCCATGCTGGTTATGGAGAGCCAGCCTGGTGGCGGGGTGGGGGGCTCATCTACCAACCTCTGCATGTGAGTGGCTGGAGGTGGCTTAAAATAGTCCCACTGACTCTGACAGCTGGAGTGTTCAGCTGCTTGCCTTTCTGGCAAAGGGAACCCTTTTCTTCTGGAAGGGGATTCTTCCTACTTGTCTAGACAGTCTTTGTAGCAAGCACATTCTGGGACATCTCCTGCCTTACCCTCCACAGTAAGCCTGCTGTTTTTCTGTCCCTGCTTTTAAATGTCTCTACATGACATGGTGTGGTTGCTCCACTGGGTATGAGTCATTGGACGAGAACCAGGAAAGCAGCCCAATCTTCCTTACCCATTCTTGGAGAAAGGCAAAGAAAAAAAAAAAAAAAAAGAAAAGAAAAAGCAAAATGTATGGGGAATACCTCCACTGTCTCTCTGACGACCTACCACACTCCCTCTGTCGTGCCTTGTCTCCTGCGTGCATCCTGCCTGGGAGCTTTTCTCAGGATTGCCCGAGGGTCTGGAGGACAGGGTGTTTCAGCTACATGCTGGGTCTTATTTTAAACCCATGGAGAAAGATTCCTCACCCTTGGCCTTCTGGCTCCTGGTGGTCTTGCACAAAGAACTCTACAGCTGTGTCTCCCTGGTGGCAGGGAGCCTTGTTCCCATGCTGAAACCTTGACTCCTGACGTGGAAGCCAGTAAACATCTCACAACCTGTTCTTCTCTGGGAAGGAGCTGAGAGTACAAGAGCAGGAAGAGAGTGTAGCAGGGGTCACTTTTCCCTCCTGAGCCCAAGTCCCAGTGTGTTGAGTCACCGAGTGTTCTTTCTTCTTTTTTTAAGTTTATTTATTTGAGACAGAGAGAGAGAGAGAGAGAAAGAGAAAGAGAGAGAGCACAAGCAGGGGAGGGGCAAAGAGAGAGGATCCCAAGCAGGGTCTGCCCTGTCATCACAGAGCCCCATGCAGGGCTCAAACTCATGAGCTGTCAGATCATGACCTGAACTGGAATAGAGTTGGGTGCTTACCTGGCTGAGCCACCCTGGTGCCCCCGGTCACCACGCGTTCTTCAGTAGCCCTGCATGACTGCTTAGAATTAATATTAGGAATCCACAGTTTAATGAGGATCAGCCGTGTGCCCTGCACTGACACAAATACTTCAAATTTAGTATTCTCTAGAATTGTCACAGAACCTTGAGAAATAAATAGCCTTTACTATCTCTATTTTTCAGACTGAAAAATTATTATCCCCGTTTTTCAAATTGAAGCACAGTGTGTCAGGATCTCCCAGCTGGGAGAGCTCGTATGCAAACCCAACTATAATTACAATCTTTGCTTTATTCTACTCTTCCATCTAAAGAGTCCAAAGGGAGAGTTCTTCTACTTTTAAGATTGTTTTTCTCTTAAAAGTACCTGAGGGCTTGTCTTGACTTTCATTTCTTTCTTTTCTTTGCGGTCCTATATGCTTTAGTTGGGTAAATCGTTTTAGAGAGCCCTTGAAATTCTCATTAGTCTTGTGTGGATCCTTTTTCCAGTCATCCCAAAGAGCAGGGCTGTCATAGATGAATCATTGTCATTGCTTCCTTCTTTTGCCCATGGAAGGCATCACAAATCAATCTTGACTCTTGTAGTGAAACTGGAAGCATATTTAGAATTCTTTTGACAAAGAATTCGACAAAGAATTCCAAGGAACCAAAACCAATAGATTGGAGTGGAAGGATGATAAAACTGATTTATAATTTTGGCCATAGAGCCTTCCTAAACTTTGACATTGTGAGTAACTTGAATGTGGAAGATGGAGGTCTGAAGCTGGAGAAGTCCAGGGCTTTATGGACCATCTTTTGCCCAATATTCTGGTGTAGAGAAACTTGGTACCAACCAACCTGCTATTAGACAGCATTTGCCTTCTGTTTCTCTATCCCTTCTTCTTTAAGAAGCTAGCTTAAATCAGTTTATTTCCTAATATCCCTACTCCCCTCTGCTTGTTTTGGGTGTATAAGCCCCCAATTCAAGACACAGCGTCTAAGGAGTGAGCCTCATCTTTGATGTGTCCCAGGTTATAGGGTGTCCTTGAGCAGATCACTCCTTGCGTTAGGTTACGGAGTAATAGGCATGATGGAAAGATCATGAGAGCCTCTTATCCAACAGAGTGGACTTTACTTTGTGGAACCAAAGCATTTCCTTGCAACAAGCATGATTTAGCAGTTCCCAGTGATGCAGGCACACTGGGGGCTTTGGGAGCCTACCACAGGAAGGAATAGAGGAGTGTAAGGAAATCGCTTTCACTGAGCATTTCCAGTATGCCAGACATTTGTATGTGTCAAATCCTTTCATTTTCAGAAGGCTGAGAAGTAGACATAGTCTTATGCATCAATTCTAAGACAGATCTAGTCCACATTTTAATATTTCTGAAATCTGGATGAATCCTGTAATCAGTGATACATTTTTTGTTTTGTCTCGAATATTAATTTGCCTCAGGATTTGGGAATTAAAGCTGCATCTTATAACCAATGGCGTCTTGTGAACTAGGGAATACAGAATTGTTCATGTTTAGCAGATAGGAAAGCAGAGGCTTAGAAAAGGTGGGCACATGGACTTGAACCCAGGCCTGCCTGTTTTCAGAGCCATAGCTGCAAGTAGGGCTGGGGGCTACGATGACCTGACCCAGGCCCAGAGCAGCACACACGTTATGCACACCCATCACCTATTTCCTACCATTGCAGGGAACGTGGTCTTTGGCGAGCCCATCACTGCCAGCCTTGGCACAGATGGAACTCACTACTGGAGCAAGAACTGGGCTAAGGCGGCTGCGTTTGTGACATCCCCGCCTCTGAGCCCTGACCCGACCACTCCCGACTACATCAACTCCTTGCTGGCCAGGTTGGTGTGGGATTGGCAAGCAGCATGCATCACGTGGAAACATCATGGGGCTGGGGGCGGGGTGGGGGCGGCGATGAGGACTGGAACAGCCCATCCATGAGCTAGACTGGAGTCTGCAGTGAGGAAAACACATGGGGAATTCCCCTGCAGTCCTGAGCACAGACGGTAGGCTCTTCCCCATTGTGTTTCACAAATTACTAACCGTAATCGTATTAATGGGAAGAGCAGTTTACACATATCATGTGCCAAGCATTGTGTGAGACTACAGCACGATCTCATGGTTCCTTGTGACAACTGTATGAGCGAGGGACTATCGTCTCCACTTTACAGGTTAAACAACTCAGGGTCAGGCCATTTGCCGAATTGTGAACACCATCTGACTGAGATTACAGGGAGACTCATTTGCTGCTGCCCCCACCCCCGCCCCGAGGACATAGAGGGCCAGTCTCATCATTCACTTGGGTCCCTTTTATTCTGTTACACAGAGATGATCTAACCCTGCCCCCTCATTTTCCAGATGGGCTGTCTGAGCCCCAGGGAGGGAAAGAACTCACTTACACTCACACAGCTGGTAAGAAGTACAGAAAGGATTCTAAACTCAAGTCTCGGCTTCCAAATGCTGACACTGGACACTCGATTCTTGTCCCCTGCGGTGCCTCTAGCCACCTCTCTGGTTTACATGGGGCTTTTTTCCTTTGCCAGCGGAGATTTGCAGCTCTCTGGGAGCGCCCACTGCACCTTCAGCACTGCCCAGAAAGCCATTGGGAAGGACAACTTCACAGCCATCCCTGAGGGCACCAATGGTGTGGAAGAGCGGATGTCTGTCATTTGGGACAAGGCTGTGGTAAGGATCAACGTCATGGGCGGGGTCCGGGGCCAGATCAGCACCTCCTGCTGCTGCTGTTTTGTAGGTGAGCCCTCACACCTGCTGAGATGTTTCTGGAACCAGGTGTCTCAGGTGGTTTAGGAATGTTGCTTATCGAGTGATGAATCTTGAGATTCTGAGGAGATCTCCTCATCTGGACTATTAAGAACTAGGAAGCAGACATACAGATCCTTCATCTGTTGGTATGGATGATCTGTACTTAACAGTGCCTTAAAGATGCACTAGAACAAGTGGTGTTCTCCCTTCTTTTGAGAGGTCTGGATACAACCCCTGAAATGGTAAGCAAGGGGTCTGTGCCCAAGAGACGGAGGTCAACTTGCTCATCAAGGATGCTCTTAACTGAGTGTGTGGGGTCATCCAGGCTGTACAAGTGATTGCCCACCAATGTCTTCTGACATTGGCCTGGTTTTATTTTCCTTAATAATACGACAGAGGCTGACAAAAAAACCTTGCAAATGAAGGCTGGCCCAAAGGTTTTCGTAAAATTAATAATTAACTCATTGTTAAGTTGATCACTTCCCTCTCCTTTTATTTATTTAATTTTTTTAAGGTTTTATTTTTAAGGAATCTCTGTACTCATTGTGAGGCTTGAACTCACAACCTCAAGGTCAAGAGTCACATAGTCTACCAACTGAGCCAACCAGGCACCCCACTTCTCTTTTATTTTAAAATCTCTAAAGACACTCATTTCTGAGCTACATATATTGCATATAAATGAATACCTCATTCATCTACACAGTGTAAGCCACCAAGTTTCCCTTCTCATCTTTGTTCCTAGGAAGCTCAAAGCTAGATTTGAAACTAACTTCTTTTTTCCTTATTTAGAATTTTTTTGTTTGGTGAGGAAGAAATGCATGAATATTTTTGTCTCTTCTCTCACATAGTTAGGTTTTGTTTTTTTAAAACATTGTGTATTTATGAACATATATATATTTCTCTTGGCACTATGTGGAATTTTTAAAAATAATATATATATATTTTAATTACCCACATGATACACTCTCATTAAAGAGCACTTGGTAAGCACAGAAAAGCACAGACACGAAAGAAAACAAAAATCACTCAATAATTCCACAATCCAGGGTTAACCATGATTATCATTTGGGTGAGACTCTTCTGTATTTATCCTATGACCACACAAATGCAAACATATATCTAAAAAATGGGCTCATAACCACCTTAGTTTTTACTGGGAACTTTATAATTCTTTTTTTTTTTAATGCAGTTGTGCTGTCTTTTATAATGTTAATTTATTTTTGAGAGAGAGAGAGACAGAGCATGCATGAGTGAGGGAGGGGCAGAGAGAGAGGGAGACACAGAATCTGAAGCAGGCTCCAGGCTCCAAGCTGTCAGCACAGAGCCTGATGTGGGGCTGGAACTCACAGACCATGAGATCATGACCTGAGTTGAAGTCAGATGCTTAACCGACTGAGCCCCCCAGGCGCCTCTGTAATTCTTTTTGGAATAAGAAGGCAGAGAAGTAACTGTATGCACACATCCAGGAAGAAATGCACACTTTGGGAGCAGTTAGCGGCTTCCTCCTGAACCGTTTTGCCTGGCAGCCAGGATGGCACAGCCAGCCGAACGGCTTGTGGATCAGATTCTGTGCTCGTCTTCTCAGGGGCCCATCTGTGGTCACCCTGCTCTGAGCTCAGAAGCCCTGCACTGACTTCTCTTTTTTCGGTATTCCAACAGGCCACAGGCAAAATGGACGAAAACCAGTTTGTGGCTGTGACAAGCACAAATGCCGCCAAGATCTTCAACCTGTATCCCCGTAAGGGAAGAATATCTGTGGGTTCTGACAGCGACTTGGTGATCTGGGATCCAGATGCGGTGAAGATCGTCTCTGCCAAGAACCACCAGTCGGTAAGGCTCGCGCGGACAGGAGAGGAGCAGAGCAGAGAAGGTGTGCGCAGACCTCGGTCGGGAGAGATGTGCAGATGTGGAGTCCCTGGGCCAACTGGGCCAGGATGGGCTGCGGTGACAAACCCTCCCAAATTCTCAGAGATGTAACACCTGAGCAGGTTATTTCTCCTGGCTGGGTCAGCTGAGGGCCGCTCCCAGCACAGACACTCAGACATGGGGACGCCCTCTCTGCATGTGCCTCCGTGATGGCTGAGGCCAGGGACCTGGTCGTGGTCCCTGGAGAACTGGTTCTGGAAGCTTTCCTTAGAGAAGTGGTCCACGTCACTCCATCTCACACAGGATCGGCCACAGCCAGTCCGGGGCTTTCCCTCAGCCCAGGAGGGCAGGGCGTGCAGCCAGAAGGAGAAAGAACAGGGAAAAAATTGGTGAGCAGCACTGACACCATCCTCATGAGGACTTTCACGTGGAGGATAATAATGAAAGCCTGGTACCTCACGGAAAGGGCTCAATTCTTATTAGTAAAAACAGTTAGTATATATATTTTTTAATGTTTTATTTATTTTTGAAAGAGAGAGAGAGAGAGAGAGAGAGAGAGAGAGAGAGAGAGACAGCATGAGCAGGGGAGGGTCAGAGAGAGAGGAAGATACAGAATCCGAAGACAGGCTCCAGGCTCCGAGCTAGCTGTGAGCTCAGAGCCCGACCCGGGACTCAAACCCACAAGCTTCGAGATCATGACCTGAGCTGAAGCCGGACACTCAACCGACTGAGCCACCCAGGTGCCCCAAAAACAGTTAATATTTTTAAAGCATTTACGTTTCAGGCAGTGGATCCTACTGTTTTAATTCCCGGAGTTTCTGTAATGGTCTCCTCCAGGTAGGCACTGTTACCACCCCCATTTTACAGATAAGGAGATGGAGGTGCAGGGAAAGTAAATAATTTATGCGGCAGGTAAATGGTGAAGTTAGGAGGCAGACCCCACAACTGCAAGCTGATGTCCTTAACCCTTGGCGGTCATGCCTTACGCTTGTTGAATCAATGAAGGCAGTAGAGAGAAAACCTATTTTGGGAGGGGATGGCCTTTGTTTAGACATTGTGTCACATCACATTATTTAATTTTGGGCTAGTGGAGACCTAAGGGTCATCCACCCACCCGGTTCAAGAGTGCCAAACGCAGCACCCCGATAGTTCCCCGAGCTTCTCTTTGGCACCGCCAATGACAAAATGTACTTCTGCACGAGGGCCTTACCAGAGACTGATGCTTCTTTGCTGGCAAATCCAGTCTCTACTATCTCTCCCCCCGGGGCTTCTGCCCATCGAGAGCTTACGGGTGGCGCTAGAGGCTGCCTTGCCTGGTGCTTCGGCCGTACTGATGCAGAAGGCAGGGACCCAAGCACAGGAAAACCGCCTTCCTCTCCTGCTTGTCCTGCGCCCACACCCGTGGCTTTGCCCCTCACCCCCGTCTCTAGGCTGCAGAGTATAACATCTTTGAAGGGCTGGAGCTGCGTGGGGCTCCGCTGGTGGTCATCTGCCAGGGCAAGATCATGCTGGAAGACGGCAACCTGCATGTGACCCAGGGGGCCGGCCGCTTCATCCCCTGCAGCCCGTTCTCGGACTATGTCTACAAGCGCATTAAAGCGAGGAGGAAGGTGAGAAAAGCCAGTGGAGCCTAGGGATGGGGGCAGGGAGGGACGTGTGTCCCATTCAGGCACGGGGACGGTACCCCTGAGGTCAGGAGGGCTCTGTGTGCCGTAGACCCTCCCAAGGAAGTTTACAGCAGTGGTCTCTTCCCAAGGGACAATCGCACACATTTAAGGTACTATAAAAGGGGGTTTCCAAGGCTTTTTTGGCCCAAGAAACCTTTTTTTCAAATGACTTTCCTCCATTTTTATAGTACTTTTAATTAAAATAATTTAATAATTGAAAATAATGTTTATATATATTTTAGGGTTTTTTTTAAGTTTATTTTGAGAGAGAGAGAGAGAGAGAGCGTGTACACGCACACAAGTGGGGGAAGGGCAAGAGTGGGTGAAGGGAACAGAGATGTGAGAGAGAGAGAGAGAGAGAGAGAGAGAGAATCCCAAGCAGGTTCTGTACTGTCAGCACAGAGCCTGATTTGGGGCTTGATCCCACGAATCATGAGATCATGACCTGAGCCAAAAACAAGAGTTTTTAAGGTACTGAGCCAACCAGAAGCCCCAATGTTATATATTTTAAAAAATAACTAAGGCTTACAGTGAGAATTAGCAGCCCACACCCACCCCTCCCAGTCCCATCTTTTCCAGTGTTGCTCTAGAGGGCAGATGATTGTACCTCTTTTAGCTAGGTGTATGGTTCACAGGAAACCTTATGTCGTCCCTCATTTCATAGACAGGTGGAAAAATAGATACGTAGACACCTGTTTCTTGTGTGTGTATATATGTACCTACCTACCTCTACCTACATTTAACCAAACAGCTCCAGTTGATTTAGGGGTGAGGCCCAGAACTCTGTTTTTTTTCAGCCCCTGCTACCCCCACACCCATCACAAGGTCACCTTCCAGTAAGGTTCGGGTTCCACACAGCAGGGTTAGATCAGCCCTGGGATGGGGTGGAAGTTGAGCCCCGGTCCCAACCTTGTCTGTTAGAAGACACACGGTCATGCATGCACATGGGATGGGCCAGCACCCCCAGCAACTGGGAGACGGTCATGGTGATGGCAAGGTCGGGGCCTGGGGACAGGAGTCTGGGCACACACCGCAGTGGCCATTAGAGAGAGGCTCACAGAAACTCCACACACGAGAACCCCATCCTCCTCCCAGGCCCCCCAGTGATCCCGCCAACCGGTCATCCAGCCTCTGTGTGGCTCCCAGCCTCCCCACCTGAGGCAGCTGCCAGCCCTGCCTGTGGGGACCGGCTTCTTCCTGCTGCCCAGAAGTACTCTCCCGCCAAGGTCGACCAGCTCATTCCTCACTCCCGGCATCTGCACGGAATGAGGTGCACATCTATTAGCGCGTGTGTGTTTCCAGACTCCTCTGTCATTTAGTCTCAATATCCCTGTAGCCTCCACTATTTACTTGTCGACAGCGTTTTAAATCCCTGCACCATTCTTCCCTCTTTATTAGCGATCGTTTAAAGTTACGTGGAATGGAGTAAAATTCCGCACTCCAGGTTTGGCCTGATAGAGTAGAGAATGAAACCCAGCCTCCCATATACATCATCTCTTGATTTCCATTAATGTGACTTAGATTCTGCACCCAAAGAAATGTTGTGGTCTGGAGGCTTTTCAGGGAATACGGAAATAGATATGGTCCCCCCCGAATCATCAGCATCCGCAAGCGTGAAGAGCTTTGCCTCAGTGCCTGCACCGGGTTGTGAACACAGGGCAGGGAAGGCTCTGTGGCAAAGCCCACCAGTGCCAGGCGGCAGCCAGTGAGAGGATGTGGGTGGTGGCCGTGAGCCGCACTGGGGGAGACGCTAGGTTTCGCATGACCCTCACCCCCAGCTCCCGGCACCAGGCCTAGCACAGTGCATGCCCAGGGCTGGTGTTGCTGGCTGGCTGCACAGTTCCAGGTCAGGTTCACAGCTACAGCCAGAGGCCCGTGGGTCAGACCTTAGGACTCTCCCTTCGAGGTTTGCCACCTCTGCTCTGTGCTAAGGAGCATGTGGGGTGAGCTCCCACAGGATCTCACACCTACCAGCACTTAGAACCTTGTCCCAAACTGCTGCCTTCCCTGCTCTGTTCCGGTGTACAGGTGGTCCTTTCATCCCTAATGTTTCCCCCACCTGCTTCCTCTGCTGGGAACGCTGCCTTCCACACCGGTCCTCTGCACCTTGCATCTTCCTCCTTCCCTCAACCCCAGCCCCACAACACGCTCCTTTGTTCCTTAAGAATGAAGCTCACCTGGGGCACCTGGGTGGCTCAGTCAGTTAAGCATCTGACTTTGGCTCAGGTCATGAACCTGGCTCGGGTTCAAGCCCCACATCGGGCTCTGTGCTGACAGCTCAGAGCCTGGAGCCTGCTTCAGATTCTGTGTCTCCCTCTCTCTCTGCCCCTCCCCTGCTCATGCTCTGTCTCTCTCTCTCAAATATAAATAAATATCAA
>CM053572.1:34646197-34810108 GCA_028646485.1 Cryptoprocta ferox | reverse complement strand
TTAAGCATCTGACTTTGGCTCAGGTCATGAACCTGGCTCGGGTTCAAGCCCCACATCGGGCTCTGTGCTGACAGCTCAGAGCCTGGAGCCTGCTTCAGATTCTGTGTCTCCCTCTCTCTCTGCCCCTCCCCTGCTCATGCTCTGTCTCTCTCTCTCAAATATAAATAAATATCAAAAAAGAGTGAAGCTCACCTATTTAGAGAGGTCTTCACTGACCTGTTGCACTGTCACTCTGTCCTCACACCCCCTTTATCTTACATTACTTCTCCTTTCCTTCAAATAACCCTAAGATTTTTATTATTTTCTGGCTCCCACAACGCACTTAATTCACTCATTTATCTCCGCCACCTGGCACAGACCTTAGCTGTTGACAGAATAAAGGGTGACGCGCTTTCTCTGCTGCAGATGGCAGACCTGCACGCGGTCCCGAGGGGCATGTACGACGGGCCAGTGTTTGACCTGACCACCACCCCCAAAGGGGGCACCCCCGCGGGCTCCACCCGGGGCTCTCCCACACGGCCCAACCCACCCGTGAGGAACCTCCACCAGTCGGGATTTAGCCTGTCGGGTGAGTGGAGGGTGCCGGATGGTGAGAAGGGAGGAAGAAAGGGGACAAGGGAGGGACAGCAGGACACCTGCAGGGAGACGGTGTGTGGGGCAAGCAGGAAGCTTTGCCAGATCAAAAGGGAGTCCTGAGCCGGTAACATAAGACTCGATGCGGTCAAAGGTCAGGTTTCAATGATGACCAGGTCTGCTTAGCGATCACACCTAGTGGGGTGGGGGCAGGATGCTTTCCATTATGAATTGATGGTGATTTTCCACAGGAGACCGTGGGGGCTGTGTATGGAGGTGCTCTGTCTCTGAAAGATAGCTTAGTTTGCAGTAGATTCTTCTAACCTGACCTGTTTTTTTTTTTAATTTTAAAAAAAATATTTATTTTTGGGAGAGTGCAAGTGGGAGGGGTGCAGAGAGGGGGACAGAGGATCTGAGGCAGGCTTTGTGCTGACAACAGCAAGCCCGATGTGGGACTTGAACTTACGAACCCTGAGATCATGACCTGAGCCAGAGTCAGACCTCAACCAACTGAGCCACTCAGGGGCCCCTTACCTGGCGTTTTTACCCTCTTCTCCCCTTTTTCATAATAATGGTAGTGCTAGCAATAGATGCTGTTGATTAAATATTTGCCCTGGGGTAGCCATACCATTTACCTTGTCTAGTCTTTAGGAACTGGTATTAATAGAGAATAATTATCTACTTGCTCCATAACCAGTAGTCTTAAAACGGGGGGAAATAAATGGAGATTTGTACGTCTCTGATGGACAACTGAAGTGTGAGGGAAATAAGACAACTAGAAGGGACAGGGATAGGTAAAGAGGAAACAGGTGTCAGGAAGAGGAGTAAGGAATGGCAGACGCAGGAGGATAGGGAGTGAAAAAGACAAGGGGGAGACAGGGACAGGGGAGGGAGGTAAAAGGAAAAGGCTGAAAGTTTGGAGGTGACGTTGCCGAGGTCACGTTATGTTTGTCACAGTATTTGTTGTCAGCATGCTTGCCATTTGAATCCCTCCCTGGCTGACCCAATCCCTAAAATTTTGGCAGCTCCTCTGTGAATGGACGTAAGTGCGCACACATCACAGTTTCCTTTTGTGCCAAGGCTGTAGGGGCCCGACGATCACTAGGCCGAGTTGTGAGACCTTGGGCAACTTGCCTCACTTCTCACAGCCTCAGTCACTGCCTCTGTGAAATGGGGACACTACAAGTAGCTTCCTCAAAGGATAGTGGTGAGGACTGAGTCAGGTCTCTGAAGAGCAGCTGACACATTGCTTGTCACAGCGGACGTAAGCAGTGATTCTCATACCATAAGTAATGTGTTTCTTAAGTATCATTTTTATGATACTGGATGGTATCGAGGTAAGAACCTGGCTTTTCCTGCTGGAGACGGGAGTCTGGGGGACGGTGGATACGAAACGTCTAGAATACTTGACAGACTGGAATGGAAGTTTCTTGGGAGAGGAGGCATGGAAGGCACTTGCCATCTGACACTCTGAAAATTAATCCAGTTTCTCTCTTTTCCCTGCTCTCTCTCCCTTTTCTCTTCCTGGGAATGTATTGCCCACCGCAGGCACCCAAGTGGATGAGGGGGTCCGCTCGGCCAGCAAGCGCATCGTGGCGCCCCCCGGAGGCCGTTCTAACATCACGTCCCTGAGTTAAGCGACCCCTCCCCAAAGAGAGGGGCAGAAGCAAGAAGAGATCTTCATGAAGCCAAAATGGTACACCGATATTTAAGAAGGAAAGCGAATCCAAACAGTTGTGATCTAAAGAATCAATAAGCCTCAAGCCTTATGTTTCTCCAATGCTACACTCGCTTGCCTAGCTTTACGAATATTGCTTTTGTTTTCTGTTTATGCATAGCCTTGATTTGTTGGACCCTGCCTCCCCCCATTTACATGCATGCAATCAGACAGGCTACTAAGGTAAAAGAGTCTGCTATATAGTGTTGAGAGCGTGTGTAGTGCTGCATCTTATGACAAGGGGACAGACAAAGCTGGGATGTCAGGAAAATCAACAAAAGGGATGTGGTTATTTGGGGTGAGGGGGTGGTGGGAACCCAGAGCAAGGCGGAAGGCTCAGAGGGGCTGGGGGAGGGTGTGTCAGGGGAGGTGGGGGGTGGGGGGTGAGCGTACGGGGGCTTGTGTATTGTGTCGATGAAGCACGTTTATTTCCATGGAAGGTGGCCACCCTGGGGCAGCCGTCCCTTCATCATGGTCCCCGGGGGTCTGCAGAGAAGTCAGGCAGTCTTCAGGTTCCAGACTTTGTCACATCCCCTCCTAGATTTTATTCCTTTGAACCTTTTATTAAAACACCAAAACCCAACCGTTACGTTCACCTGCTTGATCGTGCCAGCATTTGGTGGGGTCGCTTTCCCAGCATTGCTTCCCAATTCTCTTTCCCCGGGCTGGGAAGGAAGAGAGGGGACAGGAGACCACCCTTCTCCTCCTCTGTCCTGCCTGCCTCTTTGGTGCTCTTAAAAGCAACAGCTGGGAGCGCACACAGGCCCTCTGGCGGGTGGGGGCAGCCATGCTCACACACCTCCTTCTAAATGCTAGTTGGCACCTCTCCCCTTGGCTTTGCGAAAACCTGGAGGAGCAGTGTGCATCTGGCGTCCCAAGTTAGGACGAGCCTAGGTGGGGCCCCCGGGGAAGGGCTACTCGTGCTGGCGGTGAGTGGCTGCTTCTTTCTGTCTGGGGATCCAGGCCATCCATGATTGAATAGGATTTTTCATTTGCAAATTTATGCGCTTAGGTGTCCTCCAAGTTTTGCGAGGAACAGGTGATCTCAGCTGAGATGGGAGCCACGCAAGGATTTGGGAAAGCAAGTCTCTGGAGCTGGGGGAGCATATTTGGGGCCAGGGGTCTGCTTTTCAGGTCTGACCCATCTATCTGTCCCCCCTTCCTTTAGCACATCCTCTGGGGGAGCTTTTTGTTTCTGTCTGAAGTCTCCCAGGGTGAGTGGAAGTGACACGCAGCCTCATGTGATGTGGCACATTATGGACGTGGAGCCCAGTGTCCAATTTCCCCATCCTGCCACTTGTGAAAATTCAATTTTGGAGCAAGTTCTGTGAGCCACGTGAATATCTGTGGAACCAAGAGGCCCGTAGGCAGAATAAGGATATTTGCCCTGGGATTGGACTTCCGTGCTTGAGAGCTCCAGCTCACAGAACCCCTAACCTTGTGTGCTAGGTACTTTGAAGGAAAAGGGCAGGTGTCACAAACCTGTCATGTGCTAAGGAGAAGCCATGATCTCTGAAGGCAGGTTTTACTAAGCTGAAGACCAGAGAAAAGGGCTAACACAGGGCTAACAAGGAATTTGGAAATAGCCAAGGAAGAGGATCTCCCCCTAGCAAGCCAATTATTGTTCTCATGAAAATGATCATTGATCCTCATAACTGATTATGGTCTTGCTATTTTAAGGCTTTTTCATGGTGCCTTTATTTTAAAGGAAACTTAAGGGGGAGCATGTACTTCTTCATTTATAGCTCAAAGATTTAGGGGCCTTTCCAGAAGTCAGAATGATGGTTTTGCAGGCACAGGGAGATTGTCAGATCTGAAGCATGAACACTATGATACCTCAGTGGCTGGGCTGGGCTGGGCGGTCTGAGGTGGTGCAGTACTAGTCACAACCACCAGATGGAGGAAAAGACAAGCTAGTGAGCTCGTCCTCTTGTGTACCAGCTGCTAGTGTGAGCTTAGCAGTTAATGTTACTTAGCCTGTTAAGTTAGCTACCGTTAACGTAGCTTTCATGGCCAAATTGGTTATCTGCACTGGGACTGCTCAATGAAGCATTCAACCAGAACTTCATATTCTACACAAGCTTTCTGTGCTGTAGGAACAACCACCTCTGATGCCTTCATGATGGGCAACATGATCTGGGGAAGCCTCCCTTTCTCCCGTTACTATAAGTAACTTCCCAAGCACAGAGATTCCTAAGAATTTCCAGAAAACTCCCTTTATTTCCATCATATTGGTTTCTTGTACCTTGTTACTTTACTTAAAATTATATTCACATGTGTCCTGCTCCATAAGACACATCAAAGAGCCCTTGTATACAAAGGGTTTAGGAAGAGAACATGACGTGAGTCGCATCCCTCTCAGAATTCATGCCATCTAATACAAGAGTGGAGGGTGTGCTGGGCCTTTCTCTCCTGCCCACGCTTTCTTTTTTTCCTCTCTTCTCTTGGCCTGGGCCCTCTCTAAGGATGCCCTGCCTTCCCCCCAACCTTCTCCCATTGTTCCTCAACCCAGATGGCCATCACCTGGGGTTCCCTCTGGGAGGGCCACCATCTTGGGTAGTTGAGAAGGTAGTTGTGGAATTGTGAAATCAGCCAACCCCGCAGAGGTATTTCTTCTATTTCTGTGTTTTCTAAAAATGGCAGTGTTGTAGTCATCGCAAAAATGGGTTATCTTCAAAGACCAGTCACCCTTCGGCCTTTTTCTTCATGCCTACATCCAGCGAGTCATGCTTTGCTGCAAAGGCCTTAATCCTGAGCCTGGACTTCCGCTCACCCTGAGAAGCCCTTCCCAACTAGGGTGGATGAGTCCCGACTTTGGTTCTTGCCACAAGCTTCCCAGGCCTTCTCTCCCCTGCAAAACTCCAGCTTGAGTCCCAGATATACCCATGGGCTGTCCCGGGCAGCCAGCATTCATTGTAAAAGTTCCCTCCTTGGAAAATGGTGTGTGGGTGTTCAGTTCTGTGTCTGGTGAAAATGAACAGACCGTAAATCTCCCTGTGATCTGTGGTAGCTGTGAGGCAGCTCTGGGATGTGAAGAGCTGTTTGGTTTGAACCGTGAAGAAAACTGTGTTTTGAGTTTAGCTGAGATTAAAGAAAAAGTTCATCAAGTGACTGTTATTGTACACCTGGTTATTAAAATAACTATGAAATTACAGATGTTGTCCAGCTTTCTTCTGTGCGCGACGAGCCATTCCACCTGCAGTATTAAAATTGCACTGTAAAATGGAAATGGTTAATAAGGTGGGCAGATCTGATGAGAACAAAAGGTTTCCTGAGAAAATGTCGGGGGTTTCTGTCTTTTCAGGTGTCTTTTGTTTCGGCCACAGTGTTTGATGACTGTTATCGAAACTTAGGACAATAAAGTTTTGTCTGTGGACCATCAAAGTTAGTATTAATGTAAAAGGCATCGCCATCTGTAAGGGTTTCTTTTGTTTTCTGTTTTATGGTCACCCCCTTAAAGAATTTCTGCTTTTACCTAGAAGCCTAGACTTGGAGAAAATTCAAACCAAGCATTTTCCAAAGTGTATTCTTTCCCATACTGATCCCAAGTTGTCTAAGGAGTGTTGGAAAGGATTATTTACTAAGTGTACTCCTCTGAGAGACTTATGGTCCTGGCATCAAATTCAAGGCTATGAGAAATCTTGTCAGTCTTTGAAAATTTGTCTAGTTCAAGGGTCTCACACTTTGTTGACTGCTGAACCCTTCTATGTCCTCTTTTAACTTCCCGACCAACTTCTTATGCTAAACTCTCTTGGGGAAACATTCCTGGATCCAATTCCGTATTGCATGGGATGCTTTTCATTGGAAACAGCAGACTGTTGTATGCACAATTTTTTTTGAAAAGGGTATTTTTTAAGAGAGTCTTTTTTTTATGTTTTATTTATTTTTCAGAGAGAGCGTGAGCGGGGGGGGGGGGCGGCAGAGAAAGAGGGGGAGACAGAGGATCTGAAGCAAACTCTGCGCTTACAGCAACAAGCCTGTTATGGGGCTGGAACTCACAAACCATGAGATATGACCCGAGCCAAAGTCAGATGCTCAACCAACCTTGAGCCACCTTGGTGCCCCTTGAAAAGGGTATTTTCAAGTCTGGTGTAATGAGAACTTCAGGGATAGAGTTGGGTAGATTCAAGCATAGCTGGGTCTATGACATGGCTTCTTTTCATCTCTTAGCCCAGCTTGCCTTTAGTAAGTGCTTCACAGGAAAGCTTCTGGGTGTGGGAGCAGAACTGGCCATCAGCATCCCCAGGTTTTCATTTTGCCTGCCTAGCGACTTCAGGGGAAGGAGAGAGGCTCCTTAACTAATTCCAGCCAAAGAGACTGATAATGGTTGGCCTGGCTTGGGATACGTGTTCACCATAGCACTAGGCACCATGGCCAGGGACTGATGGACCCCCACCTGGTCATGTGCCCAGCCCCAGAGCCACCTGAACCATGTGAGCTCTGAATCACACAAAAATGTGTGATACGGGAAGAAGAAGGTTTGGATACTGGTTGGCCAAGAACAGCAGATGGCCACGGTACCTTTCTCCAGGCTGCAGGGCCTGCATCAGTTGCTCAGCAAAGCGCCTGTGTGTTAGGTGGGGCAGATGGAGACGGTAAGAGAATGATAATTTCTTATTAATTGCTTTTATATGTCACGAACCCCTCTTGATTTGGTAGAACAAGGCTGTCACTATAGGACATGTGAGTATCAAAAGCTACTCTCAGAACATGATTATTTCAGTTTGATGTTCAAGGTTGGACCCCTAGTCTCAGCTTGCAGCTCACACTCAGGATTGGTGAAATGCCTCTCCCGGCTCATGACCAAGCAGCAGCTGAGCTCTGTTTGGGATTAGAGTGGGCTTAAAGGGCATGGTCAATGCTTAATTAAAATGAACTCAGGCTGCAGGGCTTAAAAGTGATGACGCAGTTTTTTAAAAATATGTTAGTGAAATAGACACCGTGATTTTCACACGTCTGTGGGCTAGAGCTGTTCGGGCTGAGCAGGTGCAGAATGAGAACACTGCACAGGAATACAAAGGTCCCTCTGGTTTCAAAGAACGTCCTGGAATCCGCTCTGCTACCCTCAAAGCATCACAAAAGGGACACCAACCATGAGCGAGAAATGGCTGGGAGGGCCAAAGCAGTGCACAGAAATCACACGCTTATGGTTGGCACTCTTCAGAATCAAGAGTTCTAGATCTTGCCCTGTGCACGGCCGCTGAGAACAAAACAGGACACTTGACGTGGCCTGGACAGCAGGGCACTCAGCATGCAGGACTTCAGAGCCCACTGACCAGCGCACATGGATTTCAGGACAAGCCCAGGGAACTCGCTGGCCTGCTGGCTGTTAAGCTTGTGTGGGCCTAGGAGGAAGTGGCTTCCAGCCGCAAGAATGCAAAGCTGTCTGTGACCTCTCTGTCCCAGGTGTGGAACATCCACCTGCTGTTTCAGTGTATGGACTAGGACAGTGTGAAGATGGAAAGGGTAGTGAGGCAGAGTGCTGACAGAAAAGGTCCTTCGGCTGTGGACAAGCTCATAGTGAAGGGCAAAACCTGGAATTCTGGGCTGTGCTCCCTAAGGTGTGAATGCTAAGGGGGTCAGGTTTTTAGTTTTTATATATGTGGATCAGTTCCACTGTGCTGCATTCCGCTGTTCTAGAACATCTCTAATACCAGGACAGTGGGAAACAAGTAAGAACAGGTGACTTTGGGCCCCCAAAACCTTACCTCTAGGAATAACAATTATGCACACAGCTGACAAAGGACCCGTGGCTCACTGTATACAGAAGACATTTTAATACACAAAGGCACATTTACATGATATATACCACATTCAACAGAAGCAGGTATTTCCCACCCAAAGTCTGTCGTTTACAACGGCACAGATAACTGGAGTTTGGATTTTGAACATCAATGGTTAACATCAATCAGACACATGGAGCTTGTAAGAAACAGCAATCACAGGCGGACGGTAGGAAACAGGATGTTGTGTGGACATAGGCACAATGGGATACTGAAACAAACACTATGTTTTACATGCCTTTTCGTTCACCTGTTGTATTAAAGCCTTAGCATTACGGCATC
Source organism: Cryptoprocta ferox (assembly GCA_028646485.1). NCBI lineage: Eukaryota > Metazoa > Chordata > Mammalia > Carnivora > Eupleridae > Cryptoprocta > Cryptoprocta ferox. The sequence continues at coordinate 34,801,753 of CM053572.1, read as the reverse complement.
ATCAAAAGCAGCAATATTGTTTTCCTGCTGCCTGTGTTAGCATTCTTTATCTATTCGTCCATCCAATCTAGAAAAGCTATGATGACATAGAGCCTACTCGTTTCTGATTAGTACTTTGCTATCCGAAGAAGCTTAACTACTAATTAAATTAACTGTAATTAAGTTAGCAGTGCCTTGTGCTCCTTGACATGCATCCCTGCCCTAGCAATGACCCCAGCCCAAACCAGTGCTGCCCTTGAGAGGTGTTAGCCATTAGCAGAGTATTTAATTTCCATGGAGACAGCATGGTGGGCAGAGTTGCAGGGCTCCCCTACTGCAGTATAATGAGAGTTCTAACCCGGAAGCTTCTCGTCTTCAATACCTGCTCAGACTGACGCTCCACACAGGTAAGGGCGAAAACAGGAGAAAAAGACGGTGGGAATACCAGACAAAGGGATGCAAGAGTCAGCTTGTTTTCCAAAATTCTTAGTCCTGAGCCTTGGTTGTCATGAATCTAGATGAGACATTGGCCACCTGGTTAGGACAGTCCCTTTTGGCCCAAGTAATGGTAATCGAGCCAAAGAATCTGATACTAACAGGAGGCAATCATGGTTCAGGTTTGGGCATATCTTTTGTTTTTTTGGAAAACTTTTTGTCCCAATGTTTAAAATGTGTGGTGGTGGGAGGTGCTTTTAACAGTTGTTCTGCAATGCCTTTTCATTTCTAATTGGAAACACATGGCGGGTCTTGTAACCCTGTTAGGACTGAAAACCTGTCTTACTGCTCTGAGGCTGTGCTCCCTAGTTGATGTGTCCACGTCTTCTGAAAGTTCACAGAGGTGCTTTGGGCATGGCTTTAGTTCACTGGAAATAAAAACTAGGGGTTCAAAGTACAGAGGGGGTATTAGGTTCCTAGCCTGTTATAACTTGTACAGACGGGAAGTGGCACAAATGGTTGGTTCCCTTCCCAATGGGGAACCTCCTGATCCCAGTGCCCTGTGGTGTTTCTCGAAGCCTTTCCTCTGGGATGATACATACACAGGCCCCAACAGGAGGACGAACTAGGTGACCGGAGAGGTATGTCCACAGCACATCAGGGTTTGAGTCAAAATGCATGAAAGACGTAAGTTGGTAAACATGCCCCTGATATTCCTGGAGTTACCAGCCTGGAGCAGAGCCTGGTCACCTAGTTGTTCTTTTCATACATAATTAGAAATGGAATCAGGGCCAGTGCGTAGTTGATGGTGCTTGGAGAAAAGCAAACCAGCGCAGACACATCATATCTGGGAAATGTAGAAAAAAAAGAAATAGAACAAAAGAGCTGGTTTTAATTCTTAACAAAAATATGGTTGCTTTTAAAGCAGAGAGGCTCTGCCAGAAATTCCGGGCGCATTAGCTCAGTGAGGAGAAAATCCTGAATGCCAAATGAGAATCCAATACTGGCTTCCTACCCATGTTTAATTGCCTGAGTGTCGCTTCCCTCCTGGCTGTCTGGTGTGACAGGTGCCAGATCTGTTACTTCTGCTTCCCCTCTCTGTCTGGCCTTCCTTGTTGCCTCCCCCTGGCATCTTGGTGAGGCCCTTACTCTCTAAGTAAGGACGAGGTTTAGATAATCTGAGTGGCCAAGGCATCAAAAAGCCCCCGACCAAGCCTGTTCACTTTTTGACTTTACCCAGTGGTGTGTCAGTTGCCAGAACTAGGTCCTCGGCAGAGACCTTCCGTGTATCAGGAGAGAGGAATTGAGTCATATGCGTATCTCATGTAGGTGGGTTAAACTTTGTGTTAGGCAAATAAAAAAATGCATAAGGAAAAAGAGTGGCACATCAATAATTTTGTAAACAGGCAATTCTGCCCACCCTTCTTGGAGTGAGCTGTGCTTCGGTCCGTTTCCGTGATTTTAGACCTCTCCGGTGTGGGAGCATCGCGTAGTTTGTTATTCCATCTATAAAGGCATATGTGATTGGTTCAACATTTGGGTTCCTCTGATAGCAGCCAAAAATGAGACCAAAAATAAAAGACACAATCAAAACACACCTCAAAATGGTGATTTGTTTCATTACTGGAGACAAAGCCCTGGGCTTTGCTAAGAAAAGGTAGGTATCTACCATGTGCTGTGGGTAATTTAAGGGATTTTTCAAGTGTAAATTCTACTATCTTCCAAATTCACCTTCCATTCGTAGCCTATCATCCCTGTGTAAGGTAAAGCTTCACTGTACTACAGGGCAGACATGCTGTCGGTATGACAATATTATTTCTTGATCCTCTCCAGACACAGGTCTCTGATAATCTTAAGAGGACAATTAGCTCTCCAGGAACTTACTAGAAGAAGGTGAGCAGTATGCTAATCACTACTTCACAACCGGCTTGCCGGGAAGCGGGGAAAAGCCTTGATTTGAAGCATGTGCCCATTTCCATGGTGTAAATATTCCCAATATTTACCAATCATCATCAGTTTCAATTGCCCATCCTCAAATCACTGTACAAGGCGATGGGAAAGACATGCCCAGTAGGCTCTTGCTAGCTGATATGAGCTGATAATGGTGTGTGGCCTCCAGAACACAACCAGAAAGCCCTCATAAATCTGTTACTTCTAATCTGCTCCCATCCATTTCTTCCTCACTGAATTCCTTATACCTATTAAAGCAGACATGGGGAATCAGACCTCTTTATGAAATTGTCTAGCTCCGAAGAGGCTCACTCGCTCAAATGTCCATTTGCCCATTTGTCACAGTGTAGTTAGAATGTGGAAAAATAAAATCTACATCCAAGTATTCCTTTTAAAATAAAAATAAAGGCTGTGTAGAATAACAGAATGGTAGCAGTAAAAAGGTAGGACAGAGCTCATCTAGAATCACCCTCTCATTTAGATGAATAAACCCAAGCTGCAGTGAAGTGACTTGCTCAATGCCACACAGTTGATTAGTGGTGAAACTAGATCCCAGGAGATTCAGGACCCTGTGTATCATGCTGCCTTCTCCCCACAGCATTCATTCACATTTTCTGAAGTGTGTGAGGTGTGGAGAGGTGAGAACTACTGTCAGCAATTCCTGGCATGGGGATCAGAAGTTCCTGGCCTGAGGTGGCAGGAAACGTCCACAGCAGAAGATGTTGAGGATTTCACGCATTGTTATTCTGGCCATTCTCTTCTTGCGGGTATTTGGTTTGTTCCAAGGTTGGATTAGCTGGTCTCTTGCTAAAGTCCCTTTTCACTCTTAAAGGGAAAAAGGAAACAGGGCTTATTGTTGAAAAGAAAAAGAAAGGATATAAGCTTTGAAATGACAGAATTAAGACCAACAATTTAGAACGAGGTGTGAACCAAGGAAACCGTCTTAAAAATGTCATTGATTTTAAGTATTTAAGTCTCATTCCCCTGTCCTTCCCCTAAATGGAAACTTGATGCTAAGCTAATTTACCCATTGCAATTTCGAAATCTTATACAGGGGAAAAAAAGCATATGAAGTTTCCAAATTTTCTATTATGGATATGTGTATAATTTTTGGTATTAGGAAAAATTAAAAATGTTAAAAAAATATGTTAAGGCTCTGCAAGTAAAGTCTGGCTGAAACACGCCATCATTAGCTGGGCTACTGTTTAACCAGCGGTTACGTACTTACTTTTCTCTGTTGAAAATTATGAACTCCTTCTGGACAGACTCAAGATGCTCTTGAAGAAGGCACATCTTCCAGGTGAACAGATGGGGGTGTAGCGGGGGAAGAGAGATGCAGTTAGCAGATGAATGAGGATCCTCAAAGAGCCAGTAACCTAGTGTCTGTTCACCAAATGACTCAAATCTAAGACACACCAGTATATCTTCAAAATGAACACTATCTGAAAGTATGTGGCAGGAGTGAGACTCCAACCAGAGTAATAGGGGAGCAGATAAGGAAGAAAGAGCAAAAGGATAAAACATGTCAAGTCCATTCCCCTCAATGAGCCAGCAAGGAACCCATGGGTCATGATTTATGAGCTTGATGTCTTTCAGCCACTTAGCCATTAAGAAACCATGGCTTCGTGGTAGGTGGGGCGAAGGGTTTATTAAGCTGGTTACCTACTCGCCAGTCATCTCCTGGCTCTCTTAGGAAAGGTTTGGAGGTTCTACTTGGATTTAATGAATAGCCTGGAAACATCTCTCCACACAGAGCTCTAGTGGAATCATTCCCTCAACTACTGTACTGTGGTTGATTAACTGTATCTCAGGGGAAGTGAGTAGAATCTTCTTTGTGACTCAAAGACATACAAAACATTTGCTTCAACTCCATACTGTCCAGCTTTCAACATCTCTTGATGAGTTTCCCATCATAATGAGAAAATTGAACCTCACAACAGTGATGATCATCAGATCCAGGACACTGTCAGACCCAGATCAAATGTTTTAAAAGTCTGCAACAAAATACTTCCAAATTACTTTTGATGAAAAAATGTTGCCTGAGGAAAAATATTTATTCATTCGATTCATTCATTCATTCATTCATTTTTTTAAAATCTAGGAATTAAGAAATAGCAAGTCTTCAAGTACTGGAGAATTTTCTTTCCTGAGTGAATGTTTAGGTGATAGAAGAGGAAAACAAAAAGGAAAGGAAATTTCAGAGAAGGGGCGGGGAGCAAGACAAAGGGAAAGAAGCTTCTGCTAAACTTACTCTTGTTCTCAAAATGGGGTATTCGTAACTCTGACAGTTTCTAGTATCAGTCATGGGGGACATGAAACTATGAGACAGACATAATATGATACAGCTTCTTGGAAGCAGCTTTACCCTAAGATTTTTATTTAAAAATTTTACAAAAATTTGTTTATATAAATACAAATCTATTATACAGCTTATTCATAGTATTCTAAGAAACATCTTTATTACAGTTGTTCATTTTCCCCTAGTTTTATTGAGATATAATTGGTAGACATCCTGTATCATTTTAAGGTGTACAGCATAATGTCTTGGTTCTAATATATTGTGAAATGATTACCACAACAAGTTCAGAAACATCTATCATCATATAGATAAAAAAAGAAAAAAGAAAAAAAAGGTTTTTCCTTGTGATGAGAACTCTTAGGATTTACTGTGTTAACACTTTTCTATAGCACATACAGCAGCGTTAGCTACAGTCATCATGTTGTATATTATACCCCATGTGCTTATTTTTCTTATAACTGAAAGTTTACAGCTTTTGACCACCTTCATCCAGTTACCCAAACCCCGGCCCCCTGCTTCTGATCACCCCAGAGGTGATGTCTTTCTCTATGAGTTGGCTGGTTGGATTGAGTCCACGTATAATTGAGATCACATAGTATTTGTCATTCTGTTTGACTTATTTCACTTAGCATAACACCCTCAAGGTCCATCCATGTTGTTATAAATGGCAAGATTTCCTTCTTTTTAAAGGCTGAATAATATTCTTGTGTGTGTGTGTGTGTGTGTGTGTGTGTGTGACAATTTCATCCATCCATTGTTGTTTCTATGTCTTGACTATTGTAAGCAATGCTGCAGTGAACACAGATATCGACACAGGGGTGTCGATATCTCTTCAACACAGTATTTTTATTTCCTTTGGATATACCCCAGAAGTGGAATTGCTGGATCATATGGTAGTTCTATTTTTAATTTTTTGAGGAACCTCCATACTGTTTTCCATGGTGGCTGTACCGATTTACATACCCAGTAGCAACATGTAAGAGTTCCCTGTTCTCAATATTCTTGCCCAAACTTGGTATTTCTTGTCTTTTTGATGATGGCTATTGTAACAGTTGTGTGGTGATAATTTTTTTGTGGTTTTGATATGCATTTCCCTGTTATTTAGTAATTTAGTTATTTAGCACCTTTTCGTGTACCTATTGACCTTCATATATCTTCTTTGGAAAAATGTCTATTCAGGTCCTTTGCCCATTTGTGATTTGGGTTATTGGGTTTTATTGGTGTTTTTGCTTTTGAGTTGTATAGGTTTTATACATTTTGGATATTAACACCTTATCAGATAAACGATTCACAAATATTTTTTCCCATTTCATAAGTTGTCTTTTTATTTTGTTGATAGTACTTCTTTTGCTGTGCAGAGACCTTTTAGTTTGATGCAGTCTTACTGATTTTCTGTTTTGTTGCAAATGCTTAAGATGTTATATCCAAAAAATCATTGTCTAGGCCCATGTCAAGTGGCTTTTTTCCTATTTTTTCTTCTAGGAGTTTTAGCATTTCTGGTCTTACATTTAAGTCTTTAAGTCATTTAAGTCTTGAGTTAATTTCAGGGAGTTAATTTTTGTAAGATCGAGGGGTCTAGTTTCATTTTTTTTACATGTGAATGTCCAGTTTTCCCAGCATCATTTTTTAAAGAGACTGTCTTTTCTCTATTGAGTATTTTTGGCTCCCTTGTCAAGTATTAGTTGTCTGTATTTGTATGGGTTTATTTCTGGGCCCTCGATGCTATTCTGTTGGTCTGTACCATACTGTTTTGATTACTATAGCTTTGTAGCATAGCTCGAAACAAGGGAATATGCTTCCTGCTTTGTTCTTTCTCAAGGAGAAAGATTCCTATTTGGAATCTTTGGTGATGCCATATAGATATTATGATTTTTTTCTACTTCTGTACAAATCCCATCGGAATTTTGATAGCAACTGCAAAATACAGCATTCTTTCTTAATAAAAATCCTCAAGAAAGTCAGTATAGAAGGAACTTACTTAAACATTATAAAAGCAATTTATGAAAAGCCCACAGCTAATATCATCCTCAATGGGGGAAAAACTGAGAGCTTTCCCCCTGAGATCAGGAACACGACAGAGGTGTCCACTCTCACCACTGTTGTTTAACATAGTGCTGGAGGTCCTAGCATCAGCAATCAGACAATAAAAGGAAATAAAAGGCATCAGAATTGGCAAAGATGAATGCATTGAATCTATAGATGGCTTTGGGTAGTATGGACATTTAACAATACTAATTTTTCCATTCCATAAACACAGGATTCCTTTCCATTTATTTGTGTTGCCTTTAATTTCTTTCATCAGTGTCTTGTGGTTTTCAGTGTAGACATCTTTCACCTGCTTGGTTAAATTCATTCCTAAGTATTCTATTGCTCGTTGGTGCTAAAGTAAATGGGATTGATTTTTTTTTCAGATAATTCACTATTAGTGTACAGAAATGTTACTATATGTTAATTTTGTATCCTGTAATTTAACTGAATTTATTGATTGGATCTAACAGTTTCTTGGTGAAGTCTTTATAATTTTCTTTATATAAAATCATGTCATCTGCAAATAGGCAATTTTGCTTCTTCCTTTTCAATTTTGATGGCTTTTATACCTTTTTGTTGCTTGATGGCTCTGGCTAGGACTTCTGTGCTATGTTGAATAGGAGTGATGAAGAGTGGGCACCAATTTCTTGCTCCTCATCCTAGAAGAAAAGCTTTCAGTATCTCACTACTGAGCATAATGCTAGCTGTGGGCTAGTCACATATGGCTGTATTAAGTTGAGATATGTTACCTTTACCTAATTTGTTATGAGTTTTTATCATGAACAGATGTAGAATTTTGTCAAATGCTTTTTCTGTGTCTCTTAAGATGATACGATTTTTCTCTTTCAATTCTATCAATGTGATATATTACATTTATTGATTTGCAGATGTTGAACCATCTATGGGTCCCGAAGGTTATATTCCACTTGACTATGGTGAATGATCCTTTTAATGTACTGCTGAATTTAGTTTGCTAGTATTTTATTGAGCAGTTTTGCATCTGTATTCATCAGGGATATTGCCCTGGAGTTTTCTTTTCCTTTAGTGTCTTTCTCTAGCTTTGGTATCAGGGTAATGCTAGATCATAAAATGAGATTCGGGATGTCCCCTCCTCTTTGGTTTTTTGGAAAAGTTTGAGAAGAATTGGTGTTTATTGTTCTTTAAATGTTTAGTAAAATTCACCCCTGAAAGTATCTGTCCTGGGCTTATCTTTGGTGGGAGATTTTTGATTACTGATTCATTTTCCTTACCAGTACTTGATCTGTTCAGATCTTTAATTTCATCCTGATTCAGAATTGGCAGGTTGTATGTTACTAAGAGTTTTCCTTAGTAAAAAAAAAAAAAAACAAAAACATTTCTTCTAGGTTGTCCAGTTTGTTTGTGTATAGTTGTTCATAGTGGTTTTCTATGCTCCTTAGCATTTCTGTGCTATCAGTTGTAATGTCTCCTCTTTCATTTATATTTTGTTGATTTCAGTCCTTTCTCTTTTTTCCTTGGTTAATTTACCTAAAGGTTGGATTTTTTTTTCTTTGAGTATAGTTGACCAAAAATTTTTTAATATCAAAGTATTACATAAAATATAAATATGTAAGCATACATAAACTATTATATAAGATTTTTGTATATACAATATTTTATGTATGTTTATATACATATATATTATGTATTAACAAAGCATATTAATATAAACACACATAAAATATAAAATATATGTAAATGTTGTATAATATGTTTCTATATGTATATATATTTACATATAATATATAAACACATATATAAACATATATACATATATGGACATATAAAATGATACAAAAATATAACATAAAAATGTTTAAAATATTAACACTTAAAATATTTTAATATTAAAAATCAAGACTATAATCAACTAAAATGCAGAAATACATATGAATTTTTTTCTCTATCACATAATTCTATTTAACTTAAAGATGTAATAAGACAGACACTCAGAGAAGAGTTTGTGACATGGCAGTGCAGACCCAGGAGTCCCACCCTGGCCCTTGAAGTGTTCATATTTAAATTGTTCTCTTTCCTCTGCTTTAGGTGAAAAAGTTTAAGACATATAGTGACACGGATAATTCAACAACAGTAGCCAAAAAGGGAAAATGAGGGAAAGGAGGGGGAAGCGAACAGAATGGGGGGATGAATATGTCTTAAGTGACTGAGAAGGAAAGGTTGGTTAAAACTCTTAGAACTTACTTCTCAGGGATGAGCAGAACAAACTTCAAGTAGACCAGTATGCAAGGAGGGGCACAGAAAAGAGCAGATCATTATGCAAGGAGAGGGCACCAGAAATGAGCAGACTGGTATGCAAGGAGGGGGCACAGAAATGAGTAGAGCAGCATTGCAAGGAGGCGGCACCAAAAAAATCCAAAGGCTTTGGAGCGCCTGGAAATCAGGAGATGGTAAAACAAGACTTAAGTCATTTGCCTCAATAGCAGATCACCTACATGGCAAGTCTACTTTTTTGGTTCTATACTTTGTAGAACTATACTTTAAAGCTTGTGATGAGCAGAGAGGGATAAAATGGAGAATATTCTGGAAGCTAAGAAGTAGAGCCATCTGACATGAAGAAAAGTATGAACATGGGAAAGAAAGAAGTTAGGAGTCAGGACATAGAACGGAAAAGTAAAACATAATAACGAACCAGTTTGCCAGACATGCACTAATTGACACAGAAGGAGTCTAAGAAATGGGTACCAATATCAACTCCATTTTATAAATGAGAAAACAGGAGGAAAGAGACAATTTTAATGCTTCTACTTTATTTAATCTTATCCTGGATTCTATACCAGTGGATCTCAACCTTAGAACGTTTGAACTCAACCTGAAAAACTTCTTAAAATACCGATGCTCAGGCCACAGTCCCAGATTCAAATGTAACTGATCTTGGGTGGGATCCAGACACCAGTATACTAAAAAAGTTTTCCCAAATGGGGTATGTTTGATGCTAAGGTTGAGAAACACTGATCAAGCAGGGGCCTAGAAGAGAAGTCCAAGGGATCATATGATAAGCTTTCAGCCTTATAGAAATCTACAACTTAACCTAGTTAATGGTTAATATGCCTTACTACCATTACCTTACTTCCTCCTCAGATTAATTATAAGGTGTCCTATTATTATTCCTATGTTTTTATATAAAGGAATCAGTGCTTCCAAAGGTTACATGAGTTTATGTTAAATCATTACTTTAACTCATCTGGTCATGACATGAAGTATTCACAAGAGATGACAGCTCTCACTGGAAAGAAGGGATGTGTACCCTCTAACAGATTGCAAACAGTCTGCTGAAGATCAACTATACCTCTGCCACTCTGCTAGATGCATTAGCATTGAGTATTCAACATGTCCAAACCATCGTTGCAGAGTTACACACCCCACATTCCATCTTCTAACAAGATAATTCTACCCCTTTCTCTCCTTATTATAAATTTAGAACATTTCAAGGCTGCCTCTTTTCTGCTCAGTCCTCACAAATGCAATTCAATTTCTTAGTCTAGAAACACACAGACCCTCCTAACAGTCCGTGAAAGAAGTCTACAAAAGAAGAAAATGTTCGCTCTTCCTTACAGCCACAGATAAGAGGTCTTCATCATTAAGACAAACAAAAACAAACAAAAACAACACAAAAAACAGATTCTAGCAGATATTTCTAAAAACGTCTCTTGTAAGATTTTTGGACTTAAGAGGTTGGTAGTAAAGCCCTGTGAAAATAAATCCTACCCTCTAGCGTATCTACAATGCTGAGTGGATTTCTTACTGAATAACATGTTGTCCTGGTGATAGTATTTATATTCATATCACTTTCTCCTAAGATAGAAATATCTGCATAGATTACCTTTACAAGTTCAGAAGGCGTCTGAGGTCCCTCACCTCTTTTCCCACATGAAAAAGTTAAAAAAACAAAAGCAAAACAACTTTACTAGAGTTATGCCTATTTTTGTGGGTATATACATAAATATATATTTATACAATTATTTATTTACATATGTGTATTTACATATCAAATATATTATTGTATAAATATAAAAAATATATGAAATCAAATATATAAAAAATATTACAATAAGTTTTATTTTCCTATACACAAAATAAGCAATGTAGGGCTCTTCCCCTTAATAAAGCTTTTTTCCAGAGAGAAAATTATCTCTCTCTCCCTTTAGCATCTGTTAAAATAATTTAACCAAAACAAATAGACCAGATAAAACAACATGTTAACAGGTTTGCTGCAGGATATTTAAAGTACATCTTTAAATGGAAATGATAGCTCCATTAATAAAATGAGTTGGGTTAAAAACTATGTTAAAGATTTCCATTTTGATGAAATGCAGATAAGAATGCAGATGGAATGAGGAGAAGAAGAAGATGAGCCAATGGTTTTGCTGTGAATCTTTTTTCCCAGTTGGGAAGCAGGATTTAAAGATTGAGTGAGAAGTAGGAGACCATGAATTATCACTCAAAAGATCACAGCTGAATTCCTGACCTCTTTTCCAGGCTTGTGGCTTGAGTAGAATTTTCTTGTCAGTACCTGAGTCCTTTCTAATATGGTGCTTCAGCAGTGATAAACCAGCTCCTAGAGCAGCATGGTGAGTTTGAGCTCCAGTGGGACAGAAATGGAGGCTCAGCAGGACACAGTTAACATTAATGTTGCTGTCATAGACACTCTTGTTAGATGTGACTCAAGGAACAGGATGCCTTGGGGTATGTCTCTGGATGAGATCAAATGGGCACAGGCCTCTTGAACAAAGCATGGGGATTTCCTACCATTGGCAACCAACTGTCATTGCATTTCTTTTAAAATAATGAAGGCAAATCTATCCTTTCAGAATATACCAGTCCTGAAATGCCCTCATCCTTTGTTTTCTGCTTGGCTACCTCTATTCAACCTAGAGGAACCAGATCAAATGTTTCCTCTTCTGGAAAGCTTGTCCTGGACTCTCATTCAGGACCAATACCCAGAGCACTTCGTACATCTAAGGGTCGCAACGACTAGCAAGACAGAGACATTAGCTGACATAGCAGGCACTTTATAATCAGGTATTGAGTGAATGAATCAATGAATGAATGAACAAACGAACATGGTAATATTGTAATGAGCTGCTAAGACTGATCTCATATTTTAAAAACCTTGATGTCAGAAAGTAGAGATAGAGTGCTCTTTTGAGATTCACGATCTTCCTGATTCTTCTTTGGGAGAATACTAACCTTTATTTTGAAGCAAAATAATTTTTATTTTTAAACCTAGAGTACAAGATTAGGAGGAACTAAAACAAAAAAACGAGAGGAGGCAGCTCCAAATGCCCATCAACAGAAACATCAAAAACAAGCAGAAACTGTCAGAGCTAACTTTGCCAGAATTCTGGAGAGCAATCAAAGGTTTTTTAACCAAGGAAACACTAAATCAAGAAAAAAAGGCAACTTAAAAAATGCTCCTGGTGTTCAAGGGAATCTCTGTCAAAATATTGGCTAAACACAAGCTGACATAACAGGAACTGCAGAGATGACACATGACAAGGAATACAGTGTTTGCAAAAGTAGTTTGTAAAAGTTACTTTAAAAAGGACATGTATAGCCTTCAACAATCATAAAACAGTAAGCCCTATGGAAGGTGAGAATCTAATTTCTGGAGTTACTGCGTTATAATATTGAAATGTCAAGTTTTCAACAACAAAACCACAAGGCATACAAAGACACAGGAAAATACGGCCAATTTAGAGGATCACAATTAATTGACAGAAATCATCCCTGAGGCAGCCAAACAATGGATTTACTAGACAGAGACTTTAAAACAACTATCTTTTTTTATGTTTGTTTATATATTTGGGGGAGAGAGAGACAGAGAGACAGAGAGCGAGCAGGGGAGGGGCAGAGAGAGAGAGAGAGAGACAGAATCCCAAGCAGGCTCCATGTTGTTAGGGCAGAGTGCCAGGTGGAGCTTGATCCCATGACCCTGGGATCATGACCTGAGCCAAAATCAAGAGTCAAACACTCAATTGACTGAGCCACCAGGCGCCCCTAAAACAACTATCTTAAATATGCTCAAAGAGGTAAAAGAAATCATGGAAGGAAATCATATGTTAGGCCACAAAACATTGTCAATAAATTTTAAAAGATTAAAATCCTATAAATTGTCCTCTCTGACCACAACAAAATGAAGCTAGAAATCAACAACAGAAGGAAAACTGGAAAATTCATAAAAAAGTGGAAATTAAACAATACAATCTTAAATAACCATTGTGTCAAAAAAAATCACAAAAACTAGAAAATACTCCAAAATAAATAAAAACAAACAAACAAGAAACCCAACATACTAAAACTTAGGGAATGCATTGAAGGCAGTGCTCAGAGGGTGTTTTATAGCTGTAAATGTCTACATTAGGAAAGAAGAAATATCCCACATCAATAACCTGACTTCATATTTTATGAATTAGAAAAAGAAAAGCAAACTAAACCCAAATCTAGCAGAATGAAATAATAAAGATTAGAGCAAAGACAAATGAAATAGAGAATAGGCATAATGGCACCAAAAGCCGTTTCTTTGAAAAGATTAACAAGATTGTCAAATGTTTAGTCATACATAAAAAAAAGAGAAAAGATGCAAATAACTAAGTTCTAGAAAAACACAAATTACCTACCTTGACTTCAGAAGAAAAAAAATCTCAACAGGGGCACCTGGGTGGCTCAGTTGGTTGAGCATCCAACTTCAGCTCAGGTCATGATCTTGTGGTTTCTGAGTTCGAGTCAAGCATTGGGCTCTGTGCTGACAGCTCAGAGCCTGGAGCCTCCTTCAGATTCTGTGTCTCCCCCTCTCTCTGCCCCTCCCATGCTCATGCTCTGTCTCTCTCTGTCTCTCAATAATAAATGAAAATGTTAAAAAAAATCTCAACAGACCTATAAAAAGTAAAGAATAATCTACAAGTAAGAAACTGGAATAAAAAGATTCTGACAAAGAAAAGCCCAGGACCTGATTAGTTCAGCAGTAAACTCTACCAAACATTTAAAGACGAAATAACACCAATCTTTCTCAAACGCTTCTGAAAAAACAGAAGAGTAGGGAACACTAAATCATTCTTTGAGCCCAGCTTTACCCCTTAACCAAAACAGCTAAAAACATCAAAAGTAAAGAAAATTATAGGATAATTTTAATTATGAATATAGATGCAAGAATCTTCAACAATGTACTAGCAAGCCAAGTCCAACAGCATATTGAAAGGTAATGAGCAAGTGGGATTTATCCTAGGAGTGTGAGAATGGTTCACCATAAGAAAACCAGTCAACATAACACATCACATTAATAGAACTAAGAAAAGAAAAATGCACAAGATTATCTTATTTGACCCAGAAAAGGCATTTGACAAAATCCAAAGCCTGTCAGTATAAAAACATTAAAAAACTAGGAATAGAGGTGTACTTCTTCAACAAGCTAAACGGCATTTATGAAAAACTCACAGCTAACACAATACTCAATGGTAAAAGATGATAGTATTTCCCACTAAGATCAGAAGAAAGACAAAGATGCCTGCTTTTACCATTAGTATTCAATAATGTACTGGAATTTCTAGCCAGAGCAGTTAGAGAAAGAAAAGGAAACAAGGCATCTGAACTGCCCAGGTAGGAGTAAAGCTGTCCTTATTTCTAGACAACATGGTCTTAGATAGAGCAAATCCCATAGAACACACAAGGAAGCTGTAGAGCTGATAAATGAGCTCAGCAAAGTTGCGGTCTATAAATCAACACAGAACAATCGGTTGTGTTTCTATACACCAGTAATGAACAATCCAAAAAGGAAATTAACATTCAATTCCCATAGTATCCAAAAGAATAAAATACTTAGGAATCAATATAACCAGTAGTTATTGAGGGTCAGATACCAATAAGACCTCTGTGGTTAGAGGGTTTTGAGTGAGGACAAGAAGGACATAGGACAAGGATGGATAAGAAAGGTAGACATACCAGGTAGAACGTGGGAGGCACCGTCAAAAGTCATTCACAAACTGCTGTCATCACTCAAACTTTAGAACACTTATAATAGATATGTTCTCTTGGTCTTGGCTACATTTGGGCGTCTGTTCACAGAGGAGCCTGTATAGGCAAGCTCAATAGCTACAAAGGAAGGAGCATGTCTGGAGAAGTCAGTTAAGACTTCAGTTAAGATGTGAAGAACAGATCATTAGGAGGAAGGTGAGAGAAGTGAGAAGCAACAAGTAAGATGGGTCCGTGACACAGCTGAGCATTCCCTGGGGGGTTGCAGAGAATATTTAAAGATGGGCATCTGGCAAGAGGCCCATTCTGTGAACAAAAAAGGATGTGGACATTGGTAGATTGACTGTTAGAGGATATAGTGGCCCCGGAGGACTAGAGAAATTAAGGACATTGAGAATATTTGTTGGCAGAGCTACCTTCGAGGATAGGGATGCCGTTGAATACAGGAATTCTATCTCATTCATATCATCTTCAGTGCAATGGACCTGGCAGATAATATATACTCAATAAAAGCAGCCTAAATGAATGGATGGATGAAAGGATGGATGACCATTAGTTGAGTGGTGGGTTGGCAGGTGGATGAATGGATGGGTGTATGGATAGATAGATGACGATTAGATGCAAAGCGAATGTTTATTACTTCACCATCATTATAATACACAGAACCACATGTGAGTCTCAAATTCTCCTGAGTCCCTGCAAGTGACTGCATTGAAATCTGAGCTGTAACAGAATAATACAGTCACAAAACTGTTTAAACACAGCCTGAAATCCAGCCATGGCATATATAAGAATTCCATTTTTTCTGTGAATAGACACTCTTCGTTTCTGCTTGGCCTGATAATCATGAAATTTTGCTTGTGGCAAAGAACAGGCACCGTCTCTAAGGTTGGAGTGGGGGCCCCAAACGGCCACGTGTGTACTTTAGAATCAGCCCCTTACCTGTCATTTTAGGAGGAGTCACCTGACCGAGGCTTGGCCAATTGGAGTCTCCCCCAGGAAATTGTAAAATTTGAAATGAGAGTTTGAAGAGATCAATAACTGAATGCAGTTAATGGCAGAGCTAGAGAGTCTGCAGTGAAATGTTGGTGCTCAGCTAGGGTCTCCACAGCTGCCCCAGCCTGCCATTTCAGGAGTTTGGCTGTTCAGTGACTCTGTGCATTCACAAAGCAGCAACAGCGGGTGTTGAGGGGACCTCCCACCAGAAACTCTCTCACAAACCATGGCCATCAGGAAGAGTCCCATGACCCTGAGTCTGGTGGGGACCTGCTTACCTGAGAAGAATCACATTTCCTCATCTCCTTCTCCTTCTTTGCCAGACGTTTCTTCTTCTTGTGAAGAGGTTTGGACTCCAAAATCATTTCTTCAAGTTCAAAGGTGGGGTCACAATTCAGCCTGCCTTTCTGCAAGAAAGACAAGTTGGCTCACTCCTTTGATTCCGTATCATTCTACAAATACACCAGAACAAATGGCAGGAATGACACCTAGTTTTGACGGAGCTGTCCCAGAATAAGGAGCTGTGATTCCTACTCGGTATCAGATAATGTATTGCCAGGATTATTTTTCATACTCTTTGATTTTATATTTTGTATATTTCCTAAACTCCCCATGAGGCCTTACTGAGTGAGTAAGGAGATCAAAGTATAGTTAACTTTCTAAAGCTTGAACTTGTAAATTATGTTTCTCAAAATATGTTCTAACAATCACGTATCAGAATCACCTGAGTTGTTTGCCCAGCTTCCCGTTTCCTCAGTCAGACCTCCAGAGTCAGTGTTCCAGAACATGAGGCTGAGAAAAGTACATTTTTAACAAGCTCCCCAGATGATTCAGATTCTCAATAAATTCAGAGAATCTTACATAGAACCTCTCCTGAGGCAGCATCAATGGCTAATTGCTGTGGTGTGGTGTGTAGGAGGAAGAACGGAAGCAACAGGAGATGGGTCTAGATCTCCACGGTGTCATGCGTCCATCAGCCAAGGTACAGCTTCCCCTACCAGATTCAGCAACGTGACCAAGTAAGACCTAGACCTTACTTCTTGTTGTTCCATGAGGTAGCAACTCCTCACCCCAGAATTCCACCACACTGCCCTCTCGTGTCGCCCACCTTGCACTTTCACCGGACTCACCCATCTGTGCATCTCCTATTTGCACATGAAAGATCACATCCCTAGAAGCCCACAGCATGCACCTCCCTTGGGATGAACAGAAAACTCTGAACTGTCTCAGTTGTCCCCTTTAGGAGTTCATTATTCTTCCGATCTACCTGATACCGAATGTGTGGAATCAGAGTGGAAGAGGAAAGCGAGAGGCCTCATGTGGGCTCTGTGGCCGAAGGTTCTGGACTGCAGCTTTATCGGCAGCCTGCAGAAGTCCACAGATGTCCCTCGGCCAGGTAGTCACCCTTACCTGGAAATGATTTCCCTTTGGCTATTAGTCCTTACAAGTATAGTTTGTGGCAGAGAACCACCAAAGGAAGAGGGGTGAATGGTAAAAATAACCCCAACATTTTCAATGCTGTGACTCACAGAACTTCATGGATACAAATTTCCACGTCTTTGAAATCAGAGAAAACACTCCTTTCCTCAATGAGAAGATTCCTGGGAATGACTACTTGGAGGATTAGAGCTTCTATCCAATAGAAACATACCACAAAAAGTGTTTAGGAGCTGGAACTCCAGACACAGACAGACCTGGATTCGAATCCAACTTGGCCACTTGCTAGCCACGTGAACTTTGGTGGCCCATTTACCCAGTTTTCTCATCTGTAAGACAGGAGTGGGGGTGTCTTCAAACACCGGTGAGGTTATCTAATGAGACCATGTATGTAGCTGAATGAGAGTTATGATGAGTTTGTTAGGATCGACTCACATTAGGAACAAAACCTGGAATAAGCCTCTTCTGCAAAACTGCATCCCAGTTCATGTCATTCATATATGGGAAGTTCTGAACGTCGGACAAGTGAGAAAATCGTTGGTCTGGATTCAGCTCAAGTAGCTGCCAATGGAATACAAATATCATCATGCAGGTCAAAGTGGGGCAAAAAATCATACACATTTCTTCTAAAAGGTTTCAAGTGTAAGACTTAAGGAAACAAGGCCATGTTTCCCTTCCCTCACTGTATAAACAAATAGTGTAGGTAATACATAATGTGAAAATGCATGCACAGAATACGCTATAAGTTGGGTTTTTGCAGTGTGGTGAGTGAAAATAGATTGTTCTATTGAGTCAATCATACCTTTGATTCCTGTACTCTAGAAACGTACATTGTCATGCCCGCCTCCAGTATTGTAAACTAACTTATCTCAAACCAGAAAGTATGCTTATTTTTACCACTTCCTTTTGTCATGCCGTCCTCCTTCTTACCTTCTTAAGTAGTGACACCATTTCCTGCGACCAGGCAGAAGGGTATGTCACAATGGCCGTCTCAAACATGTGTGCGATTTCCTTGCTGGATGTACTGGAGCGAATATGGTATGGTCTCTTGGGGGAGAGAAGCAGTAAGAGTCTTCATTTTTATAGGGTAAAGAAAAAATGTTGCTTTGCAAATGTTTCTGAGCTAAACTTTCAACAAGTAAATCTCAGTATCATTTTCTAATCCCTCCAGCTAATTGTCGTTTTCATTTGCAAATGTGGTCTACTGTTGCCAACTCTCTTTAAAAAAAAAAAGACACCAGAAATCTATAGTTTGTTGTGAAATCTCAGAAGTTTTAAAAGTCGGTAAGTCCATTGGGCCAAATGAAACATTTCTGTACACTAAATCCACCTCTGAGATACCAATTTGGGACTGTGTTATAAGGTAACTTATACAAGTATTTATATAAAACATGTGACAAGTGTTCAGTAAAGGGAACTTAAAAAATGTTCCTTACATATTGATTATAAGGAGATCCAGCATTTTACTCTACATCTCTTGGCACTTGTTTGAATCAATAATAAGTTCAAGATAGAATGTTACCAACAGAACTTCATTCTCTGTCCATAATGCTATCAGTTGCTAGTTCCATGGAGAGGGGTGGGGAATTTTATGATGAGGCAAAGTATTTTTACTTCTGAGAGAATCAAGTTCTTCTATAGTTTTAACTTGGGGGAAAAGAAATCAAAACAGTGGCTTTGTCATATTTTTCACAGCTGTCCACTAGAGGGCAGCCTTTACCTATATTAATTTCTCTCATAAAATAGATTTATGGGATTTTATCTTTTATGTGAACTGTGAGCTACTTAGGGCCAGAGATCATTTCATACTCATATGTGTGTCCGTTGGAACTAACACCTAGCAGGTGCTCATTACATGTTTGTTGAGTGAACAAAATTTCCCTATTAGATTAACCAACAATGGGACAGTTAATATGAACATGTACATTTATCAAGTGCCTGGGCCTTTCAAGATACTTAATAAGTGATTGTGGGCTGATGGAATAAGTTGGGAGAAATAGAAAAGTTTGGCTTTTTTTCCTGTTGTAAATCAGTATTTAAAGATAATGTAATGTGGGGGGGGCGCGTAGGTGGCTCAGTCAGTTGAGTGTCTGACTCTTGATTTCACCCCAGGTCATGATCACAGGGTTGTGGGATCGAGTCCCACATTGGGCTCTGCACTGAGCCATGGAGCCTGCTTAAGAAAGATTCTCTCTCTCTTTCCCCCTCTCTGCCCCTCCCCCTGCTCATGTGCTTTCTCCTTCTCTCTCTCTCTCTCTCAAAAAAAAAAGGTAATGTAATCATAGATGGCTAACAGATACATGAAAAGATACTCAATATCACTCATGATCAGGGAAAATACAAGTCAAAACTGCAATGAGATATACCCTCACACCAGTTAAAATGGCTAAAATTAACAACACAGGAAACAACAGGTGTTGGCAAGGATAGAGAGACAGGGGGACCCTCTTACACTGTTGCTGGGAGTACAAACTGGGGCAGCCACTCTGGAAAATAGTATGGAGATTCCTCAAAAAGTTAAAAATAGAACAACCCTACAATCCAGTAATTTTACTATTAGGTATTTACCCAAAGGATACAAAAATACTGACTGGGAGGGATACATGCACCCCAATGTTTATAGCAGTGCTGTTGATAATAGCCAAAGTATGGAAAAAGCCCGAATGTCCATCGACTGAGGAATGGCTAAAGAAGAAGTGGTATACACACACACAAACACACACACACACAATGGAATATTACTCAGCCACCAAAAAGAATGAAATCTTGCCATTTGCAAAGATTTGGATGGAGCTAGAGAGTGAAGTAGCTTACTAAGTGAAGTAAGTCATAGAAAGACAAATACCATGTAACTTCACTCAAATGTGGAATTTAAGAAACAAAACAAATGAATACAGTGGGTAGAAAAAGAGAGGCAAACCCGGAAACAAACTCTCAACTACAGAGAACAAATTGGTGGTTACTGGAGGAGAGGTGGGTGGGGAGATGGGTCAAAAAGGTGATGGATATTAAGTCAGGCACTTGTGATGAGCACCGGGTGTTGTATACAAATGATGAATCACTAAATTCTACACCTGAAGCTAATATTATGCTGTATGTTAACTACCTGGAATTTAAATAAAAACTTGGCAGAAAAAAAGGTAATGTAATTAAGTATTTGAGCTTTGAAGGCAAAAAGGATTTGAGTGCTAAATTAAGGCACTCGATTGGAGTTTCAATTTCTTCCTCTGTAAGATGAAGCTCCTTTATTTGTAAAATAAACCGCCACATGAGATTGTTGGAAAAATTGAATCACATCACATGTGTAAAATTCTCCACAAAGCAACTAACACATATCGCACACAATGCAGGAGAGAGATTTTTATCACTCTTGAACACGTGGTAAAAAGGGTGGATACAAATGTGAATAGTGGGCAGCAAGGTGAGTTATGGATCAAGGTGACGTGAAGAAAGGCTTAACTCTGTACATGGTAGAACAATGTCAAGTTACTTGGGGAACCACAGACCACTAGGAGTTGACCTCTCAAAAGGAGACCGGCCAAACTTTATTTCTTTTACCCAAGGTCTAAACATACACACCTGCCATGTATTTTCTTCTCACAAGACTGAATAAAGGACTATAGGTAATTCATTTGTCTCAGGAACAAGATAGCGGAAATAACCCATGTAACGCAAACTCAGAAAAGAAATGCTAGGGACCTGATCACCATGCTCAACACTTATTGGCTGTTGACTAGCCAGAAGCACTGTGGGTCACTATGTGTGACTCATTCCACGTATACCATTAAGAGTTAGGGTACGTTTGGCACACTTCCGCTTCCTGGGTTCTATGCATATGCACATACACCTTTCCCTTTTTCTAATTTTCTTCATTTCATTTCTGCTTCTAAGCTTACTGTTTCTCAGACAGCTAGAAACATAAAATGATTTGATAAATGAATACAGTAACTGATGAACGCCACAGGCAACTGATGACTTTAAGTGTGTTTTTTTCCATTTAAGAAGGCCATGAGACTGAAGCTAATATTTAAAAAAAAATCCTCATGATCTGTCCACTTATTAAAAATAGTTGATCATTGCCTTTGTCTTATAAAATAACTTATTTTCCTAGTTCAAAAATTTAAAATCCATGGTAATTCATCAGCTACCAGAATTGTGTATTTATTCATTTGCCAAACAAATATTTATTGAACACTCATGATATTCCAGCACCTCTGTTGGGCACTGGGGATTCAATGAAGAATAAGACAGATATGATTTCTATTGGTGGAGCCTATAGTCTATTTACAAAAACCGTAAATATTTATATCGACTGAATACACATCCCTAAATCAAGGGAATATATGCTATAAAGTAATACATTGTGCAATGAGAGGATATATTAAATAATTCTTAGACAGCATATAAAAACCAAGAATATAAAGAATGCAGAAGGTGGTGAAGGTAAAACATTAGGTGGGAGAAAATGAGGGGAGATTATAGTCATATTTCAGGATACAAAAGCAATAGCTGCAGCTAGGGATGTGCAATTAGTGCCAAACTGTGTGTGCCCATCAGAACCTAACACTTAAGGATAGCACAAAGCCAGAAGAGGCAGACCCTGCATTTGCAATGGCAGACAAAGCAGGTGAATAGTTAAGGGACCCACCCATTCATTCAGACTGCAGTGAAGTTCAGAAACCAGAGATGCCAAGCATATCTTTGAGGCGTGTATCTTTCTGTAAATCAGAATCTGTAAATGTGGATGAAATCATTGTTTAATACCCTTCCTCTGTGGCTTAGTTGTGTTGAGAGTTGCAATTAAATGTGACTAGCTGTATTTTGAAACCTAATTACCTGTAGCCTACTTGGCAATTCTGAGAATGTGGCAGAATTAATATGTAGTGCCTTATTCCCCCATTCATTCAATACACACTTGTTATGTACCTATTTAAAGTTAAATACTGGGAATAGTACTAAACTGTATAAGGTATAAGCTTCACCTTTAATGAATTTGTAATCTAATAATATAGAAGAGATAAAAATGTAAAAATGGATAGACCTTGAAAAACTCACAGGGCAATACTTTGCAAAGTAGATTTAAATTCAACAATCTAATAGTAACGTTTCTTCACCTTTCCAAAAAAAAAAAGAAAGAAAGAAAGAAAAGAAAAGAAAGGGAACGTGAACCTGACATTGTTAATACAGCACATCCCAGGGAAGTACCACAGATATAATATGACATGGGAGGGAGGGAAAAAATATTTTCTTAGCAAAATTCTCTCTAGGCATTTCCTTGGTTTAAGAAAAGTGTTCTTTAAAAGGAAACTACTCTCATTTTCCACTGAACTCAGAACCCAGGGGCCGGGCGACAGAGAGGAATCCAACAAGACAGGGCATGAATTGTGTTGTGTTAATAATTCACACTTGCCTTAGGGAAGTGTGTCTATGTTAGAGTCCTGTACTGTGACCGCAAAATGATTTTCTTTAAACAAACAAATGTATTTACACAAGCTATTTAGTGAGATGCCTGATTCTCTCTCTCTGGGAGTTTATAATATCCATATTACTCATTTAATTTTATCTGCATTTAATGCTAACTCACATGCTTGACTCCACATGTGGGAGAGTGAATATGTGCAGAAATCCCAAGCATCACATGGCATAATGCTTTCGCCCTGCAAATGAACTGCTTGAGTTTGGCGGAAAAAAAAATCCATCCTTTCATTCTAAAAAGGAAACTTGCTGGAAGAGTCACCAAAGAAAAATGGAATTCTACTGTACCCGGCCTCGCAGGAGCTCATACGCTGTCACCCCCAGGGACCACCAGTCAACTGCAAAGGCATAGCCCGCTTCTCTTCTGGAGTTGAACATCTCAGGCGCTGAAAACACAGAGAATTCAGGTCAGTTTTACTCCCTGAGGCATTAACAAATCCCTTTTCCCCACACGTTCCTCCTACGGCACATTACAAGGGTAAATAAAGGATAAAACACTGTTAGGGATGTTTATCATCTGCTGCTAGATTGCTCACAGCGGGCAAAAATGTCTAATTTTCTAGTCTCAGTGGACTAATTTGTCACCCAACATACGCGCAAGCACAGGCCTTGATGGGCAAATTCTGCTCTTATTTATATCATATACCTATTAAAAAATGGATCCCATAAGCCTCAAATGTTCAGATGATCCTAAAATTCAAAAGGCTCAGAGGATGGTGTTTTTTGTTTTCATTTGGAAGGTCTGTGCTAAAGGATCCATATTTGTATTACTGCTGCAAACAACACTTAGAATTTCGTGCACCATATGTTGGATTGCCTCTCCATCTCAGAGTCATCTACAAGACACAAGGGCAGCATTAATAGCCTGCTACCACAGGTGGTGAGGGAGGGGGAAAGATGGAGTCGACATTCTGAAGGATATGAGGTTTTACATTAGGTAGAGAAACTAACACTTTGTAACACAGTTATTTGAGAGGACTCTTTCAACAACAAAGCAAAGCTACAGTCAATTTTGTCCCCTATTGATGACCCCCTCATTATGCATTCTCTAAGTGCTTTGACACACTGTGGACCTTCTCCATACTTGCCCAGGAACATACCTAACTCGTGAGGGATGAAGCACAAAGCAAGGGCAGCTTGCTCATGGCTGGCTACATTTCTGGTGTGTCCTATTGAACCTGGCATTTAGAGTCACTCAACAAAATGTGTTGAATAAATAATGATGAGTCAAGTAAACATGGGGCCATGCTGCCTGGGTTCAAAACCTGCCTTGACCACTTGTTCTGACCTTCAACAAGTCAGTGGCCTGATCTTGGAAAATCCTCATCAGCAAGGTCAGAATAATAAGCAGGAGATCTTTATAGAGGTGAGAAATCAAATGAGATGCCAAAATCTCAGTTCAGCACCTGGCACCTAGGAAGTGCTCAAAAAATTAGTCGCCGTTCTGGAGAGGTAAACACTCATAGGAATGGAGATTCCACTTGTCAAAAGCTATACACAGCTGACCCGAGCCTCTTGTAGTCAGGGGTTGCCCCTGGACAAAGGAAACTGGTGTGACATGGGGCCTGCACACAGGTTGACCTACTCAGGGCACTCAAGTACCAAGTCAAATCCTGTGGACAGCATCCAGTCAGAGGTAGAATGTTGACGTACCGAGGCCCAGGACCGACCCTGACTGGAAGAGCCTGTGGTAGCAGGACTAGGCAGGACTCATTCCCTGGTGAATCCATCTCCCACGCATCACTGCATCCTTCCTGCAAGTCCTAGCTCTCTGTCAGTTCGGGAAGTAATGGCCCTGACCCCACAGTCCCCCCACTCTCCAACTGGATGGAATGGGGTTTATTTTCCCTTTCCCTTATCAGTACCTCATAGCACGTCACCTCAGATACTCCCCTGGGTGACAAGCCACAGGCATCTCAGAGAAGTAGCAGAGAACTCTGATGGATAAATAGGCCATCGTGCTAAGAGAATACCTAACATCTGGGTGTTTTCAATTTGAGAATGTTGTGAACAACGCTGCCATGAACATTCCTATACATGTAAGACTCCTCTAAAAGCCCACACATCTGTAGGGTACAGATTGGCATCCTCCTGATTACTAATACACATATGTACCCTACAGATGTGTGGGCTTTTAGGGAGCCCTGGAGGGTGGAGCTGCTGGGGATGGGACACGCATCTTCACATATTTATCCAGGTGGTGGTACCAATTAACACAATGACCAGCAGCATATGAGAGGGTTTTCTGGTGCTCAGCCTCCTTATCCACACTTGGTGTTAACTGACTTTTTGAATTCTGCCAATCTAGTAAGTGTGTACCGATCTTTCACTGTGGTTTAAATTGGCATCCTCCTGGTTACTAATAAGATTGAACACATTTTAACATGTCAATTTGCTATCAGGATTTCCATTGTTTGGTTTACAGGTTTTAGAACACTTAGATAGTAGTAGATTCTTGGTCAAGAAACAAAGAAAAAGAAAGGGCCGAAAACCTAATCCATAAATGTAATGCAATAAAAATAATGAATGCAACTTACGAAAGATATTCTAAATTTCATCTACCAAAAAAAAAAATCTGTGAATAATAAAGGTTGTCTGAAAAACGAATAAAGACATAGACCTCCATCTCATGTATTCAATTACATTATAAAACTATAGTAATTAAGATTTGAAAACCACAGTATGTAGACACTAGTACATAAGGATATTTAATGATGAACATACTGTAAATCAGTATGAAAAGGGCCTTATTTGATATGTTGTTTCAAAACAATTGTTTAATGATCTAACAAAAAATAAAGTCAGATCCTTGTGACATATCTTCAGTCAGGATTATGTAACTGGAATAAGGAAAAACATGAAAATATAACATTAATAAAAATATTAGGTAACCTTATCCAATATCTGGAGGTAAGAAAGTCCTACTAAGGATAGCATCAAAGGTAGAAACTATAAAAAAGACCAACGGTGTGATGATGTTAGAAAAATAGTTCTTGGGGCGCCTGGGTGGCTCAGTCGGTTAAGCGTCCGGCTTCAGCTCAGGTCATGATCTCACGGTTCGTGGGTTTGAGCCCCGCGTCGGGCTCTGTGCTGACAGCTCAGAGCCTGGAGCCTGTCTTCAGATTCTGTGTCTCCCTCTCTCTCTGACCCTCCCCTGCTCGCACTGTCTCTCTCTGTCTCTCAAAAATAAATAAAAAACATAAAAAAAAAAGAAAGAAAAATAGTTCTTTATATAAAAAATGTCGTAAGAACAATAGCAAACTAAAAGGTAGGAAATCATATTTATAACACATTGGATACACTATAATATTCTGAGTGTATAAGGGGCTAGAAGTTTTATATAATTAATAAAAATTATTTTATATAATTGAGAAAAAATATCAGTATAGGATAAAAATATTAACACCCTAATTGAAAATGGGCAAACAGCATGCACAGACAATTTACAGAATAAGTCAGAAAATTGTAGTATTAGTATCATAATGAGGGACCATTTTAAATCATCCTTTCAGGAAAATTAAAGATATTCATTGTTCAGCCCTGCTGAAAATGCAGGGAAGTGAATATCCTCAGACACTTCCAGAATCAATGAACAGAAATCAATGCAGACTTTTAGGAGGAAACATATTAACACATAAATATCCACTGACCAGGAATTCTTTGAATGGGAATTTATCACAGAAATAAACCAACTGTAGGACCTATTTCTGCTAATAGGAGTTTTATTACAAATTTACTTGAATTTTTTAATTTAAATTTTAGTTAACATATAGTACAATATTGGTTTCAGGAAGATAATTTAGTGATTCATCACCTCCATACAACACCCAGTGCTCATCACAAGTGCCCTCCTTAGTACCCATTACCCATCTATCCCATCTCCCACCCACCTCCCTCCATCAACCCTTGGTTTGTTCTCTATCTTTAAGAGTCTCTTAAGATTTGTTTCCCTCTCTCCCCTCCCTGCCCCTCCTCTGGCTCTATTCCCCTATGTTCACCTGTTTTGTCTCTTAAATTTCATATATGAATGAAATCATATGTATTTATCTTTTTCTGACTGATTTCACTTAGCATAATACCCTCTAGCTCCATCCATGTCATTGCAAATTGCAAAATTCATTCTTTTTGATGGCTAAGTAATATTCCATTATATATGTACACCACATCTCCTTTATCCATCTATCAGTCGATGGACGTTTGGGCTCTCTTCATAGTTTTGCTATTGTTGGTAATGCTATAAACATTTGGGTACATGTACCCCTTTGAATCTGTATTTTTGTATCCTTTGGGTAAATACCTAATAGTGCAATTGCTGAATCATAGGGTAGTTCTATTTTCAATTTTTTTTTTGAGGAAAGTCCATACCATTCTCCAGAGTGGCTGCACAAGTTTGCATACCCACCAACAGTGTAAGAGGGTTCACCTTTCTCTGCATCTTTGCGAACACCTATTGTTTCTTGTGTTGTTAATTGTAGCCATTCTGACAGTGAGGTGGTATCTCACTATGGTTTTGATTTGTATTTCCTTGATGATGAATGATGTTGAGTATTTTTTCATGTGTCTGTTAGCTGTCTGGATGTTTTCTTCAGAAAAGTGTCTATTGGGGCGCCTGGGTGGCTCAGTCAGTTAAGCGTCTGATTTTGGCTCAGGTCATGATCTCATGATTTGTGGGCTCGAGCCCCACGTCAGGTTCGTGCTGACAGCTAGCTCAGAGCCTGGAGCCTGTCTTCAGATTCTGTGTCTCCCTCTCTCTCTGACCCTCCCCTGCTCACGCTCTCTCTCTCTCTCTCTCTGAAAAAAAATAAAATAAAAACATTAAAAAAAAAGAAAAGTGTCTATTCATGTCTTATGCCCATATCTTAACTGCATTGTTTGTGTTTTGGGTGTTGAGTTTGATAAATTCTTTAGCGATGCTGGATGCTAACCCTTTATCAGATGAATGAAACTGGACCACTTTCTTACACCATACACAAAATTACAAAAATAAATTCAAGTGGATGAAAGACCTAATGTGAGACAGGAAACCATCAAAATCCTAGAGAAGAACACAGACAGCAACCTCCTTGACCTCAGCTGGAGCAACTTCGTACTAGACATGTTGCTGAAGGCAAGGGAAACAAAAGCAAACATGAACTATTGTGACTTTCTCAAGATAAAAAGCTTCTGCACAGTGAAGGAACCAGTCAACAAAACTATGGAATGGGAGAAGATATTTGCAAACGACATATCTGATAAAGGGTCAGTATTTATATTTCCAAATAAAAAACAAGCTAACATTTAATAATGAGGAATTGGTTAAATTTGATGCAGTCCTCATGTTTGAGCACATGATCATTATAAATTATATATATATATATATATATATATATATATATATATATACATGTATATATATGGATATGGGAAAATATGCAGAGTATCATTTGTGAAGACCCAGGCTCTGGAGTCGGAGAGAAACAAGTTGCATTTCTGGCTGAGGCAGGTTTATAGAATGGAGGCAGAGAGGTCGCATAGCATAGCAGAGTTGAGGCTCTGAGCCTTATACCTGTATCCCTAACTCCACTTAGAGCAAAGTGTTTTATTTCTCAGTTTGCCTGTTGCAAGTGGAAATAACCGGAGTATTGGCCTCATGGAAGTTTTAGTTTAAACAATGTAATATACACACTTGGAACAGTGCTTGGTACATACGAAGACCTCAGTCAATGTCAGCCATTGTATCTTCACCATCCTCACCATCATTCACACCATAAGTGCCATGGCTCAAGATGGTTTTAGACGTGGGTTTAACTTCTTAACTTGTTTAACTTTGTTACTTGCTGTGTGATAAGGTTCTTGTCACTTTATTTCCTGGCCTGATTTTTTTTTAATCTGTGAAATCAGAATAATAATAAAGCCTATTTCATAGGGTCGCTTTGAGAATATAATGGTACAATAAATGTTAAAAGCTTAGCAAAGTGCTTGGGCTATCATAAATGCTCATTATATGATGTCTATTGCTATCACATTATAAAGTGAAAATTTAGGGCAAAAAATTCAGTATGATCCAACTTTTAAAAAAGAAAAATGTGTGTGTGTGTGTGTGTGTGTATGCACAGATAAAAAGGTCTGGAAGGAAAGCATAAATATCTACAAGTAGACAGATTAATCTAACTGCCTTTTGCTTATCAGCATTTTACACGTTTGCCATAGTGAATTTGCTTTGTTTTTAATTGGGAAGAGAAGAATGTTTTAATTGGTTAAGCTTTAAGTGATCTGAAGTACATTCACACAGAGGTAGGGGTGAGGACAAGGAAGAAGGGGAGGGAACAAGGAGCTAAAAGATTCTGAAGGGAAGGTGGTTCGGAACTGTGTGACTGCTCATCCTTGCCTTTCCAGAGAAAAACTGCCGTATACAGAGATGTGCCCAGCATCTCCTCTTAGTGGATGTCATACATTCCTATAATCATCAGTATTTCATCCTAGTTTTCTTTCTTTCTCCTTAGAATATTTTTCTTTCTATAACTGCTAATTAGTACTATTAAATGGGTACAATTTATACCCATTTGTGCTCCCACAGGAGCACCATAAAATGGGTACTGGTGAATGTCTGTTACTTAGATATTACCAAATTACTTGGAGCATAGTTTTTAAAAAAGAAAAACAGACTTCTACCTATGACACCTCTTAGAAGGACTCTTAACCAAAAATCAAAGTCAAGGGCAACCATTGGATCAAGAGTTAAGGGATGGCAGATCCTCATTTTTTAAAAATGTTTTATTTATTCTTGAGAGAGAGAGAGAGAGAGAGAGAGAGTGCATGAGCAGGGGAGGGGCAGAGCGAGAGAGGGACACACAATCAAAGCAGGCTCCAGGCTCTGAGCTGTCAGCACAGAGCCCAGTGAGGGGCTAGAACTCACGAACTGTGAGATCATGACCTGAGCCAAAGTTGGACGCTTAACCGACTGAGCCACCCAGATGCCCCAACAGAACCTAATTTTTAATGAAACAAGAAACCTTCTACTAGTCTGGCTTTCCTAAATTGACTTATAATCTTTTAAGGACCGCAAATAGTTTCTAAAAAAAATTTCTCCCTTTCTCTCTCAGGGAGAAGCTTGACTTTCTGAAGTCAGACAGAGATTACTTTAAATCTAGTCTTTTTTTTTTTTTATGATTAGCCATGTGATCTTGGGCAAATTACTTAGCTTCTTATTTCCTCATTGTAAACTGGTGATAATTATAGTCTGCCTCATAGAGTTGTTGAGAAAAAATAAATGAGTAAATGAATGTTAAACGTTTAACACATTGTCTGGCCCATAGAAAGCTTTCAATAAATATTAGTAATTGTTAATTATAAGGGTGAAGGTGGAGAGGCGTAGAGAACTTTGAATGCATTCCAATTTCCTAGCTCCGTGTTGTGAAAGGACTCAAAATGCCAAATTTGCAGAGAATTAAATTATACGGATATTGTATTTAAAATCACTGGGGAGAGAAATGAAGGTTAGCCTCCCTTTACTCCTCTCACCATGGAAACCAGGCCTAGAAAACCCAGATGCACATTCTGATTTGACTCCAAGAAAATAGCCCTTAATATGGAAACCCAGGAAACCTGCAGAATAAATTCATCAGACCAGCAGGCTCAGATATTCCCTTTTATCATCTGAGTACTGTGGGTTTTAGGCAGAAAATAGGCTGAATTATATGTGTCCATTATTTGAGAAGTGAAAAAGGAGATTTATTCCCCCCACTGGTAATAGGAAGCCAGGAAATTTACAGTTGTTCAAGTATCATCTAAAATAAGACTCATTTTTTCCCACAGAGGATTTCTTTCTCTTGGAAAGTGAGGTGGCCCTCCATGTAGGGGTTTTATTTTCCTCTCTCTAATTACATGAGGAAGAGAATGAGATATTAAAAGAAGTGGCTTTGCTCTTACCCTTGATTTCAAGTTCAGATATTTTGCTCATAAATTACTCTGACTATATCTAGTCAGTACAGTTCGTTCTACCTCCTAATTCCACTGGTTTAACCAGGGGCATCATCTGCTCTAAGCATCTCAACTAATTAGGGTAGAAGCATAAATAGTTTTTATCCTTTTATCAGTTGCCAACAACTATGCAATATCTATCTTCCCATTTTTGTTGGGTAGGGGGCTCCCTCAAAGATAGTTCAGTCTGTTGCCTAAAACACTTAAGCTCTTTTTGCTTGTTAAAACATCTACTTCAGATACTTTAAAGTGCAGTCCCATGAATGTAAAGACTAATGTCGTATCTGATCCAGAGTTTCCCCATATCATGCAGCTGGATTCAGCCATCCTGATGTGGAGATAGCCAATCTGTCTCTCATATCCATTCTCCCTTTTCTTACAAAGTAGGATTTATTTTAGGACATAGAAGAAGAATACTGGAGGCAGAGTGATACTAACACAAATGCCTTGTCCCTGCCCCAGGGTGATCTCTCTTTAGTTGCTTCTAGTAGCCATCCTGGCTCATGATCTGTGGCAGAGCTTCTCAACCCTGGCTGCATGGCAGCATTACCTGAAGAGCTTTTAAATGACCCTACCCTTGGGTGTCACCTCCAAGATTCTGGTATAGTTGAGCACTACTAGAACCGGTGGTGTTTCCAGTAAGCCACAGTGACAGGAACCTCCCTCCCTCCAGTCTACTGGAGGGGTCCCTAAAAACTGGATCCCATCCTGTGGCTAATCCACACCCCTCACCCCAACACACACTCACACCCTGCTTCCTATCTGTTTCCTGATGTTAGGGTCCCCAGGAAGACTGAACTCCAAACTTATCAACCGTCCAGGGACAGCTAGGCTCCATTAGTACCAGGAGCACTGAGCAAGTGCAGTGACGAACCAGACATGGACTAAGACTGGAAAACAAGGCCATTCTTCTCACAGCTGCACAGACTTCACAGACAATTCTCTTGAGGTCTGACTCACCTGTCTTGGGAACAGTGGGAAGAGGGGGAAAGTCCCTCTTGCTGAACACTTTTGGGGAAAGGGCCACAGTTGTGTCTTTACATTTCTAGGGGCAGGGAAGAGGCAGGGCTAATTCGGCCAGAATGGTGTCTACACACAGATGCCATCTCCCAACAACAGCACTTAGAATTTGCAGTAATTTGTAGTGTTAACATAATTTAATGTGAGACCTTGTTGACAATTCCGGCACCTAACCTTACCCTTTTAGTCTCCCCCTGGGCATATGTTGAATCTTCAGGAAAAATCCAGTTGCTCATCTTTCAAAAGGAGAACTCATGGGTTTGTCATGGTGTTAAAACTAAAAGTAAAAAGGCAAGTGGGAGGCACTGTATGAACTTTACAGCCCTATGTATGCAATGTAGGGTCATGTAAATGATGGGTATAGTAATACTTATGTCACTTATTACCATATAATTTGTTACTGTGTCTTACTTCTATTCGATTCCATTTGTTGAAACTCTTCTTGATAGAAAGTAAGCTCCATGAGCTGGACACCTGGTGTGTTTTGCTCACTGCAGAGTCACCAGCGCCTGATACCCCGCTAAACACACAGAGGCCATTAGTAGATACTTACTCAATCAACTACTATTCTTTGCTAGGAAGTGAGTAGAAGCTGTCCTAAATAACTCATAAAACAGTGTTTCAAAGTGTCATCACTGGCCCCCCTGAATCAAGATCAGATTGGGTGCTTGCTAAATGGAGAATCCAGAGGCTCCCCTCCAACCTGGAAAATCAGAAGCTCCCCAGGTAAAGTTAGAGAGGGACTTGGCACTTCTAGCTGCAAGTGCCTATAGATATTGGACCCGGACTAAATATCTACCAAATGCAAACAAAAGCCTTGGTCTTTAACCCCGCCACTCATGAAGCCCATACCCATGTAAGGCTTGGTGCCCGCCATGGTGGTGAGCCTCGTCTCCCTGGGCAGCATCGCCGCGATGTTGAAGTCTGTGATGTGAACGTGCCCTGGAGAGACAAAAGCACCACACAGAATGTTAAGTCCCATTCAA
The DNA here is from genome assembly GCA_028646485.1 of Cryptoprocta ferox. NCBI lineage: Eukaryota > Metazoa > Chordata > Mammalia > Carnivora > Eupleridae > Cryptoprocta > Cryptoprocta ferox. The sequence continues at coordinate 34,769,185 of CM053572.1, read as the reverse complement.
CTCAGTGCCACAACCACGCTTCTCCCTGAGAGCTTCTGGAAGCTTGGTCTGTCAATTGTTGCACGCCTGTTGCCACTGGGTGCAGGCAGTAGCAGCACCATTATTCTGTCTTCGAGACCAGGAGGGTCAACCAGCAACTCTCCAGTGGCCAGAACACGTATGCCAAACTGAGGACCTGATGGTAAGCCTGCAGCTCAATCTCTCTACCCCAGGTGGTTAAGAGCTCACACTCTGGTAGTTCTACTTACAGCGTTATGTTAGTAACATTTTAAGTTGGTGTCACCTGTGAGCATCAAGAGGGAGGCAGCCAAAAGCTATTCTAAGGATCAAATTTCCAAGCATTTTCCAAGTGTCTCCTATGGGATTTTTTTTCTCCAGAGCTAAATATCAACACTACAAAGCTGACATGTACGTGGATACATGTATTTTTTTTTTTTTGCCAAGAAAGAGTACTTTTTCCTCCTCATCTTTCTGAAATATTATTAGCTTTTTTGTGTCATAGATTAGGTTGTCCTCCGTCCTCCCCCAAGAAAACGTTTGGAGGGAAGGCAGAGGCAAAAAAGTCAAGTTTTACTCATAAAGAGGCTGTATAATGAGCACCAAGAGGGGAGCCAAGAGACCTGATTTTTGCCCTGAACTCTGCCCTTAATACATCATAGACTTTCCAGTCCCTTTCCTATATTGAACTCTAGTTTCTTTTTGAAGAAAGAAAGAAAGAAAGAAAGAAAGAAAGAGAAATGGGCGCACTAGATCATCTCTAGGGTCTCTCTCAGCTCTTGACACTCATGGCCACAGAGTCGGAGTCTAACACTTCATCTCTGCAAGCAGCATACCCTGCAGAGTGTTAGGGTCCCTGCATTTCCAGCTGGAAGGAGGACCAGGGCAGTAGCAGAAGCTCAGGCAGACAAGCCCGTTATGTAGCTGTTGGCACAAAATTCATGTGCTTTTGGAGGACCTAGAAGTGTTGGCATTTCCATTTACGTGCTCTGTGGTTGTGATGAGACACGGCTGTAATTGGGGGAGATGTCATCTGATCCTTCCTCTGCAGCTCACAGTCCACACTCCCCACTGCCGAACTTCTCGATCGGCTCCCTCATAGCACCCAGCCTCTGCTAAAGGCAAATCTCACTGCCTTTCTTGCCGGGGTTTTGTTTTGTGCAAAATAGTGCTTTGTGTCATTTATGTGATGACATTTTAATAAAGTAAGAATAGCAGGTGTCAGGCTGAAAGTGAAGTTATTCTTTCCTGAATGGTACCAAAAGCTGATTTTTTGTTTTAATTTTTAATGTTTATTTTTTAAATTTTTGATGTTTGAGAGGGGGAGGAGAGAAAGAGTGAGTGTGTAAGGGTCAGAGAGAGGGGGACACAGAATCTGAAGCAGCCTCCAGGCTCTGTCAGCACAGACCTTGACGCAGGGATTGGACTCACGGACCATAAAATCGTGACCTGAGCCCAACTCAGATGCTTAACCGACTGAGCCACCCAGGCATCCCTGCCAGCAGGTGATTCTGGTAGCTCTTCTATCACAGTCTAAATTGTCTCCATTTTTTCTTTCTTTCTCCCCATGGGTCATGTGCAAGAGGCTCATTGATCCAAATTAGGTCAGCCTGGAGTCTTGGTAGTTAAGTGCCTGTTCTGTGGAGTCAGAATGCCTGGCTTCAAGTCCACATTCTACCACTAACGAGGTGTATTACCTTAAAAAGGTGACACCTACTCTGTCGAGTTAGAATGATAACAGGAATTTTCTCATAAGTGTATTGGGGAGATCAGATAAAATAGTACTGTGGAAGACTTAGGTCAGCGTTTGGAAAGAAGAAAGTGTCCGACTGTTGCTATTTCTCCTGGTCAGAAACTCCAGTGCCATTTTGCCAAACGCACATGCCTAGACCCCACTCTGAGGAGATTCTGCTAGCAGTGGGGTGGTAGGAGAGTCAGGAATCCATGTGAAAAACAACCAAGAGCTCCTCAGGTGATTCAGAAGAGCGGCCAGGCATGTGATCCTCTAGTCTGAGTGTATGTCCCAAGCCAGCTCCAATCCTGAGATTATCCATCCTCATGTGGAAAGAAAAGGGAGAGGCTGTGTTAGAGCCACGTGGTTCTGAAAGTGTGATCCTCATTCCAGCATCACCAGCAACAGCTGGAAACTTGTTAGAAATGCAAATTCTGGAGCCCTACCCCTGGCCTACTGATTTAGAAACTGAGGGTGGAGCCCAGCGTTTGGACAAGCCTCCCAGGTGATTCTGATATTCAATAAATTGTGAGAGCATTCTTCTAGAGTGAGACCCAGCTTGCTAGAAGATCCTGACCCGGTAAGTACATATCTTATATATATGTTATATATCTTTTGAATTTGGTTGAAGGAATGTTGAATTTTATTTTTCAGTAGTCTTTACATTTATTTGATTAATGGTCATTTTCAAACAGGGTAGCCAAGTGAAATAGTCCCTATTTAACAGAAAAGTTGTTTGTGGTTAACTTCCCAGGGCTCGGAAGCAGCCCACCTGGGATTAGAATCAAGAAGTTGGTCCAGGCCTCCGTTATCGGGTTACGAATCTTCCAAAAACTTTTTGTGCTTTATCACAAGACCAAAGAGCTGGATAAACTGAAACAACCACTTGGGGGTTGGCTCAGAGTTTGTTTCCCGGCCATAGTGCACAGGAAGGGTGGGGAGAAATTGTCTGAGGGCCAGGACCTCCTGGAATGTGTAGTCTGGGGGTCTTAGCCAAACAACACAAGCAGAACTCCATGGAGCCCGTGGACACTGAGCCAAAACCGCAGGGCCAGGCCCAGGGTGCTGCCGTACTTGGTGCTCTCTCTGCTGGGTTCCCTCCTGGGCTCACAGGGGAAGGCTCAGTTGCCCACTGGTTGAGGGACACGGGAATTGCCTTAGAAATGAGGGAGTGTAAGGCCAGGACCTTACTAAGAGTTTTTCAACCTCTTGGACCTGGCAATTCTTTGCTGTGGGGACGGTCCTGTGCATTGCAGGAAGTTTGCGAAGCCCTAGCCTCGACCCACTGGATAGTAACAGCACCTCCCACCCCTGGCTGGAAACCTGACAATCAAAAATGTCTCCAGACACTGTCCCATGTCCCCTATGGGGACAGGAAGAAGAGCTAAACCATCTCCAGTTACAACCGCTACTTGAGTGTGTTTTTCAGGCACAAGGCTCAGAAGGTCCTGATTAGCTTTGTCTTTTCTTTTCACCTCTGTACCTTGAGACATTAGGGTCACATTAAAAATCTAAATTGATAGTAGGGAATCATTTACTTCAGCTGTCATTATTGTCATGACTTACACGTTTTTCTCACTATCCCTGTGTTCCTCCTGGGGACCTTTCTCAACACAGCTTTCCAGGATTCCATAACCAGCCAGTTGGTGTCCCCCAACTTTCAAACATTTCTGCCACCCGAAAATGTTGAAAGTGTGTGTGCCACATCTTCCTGGGATTCTTGTTAAAAATGCATATCCTTGGGCACTACCAGAGACTGAATGAATTTGATTGAGATTTACTGAATTTGAATACAGGGTGTCAATTTTTCCTCTCTCTCTCTCTCTCTCTCTCTCTCCATTTATATAGATTGATATATATGTTTATAAATATATCTTACGTAATGTACATTATAATATAAAATGAGCATATAATGTATATATAATATAATGTATAATGTATTATAATACACATTATATATTTTATAAATAACATATATATATAATGCATTATACATATATATAATATGTACATTATATATGCACATATATAATATATAAAATATATAATGTATATATTGTAATACACTGTGTTATATATTGATACATATAAAACATATTTATACATTATATATAATTATAATGCATGAAATACAAATATACAAAATACATTTATATAAATATATAAATTATATATATAAATACATACATACAATTTTTTTCTTGAAAAGATGCTACCCACTTGATGTTTAGGCCCATTTTGGGACTCTGCAAGGAAGAAGCTATTCAGGTAGTAGGCTTAGTTCTTCATACCCCCAGACTGAGGTTTTGCTTTTCTCTGTTCCCTGGGACTAGGGATGATATTAAGGAAACTAAATTATAGATGATGCCATAATTGTCGTTTTCTCAGATATGACAGGCAGACATTATTGCTCCTCTGGATGTAGCATTTATTTCCTGAATAATTTAAGACACACAAAAATTTAGACACTATGGAATTGATAGAATTGGATGGGGTACTTCAGTTGGTAGGATATGAAAATATATATCAGAACAATTGATTATGAGCTATCGAAGATCTAATGCCAGCCTGGGCTCTGAGACAGCGAACGAGACATGCGGGGAGAACAGTAACATGTATGCTCTAAATTAAAAACATTTTTTCAGTCAAATTCTGAATGTTCACTGACATGGTGGAAAGATTCTCCATTTTACAAAAGGACTTAGCTCCTTTAAACTGGTCTTTTCTGATGAATATGAACGAGTATGAATTAGGAAGAATAAAACAGTTTCTGCCCGTCACTGACTGGTGCTGAATTAAAATGTAAGCAGTGTGGTGTAACACACAGCTCACCTGGAGGGACAGGCTTGGGAGGCATGTCGGAGACAGGCATTTAGCATTCACGGCTGCTAAAATACCTGTGCAAAAGGTGCATGGGATGGCCCATCAGGGGTGCCATACTATAAACGTGGATGGAGAGGACAAATGAGGGTTTCATATATGAGACATGAAAAATCACGCCCGAAGTCACTTGTAAAGGCAGGTGTCGATTTGTGGGTTAGTTGATTCTCATAAGAGCAGCTCTATAATATGAGCTCCGGGGTGAGAGTTACCAGGAATGTATTCATTTAAGAATTGTTAATTACGGTCCCCGAGCAATGCCTGAAAGCTTTAGTTTTGCAGAATAACAGACAGTGAATAACCTTAAAAAATTATTTTCTTCAGAAAGGGATCCCTGGGACAGTGTTTGGGGAATAGCTCCCCTGTTTGTTTGCTTCTATCCCATTCACATATCCACTCCCTTCCCAAATAGTGGTTCTCTTATTATCTCTGGTTATTCTCAAGGTGAGTTCAGGATTAGAAATTAAGACAAAAAGTCCTCTTAATTCATTGTGGAAACCCAAAAACTCCCGAATGGAAGAGTCAGTACACCAGGTAACAGGTGTAGACTGGGATGGCCGCTCCTACTCCCCTAAGCAACAGAGCCCCAACCTTCCCACCATAAATGCCCTGATAACTGGACTTAGCCCCCCGTGCACAGAAGGGAAAAGCAGAATAGACCATTGAAAGTGTTGCCTGAGAATCAGGGCTGAAAAAAATTGCTTGAACACAAGACCTAACAAGTAGACGCACGGAAGATTTGGAATATCCCTTATGGAATCAGAAGAACTTTTCAGTAAAGACAGGTAAAATGCCCAGCTTTCACTGACAATCTAATACAGACAGAGCCACATAAAACAAGATGCTGAAGTCTAAGCTTCCTTCTTTAGGGGATAAAGCCACTATTACCTCATGGAATGATATTAATATTTAACTTCTGAGTGATTTTCTTAGGGCAGGCACTGCAATCAAGCGGTTTATAAATAGTATGCTCATTTGTTTTTACAGTGACTCTAAGAATTAATTACTCTTTTGGTTCCTCAAAAAACTAAGATTCAGAGAAAGCTTAGACAGTTTGTTGAAACTCCCAGAGCTAGTGAGGGGGTGAACTAGGCTTTGAGCTTAGGCAATTTGGCTCTAGGATCCACACTCTTTAACTACAATATTACACAATTATATTTTAACAAGGGTAGTTTCTTTTTTTAAATTTAATTTTCTTTATTTTGGGGGGGGAAGAGGAAGAGAGAGGGAGAATCCCAAGCAGGACTCGATCTAGCAACCATGAGATCACGACCTGAGCCAAAATCAAGAGTTGGATGCTTAACCAACTAAACCACTGAGGCACCCCATAAGAGTAGTTTCTAAGGGCAGGTAAACTTCAAGATGAATTTATTTCTGGACCTTTCTCCTAATCTACAATCACCAAGCTGACAAGAAAACAAAGAGGAGAAAGAAGTCAAAGGAGAGAGAATAGGATGACTTGATGGTAGAAATAAGACTAAGCGGTGTTTGAGGCCTAGGATTAAAACACTATTCTTAAATGGAAGGTAAATCTTGAAAAGGCTTTGGTCAACAGGACCTATGTGTCACCCTTTGGGGTCTTGACAAATGGTTGAGCAATCTGTAGTACATAAAGGCAAGCAGATAAGGGAGCAAGTGGGGACAGAACCCCAAATGTGCAAAAGTGGCCTCTGTGGGTGAAGGAAGGCCCCCCTCAAAACTCTGAAGCTCCACTGAGTTTATCTGCACCAGGGTGGGTGAGGGTCCTGACTTTTAAGGCAGGGACAGCTGGTATTTTCATGAAAGTCACCTTCATGCTCAGTCTCGCTATTGCTCACATTTCTGAGATTCTGAGCGTCTGCTCCCAAATGTCAGAACTAGTAAAGGGAGGGAAGAAATTAGGCCCTGGAAGGAAGTGGAAAAAATCTTTTTAGACAGTCCATAAATAAATAATGACCCTGAGCTTTGAAATTAGAGGTCATACACAAAAATGTTTCTTAGCCCTCTGAGCACAGGTAGGGGCTGGCAAATCAGGTGTAAAATGCACCCAGGTAAATAAGTAATGAGCGATAGATGGTGTTTGGGAGTTTCAGTCCCACTGTAAATCCCTTTTGTAAAAGTCAAATGAATAAGGAGCTGTGCACCTTTAGGACTCTCTCATCCAACAGCTTCCTAAACACACAAGAAAGATCTTACTGCCACTGTAACATTTATATCATGAAGGCTGTGTGTCCTACATGTCTGCCCTCCTGTACCAATATATCCAAACATACGTTAAAATAAACATTGAGGGGGGTGCCTGGGTGGCTCAGTTGGTTGAGAGTCCGACTTCGGCTCAGGTCATGATCTCACGGCTCGTGGGTTTGAGCCTAGTGTCGGGCTCTGTGCTGACAGCTAGCTCAGAGCCTGGAACCTGTCTTCAGATTCTGTGTCTCTCTCTTTGACCCTCCCCTGCTCATGGTCTCTCTCTCTCTCTCTCTCTCTCTCTCTCAAAAATAAATTTAAAAAAACATTAAAAAAATTTTTAAAAATAAAATAAACATTGGGAAGAGATGACACACATTAATCATTGCTGACAAAAGCTTGTTCTCAAGATACCTTTAATCAGTGTTGCTTGGGCTTCAAGCATCCACTGGTCACTGTCACGATTCTTGCCATATCCGTGTATCATTTTCAAGTCTGGGTGCAACCTCCCCTGTTGTCTACTTTCTCTTTTCTTTTTGATTGCACAGTAATATTCCATTACACACCGCATCTTCTTTATCCAATTGTAAACTGATTTTTTTTTAACTGAAAAATCTTGACCAGAAAACTTGAGATCTCTTCTGCAGATGTGCAACTATGTTTCCCTCCTAAGGAGAACAGCATAAAAATAGATGCAAGGAGAACAAAGAGTGTCGCTAATAATTTGGTAGATACTCTTGCCTGCCAAGTGCTCTAACCTTGAGGCCTTTTCTGTGTTTATAAAATCAGATGATTTTTATAAAGATAGTAAGGCAGATTAGCACCAAAAAAGAAACTGTGATGGTTTTCTTGAAATCAATAGGAGAGGAAGAAAATTGAAAAGAGAGGGACATTTTCCATTATATAAATATAATGTTACTTAAGGGTACACTGGTGGACCGTGTCACTGCTACAATGATAAGTCCCCCCAGATTGTCCCTCCCACCCATCAAACGTCCGTACATAGAGCTCAGCTGACTGAATCACGCAGGGCCTTTCCCACGTGTAATACTCCTTTGCTGCGGACGATCATTTTTGTCCCATGTGCTTGGTTCTCTGTGCAAGTCATGTTGATTGCAAACAAATCATTTACTTACCATGTTCATCAAGCAAAATATTGTCAGGCTTCATATCCCTAGGGGAGTAAAAGGAAAAGAAAATGTTGCTCATCATCAAACAAACAAACAAACAAACAGAACTAAAGGGTAAAATTGAAAATGCACAAGAGTGCTCAGTAGGGTTGAAACAGCAAGCTAGCCCATCATCGTTCACGGTCTCATCCACTTCCCACGGTGAATCTCTGACACGGTTACCAGTTAAACCCCCAGTTTCTAGATCAGAAAACAGGGGCTCAAAGAGGTTAAGCAACTTAACGCTAGGTCACAGAGTAGGTAAATGAGAGAATTGGGCTTTGAGCCTGAGTCTCCCTCATTCAAAGGCTAAGACTTTTCATTTCTGTAGTGTACTTTACACATGTAAGTAGAGCTCCTAGGGTCATATGAGCAATTAAATTGCCATAAGGTAGTAGCATTAATTATCATTTTCATCTGTGTTACTCTGGAGTCAAGACTCTACAAAACAAGGAAAAAAATGATCTATCATGTGGTTATAGTTTAAACTTGCAGAGATGAGAATCTTTAAGGATGATGCTACAATGCCTCTAGTTACTTAATAAATAGTATGGCTGGGGTAGTTAAAGGAGTTGGACTAGTATTCCACCCGTTAATGAGATCCTTAAATCCATGGGAGGGAACCAAACTCACCCTCTTCCAATGAAGGGAGTAGTGTGATGGTAAATACTTAGAGGAATGGCCCACCGTGTTCTCAGAGTCCTCAGACATGAGTATTCCTGTAAGCAGCGCTTCTCCATCAGAGGACAGCACTAGTGTTCGTAGGGGTCCTCGCTCTTGTGCTCTCAGGTTTTCACTGCCCTTCTCTAATGTACCATGAAAGCCCTTCAACCTAAATTCACAAAAGCCATTAAAGATGAAATTCTGAAATAGGTTTTGGGGGCACATTTTCAGCCGAGTCAAGTGGCTTTTATGACACCAGAATAAGGTGACCTTAGTCTTTGACAGACCGAGACTGTCAGGGTCCTCTTTTCTTGAAAATGTTCATAAATAACAAGCCCCTGGCATACAAGCAGGACAAAGTAAATGCCACACCACCATGCAGGTGCATGGGCAGTCTCATGAACTTTGACTATCTTCTCATTTTGCTTGTTAGATTCTTAAAATTGGTTGTGGATTTGTAAGTGATCAACTGCATCTGTGGTACATTTTTATCTGGTGCAGGGTACAGTTGGCTAGAAAGATAGAGTGTCAGGGGTTTCAAACAGTTTCTTTGTTTCTTCTTTATTTTTTTAAAGATTGTACAACCTGTCGCAGAAACCTAGGAACTATTGTTTTTATTTTTTCGTTAAATTTTTAATGTATTTTTAAATTTTTGAGACAGAGAGAGAGAGAGAGAGAGAGAGAGAGAGAGAGGATGAGCAGGGGAGGGGCAGAGAGAGAGGAAGACACAAAATCCCAAGCAGGGTCCAGGCTCTGAGCTATCAGCATAGAGCCCCATGCCGGGCTCAAACTCACGAGCTATGAGATCATGACCTGAGCTGAAGTGGGATGCTTAACCAACTGAGCCATGGAGATATCCCTCAAGGAGCATGTTTCTATGGCTAAACTCTCAGTATTGCAAACTCAGTCACAAACACTTTGATGGATTCCATTGTTTCAAGAATTGTCAAAACTCATTTTATGAGACCAACTCCCTTTTATAATCTGGCTCCTATGCTCTAGTCACACAGAAGCACGTGCGGTCCCCCACGTGCTCCCTGCACCCTCGCCCTCTGCTGTTTGTTTACCGGAATCAGAGCTCTCTCACCACTGTACTCAGAAAAAGCAGATTCATCCCTCACCCTACAGCTCCAGGGTCACTTCTTGCAGGAAGCCTTTCCTGAATTTCCAGTTCTGAGTCATTGGCCCCTCCTACATGCTTTGTATGGAATAGTTCTTCCATCATACATTTATCATGCTTATATTTATTTTCCCTCCAACTGGATCATAAACTGCTTGATGTCAGGGATGGTTTCTAGATTAATGTCAAATTCCATTCCATAGGTTCATGGTGCTTGATAGGCAATAAATGAATGTCTAAGTGATATCGGGAGAATTTCTAGTGCATTCAAGAAGGTTAATCCTAATAGTGTACACTCAGAGCATTAATGGTGCACTGTCACACACTCTTGGCAATCCAAAGCTCAAGGTAAATCGGGTATCGGGCTCTTGCTCCTTCTTTCAGATCTGCGTCCCATGAGTATCAGTTATTTTTTGACAGGCAAAAAGGAGACAACAAGAGGGTGCCTGGGTTGCTCAGTTGTTAAGTGTCCGACTTCAGCTCAGGTCATGATCTCGCAGTTCATGAGGTCAGACCCTGCATCGGACTCTGTGCTGACAGCTTGGAGCCTGGAGCCTGCTTTGGATTCTGCATCTCCCTCTCCCTCCGACCCTCTCCAACTCACAGTCTGTTTCTCTCTCTCAAAAATAAATAAACATTAAAAAAAAAAAAACCAGGAGACAATGAAAAACCCTGCCAGGAACCGAAACATTTGGGTGGTGGCAAGATTAGCCAAATGATTTCTTTGCCTGAATTTATGAGGATTTGGTGGGAAAAAAACTGCTGTGGGTTGGACACTGGGAACTTTCTATTAAATCCTTGGGCCTCATTTTTCTTATTTATCAAAGCCACATATCATTATATCTACCACCTTTCCCAGGAACGACCTTGGAGCTTAAAGAATAATACAGAGATCAGAGAGGTAACCGTTAGGTAATGTAATACTTCTTACTGAAATCTTACATTCATGTATTCAATGAATATTTATCTACTTTGATAGCCACTGTGCTAGAACATAGGGAATATAAAGATAAATGAGATATGGTTCTCTCTGGGATACAGAGGATAAGAAAGACTCATAAGAAACCAGACCAGAAGGACTACAGTGGAAAAGGGGCACATTGACTACTAAATTCAGAGAAGGACTCTGAAGAAAATGTAGGGCAAATTTTTAAAAAGGGGGCTTTTGACATAAATATAAATTGTATAAACATAGATTCTGAGTACATAGTTTCCCCCAAAATGTGATGGGGTAACTTCTTAAAATAGGCTCTATACCCAACGTGGGGCTTGAACTCATAACTGGGAGATTAGGAGTTGCATGCTCTACTGACTGAGCCAGCCAGGCACCTGATAAGGTAACTTCTGAGTCACTACAGGGTAAACCCCAGGATGCTAACATTGTTTGTTCACGTAGCAGAAGAGAATGAAAATAAGCCCCATGTACTCTATTAAAATCCCCATGTACTCTATTAAAATTCCAGATAGAACAAGTTGATATTTTTTAGTTCTGAAACTTAGCACTACTTCCTCATCTCTTTAGCCTGCTCAAATTATGCTAAGCATGAAAGAAATTATTCTATTTCTTTCATTTCAGGTGACTTGTACTAAGGTTAAAGTCGGTGGTTATGCTCTGAATCACCGGCGGGAGCTGTAAACACCATGGGTTCTCAGACCTAGCTCAGTTCTGTGGTGCTTGGACTCTCTGTGGCCAGGCCCAGGCATCTGTCCAAAAACAAACAGAAACTTCTAGGACCTTCTGATGTCCAGTTGTGTTCAGAAATACCATCCAGGCATTGTCCACATCCAAAGATGTCAAACTGATTTTAAACCATGATCCTCTTAAAAGCTTATCTATGGATGAAAAGTCATTGGAAAAACACATTTACTACTTTTGACAAAATTCTTCGGTTAAAACATATGGAGGACTCGTACAACTTCCCTGTCATTAGCAGGTCACTAATGACTTCCTTCTCTCCTGTTCTTCCTCATTATTGATTATTACAGTGTCTATGTGGATTTTCCATCAAATCCCTTAAGCACTCACTTCCCTGAATTACCTCCAGTCATTTTTCCATCTATCCAACCCCATTGTTTCCTTAGTCCCATTTCCTAATTGTTCCTTTGCCATGACACCAGCCTGACCTCTGACCAACCTGGACTTCTCTCCAGTCCAGTTCCCAGGCTGGCACATGCAGCACACTGAGACCATCAATTCCTGACTCTGTCATTTTGTACTTCTCCATCAAAAGTCTCACTCCTATCCTCACTTCCCTTCCACAGCCATTGTTAGCATTCCTTGTACAAATCTTTAATTCTTTTATCCCCTTCAATTGTACTCACATATTAAAACCTCAGTATTGGGTACTTGTTGAGATGAACACTGGGTATTGTATATAAGGGACAAATCACGGGAATCTACCCTCCCAAACCAAGAGCACACTGTATACACTATATTTTAGCTAACTTGACAATAAATTGTATTAAATAAATAAACGTCTCTTCATGTTACAAAAAACAAAACAAAACAAAACAAAAACCCAGTATTGGTTAAATCCAGTTCCCTGATTCTTCTCACCTTCAGCCAAGTTCCTGAACTTTGCTAGAAACAGATATAAGTACTCTTGACTTCTCATTTAAATTCATGGCTACAGGGGCACCTGGGTGGCTCAGTCAGTTAAGCGTCTGACTCTTGAGTTTGGCTCAGGCCATGATTTCACAGTTCGTGGGTTTGAGCCCCATGTTGAGCTCTGTACTGACAGTGTGGAGCCTGCTTGGGATTCTCTCTCCCTACCCCTCACCCACTTGTGTGCTCTCTCTCTCTCAAAATAAATAAATAAACTTAAAAAAAATAAATTCTTGACTACTATCTCAAGCCAGCACCAGTGTGCCAAGCTATAGCATGATACCTTCTCCAAGAGGACACTTCACACTTCTCCATCTCCTCTCCGGTCTCTTCTACTCCGCCCCCCCCCCACTTCCTCTCCCTTGATGAATGAATCTCCTTATTTCACAAAGACAAGATTACGATTTACCACTCAGTCCACCAACCTCCCTATTTCTGTATCCATACTCTCAGCCTTCCCTCCAGTTATATTGGATGAAAAGTCCCCTTTTCTACCCCAGACAACTCTTCTCCCAGGGGCTCTGGATCTTCTCTCCTCTCACCTTCTCATGGATTTGGCTCAGCTAGGTATTTCCTTCCTTCTCCTACACCATCTCTTTCTACTCTTCTTGTATGAAGAATGCTATGATTGAGTCCTTGGAAATACCTTCCTTGATGGATAGCTACTTCCTCTTATTGTACCATTTTACTATTTTCCTTTGTAATAACACCTGTGGATTGGGTTGTTAATAGGTGAAAAATGAAAAACAGCATCTCCATTCTCCTCCTCAGCCCATTCTACCAGTTTTCCATCTCCTCTACCTCCTGAAATTGCCTATGCCAAGTACACCCAAACCCTCTTATTCCAGAATCCCTTACCCTAGTACATAGCCCATAATTCTCCCATTGTAAAACTAAAAATCTTGCCATCACTCTTAATTATTTTCTTTCTTGAACTCCTAACACCAGTCCTTCAACAACTCTTAATAATTGTACCTTTGAAATAGAATTATTGAAAACAATATAATGGTTCCTCAAAAAATTAAACATGGAAATTAAGACATGATCCCACAATTCTCTTTCTATGGGTATATACCCCCAAGGAATTGAAAAGCAGGCCCTTGAACAAATATTTGTATATTCGTGTTTATAGGAGCACTATTCACAGTAGTCAAGAAGTAGAAACAAACCAAATATCCATCAATGGTGGAATGGATAAACAAAATGTGGTGTATACATACAGTGGAGTTCAGCTTTGAAAAGGAATGAAATTCTTATACATGCTACAAAATGGAGCACATTTTATACCAAGTGAAATATGCCAGACACACAAGGACAAACATTGTATGATTCCACTTACATGAAGTACTTAGAATAGTCCAGTTGACAGAGATGGAAAAGAAAACCGTGGTTACCAAGGGCTGGGCTGAAGAGGGAATGTTAATTTAGGTTTAATGCATATGGAGTTTCAGTTAGGGATGGTGAAAAAGTTTTAGAGATGGATGGTGATGGCTGCACAACAGTGTGAATGTACTTAATGTACTCTGTGACTTGAAAATAGTTAAAATGATAATTTTACTTTGTTTTTTTTGTGACAATAAACTTAAACAAATATTATAATTACTATTTTCACTGCTACCATCATCATCTGTCATTCGAAGGGTTGCGGTAGTACCTTCTTCTTGCTTCTCTTATTGTCCCCTGTTGATCCATTACATAGCACCCAGAGTAGTGTTTTTCATTACATACATCTTCCCTGCATAACATTCTCTGGCTCCCAACCTCCATGAAATAAAATCCAAAACATTTACCTCTGGCATATATGCCCTATATATATACTCTAGCCCTGCACAGTCCTGAGCTACTCTTAAAAGCATCCTCTCGTTGCTCCAGCTACACTGGTCTGGACTTATCTCTTTTGCACAGATGGCCCTCTCTGTCTGCAATCCTGTTCTCCTAGACTTTCACTTGGTTTGGCACTTCCTGTCATTTCAGATCTCTGGCAAAACATCTCCTCCAAGGTTCTTTCCTGACCACTCAACCTAGAGTACCCTCCCCTCCATCCTTACATCTTCACCTCCATCTTATGTTCAGTACAGCACTGTTTTCTTATTTATTTACGGTTTTTCTACCTCCAATGGAATGCAAATTCTCTGGGAAAAGATATGTTTTCTGTATTCTTCAATGCTATAGCTCCCAGGCTCGTAAAAATGCTCAGAAGAAAGTAAGGGCTTAAGTATATATTGGTCATAAAAACGAGTCCCTTGCCTTCTCAAACTCTGGAATAATAAGCCATACATCTTTTTTCCTCTGAAGAAGAGGGAGAGGAGGGGTTCCTGGGTGGCTCACTTGGTTAAGCATTCCCCTCTTGATTTTGGCTTAGGTCACGAAATCATGGTTTGTGAGATCAAGCCCTGAGTAGGGCTCTGCGCTGACTGTGGGGAGCCTCCTTGGGATTCTCTCTCTCCTCTGTCTCTACTTCTCCTCTGCTTGTGTTTTTTCTCTCTCAAAATAAATAAATAATTTTTTTTTCACAAAAGAAGAGAAAGAGAAAAAAAGCTCCCTTTCTCTTTGCCCGATGCACTGTAAATACAATGATCATTTTTGTATATTACAGTAAAGGGAAGAAAGAAGTGATTTCTGCACAGTGAGAGCCCGTGATTTCAGAGAGAAGCTTCAGAATTTTGGGGGTGATAAAATGCAGGTCTAGGGACACACACATTCTGTAGAAATTCTTCATTGCATCTTGGTTTGATGAAATAGAAAAGGCTGAATCAGCTGATGCCTACTGTGGGAACTATTAATAGCAATGTAGAAACACAATGCTCCCTGTGGCAGGGTCCAAGGCGGAACTGATATATCTGCTGTTCTCACTTGAATGACTTTACAAGACATTAGTAGAGCTTAATAGGCTAATTACATCCCTTCACTGCACCTACCCTGGAATCAGGTTGTTCACCCTGCAATCCAATATGGGATATTGTGAGAACAGGGAGCAAGAAAATCAGTGTATCCAAACCACAATCAACCCCTTCAGTGTCCATGGCTTTCTGACAGGTCTACACTTTGGGTTTCATTCTTTGTTACATAATGTGCTCTTAGATTGGGTCCTCTCCAAGTTCTTGAATGGGGAAAAAATATTATACATACAAGTCTATAATATATAATTGAAGACATCACACAAAAGCTATTGATCACATAAACTGACCTATGTTAAGAAGTAAGTGAGGTGGGGACCGCAGGGTGTAAGGGGTAATTGTAAGCAGAAACGCATAGCTTGGAAGAGGAGGCAGAAGTGAAGAGTGCTGGAAATAGATTGTGGGTGAGGTATACCTCCATTTATTTCTTACTAACTGGTGAATTCTATTTTTTTTATTTTAAATTTCATTTTTAAAAGTTGCAATATAATTGACGTATAACATTATATTAGCTTCAGGCATATGACATAGTGATTCTATATTTAAATATATTGTGAAATGATCATCACAATAAGTCAAGTTAGTATCCATCACCACACATAGTTACAGTGGGGTTTTTTTTGTTTTTTACTGTGATGAACATTTTTAAGGTTTATGCTTTAGTAACTTTCTGTCTGCTTATTTTGTTGCTGTTGTTCAACTCCAGCATTTCCCACAGTTTGTTCAAGGGAATTAGTCACAAATATATTCTGTAATAATAAATATATATACATACATATATACACACATATATAATGTTTGCAATTCATTTTGGGTATGCTGGCTTTTCATAGATAGCACCACAGTTCATTTATTCAAGTCATTAATATAATGCAATTATATATTAATCAGGTGCTGAGGGCAGCGATTTTGCCATCCATGAAAAATGTGATACAGGATCCCTTTGTGAATTTGTGTTTCTTTTTTCAAAGTGCCATTCAGATAATGGTATGCTCACCATGCCTTTCTTCTCTCAGGTATCTTCTTCTGTGGCTTCTGAACTTCTCCTCCATTGTCCATAATAATTTAGCTTATTGTCCACTGAGTACAACACAAGCTAGAGCACTAGACCCTCATCCCAGCAACTGACTCTTCCCTACAACTTAAGCAGCTTGTCAAGGTATTCACCCACGGAAGATAGGTTTCTCTGATAATGGGGAAGGGCAGTAGGGACCAGATGTTAATGGACCCTTTGGTGAAAAAAGATGTCAGTTCTTCACTAGAGACCAGCTGAGGGAGTTACAAATAAGCACTTGAGTCAGGATCTCAGAAAGAACTTCTTAATAGTCAGACACTTCTAAAGTTGGCGTGAGC
Organism: Cryptoprocta ferox; assembly: GCA_028646485.1. Classification (NCBI taxonomy): domain Eukaryota; kingdom Metazoa; phylum Chordata; class Mammalia; order Carnivora; family Eupleridae; genus Cryptoprocta; species Cryptoprocta ferox. Next base: position 34,752,606 of record CM053572.1, on the reverse strand, counting down.
GGTCACAAAATCTTAAACTGTGATGTAGATGTTGTCATGGAGGCTGGATAAGCATTTGACCACAATACAGCAAGGGTGTAGTGCAGCAGAGGAACTAACCTTCCCACTTGACCGTTCAAAAACCTTTGAGCCCTGACCTCTGTGAGCCACCCAAGGCTTCTCACAGAGGCTCCCTAGAAGCCAGCTCCCTGACTTACCTACAGTCACAGAGCTCACAGATGGCAGAGACTGCATTTAAATTTCATGGTCTTTCTGCTATTGCTCACTTGGTTATTTTAAGTAGGAGGGCAAGTAGGTTCCAAGCCTGGGGCCAACTCTTTAATTAGCAGTGTCTGCAGTGTTGAAAAGGAGAGGCTTCAGGTTCAAGACAAAAGAGTACCAAGATTGATCAGAAATTCCTGACAAAGAAACAGGAAGAAGAGTTGGAGGAGAGTCGAAAATAAAATTTGTCAAATTGCTCTACTGCCCATGAGTAATAGAATGGTTCTAGCTGCCATTTATTGTCCATGCTGCAGCAGCTACTTGATAGACAACATCTTTTTTAAAATTTTTTAAATGTTTGTTTATTTCTGAGAGAGAGAGAAAGAGCGAGAGAGAGAGAGAGAGAGAGAGAGAGAGAGAGAGAGCACATGCACGTGAGTGAGTGGGAGATGGGCAGATAGAGAGAGGGAGACACGGAATCCAAAGCAGGCTCCAGGCTCTTTGAGCTGTCAGCACAAAGCCCGATGCAGGCCTCAAACTCATGAACTGCAGGGTCATGAGCTGAGGTGAAGTCCGACGCTTACCCGACTGAGTCACCCAGGTGCCCCTACACAGCATATCTTGTATTGCTCACAATAGCCCCCTAACTAAGATATTACACACATTTTTGCAGATGAAGAAGGGGTAGCTCAGAGAGTTTAAATTACTTGTCCAAGATTGAATGTTAAGTAACCGGTAGAGTTGGGGTATGACCAGAGGTTGTGAGGTGCAGTCTTGGTTTATATCTCAAATGTTCATATTTTATTTCTCCAAAAGGAGAGAGAAGAATGTCCTCCTATACCTGGGGGTCTGTGATGTGGCTCAAATTAGTGTGCAGCAAGTTTAATTTTTTCTTCATAGTTTCCATTGTATATTTGAAAATCATGTATCTTTTCCGCCCTACTCTATAAGATACCCATATCTCTTTTAACGTAAAAGTAAAGTTCTGCATGTCTTACTGTGGAGTAAATCTGTTGTTCTAGGAAGGTGAATCATGCTTATCCTGATGGTACAAACCCAACAGTACAGATATTTGTGTTTGAGAAGCATACCATCCCAGTCACTGGAGATTTTTAGCCAACTTGCAGTCTTTGGAGGCAGAATGTTTAATGACAAGCATTCCTGCCTTGCTGCTTAGCATTACTCAGTGCTCATTCACTGCCATTATTTAATTTGATTCACACAGATAGAAACCTGGGTCACATTTATCCATTCTACAACCAGGGAAGCTAGGTCCTAATGCAGATTCTACCATAAGGGCCTTCAGAAAAACTTCTGCTTCTCCAGTGAAAGATTATAAACACACTGCTGAGACTCAGACCCCTGAATCTATAAATCTAGGACAGTAACAGTATCTATAGGGTTGCCGTGGAGATTTAATGAGATGAGGCACATAAACCTCCAAGTACAGTAGTCTGTACATAGTGATGATTCAACTGTCAGAAAACTTTGAGCACATGACTAGGAAATGTCCAGTGTAGGAAGGGCTAGATGGTGAGAAACAGATGTTAAGCTGATGAATAGTTGTTTTCAACTATCACCGAACCAGCATGAGGTACTGATGATGCTAGATTTCATGTAATGCAACATGTGAGAAACCAGGAAAAGCCCTTCAAGTGCTTTATCTTGTATTATTCTCAAACAACCTTCCAACGTGGGCACAATTGTTATTCCTATTTCATAGATGGGACCCCCAGAGGCACAGAGAGCTGATGTAGCTGCTATTATGAGAAGAGTCAGGACTCCAATTCAGGTTTACCTGACTACAGAGGTGAATATTCAAAATACTTCACAAGGAACAAACATTGGCTAATCAGAACAGGGCACTGACCCGTAAGGGTCCTGGAGGCCATGATAAAGGACCAGGATGGCAGTACCAGTGAGTGATGAGTAAACAGAAGCCCTGTCTAACTTAAGACCTTACTTAGTAAAGCTCCCATGGGAAGCAGGAAGACCATGAGGCTGACAATCAATAGAAGCTTCCTTCTATTGACTGATAATCAATTATGACTTTTTGATAATCAGGTGTGTCTAAACATGAAATGAACTACTCTATGTGGCAACAAGTGGCCCATCTCTGAAGGACTCAGAGGACTTGTTGGGGCAGTTCAGAAAACTACCTGCCTTTGGATGGAGGTAGGACTTGATTTCTAAGCCAACCTTCGCCTCTGATATCCTATGGTTTGGTGATAGCCTTTAGTTGTTTTACATCTGTCTGGAAAACGGTCTGGCTTCCCTTCATTACCCACTTCTGCTTTCCCAAGCACTATAATAGGAGCCTTTCATATTTTACCATTTGTATTCTATATGACATTATTAAAGCTACCTTACAAATTAGAAATAATCTCAGAAAAAGTATGCCAATCCATTATCTACAGAGGGAGCAACTTGGGCTCTTAATCTATAGGCTCTTTCTTCCCTCATATCTAGAATAGCTAGTGTATCCCATTCTCTACCATTTCCATCCCGATTTTCTTACCACTCGCTGTGAATGCTGTACTCTTATCTCCAAACTGATAACAAATTCAAATATGTCCCCTTGCCTGACTAGGTTTGTATTTTCCCTGAAGTACAAAGAAGAAGTAAGGTTGAGATACAGTGTTGGCTTGAACATGCTGAGCTGATCAGGCCTTGGCTCACCTGTCTTATTGCTTCTTGAACCTCTCTCCCCTTTTTCTCCCCTTTTCTCAACGACCACTGTTTTGCTCCAGGACGGAACAGATTTCTACCTTAGAGATGCTTGCCCTGCAAATCTGGGTTCAGAGACCACCTACAGACTAGTCTTCTTTAAGCACCATGCTAATGCATAGGGTAGCCTCTACCCCAAAATTGTACTCTCTTAGATCCCTGGTTCATTTCCCATGAAGCACTAAAAGCGATCTGTAACTAACATGGTTATTTATATATTTGGTTCCTTGTCCATTGTCTGTCTTTTCGATTAAACCCTGAGCTGTAGGAGGACAAAAAAAAATGTTTTTATTATTCAAAGCTCTATTCAAGAGCTGTGTGCTTGGCACACAGATAAGTGATCGATACTGTGGGTTCAATGATGAAACCTTCCAGAACGAACCATACTCTTGGTACCAACATGTGTGTAAGCAAAGTAAAATTTAACTTGGACTAAGTCACAGGTTGCATATTAACGAAACTCTTAGCCTTGTAGAAATTATTAAAAGCGCAGGCTAGTTAAATGTTAACCTGTAAACGAGCAGTTCTCTACCTTTTTCATGTGGGTTTTCACAAATGGGTGGTCTTGTGTGAGAAGCATAGTTACAAAGCTCCTTTCAAAATTGCCTGATGCCTAATACAAAGAAGGCAAATTCTCCTGTTTTTGCAATGTGTTATTCATGCTCATTCATTATTTGGTAGGTCGGGAGCAGGTGCTGAATAGAACATATCAACCTAATACCCTCATTACTTCACTGCCGTTTTGTTTTTGAGGCTCAAGTGGCCCTTCTGCTGTAAGACTTAGAAACAAAGAACATTTGCAAGGCTTATGATCTGCTGAAGAGAAGGTATACCAAGACAAAAGGAAAGGACATTTTCTTAACCACCCCATACAAAACAGTCTCCTAAAACCAAAATCTGTGCTCCCACTGCAACAGGAAATTGTGTGTGTGTGTGTGTGTGTGTGTGTGTGTGTGTGTGTGTATTTTTAATGTTTATTTTTGAGAGAGACAGAGCATGAGTGGGGCAGGGGCAGAGAGTGAGGGAGACACAGAATCTGAAGCAGGCTCTAGTATCTCTGAGGTGTCAGCACAGAGCCTGACATGGGGTTTGAACTCACAAACCACAAAATCATGACATGAGCCAAAGTCAGATGCTTAACTGACTTAGCCACCCAGGTGCCCCTTAAAAATTTTTTTTTAATGTCTATTTATTTTTGAGAGAGCAAGCGCAAGCATGAGTGGGGAGGGTCAGAGAGAGGGAGTGCAATAGCAAATATTATCAATACACTGAAAAGAAGAAAGCCAACATCAAATGTAACATACACAATACAAGTATTCAATTAGTCTATCATTTTTTGGACTTGTAATTTTCTCATACTGGACAAGCTGTTTTGGTAAATTGAAAAAGATTTAGGGATGCCTCGATGGCTCAGTCACTTAAGTGTCCAACTCTTGATTTTGGCTCAGGTCATGATCTCATGGTTGTGAGACTGAGCCCTGTGTCAGACTCCATGCTCAACGTGGAGCCTGCTTGGGATTCTCCTTCTCCCTCTGCCCCTCCACTGCTCGCATGCCCATGTGCACTCTCGCTCTCAAAAAAAAAAAAAAAAGAAAAAGATTAAACTTCCCTTAGAGATGCTTAAAAGCAAAACAAAACACCTTGGGCCAGAGATATGTTATAAGAAAGCCACAGATAGTCTCTGGGCAACATAAAATAGTTTACCATATACTAAAGCTAATGGATTTGACTTATTAAATACTTTCTTGGGTTACCCTAGTTTTACAAGCAGTTTTAATAAGTTTTCCTTTATCTGGTCTTCCATCCCATAATAAATTGTGTGTGTGTGTGTATGCGCGTGCGTGCTCAGAGACACAACAAGCATTTGAGTGACGGAGAGGGGCAGAAGGAGAGCAAAAGAGAATCTTAAGCCAGTTCTGTCCTCGATACCATGACCCTGGGGTCATGGCCTTAGCCAAAATCAAGAGTCAGACACTGAACCAACTGAGCCACGCAGGCGGCCCAATCCCATTACATAGCTGAAGCAGCATATCAAGAGTGAGGATAGAAGCTGTTCTGAGAACTACCTGCTACATGCGAAGATTGAAATCTGAGCAGCGAAGAAAACTATAAAAGCATACTCTTATTAGTTTGCTAAGGCTGCTGTAACAAAGTACCACAAACCGAGTGGCTTAAAAAAACCAGAAATATATTGTCTCAAGTTCTGGAGAATACAAGTCCAAAATCAAGGTGTCGCCAGGCCCCCACGCCATCTGATACCTGTAGGTGAGAATCCTTCCTTGCTTCTCCATAGCTTCTATTGGTTTGCTGTTATTGGCAATCTTGGTCCTTTCTTGGCTTATAGACGCACCACTCCAATTCCCTATCTTGACATGGTGTTCTCCCTGTGTCCCTCACATCATCTTCACTCTGTGCCCAAATTTCCTCCTTTGATAAGAACACCAGTTACATTGGACGAGGGACACCCTAATGAACTCAGTGTTACTTGATTACCTCTGTACTCTATTTCTTAACACGGTCACCTTCTAAGGTGCTCAGATTTAGGATTTCATCATATCTTTTTGGGAGAGCTATCATTTAACCCATTACCCATACCAACTAAAAATATGTATCAAAACCAGTATTTGTTCCTACAGACTAAACAGCAGTAAACAGCTCATCTGATCTTGAGGGTGTCTACTATTTTTATATGAGTGAAAATAAGGGAGTCAAGAGCAAGGTCAATGGGTCAGATAGTCCTACTTTTGAATCTGGCCTTAGTATACTAACTATATGAAATTAGGCAAGTTATTCAACTCCTTCATAGCACCGTGTGCTATCAAATTAGACTGTGTATACAAAATGCTCATTATCACGGTGGCCAGTGGCATGTGCACAATAAATGACAGCTTTTCATAAGTCATGAAGAAGATGATATATGTACTTTGTAGTATACATTTAATGGTTAAAAGCTGTTGGTGAACAGAAAGAAGTAGGCATCTTTTGGAATTAGAAAAACTTCTCTCTAGATGACTCACTCCCACAAGCTTCAGCAAGCTGGGAGTCACTGAGTTGGCAAGTTCATTCATCTGTCACTCAGTGATCATTGACTAAAATGATTAGCTGCAGAAAGCTCTTATTTTTTTCTCCTATGCAATATCATCTCAAGAAAATAAAATGCAACTTCTAAGATAGTACAGTGTGTGTGAGTCAGACAAAAAGGGGAAATCTCAGCCAGGAGGGCTCTGCTGGTAACAAACTAAAGACCTTGGTTAAAACAAATACTTTTGGTTCACAACTCATCTGCAAATAAGACCTTAATTGGTCATTGTGCTAATAGCTGTTAATCACACCTCACTGTCACATGCTCTTTAGACAGTGCATTTTGGTCACACAGCCTTCTTAGGGAGAAATGGGTGTGTGGTGGAGAGGAAAGAAATAATGAGATCACACACTGAAGAGCATCCTACCAGGGCTAAGAAGAAATCATCCTAGACTTTTAGGTATGAAAGAACCATTCCTGATCATTTAGTCAAACCTCCTCCCCTCTTCCTTGACAGGGAAGTTTGGGGCTATGTTTACGGTCATGGAGGAAATTGGTGTCAGAATCTGGTGTAGTACAACTTCTTTAGAGGAAGTATGGAGGACAGGCTTTCTGGTGATCCCCATGATCCCCACTTCCTGGTGTTTACGACTTGTATCATCCCCAGCCCCTGAGTGTGGGCTGGTTGTATGGCTTGCTTCTAGCTAATGTTATGTAGCAAAGGTGATGAGATGTCAGTCCTGTGATTGTGTTCTATTATGTAACGGTTATGCAGTGTTCTATGTTCTGCCTTTCTAGCAGACTCACTCTAGAGTCTTCCTCTCCTCACTAAATTTGAGGAAATAAGCTACCATGAGTCCTAAAGCCACCAGGAAGTTAATTCTGCCAACATCCTGACTGAACTTGAAAGTTGACCTTTCTTTTATTTCTATTTCAATATATCTGTAATCAGTTGGAGATGAAATGTTTGCAACTCTCTGCCATATTGTAGTTATCTATACAAATTGCCTAATTAGAGTTTTATTTCATTCCTATAGGATTTAGAAAGCAGGGAATATATATAACTTGATTAGAGTGGGTGGGATAATTTTTATAAAGAGGAAAAACAATCAAACATTCCCTCACAAACGATATTTTGATCCAAGATGACTTACTCTTGAACTTTCCTGTACGATTCACCTTATTCGTGTGGATTTGTAATTGAGTCTTCTTTAACGTCTGACCAGGGAATGAATAAAAATTTGTCTTTGGACCCTAGTAATTACTTTCCATCACATTATTCATTGGAGAGACTGTGGCAATCAACAAATCAAACGGTACTATCCCCATCGGAAGGATTGTAAAGAGTTTCATTTCCCCTGTTTTCTTAATAAAAGCAAATAAGCACTGTGTCTACATTTTAAAATTTTCATTCACTGATTTGATGTAACTTAGGGGGAATAGTGAACTAGAAACTGGCCATATTTGGAAACCAGTGCTGATTTTCAAGCCATCCTCATGGAAAATGTTTGACCTCTTGCTAATAAGAAAAGGATCTAATTACACAATTCAAAATTAATGGTTATTATGCAATCGGTGTCTTTGACAACAACTCCAGAAGAGGAAGTTTTTAAAATTTTGGACAAGTAGCTAAGTATTCTGTATATTTAGGAAACTACAAAAAATTAATGCCTGTGGATTTTAAAAAAATCCACAAATTAAAACAAAACCCCTTTTATGTTTCACTTAGAGTTTATGAAAGAAACAAGATTTAGGGTATTTAAAAAAATAACTAAACTAGACATTGCTGGCAGTAAATTCAACCTGAAGAAAAAACTAAAAACAATGCCATTCTATGTAACACAGGGAGATAAGAGTGCTTCCATTCAGAGTACAGTTCCTCTTACGTGGACTAGACCCTTCTTTCTGCTTCGGTTGTTAAAATCCTTTTAAAATCCTCTGAGCTCTTAAAAAACATTGTTCTGAGGGTGCCTGGGTGGCTCAGTTGGCTGAGTATCTGGCTTCAGCTGAGGTCATGATCTCGTGGTTGTGAGCCTCGCGTAGGGCTATCTGCTGTCAACGCAGAGCCTGCTTCGGATCCTCTGTCCTCCTGTCTCTGCCTCTCTCTCTCTCTTTCAAAAATGAATAAACATTTATTTAAACAAACATTGTTTTGTTACCCAAAACCATCATCTCCTCTCAAGTACTTCAGTCTTTCTCATGCATTTTAGCTTCTCTTTGTATGCTGTTCTCTCGTCAGTTGGTTCCCTGTGTCCCATCTTGGCCCATGCAGCCAAGAGTGTAGACTTGAAGGCAGTGGCCATGCCTCAGAGCCACAAGCATGCTGACCATCAGTAGTGTGGAGAGTGGTTAAGACCTCTGCACTTCCTTCAATGATGCCTCACCTACTTGCCAGCCATACGACTTTGGGCAAGTTACTTCCTCTGTCTTCCTAAACCAGAGTCTCCTTGTCTGTAAGATGGGGACAGTGATGTCCTCAGCCACCTGGTTGTGAGAAGATGAAGGGAAATAACTCACAACACGTGCTCAGCAGAGGACCTGGTAACACCACCCACCGCTACTGCTCCACATGCAGTTGCTGACCGCTATGGATAATTCTGAATCTTCCACCATGTCTAGAATCAAAATGATGTTTCTGGGCTGAAATGAGGAAGTCACATATTTTATATATGCAGATGGGCTTTCCTTGTCTTAGGAATCTACTGAAATTCATTGATTTTATTTCCTTCATCCACACTATAATAACTTGGAACGCACAATGGGTCTTATAAACAGTTTCCTAAGTAGCTGAGAGATGTTTTGCCTTATCTTAGATTCCATCACATCCAGCATACATTTTATGGATTCTTTTAAAGGAAGAGTTTAAAAAGAGAATTCAAGTACTCACAAGCCTTCTCTTCTTCTATGTTGCCTTCACGCTTTTATCTCTATCCCAGGAGCCCTTGCCTCAGAGTGCCATCAATATGATCCTTTTAACGCCTTAGACAAAGGAACACTGCTTTCTGGGTCCTTTGTGGTTACATACAAATGTTTTTTAAGCCACTTGACACCATTTCAATTTGATATTTGGGACTCTGAAGGCAGAAGGCCATGGTTAGTAGAGCACTCTCACAATTAACATGCTTATTTGGTCTATTTCACTAACAGGTTTATTTGAAAAGCCTTACTGATGTTGATACATTTGCTGACTTTTTTCCAAAACATTTATGGATTTTTTCTGTTGCCCAAGCATAATTATTAATAATGACTCCTTTTATTCTCAGGGGTACCCTGGTTTGGATGACAAATGATACAGACAGCCCATGTGACGACCAAGGTAGGTTTGAAATGTTTGGCTTGGTAATACCTGTACTTTAATTTTGTCCATATTATTCACAAACCTGGCTTTTAGTCAGTCATTTGTATGGTCTAGGCAGTGTTCATTCCCTCATATTTTTGCTGCACGCTGGTTAGACAATGAAAAGCAAAACACACATGGCCTAGCTCATAACATTTACAGTGTACTAGGGTGGCAAATATTCATTAATTACACAACAGAAATGTCAGAGCTCCTCAGGAGAGGTACACAATGCTACCATTGCCTATAAAATATAACACATGGGAGGCGGGGTGGAGCCTTACAGGCAATGGAAATACACCTGGATTATCTTCTGGCCCTAAGAGGATGTCATTTTAATATAGTGCTCAAACTGTCACTGTGTTTGCCTTGCATTTGTTTAGCATGGTGAGGGGACACTTCAGTACTAAGAGGCTCTTCTGAGGATGGGCACGAAGGAATAGATGTGTGTGTGTGTGAAGGGCAAGTGGCTGAAAGTTAATCCTTGGTTTCTTATTTAAGTAGCAAAATGATGATGAGAGAAATAAAAAGCAAGGGAGAGAAGTGGCCAACAGCGATGTTTGGGATTACAAATCATTTTGACATTTGTGGTTTGTTTGTTTTTCTCCTGGATTCCTTTTGGAACACATTTCTAAGCATAGGGCACAAATGCTCCAAGCATCTTGACTTGGGATGACAGAAAATGAACCCAGAGAAAGAAGGCACAGAACCCAGATTCAAACAGGGAAAGAAGAAAGTTAAAAGGTGCTCATAGCCATGCTGGCTTCTCATAGTCATGCTGGCTTCTCATAGTACCTGTCTCTTTTCTGAGATCTAGAATGTCAGCAAGCCAGGCAGATGGTGGGTTGGAAATTCTGGGTCTGCTCACGCCGTTCTGAGTGAGCATAAATTCTCTGAGAGGGACACCATAGACTACAAATGTGAAAAATTTCTCCAGTGAAAGAACTATGAGAAGTCAGTATGGGAGAAAGTCTGCTTGTTAACAGGGCCCCCAGTTACTGACAAAACACCAGGTGCGTTCATTTACTTCCAAGATCCTACATGATTAACTGGCCTGCTTTCCATTCATCTGTTGCCTGAAGAGCCCATTTCCAGCACAAATAGGTCCTCAGAAAGACAGGAAATTAAACAATGGCTACGTAAGTATACAGGACCAGCGCCCCCACCCCCTCCACACACGGATTGTTCCATAGTGCCTGCCTAGAGAATCTATAAATTATGATGCTACGTCTTCATCCCCAGGATCTGCACTAATCCAGATAAAATTTAGATAAACATCAACTTTTTATCCAGCCAAAGTTTTGCTAAATTGTAAAGACATAATCATACTTAAAAATTTAGGAAATTCACCAAAGATTAGAGATAAGACAGTGGCAGTCATATGTGTTGATTTTTCACTTAATGATGTGTACTTAATGCACGTATTTCATATGTGTAATTAATGCAAGTAGACAGAGTTCTGACTTTGGGTTCAGAGACCAAGGTTTAAATCCTGGCAGTGCCATTTGTCACTGGTTTGTCCTCAGCAAATCTTTGAGCCACAGTTTTCTCTGTATAATGGACATACTGCCATGAAAAGTGGTATCTGCCCTGAGTTCTCAGAATTTAATAAGATAATATATGACAGCACTTAGCAGTGCCTGGCATATAGTAAGTCATCAGTAAATCATAGTTGTATTGATGGTGATTAGGTTCAAAATTCTCATAAATAATTGACCATATAATTGTGGGTTTATTTCTGGGTTTTCCATTCCATTCCAGTGATCTTTGTATCTATTTTTATGCCACCACCATACTGTTTTGATTACTACAGCTTTCTATTCTATTCTAACTTGAAGTTTGGAATTGTGGTAGTTCATATTTTGTTTTTCTTTTCCAAGATTGCTTTGGCTATACGGGGTCCTTTGGTTGTGTGGTTCCATACAAATTTTAGGATTGTTTGTTGTAGCTCTGTGAAAAATGCTGTTGGTATTTTGATAGGGATTGCATTAAATCTGTAGATTGCTTTGGGTAGCACGAACATTTTAACAATATTTGTTCTTCAAACTCATGGGCATGGAATGTCTTTCCATTTCACTCATTTGAGTCCTCTTCAATTTATTTAATCACTGTCTTATAGTTTTCAGAGTACAGGTCTTTCACCTCTTTGGTTAAGTGTATTCCTAGATATATTATTGTTCTGTCGTGTTGTTTTTGTTTGCATTTGTAAATGGGATTATTTTCTTAATTTCACTTTCTGCTTCTTCATTATTGGTGTATAAAATGCAACAGATTTCTGTACATTGATTTTTGTATCCTGCGACTTTACTGAATTCATTTATCAGTTCTAGTAGTTTTTTTGGTAGAGTCTTTAGGGTGTTTTATATATAGTATCATGTCATCTGCAAATAGTGAAAGTTATACTTCTTCCTTACCAATCTGGATGCCTTTTATTTCTTTTTGTTGTCTGATTGCTGTGGCTGGGACTTCTCGTACTATGAAATGGATTGAGCTATAGACATAATGCTAAGTGAAAGAAGTCAGTCAAAGACAACCATATGATCTCTCTTGTATGTGGAATTTAAGAAACAAAACAACAAACAAAGGAAATAAAAGAGAGAGAGACAAACCAAGAAACAGACCCTTAACTATAGAGAACACACTGGGTTTGGTTACCCGAGGGGAAGTGTGTGTGTGTGTGGGGCGGGGGGTGGGGGCGATGGTTGAAATAGATGAAGGGGATTAAGGATCACACTTACGATGATGAACACTGAATAATGTATGGAAGCACTGAATCACTATACTGTATACCAGAAGCTAATATAACACTGTATGTTAACTATACAAGAATTAAAATTAAAAACTTAATAAATTCTCATAAATAAATGAGCTGATAACTTAATATCTCCATATCATGGTTTTCTCATATTTAATATGGTCCAACTGCTCTGATCATTTATCACAAGCTATCATAGAGATCACGTAGATGCTATATAGGAAATCATCATTAAAAGTACCAATATCTTTACATCACTAAATTCTACTCCTGAGACCAATATTACACTCTTTGTTAACTAACTAGAATTTAAATAAAAACTTGAAACAAATAAACCAAACTACCAATATCTTTGCAAATATAAAGTATCATCCTTTTCTGTCCATTGTCTGTTTTGAGTTTATAGCTACTTGTGTTATTCGATTGTCTTCATTTAACACAGATTCCCCAAATGAAGGAGATATATTCCTATATGTCACCTTTTTGTTGCCTAGTGCCACTGTTCATTGATTCTAGTATTATTGTTTACTAACTGTGACCTTGAGCGAATTAAGCACAATGTGCTCATTTTTTTTTTTTAATCTTCAAAATGGGGACAATAAACCAACCTCAGGGGACTGTTGCAGGAGTACAGTGAGGATTACATGTCATGTCCACCACGGACTGGTTGATCCACCAGGTCTGCATTCTCTGCTGCACATTCAGTACATTCAGGGCTGTGCCCTTGGACCTGACTGACCTGTGGATGATGCGCTGGCTCTGTAGGTAGTCCAGGGCCATGGCCAGCTCACAGATGAAGAGCTTCACGGTGTCTTCCTGGAAGCGGACATTCTGCTGCAGGTGGTAACGCAGGTCCCCGCCCAGCAGGAGGTCCACCACCATGAACATGTCCTCCTCATCTTGGAAGGAGTACCTGGAACAGAATTCCAAATGAAAGTGTATTGAATACATTTGCACACTAAAGAGGCCCAGAGGCAAATCACACCTCATAGGTCAGAACAGAGCGTTCTTGCCCGAAGAGTTCAAGCTCTGGGAGCAGATGGTCTATTGCTGGCTCTCTGACCCTGGACCTTCAGTTTCCATATGCATAAAGGGGAATCATAATGATATCTACCACATTTGGTCATAGTAAAGAACAAATATAACATTTAATGTCTCCTGCCTGACATGTAGTGAGCACTCAATAACTATTAGCTTACAAAGCTATAAAGCCCAGGAAGTAAAGAAAACTCCACTCACCCACTTACCAGTAACAATCCTATCCTAACCACACTATTGCAGTAGGTCCATAAAATATGCATTACAAGGCGTCCTGGAACCATTCTCATTCCCATTTTCCCACACAATCAACTTCATTACCCAGCAACATTATAACAAATCACGTACCACATTAATGATAAGAAAAAGATATAAAAGGGCAATAAAAAAGTAAATGCATGGTACAAGGAAGTAATTCACTGAGTGTTTGGGATGGGGAGGTAAGAGAAACCTTTTCAGCAGAAGTGAGATCTGAGTCACATTTTGAAGGATGGTGACAGTAATAACCATAAAATAAAGCAGGTGCCACCGATGTCTCCATTGAGGGACTTCCCTGGGGCTGGCGCTGAAGCCCTCTAGAAGTGGCACCTCCCACGGCCCCCAAAGTGCTGGTCTTAAGCTCCCATTTCACAGATGAGGAAATCAAGGCCCAGTAATTTGCACAAGGTCAAACACCTAATAATACATGGTAGAGCTGAAGTGTTCTGTGGGTCCATAAGTAAAATTTGACAGGGAAAAACTGCCCATATGAAGCACAGGCATGGAAAGAAAATAGTATGAGTAGGGAAAGGAAAATAGTTTGGGTTTGCTTTAACAGTAGGTATGATGGGGAAGCTTGCGCCTAGAGAGGAACCTGAAGGGCAGATCCCATGACTGTAAATGAGGCTGTAGGCATCAGGATGACATTTAAGAGTTTTAAGCAGGACGTACAAGCAGGCATGGACTTCACACTTGAAGGAGCTTGGGGTAGAGCATTCGAAAGAGGAAATGAGACACAGGAGAGGGGGCCTGGCCTCTGCTCTTTGCAAAGAGCCTCTTGTAAAAATGCATTCCTGCTGCTCCGATTTGTTTTGTTTCCTTCAAAGCACAGCCATGATTTCTAGGCACAATAAAGCTCTCTGTATCAGCACTGTTTTGACATGTTTCTTTTGACATAATGTCACGGAGTTCACATTTCAAAGTTTTATTTGAATCAAAGAATTAAGTGCCTGCCAGCAGTGCCCAGGGATGCGGACTAATTCCAAGTGACAAATGCTTTGCTTCGGAAAGAAATGTAGAATATCAATAGCTTGAAGAAGCGTACTTAGTATTTTTTACTCTTCATAACGATCATTGTGCTAAAGGAGACAAAGGGAACTTGCAAGGAAAAGAAACAAGAGAGATTCAAGGAGGCATTAATCTGAGGCAGTAACGTTCTAATGGAGACTAACAGTCCCTCGTGCTTACTGGTCCAACGAATAAAATTTTGTTTACCACCGAATGCTGATTTATAAAGAAGATGAGAGAAATTAAGCCCCTGGGGAGGGAGTTTAGACAGAAACACGGGACGCTCTTTGTAAAAACCTGACAACGAATAATTTGTAGTACTGTCTTTTGGAAATGATACTCTTCACCTCAGTGGGGCGTCTAGTTGGTCATTCTTGCCGTAGATTTAATGAGCACCAGAAAAGGTGCCTGGACCCCTGTTCACAGTGCTTCCCACTGCACTACTACACATTATATTTGTTGTGTCTTATAGGTCTTTCAGTAAGCAACGATGTGCTAATTAGCATGTAATCATGCCTGGGACCTGTTGCACCTTCGGCTGCTCTTAAGTTAATGAAACAGAAATGACGATCCCTCATGGGATGTGAACAAGGTCTCTTAGGAAAGGTGGCAAGTGGGATAGGAGTGGTGACATGGGTGAGGCCTCGGTATAAAAAAAAAAAAAAAAGGAGAAGAGAGCACTAACCATAAACATTACTGGATGCCAAGGGAAAGAGCGTATGTAGACCGGCTAGCATACAGGGCAGCTGTTGACTATCTTCAGCTCTCCATGGGAGGCAGGTGGAGGGGAGAAACCCAGCAACATACCAGAGGAAATGTGAGAGGTCCCATCACTCCCCTTAACTCTAAGGAGGGGCAATGGTATTATTAAATTTGCCCTGATGAACAACCATTTTTACTGAGACTTGAATTAAGCTATTTTTATTTCAAGAACAGACTGATAAAGGTGCCAGGCATGGCAAGTTACCAACAGTGTTCCACCATGCAAGGGATTTAATCAAAGAAAGAAGCAGCCCAGGCAAGAGGCAACATGCTTCCTTTGTCCAATATGAATATAAATTTATTTAATCACGGAGTCAGTTTGGCTGTTAAAAATCATCTTTCTCTGTTAGCACATCAGATCTGCAGCCCTTCATACAGACTTTAGAAACTCTCAGGGAAAGAGAAGATAAGTATTTGATTATCGAGAACCATATCCAGGAAAATAGGTGGGCATGATACAGTCTGGTGATAACTAGAATATGCAAGTTCATATCGTAGTCTGGTATTTATTAATAAAAGAGTAAGAGCTTCCTTATACCTTGTCTGTTTATCACAGAGCCTCACTGTTGCATTTCCACAATTTTTATTTCTTAGCTGACAGCTCCAAAGTGATTAAGTCTGGTCCCAGTGAATGTGGAATGCATTGCAGGGTGCTCAGTAGGATAAAAGATCCATAGCAGAAGACTACCACCCAGTCAGCTCTGTCCCATCATGTTTGACCCAGACAACTACAGCAGCTATTCATAGCTCTCTCTGTATAATCTTGGACCTCTCCAATCCAGTCTACACACCCTAGTTATATTTTTATGTTATGAGTCTTGCATCACCCAGCTCATAAAACCCTTTCACCTCTCTCCATGGTCTCCAGGATTCCTCATGGTCTGTCTCTGTTTACTTTTTCAGCCTTCTCTTTAGATCTTTCTCTTCCATTCCTCCCTGAGTAGTTCATTCTCTCGTCAGCCTTAGAAGACTGTGATATGGTGTGGCCTGTGCCTATCTTCATGATGTTGTCCGTGGCCTGGTTCTTTTCTCTTTATCTTTCACCCTCAGCCCAAGTGACACTTCTTGCAGAGACATTTCTAACAGTCCATATTAAATAAGGTCCTCTTGTAAATACAATCCTATATTCTTGTTCACAGAATTTAGCATACTTGTAAAATATTTTCTCATGTACTTTTGAATTGATTGTCTCCATTCCCACAATGCCATGAGGATACATTGCTGCTTTTACTCATCCTCGACTCCTTAGCACCTGGACACTGTTTGAAACGTACCCTCTCTAAATAGTTGTAGAGAAAAATAACAAGTTAACAAATGAACTAAAGAAAGGAAGGAGAGAAGGTTAAAACAAAAGTTTTTGGGTGTGTCTGATATACGTTCCCTAGGTTCTATTTTTAGAAATTAGCATGGTTACTAACTAAGTTCAAAGAAGTCACTCATATGCCTAAAGGTGTTTCATGGAAGCCATCTTGAGATAAATCCGAATCTGAGGATTGGAAGAGATCTAAAATATTTCCAATGCAGTGTTTTTCAAACTGTGCCTTATAACCCATTAATAGGTTGTGAAATCAGTTCTTTGGGTTCTAATAAGCACTTTTTGTGAAGATATAAAATAGAGTGTAAAGCATAGAAAAAATGTTAACATGTACAACTAAACATTGTCTATGAAACTTTTGTTTTTGTGCATAAGATGTGTGTCTCTGTGGCTATAGATACATAGATATGGGTTGTGACGACAAATATATTTCTTTCTGTGGGTTGCAGTCAAAAAAGTTTGAAAAACACAACCCTAGGAGAACCTGCTGCCTAAGGCCAGATCCCCACTTAGACTCTACCTGAGCAAGGGTCAGCTTTGCTAGCATCATCTGGAAAAGCAAGGAAAATGATTTCCCGATATTAGTTATCACTTCTGAAAGCTCTCAGGTTTTGGTGAAAAAAGATATTTATTGATTCATCAAAGACAGAATCAATCAAAAACACACTTAAGAAACATACAGTTAGAAAATATGTGTCAGTAGGTCTGGGTTTAAATATCACATCTGAATTTGGAGCAGATCTCTTAAGCAAAACAAACGCAGAGAGGACATCTGCACATTGGAAGCAATTTTATGTACCATGTGGCAAAGAGTATATTAGATATGATGTTTGTAAAGTAATTAGCATAGAATATGATACATAACATAGCAGTAAAGAACATGGCCCTGGGGCCAGACTGCTCTGTGTCCAAATCCCAGCTCTTCCCTTTAATGTATTTATAACCAGGACAAGTTATACAAGCCCTCACCATTCCCGTCTATAATCATGCATACCTCATAGGGCTGTTGGGAAGATTAAGTGAGTTAATACATATTAAGTACTTAAAACAGTGCTTGGAAGATAGCTTGTAATGGGTAACTGTTAGCGCTTATTTTAATTACCTTTCTCTTTCCATCCATGAATATTAAACATAGCTCTGGTATGAAGCATATTAATTTTATGCAGCTCTTCCCTATTATTTTATAAGAGGCAATTATATGATGGCATTTACTGCCAGTGGTATAAGCAACATGGTTCCCATTACTTGAACTTTTACCATGTGTCTGATACCTTGTTAGGTACTTTGTAATACATGTAATTGTTACTACAAACCCATGAGGTAAGGAGTATCATTATCCCCATTTTTACCGATCATAAGAATTAAGTTTTAATCCTCAAAAAAAATAGCAAACCAAATCTATCAACATACTAAAAAAATTCTACACCATGGCCACAAGAGATTAACACCTGGAAATCAATTAATATAATATATCATATTAATAAAATAAAAAACAAAACATATGATCATCCCAATAGATACAGGAAAAGCATTTCACAAGATACAACACTGATTCATGATAAAAACTTTTAACAAACTTGGAATAAAAGAGAGCTCCTTTAACCTGATATAGGGCATCTGTGATGAAACCTACAGTGACCATCATACTTAATGGGGAAGACTGAATGCTTTACCTCTAAAGCAAAATCATCTGCTCTCACTTCCATTCAGTATAGTACTGGAGATTCTAGCCAGTGTAATTAACTAAAGGAAAATAATGATAATAATAATCCATATTGGAAAGGAAGAAACAAAACTGCTTTTAATCACATACACCATGATTCCGCATAGAAAATCATAAGGAAACCATGAAAAACTATTAAATAAAATAAACAAGGTTGCAGAATACTAGATCAATATGCAAAAATCAATTATATTTTTCTAAATAAGCAATAAACAATATGAAAATGAAAATAAGTACAGTTGCATTCACAAAAGTTTCAAAAAGAATAAAATGCTTCAGAATAAATTTAAGAAATTTACTTCCTAAATACAAAGTACAAGATTTTGCTTAGGAAAATTAAAGAGTTCTAAATAACTAAAGAATACTCCATATTCATGGTCTGGAAGACTCAAATATTGCTAAGATTTCAGTTATGCCCAAATAGATCTATAGAGTCAATGCAGTCCCTATTAAATTGCCAACAAGCTTTTTCTTGTTGCTTAAACTTATAAGCAATTCCTAAAATTTACTTTTATGCAAATGTTAATTTTGAAGAGGAAAGATCCAGAAGACTTTACCTTTCCAATTTCTAAATGCCCTATAAAGCTATACTTATTAAGATAGTGTGGTACTGCCATAGGATAGACGTATAGGTCAATGGAACAGAATTATGAGTCAGAAGATAAAGGTTCATAGTCAGTTGATTTTTGGCAAAGGTACTGGGAAAGGATAGTTGGTTTAACAAATGGTCCTGGGACAATTGGGTATCCACATCCAAAAACGATGAACTTAGATCATATCATATACAACAATTAACTCAAGTGGGTCATAAACATAAATATAAGTGTAAATACAATAAAACTTTTAGAATAAAACATAGGATAAAGTCTTTAAGGCATCAGGTGAGGCTAAGGTTTCCTAGCCTCACCTAGGAAGTGACAACACGAAAGGAAGGTCCATTAAAAGTTGATGAATTAGACATTACCAAAATTCAAAACTTTTGCACTTCAAAAAGACACCATTAAGAAAATGAAAAGGCAAGCAACAGAGTGGGAGGAAAGATTTGCAAAATATCTAACCAATTAAGAATTATATCCAGAGTTTACAAAGGACTGTTACAACTCAGTAATAAGATATGCCAATCAAAAAATAGGCAGAGACATGAATAGATGTTTCACTAAGGAAAATACACATGAAAAGGTGGTCCACATGATTAGGAAGCAGAAAAATGGAAATTAAAATCACAAATGTCATGCCTATCTGCATGGCCATAATAAATAAGAGATGATAAGAAATGTTGGTTTAGGATGCAGAGTAAAGGGAACCCTCACATGTTGCTGGCGAAATGTAAAAGGTGCAATCACTTTGGAAAACAGTTCGTGAGTCTCTCAAAAAGTTAAACATAGTACTACCATTTCACCTAGCAATGCTACTCCTAGATATCTAAGTAAGAAAATTAAAACATGTTTCCATCCAAAGACCTGTACACAAATATTTGTTGCAGCATTATTTGGAATTGCCACAAACTAGAGAAACGCTAAATTGTTCATTAACTGGTGAATGGACAGACAAAATGTAGCATATTCATCCAGTGGCATAGTATTCAGCACTAAGGAGGAATGAACCACTAGCATATACTACAGCATGGATAAGCCTCATAAACATTATGCTTTGTGAAAAGAAGCCTGGCACAAGAGATTACTTATTTGTAATTTCATTTATATGAAGTTGCCAGAAAGTGCAAATGTATAGATGCAGAGAAGAGATTAGTAGTTGCATGGGGCTCAGGCTGGGGAATGGGAATTACCTCTAAAAGGATACAAGCAATCCTATTGGGAGGATGAAAGGATTTATAAATTGATTTATAGCAATTATTGCACTACTCCATAAAATTGCTAAAGATCATTGAATGGTTCCTTTGAAATGGGTGCATTTTGTGACATGTAAAATATATTTCAATAAAATTGTTATTTTAAAAGAGGACAGTGAGTATGGGAAAAAAAGGATTAGGGTGTAGAGTGGTTATATATTTGTTCAAGAATCACATGTTAGGAAATTGTGGAGGCAGGATTGCATCTAAATCCACACAATTAACACACATACTGTGTGCACAATAGCCAGTGAAGTTCACAAAACAAAGCGTCCAAAGCTTATCATAAAATCCTGCCAGGGAATAGAATAATTATTTAAATGCCCTTCCAGTCAACTCCCAAAATTTAATTTGTGTGCCTCTTGGGTAGTCTCAGTCCACTGGTGGGACATTTCTGATCATCAGCCAGACATCTCCATAGAAGAGTTTTTAAGAACCAGTGTTGTCTTAGGCACTCAAATGATAGAACAATTTATTGTGTTTTTTAGACTCCAAACAGGGAGTGCTCACAGCAGGCTTTTCACAGTTTGGGAAGAGCATTAGCTCCTGTGAGAAGAGACCCCTCAGGAATGGGTCAAGAGGAGATTAGGGTATACTGTCCCAATCGTTAAGTACAGATCTGAATTTTAAAACATGTCTTTGAAGCAATGGCCCATCATATTTCTCCTAGGAAAAAAAAAAACCAAACAGTATTATTTCACCTAATTAATTTGCCGTGACAACAGAGAAAGCCCAAGGTTTACACAAGTCTGATTTCAGTAGTTTACAAAAACCATACTCAGTTGTTGCTGTGTGTATGTACGTTTAACTGAAATGCCATAGCGTGGACGACGGGCTGAGGTCAAGAAAGATTAATGTCTTGGATAACATTGGAACCAACTTGAGGCAGCAATCTAAATTCTCTCTGCTATAAATTTAGAGGGAGTGAATTTACAATCCAAATAAGCACATATAACTTCTACTCATTAATGGATCAGAGTGGGAACACTTCCATCAAGGTTTGAGGAGAGCAGTGGCGGGCAAGGACATGGAGAAACGGGCACTCTCTTACGTTCTGATGGAGGGTAATTTGGTGAAAGCTCTTTTGAAGATATCTTGGAAATACCCCTTCAAAATCAAAATGAAACAAAACAAAACAAAAACCCACATGGTAATTTCACTGCCAGGAATTTTCACTATGGATACACTTGAAAAATCATAACAAGATTTATATACAGGAACACTCTTACAGCGTATAAAATAAAAAACAATTTGAATACTTGTCAACAGGGGAGCAAGTGAATAAATTATGGTAAATTCCTACTACAGACGGCACAACAATTTAAAAACTGAGGCAGATCTATATATTCTGATCAGAAAAGATTTCTAAGGTATATCATGAAGACAAGGTGAGGGAAAGAGCAGTGTTATACTACTATATGCATTATATGGTAGATGCTTAGTGTACAAAGGACATATTTAAAAAGGGATATACACAACCACAAAAGGAAAATAAAGACACTACATGCATATGTTGGTCTATGCATGACATTTTCTGAAAATATGATCCCCAGTTATCTAAGCGGTAGAATTATAGGCCATTTTACTTTTCATTTATATTTTATTTTACATTTTATTTACATTTTACGTTTTAATTGTATTTTTATATCATATAAGACCTAATATAACCAACATATTTCTTTCTACTCTGATATGTCTAGTATATGTTATCTCCTTGCAACAAGTAGTAAATTACCCCTAGAGATCTAGTGAATGATAAAGTGAATACAGACAGCGATATTTTTCTATAATCACCGAATTTGCTAAAAGACTAGAATGTAAGGATTCTCACCACTAAAAGGAAAGGATCGTTACACAACAAGATAGAGGTGTTAATCATTGCCACAATGGTGATCATATTACTATATACAAATGTGGCAAATTAACATGTCCACCTAAAATTTGCACACTGTTATATATCAAATATATTTCAATTGAAAAAAGAAAAAGTGATGGATGTCATCTCATCAGGAAAGGAACTAACCCATTTGAGTCAGCTCCTAATCTATACAAAATATCTAGACTAGTGGTTTTCCTCAAATATTCAACGTTAAGATTCCCTAACTGTTCTAGAAACGTTACTTAAAAAGAACTTTTATGGAGTATTTGGGTCCTATAAATGGATTCAAACAAGGTCCATACTTTGTCCTTGCTTTTGTGTGCCTTTAAGTCTTTTTTATCCTGTAGCTTCCCTGATTGACTCTTTCAGTCTTAGTAATTTTTTGTTGAAGAAACCAAATCATTTTTGCTGCAGCATTTCTGCAGTCCGAATTTTTCTGGCTGCATTCCTGTCCTGTCTTTCTACATGTTCCAGAAGTCTGTGTACTTCAGGAAAGCCAGTGGTTAGACACCATGGCTTGCTCAGAGTCAGGTTTGATTTTTGGGGGGCAAGACTGTTGCGCAGGTGGTGGTGTGTACTTTGATCAGAAGGTATATAATTAATAAGTGTCTTATTGCAGTGTGATCAGCCATTAATCAGCTGAATGGCTATCTCCAAGAACCCCTTTGAATTCTATCATTTCTTCTTTATATTTTAGCTGGGGTACTTGTATAAAGAAAAATTGGGTGTCACCCATTATCTAGGTACTCTGAGGTACAGTTCATATTATAAAGGTAAGACAAATGCTTACATCTTTATTTATCACTTTTCAAAATGACTTGGTGGTTTCATAGAAACCTCCCCCCAAAAACATTAAGTGTTTTCTTTTAACCATAATAAACTCATGGGTTTGATGTTATCACCCTTATTGGTGTTCAGTTTATAATGTCCATTCTTTGGTCATATTCTATGTAGAAACATAGTCAAGTTGGATCATGTGTTATTATTTTTAATTTTTGTTAATGTTTGTTTATTTTGAGAGAGAGAGAGAGAGAGAGAGAGAGAGAGAGAGAATGAGAATGAGAATGAGCAAAGGAGGGGCAGAGAAAGAGAGAGACAGAATCCCAAATAGGATTCGTGCTGCCAGCACAGAGCCCAACGTGGGGCTTGAACCAACAAACCAAGAGATGATGACCTGAGCCAAAGTCAAGAATCAGACACTTAGCTGACTGAGCCACGCAGGTGCTCCCAGAAAATGTGTTATTTTGACATGACCCTAACAGGCTTTGATACCTTTTGTTTTCTGTTACGAAGAAATATTCCTGGTTACGTTGTACAGTTCCTCCATCTGAGTTATAGAAGTGTTCTCTGAAATGCGGCAGTCATTGTTATTAGGTCCTTTCAGTGGACAGAGCTAGGAATAGATTCGGATATTTGGTATAATTATAGGTATAAAGTGTACAGGCACAGACGAATGTAACCCAAGGTAAATACATCCTAAATTCATAATCATACTTTTCATTTACATTAAAGACAACAGAAATTCTTAATCTCATCAGTATAATACCAGTAATTCCTTTCTCCCTTACTGAAAATCCTGGCTCTGAAGGATTCTGAGATCTCTCAAGGAGGTTTCACCAAACCTTCATTCTGTTTGCTTTATCCCATCATATATATAAAAAAACAAAACATTCTCAGAAACGCAACATTAACACTGCCTTCTACAACAGCATTGCTATAAATAATATATTTTTGCTATTCTTTTTGTCATTAAGCTCTATTCCACTCATGATGCACAATAAGGTTACTATTTGAAAGTCACTTGGAATAGTACATTTCTGTGTGGTTATGCCACAAACTGGATATATACTTAGGTTAATTTGCTTTATTTTATGTTGTTTTTTTAAATTCTTTTTAAAATTTAATTTTATAGTTTTGTAAAATATTTGTTTTTGAAATAAAATTGGCAGGGTGTACTGAGAATGAGCTTTTATCCTTTTCTTAGAATCCCTCCATCTCTTCATTAGTAATTTCTTTAAAAATATTTTTATTGTGGTAAAATATATATAACATAAAAATTTATTATTTTAACCACTTTAAGTACAATTCAGTGGCATTAAATGCATTGACAATGTTGTGCAAACATCACCACTATGTACCTCCAGAACATTTTCTTCCTCCCAGACACTGTACCCACCCATTAAATAACTCCTCGTTCTTCTTTCTCCCAAACCCTCCTCACCATCTATCTTCTGTCTCTATGAATTTGTCTATTCTAGGCACCTCCTTAAGTGGAATCATACCTTGTTTATCCTTTTGTATCTGACTTATCTCACTTAGCATAGTGCTATCAAGGCTCATTCATGTTGTAGCATGTGCCAGAATTTCATTCTGTTTTAGGCTGAATAAGATTCTCGTGTATGCATATGCCACACTGTGTTTATCCATTCATCTGTTGATGGATTTATGGCTTGTTTCTACCTTTTGATTATTGGAATAACGCTACTGTGAACATTGGTGTACAAGTATCTGCTGGAGTCCCTGCTTTCAATGATTTTAGTACATACTTAGAAGTGGAATTCCTGGGATGCATGGTATTTCTACATGTAACTTCATGAGGAACCACCAAAATGTATTCCAAAGTCACCAAAGTGACTTTGACATTTTGCATTCTTACCAGCAATGCACAGTGGTTCTAATTTCTCCACAACCTTACCAACACCTTTTATTTTCTGTTTTTTAAAAACAGTAGCCTTTGTAATCAGTGCATAGTGGTATATCATTGTGGTTTTAATTTGCATTTCCCTAGTGTTTAGCAATGTTGAACACCTGTTCATGTCCTTATTGGCCATTTGTTTAGTCTTTGGAAAAATATCTCTTCACACCCATTGTCCATTTTTAAATTGAGTCATTTCTCTTTTTTTTATTGTTGAACTATAGGAGAACTTTATATATTCTAGACGCAATTCCTTATCAGATACATGATTTGCAGAGATTTTTCCCAATTCTGTAGATAGTCTTTCCACTTTCTTGATCCCATCTCTGAAGGACAGATGTTTTTCACTTTGATAGAGTCTAATTTATCCGTCTTTTTTTCTTTTGTTAATTGTGCTTCTGGGATCCTATCTAAGAAACCATTGGCTAATCTAAAGTCACTAAGATCAACATCTATTTTTTCTTAAAAGAGTTTTATAGTTTAAGCTCTTAAATTTAGGTTTTTATCCATTTTGAGTCATTTTTGTATATGATGTGAGGTAGGGGTCCAACTTCATTCTTTTACATTTGGATATCTAGTTGTTCCAACACCATTTATTAAAAAGACATTTTTCCCACTGAATTGTCTTGGCACTCTGGTCAAAAGTTAATTGACTGTAAATGTGAGAGTTTATTTTTAGATTCTCATTTCTGTCCCATGACTCACCGTATGCTGGTACCACATTTGTCTCGCTCACTATAGCTTCAGAGTAAGTTTTGAAATTGTGATGTGTAACTCTCCAGTTTTGTTCTTTTTTTCAAGACTGCTTTAGCAATTTCCTTGAATTTCCTGGATTTTAAATACTTTAAATTTCTATATAAATTTTCAGATCAGCTTGTCAATTTCTACAAAGAAGCCAATTGAGATTTTGTTAGGGACTGTGTAGAATCTATAGATGAATTTGAGGCCATTGCATTTTCCACTTAACAGTATATTCTGGAGGGTAGACCTTAATAGTACATACATGTATTTCTCATTCCCTTTCCCACCTGCGTAGGGCTGCGTTAATGGGTGGCACGTGTTTAATCAACCTGTTGCCTATTGAAAAACATTTAGGTTGTTTCTAGTGTCTTGCTATTACTGATAGTGTAACTGAAAAAAGTTTTGCATATGTCTTTTTGTATTTTGGCTAGAACAACTTTGTGGTAAATTCCTAGAGGTAGGCTTGCAAAAATCACTTTTTAATTTTTTAAAATTTATTTTTGTTTTTTCAATTTTGTTTTTGAGACAGACAGAGAGAGTGAGGGAGGGGCAGAGAGAGAATCCTAAGCAGGTTCCGTGCTGTTGTCAACAGAGCCCAATGTGGGGCTCAAGCTCACGAACCATGAGATCATGACCTGAGCTGAAACCAAGAGCCGGACACCAGGCGCCCCACAATAACTTTATTAAAAACAAAGAGTAAAGGCATATGTAATGTTTGCTCTATATTGCCACATTTATCTCCACAGAGGGTGTATCATTTGAATTCCCACCAGCCATATATGAAGGGGCCTGTTTCCCCATGTTCTCTCTCTAGAGGATGTCAAATTTCCCAAAGTTTTCAACTTCAGAAAATCTTAGCAGCAGGGGAAGACGATTTGAAACTTACTTATAAAGTGATTTTTCTCTGTCTCTTAAGTAGTCTTATAAAGTTTTTTAAGGAAAAATTCACACCTTCCATGTCCTCATCGAAACATACCTAAATGACCTCATCCACTCTTTGTATCTTTCGTGTACAGTGTATCCTGGTTCAACACTCATGTATCTTAAATTCATAAACACGGATAATTGAGAGTTTATGTAGATCTTCTTGGCAGTAGTTAGAATGAATTAGAAGGAACTACCTTAAAATAACTATAATGAATACTCATAGAAACTTCCTCTTTAGCCCCAAGAAACTTCTCTGTACATCTCAGGAGACATAAAGACTCTGGGTCTGGGTTTGTCTCCCCTCTACCTCCGAATTTCCTGACCTCTTCTTGCCAAACATAAATTAAATGTTATCCCTCTGTGTTTCCCTCTCTGGACTGCTGCAGCAGTATGCCATTCTTTATAGAACACTCCAAAAACCTAACTATAAATGGTTGCGTTGGGTTATATTGTATTATAACCATTAATTTGTTTTGCCTGAATTTATTATTTGGCTGAACAATTTGAAGAATTTGTGTTTTGCTTATCTCTGCTTCCATCAGCAACCTCTGGAATACAGCTTGGTACAGAAGGAGCATTTGTTTAGTCAGCAGCCATTTTACAAATATTTATTACATGTTTACTTGTACAAGATGCTGAGGGTAAAGGTCGAAACCAAGGAACATGGATTTCCTCTCCTTAAAGCTAATGATCTATAAGAGATAAATAAATATCTGCACAACAAATATGTAGTCATAAAATGTGGAAGAGGCCATGAAAGAAACATGCAGATACTACAATAGAGGGTGACAGAGGACGTACTTTTGATTGATGCCTCCGGACATCTGGGGGGCAGTCAGGAAAGTCTCAGACAGTGTAACACACGTACTTGTCTGCTTGGAATCATGGACAACAGTCTCAAAATGAGCAAAACTCTACAATTTTCACAATTAAAAAGATGGTGGATGATTTTTAAAAATCACACCTAACAGCTTGCAGATTATTTTCCTGATGTTCTGGTACAGTCGTGGATTTTCCTCAAGCCCTGAACTTTCTCTGGACAGAGCTTTGAATGTACTTTCTGATCTGTCAGCTCATTTGTACTGGCTCTGGAGATGTTATTTATGAAGCTTCTCTGGGGAAATTTTGGCTATCATTATTTTCCACAGAATCTCTTGAGACAGTTACCTCAGAGGATAACATAGCCAATAAACAGGCAAAGGGGAATAACACCATCTTGCCGCTGATATAAAAAGAAAAGTAAAGACACAAGCTTAGATGATAATGAGCAACAATTAAATCAGACTCTTACCTATAGAATTTGCCGGGGGTCCAGAGGAAAAAAAAATTTTGGAAGTTAAAACTTTTTGTGTTTCATGGGACCAATTGCAGAGACAGTCGAGCGGGATGAGTTGGGGTCATCAATAGGACGACACATGGCCACTTGTGATTCAGAGAGTGGCTGCGGAGGTCCTAAATTTGCTGAGAGGTCCGGGATGTGCTGAGTCACACATTCCGACTGGCTGTTTCCCAGAGGGGATGAAGTGGAGAGATGAAAAGTTCATCTGGCTCAGGGTATTGTCTATCCTCTGCCTGGCTAGCCAGAAAAGCAGTCTCCTCACTGACCAGGTCCCCCCTCTCAGAACTGCGGGCAAGGGGAGGGCTTCTTGGCACTGCTCTCAACATGGAAATTCTTATTTATGCCCTTCATGCCCTCCATCTAGCCTCTCCATTTTTTTAAAGTTTATTTATTTTGAGAGAGAGTGGGTGGGGGAAGGGCAGAGAGAGCGAGGGAGAGATTGAATCCCAAGCAGTCTCCGCACCACCAGCGCAAAGCCCAGTGCAGGGCTTGAACTCGTCAACCACAAGATCATGACCTGAACTGAAACCAGGAGTTGGACACACTTTACTGACTGAGCCACCCAGCCTCCTGTAGCCTCTCTGTTTTTAATGCTCCCCTCTTGCCTTGACCTGACTAGTGTTTATCATCTGACCAGACCAACTGCATCTTCAGAAATGTTTGGATCTTTCTGCTTCTACCCTTATCTCATGGGCTTTTCAATCCATCTCTATTTCTGATATCCAGTGGTTAGAACTCTATCAGCAAAGCAGGGAGGGGCATTATATTTTTCTTCTTCAAACTGAAGAATATTCCATTATAATCGGTGATTTTGTTCTACAACAGTACCATGTATCAGGTTAAATGGCTCTTTAAATGTTTTTATCGGTTTTAGAGTTTTAGAAGTAGTGATTCATATATAAGTAATATTCTAATAAAATATTCTATATAAATTATATAATATTCTAATAATATAATAATTATTCTATTAAGATATATTTTAATAAAATATAAGTTAACACTGAAGGTCTTAGAAAATTTGCAGGGTGGGATTTGGAATCCAGATTTACCATCACTTTCTAGTTTTGTGTTTTGGGCAAGAAATCAAATGTCTCATCTTGAGCTTACTCATCTTTACAAGGGGACAAATACTAATTCCTATATACAAACCTGTATTTGAAGATCCATAAGATAATATATGTAACATTTTAGCACACCACCTCAAAAATAAGTCCCCCAAAATACTGGCGGTCTGTGTGACTTCACGTATGTATAATTTCCTTCAGTTTTTCACAACAATCTACTTCTGGAGTCTACTTCCTGAAAATACACTTTTCAGTTTATCAAACTTTGGTAGAGTGAGGCTATTGCCCTCAATTAAACTCCAATCCTGATTAAATATACCTGTATTAAAACAGCAGCAAGGGGCACCTGGGTGGCTCAGTCGGTTAAGCGACCAACTCTCGATTTCAGCTCAGGTCACAATTTCCTGGCTCATGGGTTCGACCCCTATGTCGGGCTCTGTGCTGTCAGTGTGGGATCCTCTCTTTCCCTCTCTCTGGCTCTTCTCAATTCATGCTCTTTCTCTCAAAATAAATAAACTTTTGAAAACATTAAAAAAATTAAAACATCAGCAAAACTAACATCTCTTAAGTGCACTCTCAGGAGAGAGACACAGCTGGATTCACTTTAAATTTATAACCACAGGTCTCACATGGCTAGTTAGGAAATCCTATTCTAATCCTCTATTAATTTCAGACATTCGTTCACCTGGCAGCTTCTCTCCTCACAGTCTCCAGTACTATGCCCATGTCTCCTCCTCAGTTGATGACCTCATGGGTCACAGCGGGAATGACACCAGAACTCCTTCATCTGCCCACCAACAAATTCACCAGCCTACACATCTGTGCATTTACATACTCTGCCTTTTCTCCTAGCACAGTGAAAGCAGCGCCCCACTTCTACCCAAGGCCAGCTCATTACCTGAGCCCCCCATCACAGCCAGCTCGCCATCCTCAGGCGCTCACTCTGGCCTTCCTCCCCGTTCTCCCCTATGTTACCCAGTCTTTCCCCCCACTGTGCTCCTACTCTGCGCCCAAACTGTGTATGCACATCTAAAGTATATAATAATTAAATTAAATTAAATTAAATGTATATAATAATTAAAAATTTAAAATATACTTAGTAATATCAATAAAATAATATATAAATAAGAAAAACATAAAATATTTATATATAACAATAATATACCAATGAGAAAATAAATATATAAAATAAATGTTTAAAAATCTATATTACAGTATCTGGTGATACTTACAAAAAGATAATAGAATATGACCAACTAGCATTTATTTTAATAGAATGTGAACAAGTAGGGTTTATTTTAAGAAGCTCATTTTCACATTTGCAAATCAATTAATTTACTTCAGCACATCATAGAAATGATCTCAACAAAAGAGAAAATATATTTGACAAAATATAGTACCCATTCATGATCAAAACTTGTAACAAACTAGGACTGAAAGAAAACTTCCTTATTGTGATAAACAGTATCTACAAACAGTCTAAAACAAACACCATATGAAATCTTGGAATCTTGAAAACCTTCCCCATGAAATCAGGACACACAGACATTATATATATATATATATTATATATAGTGTCTACTATACCTAACACTGTTCTCAATGTAAATGCAGTAAGCGTGAATAGAAAAGTATCAAAATGGGAAAGGAAGAAGTTAAACTGTCATTAGTTAATGCATGATTGTAAATATGGAAAATCCAAAAGAATCTACAGCCTAATCAGAATTAATAAGAGAGTTTAGCAAGTTCAGAGGATACAAAGTCTATATTAAAAATCAACTATATATTGCTAAACAAGAAACAAATTACTAGAAAATAAAATTTCGGTAAGTAACTACCATTTGCAATCATATCAAAAACATAAATACCTAGGAATAAATCTAAAGACAGATATGATGGATCTCTACAATAAAAAGTGAAACCAAAGACAGAAATTAAGGGATACCTAAATATACAGGAAGATGCAAGATATATATATAAAATCTAAGAATCAGAAGGTTTAATTTTTTTAACCGTTTTCAATGTTTGTTTATTTTTGAGAGACAGAGAGTGAATGGAGAAGGGGCAGAGAGAGGGAGACAGAGAATCCAAAGCAGGCTCCAGGCTCTGAGCTGTCAGCACAGAAACTGATGCAGGGCTCGAACCCACAAACTGTGAGATCATGACCTGAGCCGAAATCAGATGCTTAACCAACTGAGCCAACCAGGTGCCCTGAAGGTTTAATATTTTAAAAAGACCTTAATTCTCTCTGAATTAGATTCAATGTAACCTACTACAAATACCAGCAGTTTTAAATTGCAAATTGACAAGCTGATGATGAAATTTATATGGAATTGCAAAGAGCCAACTCTGGCCAAAATAATCCAGAAGAAGAATTATGTTATTGAATTCTGCTACTTGTAGAAAGCTATAGTAATTAAGGTAGTGTGATAAATGTTTAAGTGTACACAAGTAGATCAATGGAACAAAGTCTAGAAATCCATACATATTTAGTGGCTTGAGTATCAGCAGATGTGTTACTGCAGTGTAATAAGAAGAAACTTTTCAGTGAATGGTGTTGGGTTAATTAGATTTCCATATGGGGAAAAAGTGAATCTTGACCCTCAATGACAGATCTACATGTAAAAGTTAAAACAGAATGCTACTAGCTAGGAAACAGGGTAGAATATTTTCATCTTAGTATAGGCAAAGATTTCCTAAACAGGACACAGAAGGCACAACCGATAAGGAGAAAGATAAACTATCTGTACCACATTTAAATTCAAGCTTTTTGAACGTCAAAAAAAATAATATTCTTACAGAGTGAATAGGTAACTCATCGATTGGACAAATAATTTATATTCAAAAAAGGACCACTGAGGGAAGAAAAGCAAGCAAGAGATGTACAAGACTCAAACACTTTATAAAAGAAGATTCCAAATGACCAGCAATCATATAAAAATGTGCCCAAACTCACAAGTCACCAGGGAAGTTTAAAGTAAAACCACAATCAGATGACAGTATACATTTCCTAGAATGCTGTAGAGAAACTGACAATACCAAATATTGGTGAGATTTTATAGCAACCTGAATTACCATAATTGCTGTTGTGAGTATAAATTGGTACAATTTCTTTTGAAAACCATTTGCCAGCTCAACCTACATAAATCCTAGGATCCAATGATTTAATTCCTAGGTTTATATCCCCAAATATATGTACTTTTGCTTACCAAAAGATACAAACAAGAATGTTAACAGCCGGACTATTTGTAAAAGTCTCAAACTAGAAACGACCCAAATGTCCATCACTAGTGAGATGTATAAATAAATCATGGGATATTCATACACTGGGGTATGATAAGGAAATGGCAATACATTATTGCTACCCGTGATGATATGGATGAATCTCAAAACACAACAAAACTACTTTGCATCCCACACTCCCAAAATAACATCACTCACTTCCTGTGTTCTCACCAAGCCACTCCCTCTGATCCTTTGTCCAATCATTTGGAGTTGGCTGTTATCAAGGTCACAATATCTGCATCTTCCCAAGTTCAGTCAGTTCTTTGTCTCCTTATTCTGGACCTCTCCACAGCACCTGACATAGTGTGAACTCCTTCCTTTGTGAAACAGCCTCCGGATTCTAGGATCCTGCACTCACCTGATTAACCCCTTGCTTCCAGGCTGTTCCTTCTTTGTCCGGTTGCCTGAGTCTTCTTCCTCTCTCAGAACTATAAGAGTGCTCTAGGTCTTTAGCCCTTGGCCCCTTTCTTCTAACTATTTAACTTCTCTCCAAATATGCTCCCTTCAAGTTCTGGCTTAGCTAGCATCTATAAGGCAATTTTTCCCATATTTGTGTTTTGTTGGACTTCTTCTTGGACCCTGGATTTCTCTTCTGAGCTTTAGACTTGCTGCCTGTTCAGCAGCTCTGCTTGGACGACTAAGAGGCAACTCAAAATTAGCACAGCTAAAAGAGATTTCTTGATTTTCACAATGAATCTGATCCTCCTCAGATCTCCCCATCTTAGTGGATGACACAATCGTTCACCCAGTGGCTCAGGCCAACAATCTGGGAGTCATTATTTATTTTACTCTTTCTTTTAGCCAAGGGGCAGGCATGTTTTCTGAGCAGGGCCAGCTGGACTCTCTCCCAGGACTTTGAACCTTGAGTAGAGGACACAAGGTTAGAAAATTGGTTGAAGCTGATTCACCTCAGCTGAGACAGCCTTGAGAACCTGTCTGTTGGTTCCTGCTACCTAGATTCCCAGAACCACCTGTGTCCCTAATTTTCTGGAGACCTCTGCTTCTTCAGCTTTATGTCTGAGGCTGTAAGCTACTCTACATCCTCTCAAAGAATTTCTTTTTAGTTGAAATTTCCAAATAGCTTCTTGTGTTGTCTGCAATAAATGAATCCTTTGTAATATTGATGAGTAAATGAGTAAGTGAATGTCTTCATTATAAAGACTCAGTTTCCTGCCTATTGGTCCATCAGTCAAGTCATTCAACGACCATGTCTGCAACCATTACTATATACAGGCCACACAATTAACACTGTTCTCTACTAAGTTCTTCTTCTGGGACTGCTGCCCCTTGTTCTCCACTTAGCCAAGCTTGTCTGGGCCATACCCAGGGACAACTTCTTCCTGTGATAGCACTGGATAATACAGGGTAACCTCTCCTTCTCAAGATCCTTAATTTAATCACATCTCTTCCTAAGATAACAAAGCTGGACACTAAGGTAAGAAGAGCTGGTTTTAGCCAATGATACAGTATTGCAATAGGAATCCAACAGTGTGGACTGAACTCAACTTCGACGTGCACAGAAGTGACTGGGTGTCTGAAAGGGAGGATGAGGGGATGGAGAAGGGGTAAGCCAGGACCTGGTAGGCAGCGGAGTAAAAGTTACAAAGAGTCAGGAACAGGGTTGGTCCATATCAAACTTATCTGGGTTTGTTAACCTGCACTTATCAAAGTTAGCCTCCTCCCCTCCCACAGAGGAGACAGGGTGCCGTCTTTCTGTACTGGATGGAGCAAACTAAACTCTCTTGGCAGCTCTGCATTTTCTCAGGCAGGCACTTTAAGGAGAGCTAATGCCGTCCTAGGGATAGGGCCTATCCCTGTTAGAAATGATGTTAGTGTTTTGTTCACGTCTTTATAGACCAAGGTTGAGGCCTAGTCAAGAAGATAGTTCAGAAGAGCCTGGCTAGAATTTGGTCAAGAAGGAGCCATTGTCACCAGGTAGAACCAAGTGTGATCAGAGGAGTCCTTTTAAGATGGACCAGACAGGCAGAGAGTCGCAGTCATTGAGAGTGTGGAAGATGCTATGCGGCTTGCTTTGAAGGTGGAGGAAGGTGCCTTGAACCAAGGAAGTCAGGAAGCCCCAAAAAGCAGGAAAAGGTAAGAAAACTTTCTTTCCTAAACCTCCAGAAGGAACATAGCTCTGCAGACAGCTTCATGTTAGCCTCATGAGACTGATTTTGCACTTCTGGCTTCCTCCCAAATTGTAAGATACTTTTAAGCTTTTTCATATTCGTTTACTCTGAAATAGTTAAAGTTCATTTACAGTGAAATGCACAGATATTAAAGCGTAGAGTTTAATGAATATTTTCAAATCTATGTCCTGATCTAAGCAGCACCCCAATAATGAGAGTAGAATATTTCAACCACTCTCCAAGTTTCCCACATGTGGCCTTCTCATTAATCTCTGCATCCCATAGGTAATCATTGTTCTGATTAATTTTGTCTGTTTGTGAACTTTCAGTGCAAGCGATGCAAGGCAAAAAGAAATAATGTCTTAATTATATTGTAAACATAGCTTTTAGTCCACTTACTCCAATTCAGGTTGTCTTAGCCACTAAGTTTATGGTAATTTGCTCCAGCAGCAAGAAGAACCTAATACAGCAGTTATTTCTGCATAATGAAATATGGGGATTTATTATTTTCTTTAGAATGTCTATATTTCCATATTTTATATAAAATATGTATTTTATATTTTTTTAATTTAAAACAATTTAATGTTTATTTATTTTTGAGGGACAGACAGCATGAGCAGGGGAGGGGCAGAGAGAGAGGGAGACAGAATCCAAAGCAGGCTCCATGCTTTGAGCTGTCAGCACAGAGCCCAACATGGGGCTCGAACTCATGGACTGCAAGATCATGACCTGAGCCAAAGTTGGATGCTCAACCAACTGAGCCACCCAGGTGCCCTGTATTTTATATTCTTTAAAATGACTTAAATTTTTAAAAAAATTAGAACAAATCCAAAGACTTTTTAGTGCCTGGGCTAGCTCACACTCAGGTACACATGTCTACTTAAGAATCTTCTCTGGGGTGCCTGGGTGGCTCAGTCAGTTGAGCATCTGTCTGATCTGACTGTTGATCTCAGTTCAGGTCATGATCTCACAGTTCGTGAGTTTGGGCCTCACGTTGGGCCCTGTGCTAATAGTGTGGAGTCTGCTTGGGATTCTCTCTCTCCCTCTCTCTCTCTGCCCCTCCCCAGCTTGCACTCTGTCTCAACAAACAAACAAAAACAGAATCTTTTCTGGCTATGGGAGCTGAGGGAACATTGCATTTGGGGTGGAACCTCACTGAGTTTTTGTTTGAAGTCCACATTTTTTTAGTTTATTTATTGATTTTTGAGAGACAGCACACACATCCAAGCATGAGCAGGGGAGGGGCAGGGAGACAGGGAGAGAGAGAATCCCAAGCAGGCTCTACACTGTCAGTACAGAGCCAGACGTGGGGCTCAGTGCCACGACTATGAGATCATGACCTGAGCCCAAATCAAGAGTTGGACACTTAACTGACTGGGCCACCCAGGAGCCCCTGAAGTCCTCAGGAATTAAGCACCCTCTCTGTGTGAAGTGCTTTATCAACATATTCATAGCAGTACCTTCTGCCATGGCTATTGCTATGGTTCCCAATTATGACTGAGGAACCAAGCAAAATACATCATCTAAATCGATCAATTCACAGAGTTACCAAGGGGCAAAGCAAGGATTCAAACCCAAATCCCTCTGACTTCAGGGCCTGTGCAGAATCTGAGACAGCTTTGATTACATGAGCAGATGTTTGTAAGTGTGCAGGAAATGGCAGTGGTATAATTGGCCAGGAGCAAGAACCAGAAGCCTGATGCCCTCACTAAACTTCATTCATTCATTCATTAATTCATTCATTTATCCATTCCACAGATATTTGTTGAACACTTACTGCGTGTGAAGCATTATCATAGGGGCTGGGGGATGAAGCAGTGAGCAAAATGTACAAACCTGCCTGCCTCATGGAGTTTGTATTCTTGTGGGATGTGAAAGACAGTAAACAAAATAAATTCCATTTCCTTCATATTTTTAAGAGAGCCCTACAAGATGCCCACAGGGGGTGGTGTAGCATAGCAGAAAGGGCAGGGTTTTCGAAGCTGGGCTTCCTGAGTTTGATTCCTGGCTCTGCCCATTCCTGACTGTGTGACTCTGGGAAACTGAGTCACCCTCTCTGAGCCTCAGCTGCTCTGGTGTAAAATGGGACTAATAATCGCTAGATCGTAAATTGTTAGAAGGAGACAATATAGGTAAAACTCTAAGTAGGAGAATTCCATTGAGCCAGAAGCTCTCCTTGGTTCTGTGGCTCTGTAGGCTACCTTGAATTCTCATAGTTTACGATTGCATGAAGAAACACTGGCGTGCAGTCGTGAATAATGGAGGTTGGTTCCAGGGAGCCTGTGCATCTGGCTGTGTTCAGCTGTCTGACAGGACCCTTTTCACATTCCCAACACAGGTGGTCCTTTCCGCTCAAAACAGACTATCTTGTCTTCTCATTTCCTGAAACCACATGTGGGCCCCTTCTGTTCCCAAGAACAAGAGACAAAGCTGAGGGGGGACTGGAGCCCCAAGGGGCTGTGTGCAGCTGCAGGCCTAATCTCAATTAGCAAAAGCCACCTGGGGGACAGGGCTCTGCCGGGCAGCACTGGGACCCATTTGTTCGCAGGCTGTGTGTTGCCCGGGCTTTGTTAATGGCTTCAGGGAGGGACTCGCGGGCAGATTTTCTTTGCTTTTCCTGGATGCCAGCCCTGCCAGGCTGCCTTTCCTTTATAACGTGGCCGACATCTGACAATTGTGGTCCTGAGTGGGGTCAGGTCCTTGGAGGCTGGGAAGGGTGAATGTCATTCAGAATGTGTTTTCACCCTTAACTCTGCTGCCCCAGCCCAGGATACACATGGCCTCGTGCACACGCACACGCCCCTCTTCTACTTAGTCCTTCATGCACTTCTCACATTGACATATATATGTGCCACTCAATTAATACCAGTGTCTCACGGTTACTGGGAATGTGGGGTGGGTCAGGGGCTCTGTCCACCAGTGCTCACCACTGCACCCTCACACTAGGGGTCTGTGCTACCATTACAGTTGCCGAATTTAGTGAATAAAAATTCAAGATGCCCAGTTAAAGTAGAAATTCAGAACATGAATAATTTGCAGAAAAAACATGTACCGTGCAATATTTGGGACAAGGACTAAAGATGATTGGTTATTGATCTGAAAGTCAAATCTAACTGTGCCTCCTGTATCTTATCTGGCAAACTCTAATTATAACTTGTTTGTGCTGATCCATAAATATATCCATGAATGAGGGAATGGACGGGGCTAATGCAAGATCAAAGGCAGAAAACGAAATACAGACATTTCACTGGAAAGTACATGTTGGAAGTGGTTGTTTCAAGGGGATAGGGCTATTGGAGAATTTTCATTTTTCTATGTGATTTTTCTTTCTTGTAGTTGACTACAATGTGCAAAGTTTTCACCTCTCATGTATGTACGTTTTAATGCCTCTACACACACACATGCCCCCCCCCCAACTTCTTAACATTAGTGTAAAACCTGCTTAAAAGAAGCAGCTTGTGTTTTTCCTCAGTCTGAAAACCAGAATTTTCTGAACACATCGCTAGAGGTTAGAGGCACTTTGAGTATCCATGAGAAGATCACTGAAAGCAATATTGAGAGGCCTACATAGCTTATCAGTAAGATCGAGTACACGAAGGGTACATAGGAATTAAAAAGTATTGCTATTACATTATTAATCATACTGTGCTTTTTTAGCCAATTTGCTCCTGAAGCTTTGGGGATGTAAAGATAAATCTAGTTAAACCAAGGACACAAAATCATGATTAAATTGTACATAATGGGGAATCTTTGAGTTTTTTTTCCCCTTGGGTTCACAGGAGCAGGGTGGAAAACAAAACAAACATAAGCTCTCACAGAGAATGAGACTTGTCCCTCCCTGACCACACACAGCTTCCTGTGATGTTTGGAGGCTGGACACCTTTGAAATTTGTGTTTTGGATGGCCACAGTGGATTGGCAGTGGTGGGCTTGTCGGGGGTGCTGCACCTTAATGGAGCAAGGGACGGAGGGAGCTCCCATCAATTATGTGCTTACTCTGTGCTGGGAACAGCCCTTTGTCTCCTTTTGTTCATAAACACAACCCCAGTTACACACATTAATCCTGTCTCATAATTGTCTTAAAAATGATAAAGATTACTCCCAGGTCACACCTCCAGAAGCATTGCAAGGTGTTTAATAGTTGGAGAAAGAGTCGCTTACATTTGCTATGCTGTACTTAACTAAGGCAGAAAGCCTTTATTCAAAGAAATAAATATTCTTTCTGAAGATTTTCTTTTTTTATGTTTTTTATTTATTTTTGAGAGACAGAGAGAGACAGCGCGAGCAGGGGAGGCTCAGAGAGAGAGGGAGACACAGCATCTGAAGACAGGCTCCAGGCTCTGAGCTAGCTGTCAGCACAGAGCCTGACACGGGGCTCGAACCCACAAACCGTGAGATCATGACTTGAGCCGAAATCAGACGCTTAACCAACTGAGCCACCCAGGCGCCCCCTTTCTGAAGATTTTCATCTCACGATTTGAAAGATTGAAACTTTTTCTTCTGTACTTTAAAGATGCCCCCTCTAGGTTTCCAGTTCGGAAAGTGGTACTAGAATTAAGGTAGGAAGGGATTTCTTCTCTCTCCTCTATCACTATTTTTTTTTAACTTTATTTATTTTGAGAGACAGAGTGCATGCATATGAGCTGGGGAGGGGCAGAGAGAAAGAGAATCCCAAGCAGGCTCTGTGCTGTTAGCCCAGAGCCCGACGTGGAGCTCGATCCCAGGAACCATGAAATCATGACCTCAGCCGAAATCAAGAGTCGGACATTGAATTGACTGAGCCACCCAGGCATCCCTCTCCTCTATCACTACCTGATGTTCTGTTGAGATTCAGTGTGAGAGGAAGGGAAGACAAGGCTATACGGCATGTTATCACCAAGTCAGCATGCGTGGAGGACAGAGTGCTGCATAGAATGACACCATGTTAGCAAACAGCAAAATCTGTAAACTTTGCCCAGCTTCAAGTCTCGTAACACCCACCTTATGAAAAAATTGGGAATAGACTGAAATCCATCTTGCCTACTCAGTGAGGAGAGACGGGCATGAAAGGGTGAAATGCTGAGTATGTCCTTCCGAAGGGTTACTGATCTTAGAAGGAGAAAGTTAGTTGGCTGAACTTTGGAAGAAGGAAAATGTGACGTTGAACAAAGGGAGGATGTGAATTGAAAACACCTCATCATTCTCAGGGCAGAGAGATGGGGGTGGAAACAGGCAATCTCCTGATTGCTAAGCGTGGGGATGAAAGAGCTGTATCCATGTACCTCTGCACAGCAGCGTTGTGAATAGGCCACTGTAAGCTACTTAAATACACTGAGCGTGGGTCAAAATTAGACTTCACCACGTCTGAGTACGGCATGAACCTAAGGGACCTATTTCCAACTCACACAAAGCCATTTTCTTTCAACTCTGGTGTAGAGTCTTTGAGCAAACTGTATATCAAGTGAACTGTATCAATTAAAGATGGAGGGAGACAGGTTTTATGCATTAACTCCTCCAGAGAAATGTCCTTAAACACACAGTGACATTCTAATTATTTTTCCATTAGTATTCTCTGAATGAAGACTATTTTTTTCTTGCCTTTGCTCATAGAAACTGCTTGGTATGCATATTTAAATAACCATCACGGCTGACTTAGTTTTAAGAACAGTTTCTTAACATAATGGATGCATTAAAGTGTAGAGAAGAGTAAGAGAGCCACATACAGACCTCCACGCATAAGAAAAGAGCAGGGAATAAGAGACCTTGTTAGCTTCTAGCCATTTTCTGAGCCTTGGATTATAATGTTGGCTTTGGGATCACAGCGTAGCCCCTGATCTGAGTTAGCTCCACCTCTGTTAAAAGATATTTGGTGAGAAAGGCAGCACCTGTCCTGATCCTGCTCAGGAAGGATCCTGCAAGGAAACCATTTCTACTCCCAATCATTGTAAAGAGGAAGTGCTTCTTGTCCAAGTTCTAAAGATCAACTTCACACCAGCCATTGATGACAGACTTAGTCCCCACAGTCACTGCCCCACAATTAATGGGGAAAGAGTATCTAATGAACGACAAGACATCCAAACTCATTCTCTGTCAGCCTATTTAACTACAATGTTCTAAAAAGTATACTGTCCTCCTGGTCCAGGGGAACTCTGACACATAAACCAAGCAGTATTCACTGATGACAGTAAAACAACAATTTGTTTAGTTATAAAGTCAAAGAAGTCAAGGAGAACCAAAGCCCTTGAGGAAGAGCCTACTGAAGATTTTGCAAACGCATACCTAGAAATCAGGACGGGTTTCCAGAACAACGTTTGGGGGTGAAGGCGGGAGTGTCTTCATTCTGAGATCCTGTAAAAACACTTACCACAAGTTAACCAGGAAGGGATGTTCCAGGCCCTGCATGATCTGGAGTTCCTTGAAGACATTTCTCACTTCGTTACGCTCCACACATTTTTGTTTGTTCATGTATTTCATTGCGTACATCTTCTTGGTATCGTTCTTCTGCACGATGCAGACCTGATGGTGCAAACCAGAGTGAGAAGGTGGTCAGGGAGATGACAGATCCTGGCGGCGAAGACAGGACAAGACTTGTTTGGTGGTGTGGCCTGGAGGCCTTCTCACTCGCAAATTCTCTGACGCTCAAATTGCCACTGAGCTCTGACCTTGGAGTAAAAAAAATTAATTTTCTTCCCCTGAGCTCTGACCTTGGAGTAAAAAAAACTAATTTTCTTCACCTGTACCAGGTGAATTCTCGAATCTCTACTTTCTCAAACAAGTCTGTCTGTTTTTGGCTCTTTGGGTTTTGTTTAGACAGCATTTTGGAGAAAATGGCTGCTTCCTTGTCAGGAATCTGCCAATAGTAAAAGACATCCTTATTCTGCTTTGAGTGACTTTAATGGGCCTGGCTGAACTGCCAAGCTGAACAACACTGTGTGAAGAATTTCTGTTTAATCATAGTAGACACTGTGTGAAGAATTTCTGTTTAATCATAGTAGATATAACCTAAAAGGACTTAAAGCACTTGGAAAACAGGAAACACGATGTCCATATTTTTGAAATTTTTTCAGAGGTTCTGTATGTCTGGTAAAGTGGACAGCAGATGATTTTAAAATGTAAGCTCAATATGAAATAAGAACTATTCTCAAGTATGTCTCCACCAAGAAACTAATGATCAGGATTTGAAACTAGCAGGTTCTTGCAAAAAAAAACTTAGACTGGTGGGGTGCCTGGGTAGTTCACGTAAGCATCTGACTTTAGCTTAGGTTATGATCTCATGGTGTGTGGATTTGAGCCCCGTGTCAGGCTATTTGCTGACAGCTCAGAGCCTCAAGCCTGCTTCAGATTCCATGTCTCTCTCTCTCTCTCTCTCTCTGCCCCTCACCTGCTCACACTCTGTGTGTGTGTGTCTCTCTCTCTCAAAAATAAACACTGAAATTTTTTTTAAAAAATTAGACTAGATCTATCTCTCATGGTAGATTTTTGAGAATAAAAACTTTGGATACCTGAGGAAAAAACAGCTTCTTTTCCACAGAAGCTTTAACTCTTACATTGATAACTATTACTGAAGATACTGATACAATTGGTGACTGAGTCCAAAAGTTTATTGTCCTCTTTAGCGTGAAGACAAAGTATTAAAATCTAGTGAGAATAAATGGGCATGATGTTGAAATAATTCTAAGAACAATTGGTGTTCATTATGTCACACACCTCAAACTGTAGTGACAATTTTATAGCAACCTCTCTGAAGTATCGTTCCTCAGGATCCCGTGACTGGATAATCTAAATATTCTCAGACTCTGTTCCCCGAGGTACATAACCCTGATAGTAGTTAATGATTTTGGTTCTCACCTTCCCAAAACTGCCTTTCCCAATGGCCCGCAAAATTTCAAAGTGGTCAAAGTTGACTGTAAAACAAAAAGAAGAACAATGTGAGGGGTTATTAGTTGGTTGCTTTTTCATCGCTAATAAATAAAAAAGATTCAGTGAAATTGAAATATTTTGTTTCCACCAGCATTCCAGATGACCTTAAAATGCCCATTCATTCATTCAACAAATACTTCTTAAACAAGTATAATTCATTAATCACAGTGCTTAGTACTG
Source organism: Cryptoprocta ferox (assembly GCA_028646485.1). Classification (NCBI taxonomy): domain Eukaryota; kingdom Metazoa; phylum Chordata; class Mammalia; order Carnivora; family Eupleridae; genus Cryptoprocta; species Cryptoprocta ferox. The sequence continues at coordinate 34,710,474 of CM053572.1, read as the reverse complement.
GAGGATATAGTAATATAGCTAAGTAAAATGGAATCTGAACCTTTATGGAGCCTGGAGTCTAGTGAGGACTCCATATATAGAGAGATGCTTATAGACTAAATAGTCGTAAATTAATGGACAATGAAAACTCCCCCTAATGTTCAGGAGAGAAGTGGTGGGGCTCTAAGAGCATGTAACAGTGTGTTTCACACTGATGATTACAGAGAGATCTGGTCCTTTGTGCAGGTGGCTCTATTCAGCGTCCATGTTGTAAAAATCTTTTTGCCTGTTTTCTTATTAAAATCCCTCTGTTGTACCTAAATGATTTCTATTTTGGCAAGAAGGATACTATTATAAGCGTATAGAACGAGCTGATCCTCAAGGCACAAATACCTTAACAGATTCTCATGAATATGTGTGCAGAGTTTCATTGAACAGTGCTTTGAAATTGCCATTTGAGCTTCTAGAAGTCAGAAGCAGTAGATGTCTAGGTTACATGTAGTGTGGTCTCTTGGTCAGTGCTCATGAAATGCTCAGTGATTAGTACTACTTCGCAGTACAGGTTCTCTCAGAAAAGTGACAACCTTTGGTTCCCTGACCTGTTGATCTTCAGGAAATGTTCCATTGTGATTCCTGGTTTTTGAAATAAGGATTTAGGGGAGTAAAATTTCAAATGGGAGATTTTAACGGTTTATTCAGAAAAGATTGCAAAATACTAGAAGGTACCACTCTTCTCTTTAAAAAGACCTATTTTGTCTCCTTTTCCAAGAATAATGAGATTAGCAATTCCTGAAGGAAAGAAAGATGAATAAGGGGACCTCTTAGGCCTTATCGAGCTTTCTGAGGGTGGAAACGTTTTAATATGACTTAATATTACTTCTCCTGAACTGCCAAATCACTTTATTTCTAGCACACAACCCATTCAATCATGTGAGGCAGCATGTAAACTACAAATAACCTCGAATTCAAACACAAAATAACAATGTCCTTTGTAATCAGGGACTGACCTTCTATTTTCTCAACTATTGATACGGGACTGACCCTCCTAGACAAGGAAAACATACCTTCTACCCAGAAAGTGTTAATAAAGTTTACTTACTGAAGCTAGTCAAATGAATGACTTAATTTCCAAAAATCCTGTAGTTTTAGTTTCTTTCATCCATTAGATTATAAACTCTATGAGGGCAGAGATGGTAGGTCCCTTTGTCCTTCCTGGTTTCCTAGCAACTCAGAAAATTCCTGGCTTGAGGGAGTTGGAAGCCAACCCCTTTGTACTTCCCATAAGGCCTCACAAAGTGATGTGCACATGGTTGGTTCTCAGCAAATAAACCCGACAAAGCTGTAAAGGCACACAAGAACCTCAAAACAATTGCTTCTTGTAAATAGGAGCAGTGTGAGCATTAGAGTCTCCCAAGGAAGTGTTTTTCAAATGGGATCAAGCCCCATTAATGAGTTATGAAATAAATTTAGTGGTAATGAGAAGCATCCAAAATTTAAAGAGAACAGGTTAGAAAATACCAGAAATGTCTCCAATGCGTCAAGAGTAGTAATGCTTAAGGGATGTCTGGGGAGTCAGTTGGTTAAGCGTCCAACTTTGGCTCAGTCATGGTCTCACAGTTTGTGAGTTTGAACCCCATGTTGGGCTCTGTGCTAACAGCTTAGAGCCTGGAGCCTGCTTTAGATTCTATGTCTCCTTCTCTCTCTGCCCCTTCCCTGATCTCCCTCTCTCTCTCTGTCTCTCGCTGTCTCTCAAAAATGAATAAATATTTTTAAAAAAGAGTAGTATTGCTTTTGAAATTTGTTCTGGCTTTACATATGTGTGTTGGTAGTTATGGTTTGAATAATGATATAATTTTTTTGGCATATATTTTTTTCATGGGTTGTGGTCAAAATATCTTGAAAGACACTTCTTATAAGTTTTCTCTTCAGTTTTAAACTGATACAACCAAAGCAATGATTTCCTCACACTTATTACATGAGGCACAGTACCATAGAGGTGTCAAAAAAAATAGCTAGGATTCATTTGCAAGTCTCAGATTTAATCTTGAGCAAATCTAGTAACACAGTGATGTCTCCACTAGTAGCCTAGCCTACAATGCTGTGATAAACTTTTTTTTTATTAATGTTTTTTATTTTATTTTTTTATTTTTGAGAGACAGAGAGAGACAGCACGAGCAGGGGAGAGTCAGAGAGAGAGGGACACACACAATCTGAAGCAGGCTCCAGGCTCTGAGCTAGCTGTCAGCACAGAGCCTGATGCGGGGCTTGAACCCACGAACCGTGAGATCATGACCTGAGCCGAAGCCGGACGCTTAACCGACTGAGCCACCCGGGCGCCCCAATGCTGTGATAAACTTTTGAATCTTCAAGCAGACAACAGGTACTTAAAAAGCATGAAGTTCCATTGTGATATTAATCCATTTCATGAACCACGTCTCTTTACAAGCCTTTTAAAGCTTTAATGGAAATGATAGAGGATGAGATGCCAGGTTGCTGGTTCTACTTTTCTGCTTTAATTCATGTCCAGTTCCAGAAAAGTGATAGTCCTCAAGTTTTAGAAATAATGCATCTTATTTATGCCTTTATTTCTAGTCAATCAAAAAGAGAACAGACTCCAGTCCAGTATCATACTGCCTAAAGTCATTTCCACATATAATAATCAGCATGGGGAGAAAGCCAATGACAGATTAAAAAAGAGAAGCTCTTATTCCATCCTTCTTTGTTGTTGTTATTGTTGTTGTTGTTCTTTTAATTCCAGTGTAGTTAACATACAGTGTTGTATTCCTTTCAGGTATATAATACAGGGATTCATCAGTTCCATACATCACCCAGTGCTCATCACAACAAGTGCCCTCCTTAATCCCCATCACCTATTTCATCCATCTTCCCACCCACCTGCTCTCAGTTTGTTCTCTCAAACCCACGAACCGTGAGATCATGACCTGAGCCGAAGCCGGACGCTCAACCAACTGAGCCACCCAGGCGCCCCTGTTTTTTTTTTATATTTTTAAAGGATTATAAGAAAAAACAATAAAGAACATGCAACCACATAAAAATCTGTAACATTTACTAGATGGCCCTTTGCCGAAAAGGGCGCCAGCCCCTGAGATGAAGAATACAGTCTCTGGAGACAGACTGCCTGCGTTCAAATCCTACCTCCTACATTTAAGACTTGTATAATCTTAGTGGTTTACTTCTGTGTTCTGTTTCTTCACCTGTGAAATGGGTATGAAAATAATAGATGTCTCATCAGGTTTAGAGGAAGACAGAATGAGTTAACATATATAAAGTATTTAGAGTATTAACTGAAACTAATCACTTTGACTAGTATTCCTACTACCACTTCTTAGGGACAAGCATAATTCAGACTCCCAAACAAGGCTACCTTCTGTTGCTATCATAGGACATGGGTATTATTCATCAGCATGAAGAACAATGGCAATTGTTGGTATCATTTCTACCTATTTGGGGTTTTTGTAGTCAATGGTATGGTATTCCTGCAGTGTTTCCTTCAGTGTCTAAAGCAAAGGTAACCTTTGTTGGTAAAGTTGTTGTGTGTTGTCCTTGTATCATGCTCTACAACTTTGTTTCTGATTCATCAAAGAGACCTCATGCCAAGAAGACAGAAAGGTGCTCTAGTGGTGCTGTTAGACCCTGGGTCTCTGTGGGGACTTAAAGGCAGCCGTTGAGGGTGGAGAGAGGCAGAGCCTGGTTCTCACTTCCCTGACAGACCTGGCCTATGGTATGTGGCCCTTGGAAGAACAGACAGGCAGAAAAGCTGGAGCCTTCGATACCTTTCTTATCTGCTTCCGAGTTGCATGTTCACACATGAATGCTTGCCCCAGTCTTAGCAAATATCATGTCAGTGCAGTGTCCTTGAAGTTGCCTGGAGGAGTGTCAGATTAACAGATGGAGCTGAATGGGCCCTAATGTTATGATATCACTTCAAATAGTTTTAAAAATACTAAGCATCATAAAAAGGCTTATTTGAGAGTTTTTCTCTGGGGTAGGTGCACATTCTCCACAAACCAACCAGACACAGAAATTCTCTATGCATGAGGGATCTATTTATGTATGGCTTGGTATGCATTTCATTTTTATGTCTCATTTTCACCTCACAGCAACCTTACAGCCTATAAGGCTAGAGGTGCTTCGGCTCAGAGAGATTAAACACCTTGCAATGGTTGTAACTAGTGTAGTGATTTATAATCCTGGGATTAGGTTCTCAAGACAGAAAGTAGGGTGGAACCTTGTTTAGTCAAAACTACACATGGGGCACCCGACTGGTTCAGTTGGTTAAGTGTCCGACTCTTGATTTCAGCTCGGGTCATGATTTCACGAGTTCGTGAGTTCAAGACCCACATTGGGCTCTGCACTGACAGTCTGGATCTGTTTAGGATTCTCTCTCTCTCTCTGCCCCTCCCCTACACCCACTCTTTCTCTCTCTCAAAAAATAAATAAACTAAAAAAAAAAAAACTACACATGAAAATCCTCTAGCAAGGTATCACTTTAAAAACCAAGGAAATCTTTCAACAAGTCCAACTGTTTGGTTTCTCTTGTGTGAGCACAAAATGAAGCTCATGAATTGCATTCAGGGGGCTCTTGTGTGGAAAACATTTAAATACTAAAATCACACTTCTCTCACTGGCAAACTCACATGTATTAAAGTCAGGTAGAAAGTAAGACCAATTGAGGGGATAGCTGGTTGACTGTTGTCACAAAGCCACACCAGACCATTGAGTGCAGGAGTGGGCAGAATCAACCACCTGAGTCTGCCCAGTGACAGTAAGGTAAACTCAGGAGACGACTTTCTGATTCTGGACCCAGGCTCTCGGCCACTATTTCTATAGTCATCTTGTGTTGTTGTTATTACTGTGGGTCGACCCACCCAGAGGTAGAGTCAGGGGGAGCATGGGCGGGGATTTCTCTGCTTTTAGAATCATGTGGGTCAAGTCAGCTTGCCCCAAGTCTTTCCTTAAACATAAGGGTGCTCATTTAGGAGTCCAGTGCCTGATGCTTTTTGTTTCCTTTGTTCTACTTCTCTTCCCTTATTCCCAGCCTTAACAGTCTGTGCAGTAAACAGTGTTGAAGGAAAGAAAAGGGGAAACTCTTCTTGGAGTTTGCTATACAAGCGTAACACTGGGAATTTGGGAGAATAGAAGGTAAAGCAGAAAGTCCTTTTTTTCCCCTCTGATTGAGGTAATACTATTTGGAAACTATTTTACTTTCTCTAGTAAAAAAGTGACTCCAGCCTAAGTAAATACCAAATCATGAACATATGTACAACCGTTGAGAACTGCACTTGTTGGTGTTTACAGAAATCTTTCTATTGATGAGGGAACAAGAACACCAGCTGTGTGTTCCCATCTGTAAAATGGTCCTGATTAAACTCGACTCACAGGTGGTTTTGAAGACGAGCTGCTATAAACCAGAAGTTTAATGTCTGGCTCACTGAACACTAAAAATTACAAATGATAAAGGACAATTTTTCAAAGAAAATTGAGACTTCTTCCTATACTAAATTTTTAGTTGCGTTCCCAGAAGGCAGCCTCTTTTTTAACAAATTCTATGTATCCTTTAAGAGAATTTTTCTTCTTAGATGTATTCCCTTTTGACAGCAGTAGCAACATATTATCATTCCTACAGGAGCATGGATTATAAGCTCTTTGTGTATAATTATATTCTTTCTGCTCATTCATACATCACACAGAGATCTATAGTTCTTTTGTATGACATTGTATAGAATATCCCATAAAATATTTAGCTTTTTATGGCATTTCAAAGATGGTTTAATTCTTGGCTGTTACCTACAAACATCCTTGGTCAGCTTTTGTGCAAAGGTTTGTAAGCTTGCTTCATAACAGCACAAATGCTATAACAAAGAGTCTGTGAATTTTCCAATTTAATAGACACTGCAAACTGGCCCTTCAAAGCTGTTGCACCCTAACTGTAAGAATGCCATTCTGTCCACTGCCTCCCAATGCTATCACACCAACAGTCTTTGACCTGACAAGTGAAAGGAAACGGAATTATTGATTGACTTGATGTTTCTTTAATGATCAGTAAAGCCCCGTATCTTTGTATTTTTTCAGAGAACTGCCTATTCATAGATTTTTGCCTGTTTTTAATAAGTCATTAGTCTTTTTGCTTTGCAAGTGGGCTTAAAATGTTACGTAAAGTCTCTCGTTAGCAAATGGAGGTAGTCACAAGGAAAGGCTCACGTGTACCCTTTTAAGACGGTCCCAGCAAAGTGGGAAAGAAGTTAAAGTCACTTCTCCAGAACTAAAATTTTGCTAGCGAGTCAAACCAACAAATCTCAATTGAGCGTCTGGGCTCCCAGGGCTCCGCTAGGCCCTCAGAAAAACAAAAGGAACTTGAGACTAAGTCACAGCCTCAGGAAACGGAGTGTGACTCGCTCAGCAGCATTCATGAAAACACGAAACCTGTGTCATCAGATGCCCCTTGCCTCATATGTGTTTTATCTTACTATGGTATCTTTGGAACCCAGTCTTTCATCTTTCTGGAATTAGACGGGTATACATAAATAGATATACAGGCAAATAGGCAGACAAATGAAAGCAATCCAGTGTTGATGTTTGGTGTGGAAAGAGAATCTATGGACCTTGAGAGAGGGAGAGAATATTGTGGCATGACAGTTTTGCTGCTTGGTTTGTAATGAGGACTTTGATCAAAGATAAAAAAAAAAATGATGTGATAGGGCACCTGGGTAGCTCAGTTGGCTAGGTGTCTGACTCTTGATTTCAGCTTAGGTCATGATGTCATGATTTACGGGCTGGAGCCCCTGCTTGGGATTCTCTCTCTGCCTCTTCCTCTGCTCCCCCCCTCCCCGCACATGCTCTGTGTTTCTCAAAATACAGAAGTAAACATTAAAAAGAATGATTGGAGTCAGACAGAACTTCATTGGAATCTAGCTTCACCACTTACAAGATGAATGAAATTAGGACATTTACCTGACATTTCTGAACTTCAATTACTTGTTCACAAAGATTTTTTTAAATTTTTTAAAGTTTATTTATTTTGAAGAGAGTGAGTGCAAATGGGGAAGGGGCAAACAGAGAGAGGGAGAGAGAGAATCCCAAGCAGCCTCCACCCCCAAGCAGCATAGGGCCCAACACAGGGCTCAAACTCACAAACCAGGAGATCATGACCTGAGCCAAAGTTGGATGCTTAACCGACTGAGACACCCAGGCACCCCAAGAAGATTATTTTAAAAGTTTTTTTTACATTTATTTATTTTTGAGAGAGAGAGAGAAAGAGAGCAAGAGCAGGGGAGGGGCAAAGAGAGAGGGAGACACAGAATCCAAAGCAGGCTCCAGGTTCTGAGCTGTCAACATAGAGCCTGACATGGGGCTCGACCCAAGAACTGTGAGATCATGACCTGAGCCGAAGTCGGACACTCAACCGACTGAGCCACCCAGGCACCCCCAAGAGGATTATTTTTTATATAAAATGAATATGCTTTGGTATCAAAAACTACAGAATTAAGTAGACAGAATTAAGTGGAAAGAATAAAAACAATTTAAAGATAACCATGATTAATATTTTGATTCATTTTTCTTTCTTTTGAAAATGTTTACTTTTATCAAAGTTAGACATCTATATCTCTCTACATTTCTACACAGTTTGAATAGCAATCTAAAGGTTTATTATAGAACACGAATTGTATTCTATTTTTTTAATGTTTATTTGTGAGAGAGGGAGTGCATGAGCAGGGAAAGGGGCAGAGAGAGAGAAGGGGGGAGAGAATCCCAAGCAGGGTCCGTGCTCATTGCAGAGCCCAGCATGGGGCTCCATCCTACACCCTGCGACCATGACTTGAGCCAAAAATCAAGAGTCAGGTGCCTATTCAGCTGAGCCACTCAGGATCCCCTAAAACACTGATTTTAGTCCTATGCCACCCTGGTCTCACGCTCTAATTTCTCTTGGCCAAGAAGCTAACACTTAGACTGCTTGCAGCTAATACATTTGCTAGTTCCTACCATATATTCTAAATAGTATAATTTTTTTCTTTGCAGTTTTAGGCATTACTTATTAAATCTCCAAGATGTAGCTCACTTTTCTACTCTTAGGGTCTCACCCCAACATGAGCCCATCTTTCCAATGTAGCTGTATTTGATAGAATAATTTCAATTAAATCAGCATTCAGTATTCCATTACTAGGAGTCTGGAAATGTTACAGGCACTTGCATCATAGAGTAAACTATGATTAGTTTTCCTTTCATACAATTTTTATTTCCCCTGCAGTTAATAACAGGGGGATCTTGTGTATACACGTGCTCAATTTCCTGTCTCCTTTTTCCTAATTCAATTTCAAACTGTTCTCTCATTGTCTACACTCCCCTTGAACATGTTCAGGAGCATTGGTCACATTACCATCTTCCTGAAAATGCCCCTCCTAGAGCCCTCTGGCCCAAGTGCTTCTGGACTATCGATCTCTCTGGCTTTACACCTGTCATCCTGGATTCTCCTTGGCCATCATCCCGGGGATTTGCTCCACTCCTTTTTAGTGATGGATTCCCTCCTTCTTGCATGCACTGTCCTCCTTCTTGTTTTACTCCTTTGTGCTTGTGGAATACATCCCCCAATAGTTTTGTAAGAAAGACTGCACAGAGGTTAATTTTTGAAGACCAGCCTATATGAAAACGATTTTTATTCTACTCATACTCCATTGAGAGTTCGACTGAGCATTGAATTCTAGGTTGGAAATTATCCTCCTTTAGAATTTTGAAGGCATTGTTCTCCTTAATTTCTAGCTTTATGTGTCACTGCTGAGAAGGCTAAAGTTATTTTGATGCCTGATCCTTTGATGTAACAGTTCTCTTTCTGGAAACTTACAGGAATATATAGTTGTATTGAATGTTTTGAAAGTTCATGATGATACAGCCTTTTTAAATTCATTGTGCTGGGCGTTGAACTGGCTTATTCATTCTGGACACATGTGTCCTTAAGTTCGGGGCTTTTCCTTTTTTCCTTAAATTTAGCAGGATGGTATCCTCCACTCTTTCCCTCTTTCTGAACCTATTATTTAGAAACTAGGACTCCTAGAGTGGCCTTTAAATTTTCTTTTATTTACCCTTCTTTTTTTCTATCTCTGTTTACTCATTCTGGAAAATTTCCTTAAATTTATCTTCTAAACCTTCTTTGAATCTCTCCATTCATGCTGCAACATTTTCCCCCTACAGCTAGTTTTTGGTCTCTGAATGTTGCTTCCTTGGTATCCTACTTTTTTCTATTAAAAAAGTAGTTGTTATATTTTAACATCTCTCTGACACTTTTCCTTCAGTTGGGTTTTTATCTCTCCTATTAGGAGTCTTTCCCATGTGTTTGAAAACCCTTGGTTATCTGGTCATATTTAAGTGTGGGGACCTAGACTCCTGTTTGGAAACTGAGTATGTGCGTGGGCCTTGTCAATAGTAAGCTCCACTCTAGAGAGTGATGGCTAGGATGCTGAGTTGAAAAACTCCCATGTTGATACCTGTAGGTCTTCCTTCTTAGGTTGGCCAAAATCTCCAGGATAAAAAGCTCTATTATCCTCTTGTCTGGAGGGTGAGCCCCCAGCTGCCAGTGTTGTCAGAGTCAAATGGGGGAAGAGGGTTGAGGGCCTGAGCACATGGTATGAGGGTATTACCTGACTGATCCCTCCATTTTCCACAAGGCACCCCTGCCCTCAGTGTGCCAGATCTCCCCACTTAGGAGACCCTCCTCTCCAGATGATAAACCACAGTGTGGGATGGAGAGGACTAGTATTTTTCTTTTCCTTTTGACAAAGTAGTAGAAGGGACAGGATTGATTTTTATATAGCTATCCAAACAATCTTCCTTATTTTCGACCTCCCGCTTCACCTGTCCTTCTAGAAGCATGTGGCACTTCTGGTTCTTGGGGGAATGGAAGGAAAGTGCTTGACTCCTAATCTTCACCCTAGAAGCCTTGCTTGTGTTTTTTCTCATCCATAAGATAGACCTAATGACACCTACCACACAGAGCTATGGTGGGGATTAAATGAGGTAACGTATACTGGGAATATATCAAGAATATAGCAGGCGCTCAATAAACAAGAGTGTCCCCACTCCCCCGCTCACACACACACCAAGAACTTAACATTAGCAGCCAGAGACAGCCATCTCTCCTTACCACCTGCTGGCTTGGTGACTTTGGCTAGTGTTTTTTTAAAAACCATTTTCTGACTCGTATTCTTATCAAAATAAGGGGATGATGATTGATTTCTCAATCACATCTCAGAATTACTTTGAGAACCAAATTACAAGAAGATGAGCAAGTACTGTGCAAATGCCAAACATGGTCCTTGGTCCTTGGGCTTTGGAGGCAGATGGAAGAGGGGTAATGGTTCAGCTGTGCCTCTTCCTAGATGTGTGAACGTGGGCAGGTCTTCTAAGCTTGCTGAGTTTCAGTTCTCTGCTCTGTACATCACAGTGGTGATACTTTGCCCTCAATCTGGGATCACCTAAGAGAAGTACTGCATTGGAAAAGCGCTCTGAAGCACTGGTCTCTCTTACTCACCTCCTACCCGCCAAGTATCATGAATTGCTGAATATGAATGTAACGCATTCTTAGATGTGAGGGGAGAGCATGGACTTCTTTGGTAAATACATGAACCCTTTCCCAGGAAAGTGAATAACGCAAATATACAAACTAATCTGGGTATAAATTACAGGGTTCCTCAGAATCCTATTTGTGAATCTCATGTTAACAGTATCTTTTAAATTAAGGAGTTTATCATACTCTAAACCAGAATCCTAACATAAAACCCTATGCAGAAACCACCATTACAAATCTAATGATAATCTGTTAGCACTTCCCAATTCTTAGTATATGAACCAATATAAAGTAGATATTTTAGACATTTTCCCTGCATTCTTTCATATAATCCTTATTAGTCCCAAAACTCAAATAAAACATTGAGACTTCAAGAGATTAGGTAACTTGCTCAGGGTCATAGAGCTAGTATTGGTTACGAGTTGAGCAATCCCAAAATGATAGGTTGACGTTATTACCTTAGTACCTCAGAATGTGACCTCATTTGGGAATGATGTTGCAAATAGAATTGGTTAAGTTAAGATGAGGTTGTATGGAATTCAGTATGGATTCAGTGGTCCTGTAATCCAGTCTGACTGGGGTCCTGGTAAGAAGAGAGAAGCTTGCACAGAGACACAGAGATGATATGAAGATAGAGATTGGAACGATGCTACTGGAAGCATGAATTGGACAGGAAGAATGCCTCCCCTGGACAATTCAGTGGCCCATGGCCCTGTCAATGCCTTGATTTAAGACTTCTAGTGTCTAGATCTGTAGGAATGTCTCCTGTTTGTAGTGCTTGTTCCAGTAGCCCTAGAAACTGGTAATGGGAAACTAATTTGGAGCTTCTGACTCCAAAATCTAAGATTGTTACCACTAGACAGTGGCACACGCTTTCCACATGCATCTCAAAACAAGGGAAGAGAAAATGTGATGACACATGAAGACAGGTGAAAGACCGGCTAATTCTAACCCCAATTACATATTCCAAGAACACGATGAGTAGATGGAAGTGTACTCCGACTATTCAAGAAGTAAATTTGAGAAGTTTATTGAGCAGAGCAAGAGAACAGTTGTTGAGATCCTTGAAGAGAGAGTTCTGTAATGCCCTCCTGGCTCCCTGGTGCCCAGCTTGGAAACCAGAGTGGGGAGGTGAAGAGGAAATAGTTCCATCCTGAACACAATCAGCACATTTTGAACAAAAATAAAATGATCCTTGTCTTTTTTAAAATTTTTTTAATTATTTACTTATTTTTTTTATATTGAGAGAGAAGGTGTATGAGCAAGGAGCAAGGAGCAGAGAGATAGAGACAGAGACAGAGAGAGAGAATCCCAAGCAAGCTCCACACTGACAGTGTAGAACCCAACGCAGGGCTCGAACTCACCAACCATGAGATCATGACCTGAGCGGAAATCAAGAGTTGTATAGTAAACTAACTGAGCCATCCAAGTGCCCCCAAATGATCCTGGTCTTTTAAGCCACCCACTCCTTCAGTATGGATAAGCAAAAGCTCTGGCATGTCCAGCAGTGATGTATGGGTTAAGGACTCAGGCTTATAGTAGTTAGATGACCACAGGGATCCTTCTTGAAAGTATTTTGAAGAGAACAGAAAGTTAATTCTCCACCATCACGTAAGGCTAAACCGCATGCAACCGCATGTGGTAGGTGCCTGTAATGGTTGAACTCAAAGAGTTATATCTGAGCCAATCCACTCCTAGGCTCCTAGGTATATACACCAAAGAACTGAAAGCAGGGACTCAGACAGATACTTACACACCAGTGTTCATGCAGCATTATCCACAGTAGCCCAGACACGGAAATAACCCAAGTATTCACCAACAGATAAATGGATAAACAAAATGTGGTATACACGTACCATGGTCTACAGCCACAAAAAGCGATGGAGGATGTTCTAACACGTGCTCCAACATGGATGAACCTTGAAGACCTTATGGTAAGTGAAATGAGCCAGGCTCAAAATGACAAATATTGTATGATCACACTTACATGAGGTACTTGGAAGAGGCAACTTCATAAAGTCAGAATGTAGAATAGAGTTACCCCGGGGCGAGGGGGAGGGGGCATGGTGGGAAGTACTATTTAATGGGCACAGAGTTTCTGGGATGATTACAAAAATTCTGTGATAGTGGTAATGGCTGCACATATTGTGAATGTACTTACTGCCACTGAATTCTACACTTAAAAATATCTAAAATGACAAATTTTATGTAATAAAAATAGTTCCTCATTTAAAAAATGCTAACAGGCACCTGGGTGGCTCAGTTCATTGGGCATCTGACTCTCGATTTTCGCTCAGGTCATGATCTCACAGTCGGGAGATTGAGCTCCACATCTGGCCCTGCAGTAGGGTATAAAGCCTGCTTGGGATTCTCTCTCTCCCTGTCTCTCTGCCCCTCCGTCGTTCATGCTCTCTCTCTCTCTCAAACTAAATGAATAAACTTTAAGAATGTTTTAAAAAAGTCATCTTTCAGCAAATAGTGCAGAATCTTCCACACTTCATTAAGTGACTATTTGTTTATTACATCACATACATACTTAATGTTGATACTGGCTAAATAGAACAACAAAACTGCTTATAATATTATTTTATATAATAACGATTAAATACTCCAAAAGGAGGAATATGTATCTTTTCCTTCCTACCACCCAAATAGCTTTCAGAATTATAAAATTATTCAACATCCAACAGGGCACCTGGGTGGCTCTGTCGGTTAAGTGGCCGACTTCGGCTCAGGTCATGATCTCACAGTTTGTGAGTTTGAGCCCCGCATCGGGCTCTGTGCTGACCCTGGAGCCTGCTTCGGATTCTGTGTCTCCCTCTCTCTCTGCCCCTCCCCTGCTCCCACTCTGTGTCTCTCCCTCTTTCTCTCTAAAAAATAAATAACCATCAAATAAGAATTAAAAAATTATTCAACATCACAAAAAAGCTACTAAACTCTAACAGAATTCCTTTCTATGTTAGTACTTCACTATGTTTAAAACTGTACATTTAAATACATTATAGTATGCCCATGTACGATTTCATGCACACTAAATTACACTTTCACGAAATCAACCAATTTTATGAAACTGGGATAAACTTCTCATGATAGAAGTGAAAATGAAGATACAGAACTATGTAGTGCATCATCCTAAATATATCAGAAGCCTTTTAGACACATACGCAGGTGAGAAAGACAAGTCTGTTACAATGTATTCATTCATTCAACAAGGAGGTTCTGAGGATATAAAAGTGAACAGAACAGACAAAACTCCCCGTCCTTGTGGAGTTCTGGGGTTTTTTGTTTTGTTTTGTTTCTAGTGAGAGGAAAAAACAATTAACAAATCAAAGAAAGCAAATAAATTAATGAAAACAAGGAGTCTGAAGAAAAGTGTAGTGGCCGGGAGAGATGAGGGATTCCAGAAAGGATGCAGGATGGAGATTGCCAAGGGAAACTCCCCCAAAATATCAGCAGTGGTTATCAATGGGTTGAGGAATTATGGGTAGTTTTTTCTTCCTAATTTTATTTTCCAAGCTTTCTGTACCTCAGATGTGTTAATTTTATAGTAAGGAAACTTGCTTTTAAATATACATTTCCTAAGAATAGCTGCAATTAAGTTCATCTACCTTTATGGAAGAGATCCGCACAAAACGTTAACCACAAGGAATACTGGGACCATAGTCTTGAGTGTAAGCCCACTGAGGAAAGCAAGCAAGCCAATTCTAGATCCCAATTAGGAATAGGAGATTTAAACGAATTCTTTTTAATGCTTAACCAAGCCTTCATTTAGAATATTTTTCTTGGTCACTTATGCATACCCTGGACAGAAAACAAAGAAGTTATCAAAGTGGCAGTGTCTTCAATATTTTGTAAAAGTAAATTAAAATTATCCCACAAGGTGTCCAACAAATTAGTTTGATATAAAAAGGTTGTAGAATGAGTGGTGATGATGGTAAAATGTACTGTGAACGACATGAATGTCATTGCAGTTGTTGTCTTTGATGAACAGAGGAAGGAAAACAAAGCTCAGGAGTAGTGATGAACTGTGATAATTAATTCCAGACAAGAAAAGGTGTAATTGATGGAACACCTAACAATTCCCTAAGCATGTCATCTAATGGGTAAGCATGTGAGTTACAGCAGACGTGAAGATGGGTGTCACTGTGAAACGCAGTGATTTGGCTCTGTGAGAGCAGGATGCAGCAGTAGATACGTAATGGACATTTGATGTTTTTTATCGAAAAGCAGCCCCCTGTGTTTATTTGATTTTATAAATTCATTCTGATTGGGCATCCTAAGTGGGGATCTATCACTGAAAAAATTAGACTGACTTGACATCAAGATTCAGAATCTAGGGGCTCTTTAGTTGGCTCAATCAGTATAGCATGTGACTCTTGATCTCCGGGTTGTGAGTTCAAGCCCCAAACTGGGCCTAGAGCATACTTAAAAAAAAAAAAAGATTCAGGATCTAGCCATGTGGCTATCTGATTTCAAGGCAGTGGTTTAATCTTGCTGTGCCTCAGTCCTTTTATGTGTAAACTGTACATTGAGCCAGTGATAAAGTGCATTCTGGTTGCTGCTCTTTGCCGTTGCTCCTAACGAGAATGCCACCAGTTGGTGAGTGAATTTCACATCACTTGCTTCCAAATTGAACTCCATGACACAATCAGTCTCTGGATGGGAAGACAGGATGAGTGAGAGTCCAGGAGAGAGTTTCTAGCTGGCCACCTCCTAGACAAAACTACCAGCCTGGGACAATGACAGCCACCACCATGCCCCATCTGGGTATGTCCCGGAGGTGCTCACCCCAACCATGTCCTCATCAGCACCCAGACTCTGTCATAGATGGAGGGTGGCAGGGATGAGGGAAGCACTGGGATCGAACAACCTAGAACACTTCCTAGGGAGGGAGGAGCCTGTGAGCCAAGCCTCCAAACCCCTGCGGTATGATCCATCGTCTCATCGGACCTCACAAATACAAACCCAGAGATAAAAGTAGTAAGAGTTTGGAGACAGCAACTGCAGGGCATTATAGCCCAAGAGTTCCACTTGGATGGAGCCAGCCCTGGTAATTGCTCACATGATTTCCTAGTTTCTTCCCTTTATATTGGTAGACAGCTGAGACTTGGAGCCTCAGTCTAGTATCTCCTCTTAAATATTTCTGCCTTAACATCATATTCAGCCTCAGTTATTGGCTCATTTCTCTGCTCCCCTTTAGACCAAACTTGTTGAAAGAGTGATGACACTTTCTTTGCCTATATCCTCACCTCTCGTACACCCCTGCATTTCCCCACCAAACGGCTGTTGTCTGTGTCCTCAGTCTCCTCCTGGTTGCCTGATCAGGTATTTCTTACTTTCCTTACCCCCACATTCAACAGACCATTCAATAGAAGTGAGTACTTCCTCTTTCTTGAAATCCTCTTCTTATTTTTTTTAAAAAAATTTTAATGTCTAGTTATTTTTGAGAGAGAGAGAGTGCGAGTGGGGGAGGAGCAGAGAGAGAGAGGGAGACACAGGATCCAAAGCAAGCTCTAGGCTCCGAGCTGTCAGCACAGAGCCCAACGTGGGGCTCAAACTCATGAACTGCAAGATCATGACCTGAGATGAAGTCAGATGCTTAACCAACTGAGCCATCCAGGCACCAGGAATTACTCTTCTCTCTTAAATTTCAGAACAAATGTGTTTTCATTCCTCACTAGCCACCGCTTCTCATTTTTCTTAGCTGGATGGCTTTCCTCTGCCTGACTTCTCAGGAATGGGATTCCTCTCCTCTTTTGTTTCCACACCTTCTCCCCGTCCAGACTCATCAATCCCCATAGAACTAGAAACCACATCTTGAGATTGCTAGACCAGGCTTTCCTAGTCACCTCTGGCCATTTAGTTCCAGTGTCCTACCTAACACCATCATTTAGAATCTTCTGTCACTTTATGCACACAGACAAGAGCCCTTTTTTTTTTTAACGTTTATTTATTTATTTTTGAGAGAGAGAGAGAGAGCGCACAAGCAAGGAGGGGCATGAGGAGAAGGAGAGAGAATCCCAAGCAGGCTCCATGCTGTCCCCGACAAGGGGTTTAATCTCATGAACCTTAGATCACGACCTGAGCTGAAAGCAAGAGTCAGACACTTAACCAACTGAGCCACCCAAGCACCCCCAAACAAGAACTCCTGACTATGTCTGAACATGTCCCAACCACTCAGTGCCCTACCTTTATCTCAGCCAAGTGTCCTAGCCATCTGCCTGTCTACTCAAGTAAACACCTAGAATTAATTCTTTATTTTGTTCTTTCCTCCTTATTCAACATTCAAACCATCAGCGAGTCTCATTATTTTATATGGAAAATAAATGTTGAATAAATTCATAGCTTTCCATCTCCCTTCCCACTCTGGTGGCCCAGGCACCATTATCTTTCACTGAAAAACCTTGTCCTGATTAAAATAGGTTATTTTTTTAAAATTTCAGCCATGCATGTTATCTACCTAGAACTTATTACAAATTATAATTCTACATTTGAATTTTACAGATCAGAAAATCCCCTCTCCCTAAAAGAAAGTTAGAGGAGAAAAGAAAAACCAACACTGGGTAGTTTTTATTTATTTATTTGCCAGATAACAATATGTAAAACCTTATGGTTATGATAATGGTATTAATAACATTTATTGAATGACTACTATGTGGCAGGAATTATGCTAAACACTTTTTATGGATAGCCCCTATTTATTCCCACAAAAATTGTATGAGGCAGATATAATTATTACCCCCATTTACAGATGAGAACACTGGGGATTGGAGAGGCAAATCATTTCACTGTGACTTGTGAAAAGAGACTCTTGAAAAAAAAGTTCTATTTCCACAATCCTTAAATACTAAACAAACACAAGAAATAATGTAATCTTAGAATTCAATTTTTTTTTTAATTTTAGCAAGAGAGAGAGAGCGTATGAGCATGTGAGTGGGGTAGAGGTAGTGGGAAGAGAGAGAGAGGTAGAGAGAGAGAGAGAGACAATGAATCTTAGGCAGGCTCTACACTAAGCACACAGCCCAATGCGGGGCTGGATCCCACAACCCTGGGATCACAACCTGAGCTGAAATCAAGAGTCTGACACTCAATTGACTGAGCCACCTAGGTGCCCCAGAAGTGATATTTTTAATAGTGTTTGCTTTATGAGAAGCTTACTACATGGCCCCCATTTTTCTCCTTTCACCACGGACTAAGAAAAGCATTGCCATAGGTCGGCATTTGTCCACAGAGGATATCCGGGAGTCACCGATTTAGCCTGTAATTCTCTGACACCATGAAACTAGTTAAAGTTGAAGGTCAGCTCTAGAGCATATCACTTGTGACCCCCCACTGAAAAGTTACTTAGTGGGCTCACTAGCCCTTTATCATCCCAAATGGTTGGCAGCAAATGGTTGCTGCTAATACATGTGGAGCTTGGCAAGTCCTTTAAGGATATATTTGGACTTTCTCCAGACAAGCAGCCTCCAAGGCCAACTGATGGCATCTGTTTGCATAGTCAGCGCTTCCTTTTTATGAAACTCTATGCCCCAGGGAGTCTCGGATTTACTGACAGCCATTACTGGTGCCAAAACCAAGCAATGGGCACCAACAGCTTCTTTTCCTGTGGCCTGAACCCCAGCTCATGAAGATGCCCAGAAATCAAAAATATATTGGGTATTTCCTTAGAACAAATTGGAAAGTAGAAGAGTGGGGTAGAATGGGGATGATTTATTGTTGGATGCCTCCTAATTGGATAACTGCCCCTAGTAGAAAATAAATTGTACTTAGTGATATTTCAGATGAATTACAGGCTGGTACCCATTTGTTTGAACCTAGTCTGTATGGCTATCAGATAATGTATATTATAAATATAATATATTTTATCCACTAAAACAGTAGATTTATTGGCCCAAGTACTTCCATTGGCTCACAATGATCGACCAAAAGAGGGATGGTGAAGAATGACTTTAAGCATCGACAGAGAACAGATATCCATATCCTTGTCTGGCCTCTCAGTTTAAGGATAAAGGGCTATAGATGGATATTGGGGTGTCCCCAGCACATAGGAGTATATGTCTGCTGGATGCTATGGATTAGGGGTTAGCATAATATGGCCTACAGGACAAATCCAACCCACCATCTCTTTACATGGCTCATAAGCTAAGAATGACTTTTGTATTTTTAAATGCTTGGAAGGAAAATAAAAAGAATATTTTGTGACAAGTGAAAATGATGGGAAATTCAAATTGCAGTGCCCATAAATAAAATGTTACTGGAAGGGAGCCACCTTCATTTGTTTTCTCATTATCTGTGGCTACTTTCATGCTACAATGGCAGAGTTGAGTAGTTATGACAGAGACTGTCTGAACTGCAAAGCGTAAAATATTTACTATTTGGCCCATCACACAAAAAGCATGCCAACCCCTACGTGAAGTATTTCTCAGAAATAAAAAATACACACTGCTTGAGTATAAAACAAGGTTAGCATGACTTATTTTACTTTAAAGATGACTCCAGAAAGGAAAGAAGAAATAGTGTAAGAGGCAAAAAATGGAGCATATGCTGGTCTATTGAATTCAAAATCTATAATCATAAGGTTTTCAGCTTTTTCACCATAGAAACAGGGCTTCCTGACCTAATTAACAAGAATATCATTCCATTATTGGCTTTTTGTGTCTGTTTCCAAATGAAATTTCCATGACTGGTCACATAGTAATGCGTAGTTGAAGCTCCTGTATAATTCATAGAACCTGAATTGGTGACTTGATGACTACCGCTAGTTACTGTCATTGCCTTGGCCCCCGCCAGGCCATACAGCAGATGCCAGATGCTCCTTCACTGCGTTTCTCATTAAAGACAGTAGGCTTGGAGTTCACATGGTCTGAACACGGAAGCCAGCTTACAGATCTAGTTTTTCAACCCAGGTAGTGGCAAGAAGAAAACTAGAAAACGTCTTTAACTTTGAATAATATAAAAAGTTAGTATCCTTCGAGTGTTACTTAATACGAAGTCACTCCTTCACCTCAATTTATTCATAAGACACTTTGAGCCAAAATATTCTTTACTTTAAAAAAGCAATAAAGAAGAAACAAACTATCTCCAAATTTCATTCCTACTTGGACCGGAAACATCCACCATCCCATAGCTAAACAGAGCTACCTCGTGTTTAACTCATTGACCTGAGTAAACAGGCACTGTGGTACGTGAAGAACTCAGGGTGAATAAACCTTAAGGAACATAAACCCTCTTCAGCCATAGAGATTTCACATGTCATCATCTGCTGTCTTTAAACCAGAGGGAGGAAATCAATGGCACGAAACCATGTTTCCAAAAGAAAAAAGAGCAGATCGGATCATGACCTTTCATTTCCCAAACTGACATGCACAGAAAATTATGTGCCACAGTGTCTTCAAAGATTTTCTATAAAATAATCTCATTTTGAATTAAGTTTGAAAAACCTAAGAATACTGAGACTTCAACATTGTAGCGCTTTACAGAGTCTTTAACATGCTCATAAGCATTGTGAATCTCTGAAGGCCGGGTGTAACTTGACTACATTTGCTTGAGTGGATCCTCTTAAACATGTATTCGTAACTTACTGCTCAGTAAACATGTAAACTGAAAGCACTAGCTCCGTCTTGGAAGTCTTTTTTCTTGGCTGTCTGATTTCTCCCTGTTTTTTTTTTTTTTAAGTTTATTTATTTATTTTGGGAGAGAGGGAGAAGAAGAGACGGAGGGGCAGAGAGAGAGAATCTCAAGCAGGCTCCACACTGTCAGTCCAGAGCCCAACGCTGGTCTTGAACTCAAGAGCTGTGAGATCATGACCTGGGCTAAAATCAAGACTCAGATGCTTAACCAACTGAACCACCCAGACCCCCTCTCCAGTCTCTTGGAATGGGGGAAATAAAGCCCTCATAACTGCCTGCTGTTATAAACTGTCGGAGCCGAGGTTATTTATGACAAATGCTTTAATTAAAGGTTAGACTTCCCAAGATGCCTTATGTTTTTTAAGAAGCCAATTCTTGGTAGAGAAATTTTCCTTCTTTCCCAATCATTTTAATACAAAATAGTAAATAATATAAGACAACATTACTCACGTTTGAGAGGGAAAAGTCTGAAATTCATTTGCCTATCCAATTGGGCACAGAACACAATGCATAGACATTACAATAACAAAGGAGATTTTCAAAGTCCTTCTTGCTGGAATCAATTCAGTAACCTCCCATTTCTTTTGGATTGCAAATCTGTGGTCAATTTTTTTTTGGCCCGACATTTTGAAGGACTCACTGCCTCGGCCACCAAAAAAGATGTAGGAAAACTGGAAGCGGTCACATATCCTAGGAGACAAGTGTTGCCAACTGAAAGTAGAACACCGAGTTTTCAGCAAGTCCAAAGAAGAATGCAATAATTTGGCTCTCCCTGCAAACTCAGGGTACTGATGGACTCTTTGCAGCAGCTTTTAACCTAAAGCCAACTTTTCTTAGTGACAGCACTTCAGAAGAAAGTGGTCTCCTGGCTTCACTAAACCAATTTCATCACCTCTACATTGTTTGTACATGCTCAGACACACGTACTACTTACAACGATTGCAAGACCCTCTCCAGTTGCCTAGATCCTGATTATAAACCAGTCTACTTCCTCTTGTTATTAAAGAGTTCCTTTTACTAAATCACCTTGAAAGCCTCAATGATTGGACTTTTTAAATGTTGGTATTTTTAATAAAATGAACAAGCAAAAAGAAAAAACCAACAACAACAGCAAAAGCTGAAGCAAATCAAAACAAAAAAAAAACACTATATTCAGAGAGAGGCAACAAAACAGATTTAAAGAAAAAGAGGTTATAAACATTAAAACGTATCACTTGCAAACCTCTTCTTAACTTTCAGAAAACTTACCATGGCTTTTTGTATCGTTAATTATTTCTCATCGTTTCTGTGTGGTAATTGGGGAGGGCGGGTGGGGGGGTCATTTGTCCCTGTGTCTGTTGATCAAATGGGATTACTTAAATAACTTTGAATTTAAATCAGTTGATTGATTTTTCAGCCTATTGAGTTTTGATTTTGCCTTAAATGAAAATACAGTCACCCCAGGGGAGGGATGAAAGAGAAACCAGATGAGATTATGGTTTTGTGAAGTCAATAACTTGGCTTCTTTTTAAAGGACTTTTATATAGGTTTTCACAGTATCCATAAAATTCGGCCATTCTGCCGGTCCAGTGCCATTGACAGAATTGTGAATAGGTCTTATTAACTGTGGCCTCTACAGAGCTGCATTTAATCCATTTTGGCTCTTTCAGAAGTGGAAGTACTGCAAAGAGCTCATGCTAAGAACCTCAGTGCTAATAAAAGTATAACTAGCATTAATTGGGTGCTTACTTTACATGAGACACCTCACTAAGTGTTTTACTTGCATTATTATTATGATGATTATTATTATTATTATATTGTAACCTCACAATGACCCCAGTGAAGCATTCCCAATCATTACTTGCATTTAACATATGAAGAAATTGAGATTTCCACGGGTTCATTAACCTGGAGAATACAAGGGCTTTTTCCCAAATGAATTCACTAGTAATTATTTAGGTTTGGGGACTTTTTTCCATGGTATTTCAAGTCCCCTTAGAACACTTTATAATTAGTCAAACTGACTCTTGTATTTGATGATGGGCAATCAGACACATCTCCTTTGAGTTTTCTCATAAAAACACCTAGATTACTACTCTCTGGCGCTGCTGAGATTGAAACCCATGTATATGTCCTTCTACTAGTGGAGCCCATGCTTTCTCCCACTGTGTAGGTGGCCTCCTCTCAAAAACACAAAACATAATTAGGTGGATGCCAGTGTAGTGTTTCCTCTAAAATTAAAGAATTATCATATGATCCAGAAATTCCCCTTCTAAGTACATACCTGGAAGAATTGGAAACAGGGGCTCGAACAGATATTTGTACACCTATGTTAATAACAGTGTGAGTTACAGTAGTCAAAGGTAGAAAAAAAAATGTCCACTGATAAAATAAGAATGAACAAAATGTGCTATATACATGTCATGGAATATTATTCAGCCTTCAAAAGGAATGGAATTCTGATAAATGCTACAATATGGATAAACCTTGAAACCATGATGCTAAGTGAAATAAGCCAGACCCAAAAGGACAAATATTACATGGTCCCACTTATATAAGGTACCTGGAACAGTCAGATTCATAGAGACATAAAGTAGAATGATGGTTGCCAAGGACTGGGGTGCCGGGGGGTCCGGGGAGAGGGAAAGGTGTATTACTGTTTAATGACCACCAGATTTCAGTTTGGGGAGATAAAAAAATTCTCTAGATAGTTGATGGTGATGTTTGCCCAAAAATGTGAATACCCTTAATGTTACTGAAATGTATAAATGTATTTTTAAAAAAATAGTTAAAATGGTACATATTTTATTTAAAAATATTTTTTAATGTTTACTGATTTTTGAGAGAGAGACAGAGAGAGAGAGACAGAGAGAGAGAGATAAAGCGAGCGCAAGCTGGGGAGGGTCAGAGAGAGAGGGAGACACAGAATCTGAACCAGGCTCCAGGTGCTCAGCTGTCAGCATAGAGCTGGACACAGGGCTTGAACTCACAAGCTGTGAGTTCATGACCTGAGCGGAAGTCGAATGCTTAACCAACTGAGCCACCCAGGTGCTCCATTATTATGCATATTTTAAAACCAAAAAAGAAGTTAGGTGAATCTAAGTTATCTAAGTAATCTAAGTTTTTGCTTAAATTTGCACTAAAACATAAAAAAGGTAGGCCACAAAACAAAACAAAAAAAATAGTATAATTTGAGATCTACTTTGCAAAAGGTAACAGGAATGAGATAAGCAGATTGTATGCTATTCAACAGCATTATAAACCTTGTACTTTGTTTTCAGAAAACAAAGATCAACATAAAAAACTAACAGAATGATTCTTTCAAGATCACCGTCAGATGGAACAACATGAAATAGAAAGTGTCAGATGAATTCTAGTAAGAACAACTTATTTCACCGAGAGGACATCAAGTAACATCGGAGTCCTTCATTTCCTTCAGAGTGAACCACAACACCTGAGCAGGAGAAAACTTTGAATATGATTTGGGAAAATTGGTTCAAACTTTCTCCTCAAACTTATATATTGGGAACAGCAAATGCTTTGAAGGAAATATTAAACACTTTTCATTGCAGGTTGGGATTCTTTTCTGCAGTATTTTTAAAATAATTAAATTGGCTCATTTAAGTGCCCTACATTCTGGCCCATTTTGATTATTTACGAAAAATAAGGAGACAAAAAATGAGGTAGGCATGAATGTTCTTTGATTAGTCAGTGCTTTTTGTTGTTTCTCTTTCCTGGTCAGAACCTTTATAGCAGTCAAATAAAATTTTACCTTGTGTTCAGTATAGAGCTATGAAAGGAGCCAAATTGAATTTATAGGATTTACTGATAAAAATAAAAATAAAAAGCTAAATGCTCAGAATGTCCTACTTTCTCTCCCAAAACTCAGTGTCTTATAAACACACAAGTGAATTAAATACAGTCCTGTTGCATAACATAAAAAACTCTCATTCATCAGAATGTTAGAATATAGGCACCTATTCATTTCTGATTTTGTTGTTATTTGGACTCTGGACTTGGTTTTCCTGTGTTTGAACTGTTCTTCTCATGTCATTGCATGAGTGGCTTCTTCTCATCTTTCAGACTTCACCTCAGATGTCACCTTCTCAGAAAGGCCAACCCTGACCACTCTATCTCAAGTGGTCTCTTCACCATTACCCGGTCCCTCTCCGTGAGATCACTGAGTCATTTCCTTGGTGGCGCTTTAACACTGTCTCAAGTTATCTGGTTTATGTATTTGTTTGGTTGTTCATTGCTGGCCTTGCCTCATTAGAGCCTGAGCTCCACAAGGGCCAGGGCCATCCTGTTTCCTGCTCTTTTCCTCTTGTCCAGCGGTGACAGGCTCATCATAGGTGGATCTGCCCATCTACTTCTGCCTTGCAACCGTGTGTATAAACAGACTTGGAGCCTCACCCCTCAGGAGAACAGACATACCGCTATGCTCGGCTCCTCTTTTTATGGGGCTAGGCGCTGGACAACCAAAAGGGGGTGGCTGCCAGGCAGTTAAGAAGGACCTGTTTGCTCCTTAGGCCTAACTTTACCCCAATTTAGTTACTCCAGAGTCCCCTGAACATACTTACAAAGTGGTACCTTATTTCCCATTTGCCTCAATCCTTTGGGTCTCTAGATCTCTTGGGCACCCCATAAAAAGAAAGGCTGGCTCAACTGAGGAAAATTTAGACAGACATCTCTCTGTTTTCTCATTATAATGCTATCCTAATACCTTAAAGTGACACATATCCCTCCCAAGTTACAAACATGAATCTGGCCTCTCCTTCCTACTCTTTGTGGCCTCATGCATAACATAGGGAACACAGTGAACCAAACAAGTGAAATCTAAGCCTACTTGTCTTTTCATTTTAGAGATGGAAAAATCAAGTAACATACCAGGTCTTTAGATATTTTTTTAAAATAATTTTTTAAATATTTATTTATTTTTGAGAAGGAGAGAAAGAGCATAAGCAGGGCAGGAGCAGAGAGAAGAGGGGGACACAGAATCTGAAGCAGGCTCCAGGCTCTGAGCTGTCAGCACAGAATTCGATGCAGGGCATAAAATCACGAACCATGAGATCATGACCTGGGCCAAAGACAGATGCTTAACCAACTGAGCCACCCAAGTACCCTAAGGGTCTTTAGATCTTTACCTTAACTACTCGATAAAGCAAAGCAAGGCCACCGAAATAAGCATGGGACAATGTTTATGAAGACCAATTTCTAAGTGTGTAATTAAGGATTGCCATGCAATACTTTGTACAGGTAGTAATGACGCACTTCTAAATTAACAGCAAGTGGCTGTGAAAAGGACACCCTGAGAGGTCAGATATTTGTGTTTAAAAGGGTCCTTCCAGGGGCACCTGGGTGTTTCAGGTCAGCTAAGCATCTGACTCTTGATTTCAGCTCAGGTCACGATCTCAGGATTCGTGAGATAAGAGCCCCACGTCATCAGGCTCTGCACTGATGGTGCAGAACCTGCTTGGGATTCTGTCTCTCCACCTCACGCATGCACACACACGCTCTCTCTCTCTCTCTCTCTCTCTCTGTCTCTCTCTCTCTCTCAAAATAAACAGTACAAAAATAAATTTAAAAAAATCAACAGGTCCATCCACAGACTCAAAAATTGAGATTGTAGCAGGCTTCTCGTTATCCCCTGATTATGGCAAAGAGCTAGTTCACTCCTTCTTTTGTAACAAAGCAGAGCTTCTTTTAATTTCTTTTCTTTTTTTTTTTTTAACTTAAATTCAAGTACTTAACATACAGTGTAGTATTGGTTTCAGGAGTAGAATGTGTAGTCATTCATCACTTACATAGAACACCCAGTGCTCATCCCAACAAGTGCCCTCCTCAATGCCCATCACCTATTTAGCCCATCCCCCACCCCACACCCTTCTGCAACACTCATGTCAGAACTTATTTTGAGAAGGTTCATGGCCACATAAGATAACAAACTAAATTTCTCAGTCTCCTTGTAACTCAGTATGCACATGTACACCAAAACAATAGGCAGCTAGATCACATGCTTCAAAGGAGTGGGCTCAGTCTCCCTACTTTACCCCTTCCTTCTGGCTGGAATGCGGAAGGGTAGGGAGCCGTCCCTAGGCAGGAGGGTGAGAGTGGCCCTGGAGGGAAAGGAAGAGAAGGAAAGAAGCAGGCTTATTGGAGCCAATGTTCATAGCCCTCTGGAGCCACACAGCGCTTGCATTATTGTGCCTATGTTATTATAGGAGAAAGAGAAACACGTCCATCTTGTTTAAGCCACTGTTATTTGCAGTTTCTGTTTCAGCAAACAAAATTACTTTCTAACACAATAAACTCTCCTTGCTGACTTAGATGCCGCTTCATCATTTTTGCAAAGTGGCTTTAGGATCTCAAAACTAAACTTTTTGAGTTCAAAATGACCTTCAAGTTTACCCTATCCTCTCATTTCATTGATGAGGAAATTGAAGATAGAGTGAGTAAATAAACTTCTCGAACCTCACAGGTAGCTTAGAGTAAGACCGGCGCTCAGAACTCCCGAATTTCAGTTCACTGTTCCTGTCCTTTGTGGCCTGATTAGCAGAACTCCCTCCCTCTGAGAGGCCTGCACAGCTTACTAGCTGGGACCCAGGACTGCCTTTTTTCCAGCTGACCTTTAAGTAGCTGCCACCATGCATATACCAACAAGGCTGTCTAGTCTAGGAAGGGAGAGTGACAGGGGGTGGCCCATGCCCTCTTCTGGCACGCCTCCCTGTGGGATGGCAGAAGAATCAGGGAAACCTTTGCTTTCATTTCTTTTCTTGCTAAGCTTGACCTTGAAAGTGACCCTTTTCTCCACTAAAACTGATTGATTTTCCTAGGACCTAGCATTGTGAGATTTGCCTAGGATCCTGAGCATGCCAGTTAGAAGCTCAGAAGGCATGTACTTACATGACTCCACTTTATAATATTATGAGTATCGATTATCATTCAGATGCAATTTGGTCATAGAAGAAATTTTCCATAACAACTTGGTAAGGGTAACTTCAGCTGTTAAGGAAACTGCATAGAGAACAACAAATCATTTAATTTCAGGGTCTTCTGTCCACCACGTGTCCAACCACAGCTCCCTTTGGACAAGGATATTGGTATAGTCATGCTTAAGAAAACTGCCCAAGGTCCCATAGAGTGGAAGGTAAAATCTGGCTATTAGCTTATAAGATCTTCAGGCTTACTCTTGTACTTCTCTTTTTGTAAAAAATGACACTGTGATTTACTTATGAAACAAGGTATTTATATTTAAATTATGCAAAATTGTATATTTTATAATATATTTCTTACCATCCTCGTTTTCGTCAAACACTGGTGGTTTGCTTGAGGTGTTGGCTCCCATGGTCAAGTATGCCCACACTTGGCTCCTTCAGTTACGCTATCCTGGCAGAATCATTCATCGTCACTCCAAAGAGGTCTGGAAGTCTTAGCTCGATACCTGGAAGAGAAAAAGAAAGGGCATCCTTTTAATATATCCTTACAATCTAGGCACCCTGAGCACAGAACTGTGGCTGCAATATTAGTCTAATCTGTACCCCTATAGCAGAACTTTTTGTGATTGAAAAATGATAATTTCACAAGCAACAGAACGTTAGGCATCTGGGAGAACCTACCACGTGGCCTCATCAGTAGTGGGCCTAGACTTACAAAGACCAACGAAAGCAAACTATTTCTCTAAGTATGAAAACAAGTTTAAAATGTGGTCATCCACACTTTATTTAACAAGTACAAAATAAAAATAACATTTTAATGTGACCGTATATTTTTGAGAAAATATATTGGTTTAAAATTGCTTTTTTGATGTTTGATCAACAACTTTAATATTTTTGGTCGTAAAAATACATTCCCCGCCTCTTTCCTCCTACCCTGGAAGATACGACAATGTAAAAAGAACAAGGTCTGAGTTTAGGCTTTACCATACATGCAAATTGCTAAATTTCACTAAATTTGTTTTTTTCCCCCTTCCCCTGAACTTGAAGATGATGATGGTCCTCTTCTCAAAGGCAAATTAAATGTGATTTGAGACAATATGTAAAAAAGTATTTCACAGCATGATTCTTGGCCCCTCTGAAGTTCAAAGATATATGTAAGAGCTAACAGAGCTAAAAGGCCCTGAAAAAAGGTACATTTGCGGCTTTGTTTACTTTTAACACTTTCCCTGAAATTGGTAAGGAGAGGCAATATCCACAGTTCTGGTTTCTTTCTTTCTTTTTTTTTTTTTTTTTTTTAACTTTTATTCACTTTTGAGAGACAGAGCACTTGCAGTGGGGGCAGAGATAGAGAGAGACACACAGAATCCGTACCAGACTCCAGGCTCCAAGCTGTCAGCACAGAGCCCAATGCGGGGCTTGAACCCACAAACTGTGAGATCATGACTTGAGCCAAAGTCAGTCACCTAACTGCCTGAGTCACCTAGGCACCACCACAGTTCTGGTCCTAAAACTGCCACTACCAATGGCCAGTTACTTGACCTCTCATCTCTAAAACAGAAGAAACAACAGTGCCTTCCTCAGGAATCACAAGCTCATGTGCTTATAAGAACCAGGCAGGAATGCAGGTGACTGCCCTGCACCAGGTGGAAGATGTCAGTGCCTGGTAGGGACACTGGTGACCCGGAGAATCCAGTCTCCTTCTAAAAGAAGTCATCGCTCTCAGATCTAAAAGTTTGTCACCAAGTGGAAACATGAGCCCAGGGGCCATATCCTCTAAAGCTCCCAAAAATAAAAGGTAAAGGTCCAGATTTTATACAACAGAATATTTAAAAAATCATTTTAGCTTTGTATGCCTGAGCAAATCTCATGCATGGGACAAACACGACTCCTAGGATATCATTAATGAGACAATGTCTGTAAGGCAGTTCGTACAATGCCTGGCACATAGTTTGCAAAGAACAGAATACAATTTTTAATAGTAGCTATATTTCCTTATATATTATGTATTCAACACCTATTGATGGATTCCCTCTTGGACTTGCTACACATGACAGAAATACAGATTAGAGACAGCATTGAGGAGGTGTCTCAAGCAAACCTGGGCGAAGGATGAGTTATTGAAAAAGAGCTTGAGAAGCTCCTAGGCGAGTCCAGGAGCAAAGCTCATTTTCCCATCAGGAAAATGTAAGTAAAGCCTTCATTCGGAAGGCAGACTCATTAAGGAAATGCTACTTTTCATACTAAAAGCCAACTGCTGGCAAAGTGCCTTATGGACTTTAAAAAGAATCATTAAATGGAGAGCAAAGAAAGAGTCAGCAATTAGGAAGCAACCAATTAAATGGTATGGGAGGGGGCAGGTGGTAACAGGTGGCTGGAGCCAGCCCAGGGGGATTACTGACATCGGGAAGACAGAAAGACCTCCACTCTGTATCTCCGCTAAAAAAACAAAGGGCTTTTAATATTAGTACAAAAGGGGGTGAGGAAGAAGCAAGTGGGATGCCCTTAGTGTTTCATTGTGGGCCAGGGAAAAACGAATGGGGTGCTCTGTGTGTTTTATTTCTGCATTTAGAGCCGAGAATAAGCGGGGAATAGTGTGAGGGCTGATCACATTAGAGAGCATTGCTCCTAAAGAGAACATTAATTTTAACGAGCTGAGATTTTTCACACCATAGACTGGGATCACATTCTCTTTTATTTTGTGCGTAAAACCCCAGGACACAGAATTTTCACATCACACCCCAAATCCTGTCATTCTTAGTTTTTTCTATATTCCTCAGGCTTTTCTCAAGTAGCCTGGGCTCCTGCAGCATAAGATGAACCAAGCATTGACCTTGCAAGTTGTCAAGACAGAGAAAGAGAGAGAAATATTATCACAATTTGCCACATTTCAGAATTCCACCCTGATGTGCAGACAATTCGGTTCACCAAAGATCCAGTGATTTTTAGCAGGAAGGAAATATGTCAAGGGGAAACCACTTTTACACATGTTCCGGGAAGGGGGAGGTGTATGTGGTGGTTTCTCCATTGTTCCTAATGCACCCAATCCAGTTTAGAACTCTGCCTTTTTCTCCCCAGGGGGATAACCAAAATAGGTAACTTTCCCTCACATCCAGGAAGAAATAAATGGTCTCTAGCAGTAAAATGGAGGCACATCTTTCCCATTCTGCTGCACAGGGCCCAGAAAGATTATAGGACTCTTGTCTGCCAAATCCATGCCCATCCTGACCTCCTGTAACTAAATCTGCAGGGTTCCATGAGCATCATTTCAAGGTGTCAAGTGGCCACTGACCACCCATGGAAATGAACACCTTAAACACAGCAACTATAAGAGAAAGAGCAGTATGTCTTACAAGAACACAGAAGAAATTTCAGCTTCTACTCTCACCTGTCCAGTTATCACATTATTAACTGCAGACTCATTCTCTAATGCCAATGTTTGATCTCTGGCCTCTACTTTTGGGGGATGTCAATCAGTGAGCTTTTCTAAGCAGCTAGGGCCCCCTAGGAAAGAGGTGTCATCTTTAGGATGTGAGAAAGTTGCCACTTTGATGGGACTGCTTAGGTTCATTGCCACAGCACGTGCATAGAACTTATTTTGTTGGCATTTGAAAAACGGAACTACTTATACTAAGAAACATACAGAAACAAGGAAAGAAAGAAAATACCATGAAAAACACCACACTGCTCTATTGTCTTTCATCCATTTGGCTTTATCACGTTTATATATTAAAAATTACAGGTAAACATTATTTCCATCTTAACCCTCATCCAGATTAATTCCCCTTTCATACTTTCCAAAGACAGAAATGATCACGAATCCAGTATATGTTTTACAGTCCTCTTTCCATGATTTTACAATATGACGTGTGTTTTAAAAACAAGTCACCTAAATGACACCGTGGTATACTTTGCATCTTACTGTGACCATTGACGTTTATATCTCTGTGATTTAGGCATCCTGGTCTCTGCAGCTCTGATTCCTGCTTTTTAAGCGCTGCATAGCAGTCCATGGTGTGACGACACCACATTTCATTTATCTGTGGAAAAATGTTCAAATCCTTCCGCTTTGGGGAAAACCTCCTTGTGGACGTGAAGCCAACCATCAAAAGCAGTTTTTGCTTGTTTGAAAGCTGAATAAGAGAAGCAGTTAGAAACAGCTCGCGCACTCATCTCGACCCGGCATATGTTTACTGAAGTCTGACGGTCTGGACCAGGATCAGTGAGAGAGGCTGGGGGGACGAGGTGGGGCTACAAAATAATCGATCCTAGCCCTTTCTGGTTGTGGTGGGTTATCCAGACGGCCTGCCTTTGTCTCATTTCTCTTCCTCTTTAACTTCGCAGCTTCCCATCGGTGCCCTTAGTATGTAGGTCTATTCAAAAGGAATAAAAGGCTAGACCGCCACTCACCTGGATGTTGGTTCTCTCTTCTCTCCTTCAAGAAGCGCGGACCGGTGCTTCCACCCGGGGAATGGGGGCTAGCAGAGGGACCCCCAGAACCGTAGAGAGAGCAAGAGAGCAAGCAAAGGCGCCTACCTGTCTGGTCGCGGGCGGCTGCGGGCGCGGGGCTGCGCGGGGCTGGCCGGGGGCGGGCGGCACCTGCGGCTGCCGGGGCTCAGAGCGCCACCCGAGCGCGCAGCTCCTCTGGGAGGGGCTGAGGGCGGGGAGCGGCCAGCCCGCGGGCGTCCTTTTGTCGCCGCCCTCCCCAGAAACCGCCTGGGAGAGGAGCAGTCCTCTGGGGTCCGTGTGTCGCCAGGGGAGGGAGAGACGGGGGACAGCGCGGCGGGCGCGGCTCCGAGCCGGCGGCCGGGATCCCGCGGCGCCTTGGCACGGTCCAGAGCCGGCCTGGGCGCGGAGTGCGCCCCAACTTCCCAGAGCCGGGGCCCGGCTCGCCTGAAGTGACCCCCTTCCCCTCCAAGACATCCGGGCTGCGCTGCCGAGGACGGGGGCTGGGTGGGGGGGGGGGGGGATTGAGGGTGGCGGGTACAGGCCAGCAGCCCGGGATGGTAAGACTTTCTCCAGTATTGTGGGAAAACCCAAGAGAAGATTGAGAATTTCACAGGACCGGCAGGGAGGATCTTTTGATTATGGCCTAGCAGATATCCTCGGTTTACTGCCGGGAAACTGAGGCACGGAGAAGGAAAATACTCGCCAAGTATAACATACAATGAACGGAAAGACCCTTTTCCAGACCTACGTCTCCTGGCTCCCAGCCCCCCCATTTTTCCCACGCCTCTGCGTGTGGAGGTGGGGGCAGGGACAGGGGCACAGAGATGAAGACAATCTCACTGGAAGTTTCCATGTTCTCTTCCATTGCTGCTCTGTGTCCTTCCCCTTTGTAATAATCGACAGGGTAGAAATAACTTTTTGTTGTTTTTTCGACCAACCCAAGAGTCACACACACTAAGACACCAGAGAACTGGCACACAGGTCGCTCTCAGACACGAAGAGGGTGTGTGATCATGGGCAGCTGAGGAGCAGGGCAGAAATGGAGGGTGTAGGTCTAGTCTGGGGGTGCGCGGGGACAGCTTCTCTTCAGCTCCAGCATTTCCCTGCCATGTGGAAATGCCAGCTCAGTGTTGCCAAATATTCAGATTTTAAAAGAGAAGCTAGAAATGAGAACTTCTGTGTGAAATCTCCCATTATTTAAAAACATTGGCAAGTCTAGGAAATGTTAAAAACTGTGTTGGTCAAACAAAATGCATCTGTGGCTGAAATGTTTTTTTTTTTTTTCCAGACTCCTATTAGAACTGTCTAGATGTAGAGTTGCAGAGTGTGGAAACCATTTTGGCTTTGTTCACCGTGTTTAGTTACAGCTCCTAGAATGGTGTCTGTGGCATCTTAAATATATCTGCTGAAATCTTTGGACAAGTCATTGGTCACCTTACCGTCAAGAGCCCCTTAGTTTCCTCATGAAACAAAGATTTCAGAGTAGCTCCGTTATATTATCAGCTAGCCCCCTTTCTCTTCTTGCTCTTATCTCAGCCATTGGCTACATTCTCCCCTAGTAATTTGAAACTTGGAATAACCTTGAACTTCAACGAACCTACTCTGTCATGTGCACTTGGGGTCTTGAGGAAGGGATTTGCCCAACGCTGCACAGTGAGCTGGTGGTACAGCCCGGTAGAAACTTACCTTATGTTGCCAACACCTTATAAAGAAACTGAGAGAGGATCAAATGCGATAGTGAACATTTAATGTGGAATTGGAGTTGAATTCCAAAAGAGGGCAAGTTCAGAAAAAAAATTGAATTTTTAAGGAATTGATTTTTTGGAGAGAGTATTCTTTTTAATGCAAACATCAGGCACCCAGCTGAAGATACAGTTTTTGTGTAACGTCTGGTAGTTTAGAAAACACTTGAGTTATCTTCATGGCATTGGAGATGCACTATAGATTTGTGGGACTGGTATTAGTATCTATCTACCTCACCTCCGCCCAGGCGATAGTGGTAACTATTTTATCACTGAGAAAACTAAAATTGCAAGAAAACAGGCTGAGACTAGACCTGAAGTCTCTGGAAAGCGTCTTCATTTTAGTGTCCTGGTTAGTTTAAGGGACTTTGGAGTCAGGCAACCTTTCATCCAAAAGCCAGCTCCACTACGTAATATTCTGAGATATGAGACAAGTCACTTAGAGGCCCTGAGCCTCAATTTACCAATTTCACTGAACGGGGATAATGAGCATTCGTATCAGCTATGATTGGTGGAGGATTAAATGCCATAATGTATACATTAATGCCCTTAACATGATGCTAGGAAGCAAAGAATAAGCCCTTAGAGAGTGCTAACTGTTAAGATTGTCATTTTTAAAAAATCTATTTATTTTGGGGTGCCTAGGTGGCTCGGTCGGTCGGTTGGGCATCTGACTTCAGCTCAGGTCATGATCTCTCAGTTTGTGGGTTTGAGCCCCGCATCGGGCTCTATGCTGACAGCTGGGAGCCTGGAGTCTGCTTCAGATTCTCGGTCTCCTTCTCTGCCCCTCCCCCACTCACACTGTTTCCTCTCTCTCTCAAAAATAAATAAAACATAAAAAAATTTAAAATATCTACTAATGTTGAGAGAGAGAGTGTATGCAAGCCAGGAAGAGGCAGACAGAGCACTGTCAGCATGGAGTCTGATCTGGGGCTTGAACTCACAAACCATGAGATCATGATCTGAGGTGAAATCAAGAGTCAGATGCTTAACTGACTGAGCTACCCAGGTGCCCCTATTAAGATTGTCATTTTAATTAGCAGACTGGCAGGTTATGCCCCAGTACTTTTCAGATCTGTTCTATCAATCTTTCTTCTGTTGGTACAAATTTTACTTGCTTAAAATAAAACTACTAATCAGTCCTAATGTATTTAGTTGCATAGACACTTGGCACACCATAGTAATGAGAATCGTGATTCTCATTACTGTCTCAGAAGCACTCTATCAAATACAGACCTGTTTCAAGGAGCTGACTGTGTCTTAATCCTTTATTTATTCAGTTTTTATTCTTTCTCAAACACAGCTGTTGGAGACACTGAGGTGGCTGCCACGCAAAGAAGTGACTTGGGAGACAAACCAGGCCAGATACTTCTGACAATCTCTGGAGCCCCCCAGTGGAGAGGAGAATTAAGGGAAAAGTAAACCAGTGAGGAAGTCTTGTGCAAGTAGATAACCAGTATAAACAGATAACCAGAAATAAATACATACATAAATACATAAATATTTATGTATTTATTTATAAATGTGTACATATATCCATATATATATCTCCAAGTATATAACCAGAATTATATATATATGTCATGGCTTATAACATAAACATTAATACAACACCATGCCAACCACATCCATTCTTGGCTTGAAGTTGTCCACTGGGTTCAACTGCATTTAGAATAAAGTGACTCTCTTTACTCCAGCAGCCAAGGCCTTACACTATCTATTCCCTGCCAGTCTGTCCAGCTTCATCGAGAATCACTCTTCCTTTGCTCATTCCAGTCTAGTCACACTGGCTTTATGCTCTTTGAAGATCATGCTGAGTTTGTATGCACCCCAGGACATTTGAATGAGCTTTCTTTATGCATGAACGTGGTTCTGGACTTTTCACCACTCAGCTGTCAGCTCACTTTTCTTTCTTTCTTTTTTTAAAAAAAATGTTTTTTAACATTTATTTATTTTTGAGAGACAGAGCACAAGTGGGGGGAGGGGCAGAGAGAGGGGGAGACACAGATTACAAAGCAGGCTCCAGGCCCCGAGTGGTCAGCACAGAGCCCAGTGCAGGGCTTGAACCCACAAACAATGAGATCATGACATGAGCCAAAGTCGGAAGCTTAACCAACTGAGCCACCCAGATGCCCTTCACTTTTCTTTAGCTCAGATAGAACTTTCCTCAACTCCACACCTGAAACTGTTTCCCCACCACTTCCCCATTCTCCCCTACACACTCATGCTTTTTCTTTCTCATCACTCACCATGAACTAGAAGTAATTTGCTTATGCAACTTCCTTGCTATGTTTTGCCCACGGAATACACACTCCACGAAGGCAGGAATGACATCTATTTTATCCGCCATTATATATACAGTGATGAGCCAGCATTTGGTACATAGAAAGCGTTTAATTAAGTAAATTGATGTTTCTCTATTTCCATCATTCTTTGCATTTCTTAGTGCAGGAGGGAAGTACAAAGAAGACATAGTAGATCTCAAAGCAACGAATATTCCTGCAACATAAACAGGCCTTTGCTGGGCTGTTTAAAAGGTGCAAAGGCAGGTGAGAAATGATGGCTGAACATGAGGGTTTTGTGGTTTGAGTGGAAACATGAGTACAGCCAGAGATTCATGGATGCCCAAATGGGAGCCACTGGAGAGCAGTAGCTGACTCAGCTCTGCCTGAAGGCACCAGAAGCTTTAGTAATGTTTGATCTGGGCCTTGAAGGATGAATGGATGGTTAGAGAACAAGGCAGGCCAGATCTGGAGACTAAAGGCATACAAAAGCATAATACTTGGGTGAGAAATAGCAAAGGTTTAGTGGGACTGGAGCATAAGGAGGTAGCGGGAGTGAGAGAGGATGGGGGAAAAGATCTGAAGAAGAAACTATACTGTGGAAAAATAGCTTGAAGTTTAAACACGATGGCACTGGGAGGCGATCAGTTGTGTTAGCCAGGGAAGTGGACCTCCTTAGAGGATAGTAAGATTGCTCGTCTTCTCCACATACAGCAAAGCTTTATTTTCTCTGGGTCTGATATGCAAATTATTATTTTTTTATTACAAGAAAGAACTAAAAAGATGAGTTCTTTCTTGTAATAAGAAAATTCATGGGGCACCTGGGTGGCTCAGTCGACTAAGCATCCCACTTCATCTCGGGTCATAATCTCACAGTTCATGGGTTCAAGCCCCACGTTGGGCTCTGTGCTGACAGCTCAGAGTCAGGGGCCTCCTTCGGATTCCACGTCACCCCCTCTCTCTGCGCCTCCCCTGCTCTCCCTCTCTCTTTCTTTCTCTGTCTCAAAATTAAATAAACATTAAAAATTTTAAAGTAAAAAAAGACAATTCTTCTTAGTTATAAAAGAAATAATCAAATCCTTACACATTGTCTCATATTTAGTAAGTTTCCAAGTATTTGTTGAATTCAAGTCACTGCTCACTTTTACCTGGTTTGTCCACTTCTACCAACACACTTGTACTGCACACCATAACCTGCTGAAGCTTTACTTAGACATCATCTTTAGAAAGACCCTCCGTTTTTCAATTTCATTGGATGACCCATATTCCCATATTTACAGTTTCCAAACTTCCTTTACAAATTCTGTAAATTCAAGTTCATGATTTCTGTAATAACCTGTTCTTGCAGTGTTTATCATTTGTCTCCAGTGGGGATATCACCATTCTAGGAGACACGAGGCTAAATCAACCCATCCCTTCTCTGGAGGCGCAAGTGTTCTAGCGAGTGCCCAGTACCTATCACACTGTCTCCACTGCTCAGCCTGTGAGCATGACATAGTTCAACTGAGAGGAAAACACTGTAAGATGTAATAGGAACATTTAATTTCTAGCGTCCAAAATAACAGATAGACCCAGCATCCAATTCTTCCCTCTTACATGCTCACTAGAAAATAATTAACTGAGAAAGAGAAGAAACATGGGTATGAATTAAATCACAGAAAAACAGATGTTTATGGTTCCTACTGTGTATATATTTCCATGTGCTCATTTATTCCACAGCATTCACTGAGGTGTGAATAATTGAATTGCTTTCCAGAAAACGTGCACAATGGGACACTGTCGTTGAGAAGAAATGTTGTCAGTGTCATACAGACCTGGGCTTCTTTCCTGATTCCACCATCTAGAGCTTCATGCCCTTGAGCTAGTCATTCAGACTCTGTGAGTTTTTGTTTCTTGGTCAGGACATTATGGATACTAGTAGTACCTGCTCCTAAGGAATATTGCCACCACTAAATGAGATAATGCATGAAAGTGCTTAATGCAATGCCTGGTGCAGAGGGTTACCTGATAATGGCACTATTAGTAGTAGTAGTATTACACTAAGTACAGTATTTCTTTTTTGTAAAACAGGTATGAAACAATGCCGATCTCTGTACCCCCTCATCAGCTCTGACTCTTGAAAAATCACTGCTAGGAGACATGATTGCAATACTAAACAAGATAGGTACTTATTTTAAGGAGCTCATCCAGTAAAGATGCAGGCCAGCTGGGTGACAGTTTCAATACAGAGTGATAGGGACATGACATCAGGAGTTAGGATGTCCCATGAGCATGTAAGTAAAGTCCACAGTCCAGTCTCGGAGTATCCACAAAGGTGTCACAGAAGAATAATATTCAAGGCGAGTCCTGAAGGTCGAATACAAGTTAGTTGTGCAAAGAGAAGGGGAAGAGAGTGTCCCAGCCCAAGTCAACAGCAGGCACACGCTGTGTGGAAAGAAAGAAGGTTGTGTTCAAAGAAACCATAGGGTTTTAGTATGGCCAGGTTGTGGAAGCAGAAGGCAGTATACACAGAGAAAATAGCAAGAGCCATATCCTGGATGTGACAGAGGCAAAGCCGTTTTATGTACTCTGCATGACAAACCCACAGATTATGTGGTTTTATCTTCTGTTTTCAGAACGGAAAGTGGAAGCTCAAATGATTTAGGGAAGTTTCCCAAACTCCCAGCTCTGGTTTACTACAAAGTCAATATCCTTTTCATTAAACTATAGGTTTCCTCTCTGTATGGTGTGTGCATATGTGAGGTGCATTTTTGTGAGTTTGAGACCTGCGTTGGGCTGACCGTGGAACCTGCTTGAGATTCTCCCTCTCTCTCTCTCTGCCCCTCCCCCACTCACACTTTTTCTGTCTCTCTCAAAATAAATAAAGAAACTTAAAAATACAACTTTAAAGAAAGAACATTCCCATAAAGTTGTTTTAAAACTAAAAGATTTAGGGGTGCCGGCTGGCCTCAGTTGGTTAAGCATCTGACTTCGGCTCAGGTCCTGATCTCAAGGTTCGTTGGGTTCAAGCCCCGCGTCAGGATCTGTGCTGACAGCTCAGAGCCTGGAGCCTGCTTCAGATTCTGTGTCTCCCTCTCTCTCTGCCCCTCCCCTGCTCACGTTCTTTCTCTCTCTCAAAAATAAATAAATATTAAAAAAAAAATAAAACCAAAAGATTTAAACCTGGCTTATGCGATGTCAACTCAGATTACTTGAGCAAACCATCTGTGAATGACAACTCAAAATGTGCAAATGATTTAATTTCTTAAAGAGTCTCTGTGTATTATGAAAAAAAAATCAGACATTCACATCTTGTCTTTATTCTCTACATCATAACTTTATACCTTACCCTTATGAGAGATCAGATACAAGAGATCAAATACAGTGGCTGTAAGGGGAAGGAATGATCTTATTCACCTAGAAAGAACTTAATTTGACCCCAACACGCATATATTAGCATATCAAGGAACATGTGTGTGGGGGTGCGGGTGCAGGCAATAGACTTGATATATACCCAGAGAACAGCACTAAGTAACAAGTGCCTCTCTATTATTTCTGCCATCCTTCCTTTTTTTTTAGTGCTTTTTTTAAAAAAATTATTTTCATTATTTATTTTGAGAGAGAGAGAGAGAGAGAGAGAGAGTATGAACAGGGGAGGGGAAGAGAGAGAAGGAAACACAGAATCCGAAGCAGGCTTCAGGCTCTGAGCTGTGAGTACAGAGCCGACACAGGACTCAAACTAGCAAACTGTGAGATCATGACCTGAGTCAAAGTTGGATGATTAACTGACTGAGCCACCCCGGGGGCCCCTGTCTTAGTGCTTTTCTAATAGGCATGTCTTTGTAGTGAGCTGCCCTTACATACGACCTGGAAGTAAAGGGAAGGACTTGGAGTTGTGCTCTGAGAATGGAAAATATGTCTGGTGAAATTATATTTCTTTTTTTAATTGCCTAGTGAGATACTTAAAAATTTGTAGATGTATAAATATACTTTTCCTTGTTTAAGATGAATGTTAAGTTTCATCGGATTAATGTATGTATTTTCCCTGGAATCTTGTACCTGAATTTGCAGAGTTTTGGGGATAGTATTTTTCCCCCTAACAAGACTGTCTTTTTAAGACAAATTGTTTCTTAGTCTAACCTATCCATGCTGTAATTACAAATATTTTCTCTGAGGATTGTGTGATTTTTTTCTATTTTTGGTGGCTCTTACACTGAGAAGCATAGAAAAGGCAAATATGAAATAATCCATGGTAGCAGTAGTAGGAAATCATGAGATATCTTCAAGTGTCCATGAAATTGAGGGTAAAATGCTGTCCTTTACTCCTCTCAAAGCACATCTCCATTCAGTGCATGTCCAATAAGGGTGCTGTGGTCCTCAGAGGCACCTGTTTTGGTTTTCTAAAGTTCATTTTGTACATTCCTAGATGTGACTCATATAACAACAGATTATATTATTAAGTTATAGAAGAATAAAAGAAGAGAAATTGTGTATTTTGATTTTTTATAACCCAGAATAGGTCAAACCTTCTGAATATTAATTATATTCATAAAGTCTTACTTCCGAATCAAAATTTGGCTCTGTAAACTCTATCTTTGTATCACTGGTATATGCAATTATTTCCAAATAGAATTCATCTTTATTTTAGGGTGCCCATCCTTTGGTGAGTGCCCTTAATAGTTTGGTTTCTAGAGAGAATGGCTTACAATCTAGAGGCTGGTGGTAAAGATCTAGCATTTTGAAAGAAGCCTTTTAGAAGAACCAAATGGAGTATCTTGAAGTTGAATTACTAAAGCAATTTGAGTCTATTTGTGATAGTCAAAGAGGTATCTTTTCAAAAACTGTCTTTAAATTGTTCAGATCAACATGACACAGTTCACAGTGACTTTAGAAAATTCCAGGTGTGAAGCAGTGTGCTCTCATGCACTGAAAGTCTGCATGATTTTAGTGAAAATCCTTGGTCATGTCTATCTTGCTCTAAGTAGTAGTCCAGGGTAGTGGGGCTTAAGGAGGTCAGCTACTTTGCCCGGAGTCACAGGAGAGAAGCTGAAGTAGTCTGGCATCAAGGTCTGGGCCTTTGGCCGCTACTCAGTTCTACTACCTATCTGACGTTCACAAATCTGGAATTAGAATACTGGGGTTCATCTGTTATCTGACACACTCCCGGGCTTTAGCTCTGTACCTAAGAAGATATCATTAGCCCAGATCATTGGGATTCATTGGGAATGAATTGGGGTTGGACAGGGTAGTTTCCATGGGTCTGTCCAGTGCTGCTCTTCTATGAGCATGGAAACTGTTGTATGATGTATGGTGAGGGTGACCAACCACCTCCGTTTGTCCAGCGTTGAAAGAGTTACTGAGATGGGGACTTTCAGTGCTAACATGAGAACAGTTCGGGGCAAACCTGGACTCTTGGTCACCTACCATAATATTTGATACATTTACCTCATTATTCTAGACACAATGATTTATTTGTTTGGAGTGTTCTTTGATTCCTTTTACTGGGGCTTTCTGTTTCTTAGATAAACCCTTGAAGAACTAGAATATAGGGTAGATTATTTGAGAGTACTTGACCATGCTTTTCCATCCCCATGCATGTTATACTCAACATATTATGTTGGGATAGTTTCACCTTCCTTTCCCTTCTCTTCACAATAATGAGCTAGTTTGTTTTGTCATATTTGCCTTTGCACCAATCCTTGAGGAATGCATACTGACAAGATTATAGCAGTTGGAATCCATTTGAAATTACCTCCACTGATTGAAGGGAATGGTTATGAAATGATGATAACTTCTTTTTTATTGAACACCTACTTGTGAAAAGGGAATTTGAATGCACTAACTGAATTGTGACAGCGAGAATTCTGGGTAGCTTTTATTATCCACACTTTAAGGATAAGGAACCTAAAATAGCACTATTGAATCTGGGTAGTTTAGGCACCAAAGACAGAACATTTTAATGAATTTCATCACTTAACAAAGTTAAACTACATATTTTAAATATACATATATAGTAAACTATAATTTTAAATAATATAAACTATAAAATATATCTGTTTATATCCAGTATATAATATTAGAAAATCCTGAACTCTGAGTACAAACAAGAAGTGCAAATCTTATTTTTTTAATGTAATGACTAATTAGTATCGATGCTGTTTTTTGTACTGTCTGAACAAAACTATAAAATTATGGGAATAGTACAAACATCTATTGTATGCTTACTATGTGAATATAATCCTTACAGAACACCTAGGGGCAAATAATTTCTCCCATTGTGCTAATACAGAATCTAAAGTTCAGCCAGATTAAATTTTGTGACTAAAATACATGGGAAATTGTTTTATAAAGTTTAAAAAA
Organism: Cryptoprocta ferox; assembly: GCA_028646485.1. NCBI lineage: Eukaryota > Metazoa > Chordata > Mammalia > Carnivora > Eupleridae > Cryptoprocta > Cryptoprocta ferox. Next base: position 34,668,567 of record CM053572.1, on the reverse strand, counting down.
ATTTAATGTTTATATTTAAGAGAGACAGAGAGACAGAGAGACAGAGAATGAGTGGGGGAGGGACAGGTAAAGAGGGAGACACAGAATCCAAAGCAGGCTCCTGTCTCTGAGCTGTAAGAACAGAGCCTGATGTGGAGCTCGAACCCATGACCTGTGAGATCATGACCTCCGCTGAAGTCAGACACTTAACCAACAGAGCTACCTAGGTGCCCCAGGAGATTATTTTAGAGACCATACTGGACCTTGGTCAATTTGATGCTACTTGGATGATTATTTTAGAGACCATATTGGACCTTGGCCAATCTGATGCTACTTGGATATGATATGCAACTGCTTACACGTTTGAAAACTGTCTGGATTATCAGTTCAATTTTCCTACCTTTACTTGAGTACCATGGTATGTGAGATCTCTATTCTCAGCTTCTGTCTTTATTAGAAAGCCATCTTTCTTCCAACCATGGAGAATTAGATAAACTTTCTTATAGAGAACATTTTTCTTCTTAATTATGTAATTTTAACACTTTACTCTCACTAGACATCTAATATGTTTCCTCTGCTGCCCAGTTATTCTCTCTGTGTTGTTCTTTTGCAGTAATAGGAACTGAATGTCACCCAAATACTAATGAGAGTTGAAGAAGTTGCACATTATATATCAGCTAATGAGATCTGTTTTCTTCCACATATGTGGAACCATTGACAGTTCTCAAATCCTTTAAAACAAGAAAAACCTAGTTTGTAAAGGTTATAGAAAGCAGGTAGATTCCAAACTAGCTCAAGGTATTGGTAGTTATATTGCTAGTTAATGTTAAACAATTTTTATTTTGCATGAATCAAAATTTAATCAGGAACATAATTATAGTTAAGTTTGCATAATTTATTGAGGACTCAAAGACTTGTAAGAGCACGTGTAAGCATACCATTAAACATTTTAAAAGGACTGTCATCCGATCATAAATACAAATATTTATCAGCAATCACACTTTGATTTAGAGCTTAGAGTGTTCTTCCTAATGACTCCTTACATCATTCTTAGCGTGGAAAGGAGGAACTTATTTCAACTTCTGAGATAGAAGTCAGAGAAATTAAATTATTTGCTTTTTATAACTATAAAAAACCATAATTAGTAAATAGTAAAATTTTTTAAAAAATAGACCAGAACACATCTTACACAGCGGAACATTCATTGAGCTTACTTTTTAGCTGAATTATGAAATATTGACAAATTTCATGTTACATTCACATTTCAGAGTAGCCTCTGTCATAGAGGTTCCACATTTAGGTCAAATCCTTCTTTATAGTTCCTCATAAATTCTTGGTTTCTTTTTATTTTTATATTTGGCACTACTTTCTTATAATTGTTTATAAAAGAATAAAAGTGATATATGTTTTATAATAGAATTCACCTTTTAAAAATATTTATTTATTTGTTTGTTTATCATTTTCATTCCAGTATAGCTAACGTACAGTGTTATTTTTAAGTTTTTTTTTAAGTTTTTATTTATTTTTGACAGAGAGAGCGCGTGCGAGTGTGAGTTGGGGAGGGGCAGAGAGAGAGGGAGTTACAGAATCCAAAGGAGGCTCCAGGCTCCAAGCTGTCAGCACAGAGCCTGATGCGGGGCTCAAACTCACAAACTGTGAGATCATGACCTGGACCGAAGTTGGATGCTCAACCGACTAAGCCACCCAGGCACCCCCATACTGTGTTATTTTAGTTTTAGTTGTACAATACAGTGATTCAACAATTCCACGCATCACCCGGTGCTCATCACAACAAATGTACTCCTTAATCCCCACCTCCTATTTCATACTTTTCCCACCCACTTTGCCTCTTAATTTGTTCTCAATTTAAGAGTCTTTTTCTTGGCTTGTCATTGCCTCTCTCTCCTTTGCTCATTTGTTTCTTAAATTCTACATTTGAGCAAGATCCTATGTTGTCTTTCTCTGACTGACATAGTTTACTTAGATTATATCCTAGCTCCTTCCATGTCATGGCAAATGGCAAGATTTCATTCTTTTTTGTGGTTGAGTAATATTCCATTTTACACACACACACACACACACACACACACACACACACAGTTCTTCATTTATTCATATGTGGATGGACCCTTAGGTTGATTCCACAATTTGACTATTGTAAACAATGCTGCTGCAAACATCAGGGTGCTTGTATCTTTTTACTTAATAACTTCACCTACATGGCTCAATGATTGAAGACTGTGTCACATGATATAGGAAAAGATGTTTCATTGTCACATCTAGGAGAAACTGAATCAATTTATTACATTCCCTTGAAGTTCCAGTAGGAGTTTCTATAACTTGTTCTTTATTCTTCTTGGGCTTTGATATTTGGAGTAAAGGAATAGTCAGAAGGGCCAGAGAGTATGCTTCACCTTTCTGATAACTTAATTGGATGATCAAACCATTAGCTTACCTCAGGCATTAAAATGTCTGTACTAAGTGCTCGCCCGTGTAGCCACCCTAGGAAGAAATAGGATTAGACAAACAGGAGTTCAAAACATGATCCTGAATCCCAGCAGTATAAGTTCTGGCTCTCGTCCAGGGTCACCCTCAGTCTGTGCCTGGTTATTAGCCCATGAGCGCACTGATCGCCGCTTATGTTGTCTCAAGCTACATCTGCCATTTTGTCTTGCTCATCGCTGTTTCTGCATAGGGAAGTTGGTTACCAAACACATATGGAACTTCTTCAAAGGCAGATACAAATTCAAAATATCATTCCTCTCCTTGTTCCCAGTTTTAAATTTTTCTGTAAAGCTTTTGGGGAAATACAGAAGTGGAATATCCAAGTAAAAACTAGAGAATTAATCTGGGCTTAAAAATACCTGGTTTTATTCAGGTTTTTGCCTTACGGGCTGGTTATATTCAGCATTCTTATCTGTGGCACAAAGAAGTATTGAATCTATCTCTTTTGGCACAGAGAACTAGAAGAATAAATGATATACTGTGCTTCCATATAGTTCCTTAATTAATTGCAATACTATGTAAAAATTATGATAATAAAATTATTGCTCAATCATGATAATTATTTGTGGTTTATGACAGATAGGCTTATTTTCCCCAATTAGTTCTAATTTACCAGCAGATACTCTTTTCTTCTTACAGCCTGTGACTATCTGCTAAATATAGTCTTCCAAATTATTGGTCGGGGAAGAACAAAAAATCCATTGCTCTTGCTGTATATCAACCTGATAATATGGCACAAATAATCTTTGTGTTATAAATAGTTTCCTTTCATCCCAGATGCAACTAGAAAGTGAAAGAAAATAATGTTATAGATGAAGAGAAGCATTCTTTCCATTTTCTGGAATGAATACAGTACTGCCAGTGTTCAATCTTTTTCCCTTTCATGACTTCCACCAACACTGCTTAATTGTGTAGCTTTGATAATTTTCCACGGTGGCTTGGTAACATGTGAAGGGTTGCAATTCTCTGGTGATAAAGAGACATTACAGCTGTCCTTTAGAAACCTAAAAATTCAGTAATTTCTAATTTTGTTCTCTAGAAAGTTAATGCTATAAGTTGAGGTAAATACCGTTTTAAAATCTCAGTTTTAAATTAGGTTTGGGTGTTTGTTTTTTTTTTTTTTTTTGGTAAGAACACATAACATGAGATCTACCCTCTTAGTTCTGTAAGTCTATAGCAAGTATCGATAGCTATAAGCAGAATGCTGTACATCAGATCTCTAGAAATGTTTTTATCTTGCATGACTGCAATTGAATAGCAACTCCGCATTTGCCCCTCTCTCAGCCCATGGCAATGACATTTTACTTCCTACACGTATGACTTTATACTTTAGATACCTTAAGTAAGTGGAATCATTCAATACTGTCCTTCTTTGTCTTTTTTAAACTTATGTTGTCAGAGTTCACCCATGTTGTCGCCTATGACCGAATTTCCTTTTTATGGCTGAATAACCTTCCGTCATGTGTATATACCACGTTCTCTTTATTCGTTTGTTGACAGACATTTAGGCTGCATTTAGGGCTTACCTATTGTGAATAATGCCACCATGAACACGAGAGTGCAAATATCACTTCAAAATTCTGATCTTAATTCCTTTGGATAAATACCAGGAATTGGACTTGTTGGAGCATACGGTAGTTCTATTTTTCATTTTTTGAGGACACTGCATACAGTTTTCCATAATGGCTACACTGTTTCACATTCCTCATAACAGTGCACAAAAATTCCATTTTTTTACATTCTTGCCAACATTGTAATTATTTTCTTGTGTTTCGTTCTGGGTTTTATATATATATATATATATAATGGCTATCTTAGCAGTCATGAGGTGATACCTCATTTTAGTTGTTTTTTTTTTTTTTTTGAGAGAGAGAAAGAGAGAGAGCATGAACAGGGGAGGGGCAGAGACAGAGGGAGAGAGAGAATCTCAATGTAGGCCACAAATTCATGAGGCCGATGCAGGCCTCAAATTCATGAACCATGAGATCTTGAGCTGAAATCAAGAGTCTGACTCTTAAGCGACTGGGCTACCAAGGTGTCCCCTCATTATAGTTTTGATGTGCATTTTCCTCATGATTAGGGATGTCGAAAATCTTTTTTCATAAACATGTTGACCATTTGTATGTCCTCTTTAGAGAAATGACTGTTCAAGTCCTTTGCCCATTGTTTATTCAGGTGATTCGCTTTTTGCTATTAAGGTGTAGGAATTCCTTACATATTGTGGGTATCAATCTTTTAAAGTTTTTATTTATTTATTTTGAGAGAGAGAGAGAGCGAGCATGAGTGGGAAAGGGCAGAGAGAGAGGGAGAGAGAGAGAGAATCCCCCAATGCGGGGCTCGAACTCATTAACCATGAGATCATGATCTGAGCTAAAATCAAGAGTCAGATACTTAACCAACTGAGCCACCCAGGTGCCCCTGGATATCAATCTTTTATCAGATACATGTCTTGAAAATATTTTCTCACATCCCACAGGGTGACTTTTCACTTTGTTAATGATCCTGTTTCTATGCAGAAGCTTTTAAATTTGGTGTTCCACTTGTGTATTTTCATTTCTGGTGTCCTAAGCAAGAAATTATTGCCAAGACCAATGTTATGAAGCTTTTCCCTATGTGTTCTTTCTGAGAGTTTTATAGTTTCACGTCTTACATTTAAGTTTTTAATCTATTTTGTGTATGCTGTAAGACAGTGGTCCACTTGTGTTCTTTTGCATACAGATATCCACTTTTTCTGAGCACCTTTTGTTGAAGAGACTATTCTTTCCCCATTATATAGTGTTGGCACCATGTTGAAGATTATTTGTATATGCAGAGGTTTATTTCTGAGCTGTCTATCCTGTTCCATTAGTTTGCACGTCTGTACTTTTATCAGTACCATATTGTTTTGATTACTGTAGCATTTTAATATCTTAAAGTCAGAAAGTGTAAGGCCTCTAGCTTCTTTCTCTCTCATTGTTTTGGCTACTCAGGGTTTTTGGGTTTCCATGTAACTTTTAGTAAAAACAAATTTATACATTTGTTTAAAAATGTATAAATGTAAAAAATCATGTTGGAATTTTGATAAGATTTCACTGAATCTGTAGGTCTTTGGGTAATATGGCCATTTTAACAGTAGTAAGTCTTGCCGTCACAAACACAAGATATCTTTCCATTTGTATCCTCTTCATTGTCTTCCAGCAGTGGTTTGTCATTTTCACCTTGTAAGTCTTTTGCCACTTTGGTTAAGTTTATTCCTAAACATTTCATTCTTTATGATGCTATTGTAAATGGAATTGTTTTCCTTAATTTCCTTTTCAGATTGTTTTGGTGTTAGTGTATAGAAATGCAACTGATTTTTGTATGATGATTGTATATCCTACAATTTTGCTGCGTTGACTTATTAGTTCTACCAGTTGTGTGTGTGTATATGTGTAAAATCTTTATGGTTCTATACCTATAAAATCATGTCATCTGTGAAGAAGAATACATCTTTATTTCTGAATTGCATCCTTATTTCTGATTTGGATGACTTTGATTTCCTTTTCTTGTCTAATTGTTGTGGCTAATACTCCCAGTAGTAGGTTGAATAGAAGTGGTGAGAGTGGGCATCCTTATCGATTCCTGGTTTTAAAGAGAAGGTTTCAGTTTTTTGTTATTAAGTTCTGATGTTAGGTGTGGGTTTTTCATATATGACTTTATTGTTTTGAGTTAATTTACTTCTATTTCTAGTTTCTTAAATATTTTTATAATGAAAGGGTATTGAATTTTATGAAATGCTTTTTCTCTATTGAGATGCTCACGTGATTTTTATCCTTCCTTCTGTTAATGTGGTGTATTTCACTGACTGACTTGCATAGGTTGAACCATCTTTATATCCCAGGGATAAATCCCACTTGGGCATGGTGCATAATCCTTTTGATGTGCTGTTCAATGCTGTTTTCTAATATTTTCTTGAGGATTTTTACATCTATACTCACCAGGAATATGGGCCTGTAATTTTTCATGTAGTATCTTTTTCTGTTTGGTGTAAGGATGATGGTGGTTTTATAAAATAAGTTTGGGAGTGTTTGAGAAAGATTCGTGTTAATTTTTCTTAAATGTTACCTGATCAGTAAATCAGATTACTGATTCAATCTCCTTTCTAATTATAGGTCTATTCACATTTTCCGTTTCTTCATGATTAAGTCTTGGCAGCTTGTATATTTCTAAGAATCTGTCCATTTCTTCTAGGCTATCCAACTTGTTGGTATATAGTTGCTCACAATAGTCTCTTCTAATTTTTTTAATTTCTTTAGCAGCAGTTGTAATGTCTCCTCTTTTATTTCTGACTTTATTTTTTTCAGTCTTCTCCCTTTTTTTTCTTAGTGTAGCTAAAGATTTGTCAATTTTGTGGATCTTTTCAAAAAACAACTCAATTCTCTAGGTGTTTTAAAATAGTTTTTCTCTTCTCTGTTTTTACTTCTGCTCTGATATGTATTATTTTCTTCTGCTAATTTTGGGCTTAATGTGTTCTTTTTTCTAGTTCTTTGAGGTATACTGTTAGATCATTTACTGAGATCTTTCTTCTGTTTAAATGTAGACATTTATTGCTATAAAGTTCATTTTTCTCATTTCTACAAATTTGAATTTTCCAGTTTTTCTTCTGCTATTGACTTCTAGTTTCATTCTACTATGGTCAGAAAATACACTTGGTAGATTTCTATCTTTTTAAATTAGTTATTACTTGTTTTGTGTCCTAACATGTGATCTGAGAGAATGTTCTGTGTACTTGAGAAGAATATGTATTCTACTGCTGTTGGGCCTAGTGTTCTGTTTATGTCCGGTAGGTCCATTTGGTTTGTAGTGTTATTCAAGTCCTCTATTTCCTTACCAGTCTTTTTTTTTCTGGATGGTCTATCCATTATTACAAGTGGGAGTATTAGAATCCTCTACTATTATGGTATTGTTGTCTATCTCTCCCTTCAGTTCTTTCAGTGTTTCCTTCATATGTTTGGGTTCTCTGATAGTGGGTGCGTATATATTTATAGTTATTATAAGTAAGGAGCAATAACCCTGCAACTCCATTTCTTGCCTGCTTGGCCTAAGAAGTCCTAAATAACCAGATGGTGGTTATAGCTTCAAACTTGGTGTAATCTTCTATGAAAAGTGTGGTTGAAGTGTCTCCAACTCAGGAATTTGAAGTTCAAATTCAAAAAAATCCTAAATATTTAGAATAGAAAATACAAATTATTCAAGTAGGCCTCTAGCAGTTTGGGTAAGAATAATCCTATTTCCAATCTTTGGCTCCCAACTCATGTATTCTAGTTTTGGGGGAACACAATAACATATGGGGGACTTTAGTTCAATGTACACATGGTAGTTTAGAAGATAGCACCAGTACCCCAAGGTTGTCATATATATAATTTCCTTGGTAGCTGTGCTACTCTTATTATTAAATCCTAGGTCTGCTTTTTAGCATTTTCTGTCCTGTGGCTGAAGGAGATAAGAATCTTAGGAAATTCTGTCATGGACCCCAAATGACTTTCACAGTGTTTCTTGAGTTTATAGTTGGTTAGCCTGAGACTGTCAATTTTTTCTTCGGAGCTTTGAAAGGCTTTAGTAAAAAGTAGCTAACTCCATAACACTTATGATTATCATTGTCCCTCTATCATTCACCTCTGCTGCTAATACAGGAGCCAAAGCTTCACTTCCAGCTTATCTTAGTCCACCATTGGTAAGAATCTTAGTAACAGGTGACAGCCACTGACAGGAGTTGTCTCCAACCACTCACCACCAGCAAAGGAGTGCTGACTGTGTTCTGACAGGTGAGTGATCTAATTCTAGAATCTCATCTTCATGTCAAGGGTCTGATTTCTAGGGCCATTTCTTATACCAACTGCCTAGCCTGGGTTCCCCCCAAAAGCAGAATATAAAATAAGGCAGTTTATTTGGGGGAAGTAGTCTTAGGGAACAGGAATAGGGGAGAGGAAGATTGGGAAGATTGAACCCAGGTAAAGGGGAAAGGTAACAGAAGAGGGGATTGTTGAGATGTCTTAACTGTGATCTGCTGAGGTCACACTTTGGAGGAGACCCCTGAGAAGCTTGTAGAATATTCCTCAGAATGGTCCACCAAAGGGCAGATGAAGGAAACATTTACTCCTATATGCTGCTTCAGGGTATTACAATCCCTAGTAATTTAATTCCCCCTTTAGACCATTCTCTAAGAGTATGGTCCAAGTTTTATATTCCCATTGTTGACCACAATACTTTGGACATAGAAGGTACTTAATAATGAATACTTACTGAGTGAAATAGTTAGTGAATGTGCCCTGCTTAGTAGTTATTCTAGCAAACAAGGGTTACTGAAGTCCACAGTATACATTGAGTTTTTCCCTTGGGCAAAACTCTTATAAACATTGACTGTCTTACTTTATTTGGAATGCTATAATAAACTACCACAGACTGAGAAGCTTATGAATAACAGAAATTTATTGTTTACAGTTCTGGAGTCTGGGAAGTCAAAGATCACAATGCCAGCATGATTGTCTTCTCGTGAGAGTCCTCTTGGTTCATAGCCAGTGCTTCTTGCTATGTTCTCCCATGGTGGAAGGGGCTAGGGCTCTCTCTAGTGCCTCTTTAATAAGGCACTAATCCCATTCTTAAGGGATTAGTCACCCTCATGACTTAAGGACCTCCCAAAGGTCTCACCTACTAATATCATCACACTGGACATTAGAATTTAGAATTAAAACATGTGAATTTTGGAGGAACACAAGCATTCAGATCTTAGCATTAACCCATGTCTCCAAAAAAGTATCCACTTATTCTCTCTTGAGAATAAGAGAGAATTCTTATTGGGATGGGAACCTCAATGTCTTCTGTACTCCCACTTAAAAAAATATTTTATTATTTTTTTAATTTGGAGAGAGAGCAAGAGAGCACGTACATGCATGAGTGGGGGAGGGACAGAGAGAGAGAGGAGAGAGAGCATACTTTCTTTTTTGATTTATGAATATACATTATTGTTTTATAGGTTCTTGTCTACCTTAAACACATGCACATGCACACATACACACACACACACATACATTTTGCTCTGGAGTCAGACTACCTGGGTTTGAGCCCTGATATCTCTACTAATACTCTATGTGACTGAAAAACTTGCTTAATCTCTCTGTTCTTCTGTTTCTATACCTTTAAAATAAAAATAATTTTAATTCCTGCCTTATGGGGCTCTTGTGAAAATTTTAGGAGATAAACCATATGACATACTTGACAAATAAATACAAGCTCCAAATGAGGCATTTTATTGATAGTATAAAATAGTAATGAAAGAACTGTTTGGGCAAGGAAAATATCTCCTGTGTATTTCATGGCTCTTGGCATCATCTGAATACATATTATTATGGGCAATGCTGAAAATATGTAGCAGTTGCCTGGCATTGGCATTAACCAAACACCATCTCTAGTCATTAACAATCGTTATAGCCCTACTGGTGTGTACATGCTGTCTGTGAGCATGCAGCCCCCTTTCCCCAAATAGAGGACTCCTCTTATTCTCTCCTGACCTCACCCCACATCTGCAGATTCCGTACATCCTGGGGTGGTTTAGGATCATGCATTATTCTATGAAGGTAGATTCGCATGGGAGGTAGGCTGCTGAGGGGTTGGTAACAAGTAAGGGATAGTTGCTTCTGTGCAATTGCATTTATTGTGGTGAGGAGGGACTCTCACATGCCACTCTTACCATACTTCCTTTGGTTTCACGGAGTCTAGTATGCCTTGCTGTCGAGAGAACCTTAGTGTCTTTGCCTGGGCACAACACCGGAGTTACTTGGAATGTAGTTATCAGCTCTGCTGTCTCAGCTATCTACTGGGCACTAGCAAACACAGGAACTTCCCCCTCTTGATTGTGTAAGAGCCAAGTATGGAGGCAGCTGGCAAGGTACTGCCATGAAAATCTGACTTTGCAAGGCTGTCAGCCGAGGAGGAATAATTTATTTTTATGAGCCAAAACAATGACCACAATGAATAGCTTATAGACATCTGGTTTCTGAATCATGGGAAACTCTTATCCATTGTTTCATTTTATAAAACCAATAGCTAAAATCTAATTAATCCCCACTCCATCACTGCAGGATAAATGGATGCTTTTGAAAAGGGAAGAGGTAACCGGTTTTGCATAATTTTTTGCATTATATAACTTTATAGTTTTTCATTCATTGCAGAAAAGCTGAAAACTTTCACTTATAAATGGGAATCCCCAAAGACCATTTGGGATTTGTGCTGCTGACTTTTCTAATTCTCCTCCCACAGAGCTTATTGCATCGGGAGAGGGAATGAGATGTAGTGGCAAGAATGTGCAGTTATATGAGAGATTTTGTCCCTGACCTGCTACATTCAAACTGTGGGACGGTCAGCAAGGCATGTCACTATTCTGAGAACATCTGCTTCTTCATCTGCATCAAGACCTACCTTATATACTTTATAGCTTCATGTCCCATCCAGTGCTCTGGGACACTCTTGAATATAGCCGTATAGTTTTTGGTCACATCAAAGTGTATTCCCTCCCCATTCCTACTCCTCAAGGCAGCTGAATCGGCTCTTGGGTGGGTGAGACCTCAAGATTTGTTGCCTCTCACTAGCAGCTGCCTTCTCTTGGTGCAGCTTCCCATTGTAGACCAAGAACAAATAGAGTTGTCAGAGAATTTCATGTTTAAGTTGTCCAAACAGCATGTCACAATGCCCAGAATGTGGCCAGTGGGGATGGGAGAACTGGAAAGTTGGTCTTGGGGACCTTGGTGATTCAGCTGCAATTGGATGCCAAAGTCTGTCATTCTATACATGAAGCATGTCTCTCCTATACAGTAGAATGTGCACCTTCATTGTTATCTAGACTAGGTTTAGAACTTCTGCAACCAAGCATGTGAATTCAAGAAATGAAAATTCCATCACTCTTTTGAAACATTTGATATAAAAAAGTAATAAAGTCAAAAATCTGTTTTCATTACCATAATGTGTGTCAAAAAAGAGGAACTCTTAGCATATTTACAAAAAACAAATTTTTGCAAATATTTGAATGCGGAAAATTGTGTTCATTTTTAAATCATGTAGTTGAGCAAATAGGTGTTTTATTAATAGTATCTAACTTGAATTTGAAGAGCTCATCATTCAAAAAGCCTTAATCAGGAATTGTTTCAAGCCATTATCTGGAAGTTATACAAAGTAAATATTTAGACAAATCTGTAATACTTTTTCTTCTATTTTTATAATGATACAAATATGGTGTAATAAAAATTCCCTAAGCTCATATACTCTCAGATCTCTCTCAGCTTACTCTAATATCCTATATAAATATCTTGATTTTTTTTGTGTTCCATAATGAAAAGAGATTGGGAGCAACTGATTTATAGGGTGGATTTGAGACTCTTTTGAAAAAATTTGTAAAAATGTCTTTTGTGAATCATATATTTTGGGTACAGCTGTCATGTATTAGCTCCTTTTATGCTGTTTTCAACACAACATTTTCCCTTCCAAACAGGCCAGTAATTGTTTACCAATATTTGCCCTACTGATTTAAACACACACACACACACATATATATGTACATGCACTATTAAAAAAAAAAAACAAAGAGGGGCCCCTGGGTGGCTCAGTCGATTAAGTGTCTGACTTCAGCTCAGGTCATGATCTCACAGTTCATGGGTTCGAGCCCTGCATAAGGCTCTGGGCTGAATGTTTGCTCAGAGCCTGGAGCCTGCTTTGGATTCTGTGTCTTCTTCCCCCTCTCCCCTCCCCCACTCACGATCTGTCTTACCCTGTCTCTCAAAAATAAATAAGTGTAAAAAATTTAAAAAACAATAAAAAAAACAGGGGAACTGAAATCTTCCAGAGTAAACAGAAGGTGATATCTATCAGTATAATTGCCCCCAAAAGAGATGGTCCACAAATTCTACACAGCAAAATCTGAACAAATACAGATTTTTTGTAATGAAAATTTTAATTTTTTAATGTTTGTTTATTTTTGAGAAGGGGGAGGGTGAGAGGAGTGTAGGTACAGAGAGAGAGGAAGATATAGAATCTGAGCTGTTAGCACAGAGCCCAACACGAGGCTCAAACCCACGGACTGTGAGATCATGACCTGAGCCAAAGTCAACACTCAACTGACTGAGCCATCCAGGCGCCCCTTGTAATGAAAACTTTATGTGGCCAACACGTTTAGTCCATTTTTCCTTTCTATCAATGTGCTTTGTTTTAGCATGCAAGCTCCTAGAGAGCAGGAGCAAGTTTCAGAACTCTGGACAGAAGTATTTGCTTGTCGGATGATGTACATTTTAGCCCTCTGCCCCAAGAGAGTCAGACAATTTATTACAATTCCTTTGGGTCTCAACAAAGTAGGTGAAAACAACAGGGCATTATAATCCTTATTTCCATTTAAAAAAACAGCACTAAAGACACATAAGAGACAATATATTGTAATAGCTCTCTCCATTCTACTTATAAAACACGTACTGTATCCATCCATTTCCTTCTAACTCCATTCTATCCATCTCTTTTTGTGTAACCTGAGTCTAAACCATTGCCCTCTGTCACCTGAACTACAATAATAGTCTCTCACTGGTCTCCCTCTCTGCATTCCTTACACTGTGTTCTCCACATAGCAACCAAATCCCATCACTCCCCCCATTAGAATCCTTCAGTGATTTCCTACCTCACTTGGAATGAAATCCAAACTCAACCATGGCTTACTAGATTTGCTCTGCTCTGGGTCACCTCTATCTCTTCTACCTACTCCTCTGCTTAATGTGTCTCAGCCACATCAACCTGTTGACTGATCCTTGAATCTGCCCAAGCTCCTTTATCATCCACAGTTTTTGGAGTTGTGCTTCCTTCTGCCTAGGATCTCTTTCTTCGCATCCTCACACAGCCAACTGCCTCTCATTCTTCACCTCTTGACTCCCCTAATTAGAAAGAACTTTCATGGCTATCCTGATTAAAGTAGCCCTCCAGCAGAGGCCTCAGTCATCATCTATGGGCTTACTTTATTATCATCATAATATCATGTTTAACAGTCATTCAAATTTGAAACTATCTTGCTCAAGTATTTGTTTCTGCACTTCTTTTCTAACTTCCTTGAGAGCAGACAACTTGTCTTCTTTTCCTACCTCTAAATCCCTCCAGCTTTTAGACTACATGGCAAATAGAGTCTCTCAATAATTATTTGCTGAATGAATAAATGAATGAATGAAATGTACCACGACAATAATTATAGTAATTATAACAGGCTTTTAGGTAAGAAGACCCTGCTGGGAAGATAGAAATAAAAGGAGTAGAAATTGCTAAAACTCATGCTATCAAAACAATATTCTTTCTCAGTTTGAAGTAGAGGCTATTAAAAGAAAAAGAAGTAAAGACAATTTTTCAGGTTCACTCTATTAACAGTCAAGCTAGAATTCAAATCTGATACTGATACTAAAATATATGGTCTCTTTACTGAACAGCACTGACCGCAAATGGCCAAGTTTCTTTCACCTGAGGCATTGTCTAATAGCATAGTGGTTAATGTTATTACATAATTATTTAAAATGTTATCAAGCCTCAATTGAATATTCATGATGTTTAAGAACTACATTCTTTCTTATAAATACTACCTTTCTTCCACTGAAATTATTCCAAGTGACTTGCCAAACCACGGCTCAGCAAGATGCTAACTCCCTAGTGAAATAAAGCACTATCTGCAGTAAATTTCCTATATTCTGGACCACAGGCATATGCAGAGAAGTTAGGTCTAAAAAAAGGCATTTGGCTGGAAATAAGAAACGAGTTCTGGGAAACCAATCTAATTGCCTGATCGGAAGCTGTCCCAGATATTTGGAAGTTACTCTTTAAGATAAAAGGAAGATACTCTCAGAAATTGAATAGCTGCATGTAAACCACAGTGATTCTGCCTCAAATCTCAGGAACTGTAGGCTCTGTTTTATCAGGAGTAAATTCTCTCCCTCCAACTAGTAAGTTCTCGGCTCAGAATCACAGCCAGGGAAGCTATATAACAAAATCTGCAGATGAATCCATTTGTTCATTAGGCAAGAACTGTCTCCATGTGTTCTGTTGTTTGTGTCTTCAGTTCTAGGCAGTTCTGTGGTGTCAAACATTGCCAACTGCTCCTTATATTATCTCATTTTATTCTCACAGCCACCCTATTTTTCTTATTTAATCAGCTATGAAACTGAGTCTTAGGGAGAAATGACTTGCCCAAAGTCACAATGCTAACAGGTGATAGAGTGAGTCTCAGTCCCATGCAGTGTGACTTGAGCCCATACTCTAAACCATTCCATTATACTCCTACCCTTAAGCACACTATCGTATAATACCATGTTCTCACAGTTGAGGAATGTGCTGACTCTTTAAATGAAGCACAAAACAAAACAAAAAACTTACAGTCAGCCAGTTTATTTTATTTTTATCATAAGGTTGCTTATTATAAGTCAAAACATAAATCTAAGCATGTTATACCTACAGTTTATATAAAACTATAAAATCAAATATATCTGTAGATTAAACGAAGACTAAAACCAATAAATTCAAATTAACACAATTAAATGGGAAAAATGAATCGTGTTTTACTGAAATTAAACTGCCACTCACAGCAGGGATCTGGCAGTGCTCCTGTGGTGGGAATTCTTTTCGATGGGGCATGCCTACTGTGGGCCACGATGCCTCAAAACTACCACTTTTCTCCATTAAAATATCATGACACCTTTGCTTGTGATGATTGCTTGGCCTTCACATGCCTTGAGTGTGGCAGTGACGTATTGCCTTCCTCTATTCTTTTCTCATTGGCCTGTGACTACTGAAATATGCCACAAAGGGCCAATGTGAACATAAGCACAGATGTGAATGCAGGCACTGAACTAATGCAGTAGTACTCGCTTACAAAGTGGTCATCCCGATATTCCACAAGTGCTGATAGCGTTTTAAGATACCAAGATAAATGCAAAGTTAAAAAAATATTAGAGATGAACTTGAAGACCTCAAAAGTATATCCCTGGGTACCACCAAGGGTCTGCAGATCCCAGTTTGAGTGACCCTGTCCACAGTCCATCTTTCTGAGTTCAAACGATGATTTACCACCTGTATGACTGGCTGCAAGTTGCTGTCCTACCATTGTTGAGAATGTTCATTGACACAGTACACATAAATTGCACTCACAAGGTCAAGGATCAGATAAAATCTCTATAAATATTTTCTAGTATTGCTAATATTATTAGGTGATCATGGTGTATTGAAGACAGCAGATGTGCATACAACTCATTTGTCGCAGGGGAAAATTGCTGTGTACCTCTATATATGAAGTACTCTTTTAACATGGATAAGGCAATGAGAATAGCAAATTCACGCAGCTGGTAACTGCAAAGCTGAGATTCAGTCCTGGCAGTCTGGCTTTCTGGGATGTGCTTTTGAGTTCTTGAAAGAGATTTGACATTAACAAGTAAAGGGAGAGGAGCACTGGTCATCAGCAGAGCTGGTCCATCTCCCCCTAAAATACCTGCACTTAAGGACTGTGACCTACTGCCTCCTCTAGCAAATGCCTCAGAATCTTGAACTTTAAAAGCTCCATTCATGGGGCACCTGGGTGGCTCAGTTGGTTAAGTGTCTGACTTCAATTCAGGTCATGATCTTGCAGTTTGTGAATTTGAGCCCTGTGTTGGGCTCTGTGCTGACAGCTCAGAGCCTGGAGCCTGCTTCAGATTCTGTGTTTCCCTCTCTCTCTCTCTGTCCCTCCCCACCCTCTCTTTAAAATAAACATAAAAAAATTTTTAAAAAAAAGCTCCATTCATTATTGGGCACTTTTCCCCCTCTTCCCAGAAAACGCAGCTGTTGCTCTGGGATCCTCCCACTGTACGTGTGATACATTTTAAAAAGAAGATGGTGCTCCCATGTCCATTTTGACAGAAAACACTCAGTTCCACGGTGAGTGAGCTAGAGAACTCTTCCACTGCACTACCCCCCACAAAGAGTCTGCTTGTTGCTGCACAAAGTTTAAGAAAATAAATTAGTTGTTGGCATTAAATGTCAGATTTTATATAAGAGTTTGGGTTATTCCCATCTCCTGAGAAACCAGAATATCTAGAAACATTGAGCCTGTATTTCCAATGACAGCATTTGAATGGAGCTGAGCAGCAAAATGGGCACGTGAGCTACATTTTGCCATAGTCCCCTCCCTAAAATCTTCTTTCCTCTCTGGTATTAGCCTGGTTTCCATAGGCATTGAAGTGTAACACCTGGAAGACCCTGTACATCAGCTACTATTACTAAGGCTGTTTGCTTGTTGTTGGTCAGCACAGTTTTGAGAATCAGGTGTGGTAGATGGCAAAAGATGGCCACTATGCTTGCATGTACATCCCTTTGCAGTATGACTTTGCCACTCCTCTGAACAACATGAGGAATGCTTCTCTCCACCCCTTGAATCTGGGTGGGCCCATGTGACTGGGTTTGGCTAATGGGTACTATCTAGCCTATGTGCCAAGAGCAGGGTCTTGAAAAGCGCTTGCTGCTGAGACCCTTAGCTACCAGGTAACAGCTCACTGCCCCCTGTTAGAGGATGAGTGACATGTGGAAGGAGGGGCTTGGCCAGGTGAGCAAGGCCACTGTAGGCCAGTGGATCAGATGAACTTCCCAGCCAACCCCCAAATCAGGAGGACTAGGAAATCGTTATTGTTTTAACGTGGTTTGGCTTTTCTACAACACCTAACTAACAAGCAGGCAAAGGCTTAGCATGCCCCCCACAGGGCAGATCCTCTAGCATAAACTGTGATTCTCCTGAGGGTCTTCAAATTAGGCATTCTGTCTCCATAAGGAAGGCATAAAGCAAATGACTCCTCTGCATTAGTTATTATTCAGCTGTCACCAAATGAGGAAAGACAGAAATGAAAAATCAATAATGAGAAAATATTTAGGGCGTTTTTTAAAGGTAAGGCATTAACAGAGGTGCCTGTGTGGTTCAGTCAGTTAAGTGTCTGACTTCGGTTCAAATCAGGATCTCTCAGTCAGTGAGTTCAAGCTCCACATTGGGCTCTGTGCTGACAGCTGGGAGCCTGGAGCCTGCTTTGGATTCTCTGCCCCTCCCCAGTTTGTACTCTGTCTTTCTCTCTCTTAAAAATAAATTAACATTAAAAAAAACTTTAAAGTGAGGCACGAACATTAAGGTAAATGTAGCAAAAACCAAGGTAAAGGTAATTCAACCAGTGTATAGAAGTCATAGAACATGTCAATAAAAGCATGCATAATCATACCATTCTAAGACAATTCCTTGATAGTTTTCCAATTATCAATATTTTATTCACATGCATAGGAGTTTCTTTTTCTTTTTCTTTTTTCTTCCATTTTTTTGAAAATTTATCAAGGTGGTAATAATAGAAGTGACAAAAAGAAGAAAAGTAAGAATAGCGGCTATGTTGAGCTCTTACATATCCAGCACTTTTTAAAGGATTCTTACATAGATTTTCTCCTTTAATTATTCACAATACCCTATAAGGGATGTCCTGTTATTATGTCCATTTTACAGACAAGTAAAATGAGTCTTAGAGGGATTGGGTAGTATCTCCAGAGTTCCACAGCTGGGATCTAACCTGCAATTTTGTTGTGTGCTCATGTTATCAATGTTTAACATTTTCCTTGGGGCAGTAGTCATAGTGATCAAAGGGTTTATAGCTATAAAGCTCTCCAGAGACGTTCTGAATTCGAACTGAAGGCTTCCCTGCCCATTCTTTAATTTAACACCTGAACTTAATGTCAGTGCTGAGCGGAGATGTTCTTACTGCAATCCACCAGAGGGCAGTATGAGGCAGAGTTTGCTTCCAAAGTCCAATGGGTCTTCTGAGAGCTCCTGCTGCCTTACCTGGGGATCCTGAACTCAAGTCTCCACCTTCATTTCTGTGGTTCTTTTTTGTGTTGTTTTTTCACTGTAAAATGCTTAGGGATGACCCAGCTTTCAGAGCACTGTTAAGAGCACTAAGTTATGTGAGTCTGTGGGAACAATGCTGGATGATGTACCTGGGCTGTAGTTTACTTACCGTACTGCATTTGTGACTCGGCCACCTTTGGATATCCCTGGGCTTGCTGGTTCAGATGCATTGGCATGATGGCCAGATGAAGGTGGACAAGTTTTAAAGATCAATCCAGCTTGCACGTTCTATGATTTCAAACGTAGAAGATGATGTGAGTCTTAACACTATGCAAACAAGTGTTTGTAGGTAATATCACATTGGTTGTTATTGTTCTTTATGAACTGAATTAAATATGAGTGGGTCCCCACCCCACCAGACTGTCATATTTGGGGCTCCCCCCAACTCTCGCTGTCTGCAATTGCCTACAAGTCCCATGGGTCTTAGAGAGGATCAAGTGTCAAGGAGGTGTCTGCTCTTGGGGCTTCTGTCCACACTGATCTCCTGAGGTCAAGTGGCTGCTCTTTGTACTTCTTGTTTGGAGGGCCTTTGTGTAGGTTGAGAACCCTGCAACTGACTTCCCTGGGTAGGTCTCAGGGTCAGGAAGACTTTGACCAGCAACAGGAAGAATATGGGACTGATCAAGGCCTTTTACTGCCTGCAACGTTATTCTCCTTATTTCTCTTTATCTATCATAAATGCTTTCACAAGCTCAAGCTCAAATTTTCATGCAAAGGAGCAAGAAGAAGCAAAGGAGAATGGGGAAGGAGGGAGAAGAGGAGAGCTGTCTTCCAGCAACCTCTACTTTACTTTTGCTGCAAAAAATCCTAGGAAGAAGAAATATGAAGGGCCTAGCTATTTCCACGGAAAGCGGGAGGGAAGCCATAACAGAAAGAAATCATGTTAATATTTAAATAAAGTATCCTGAGCTCCACAGGACCAGAGCCTTGAGAGTAAGAAGGACAGTGTCTCAGGCTAGAATGTTTTCTCCACACTACTGGAACTAAGTCACTCAATGAATATTGAGTGCATAAGTTTCTTCTTCAGTGTGAAAGAGAAAAGAAAAGATGGGCAAGACTAGTTTTTGAAATAAAGTGATGAGTATTTAAACCAGGAGCTAGGCATGACTGGGGTCCCAGCTCTATTGCTTCCTGGCTGTGGGACTTTGGAAAATACTGACTTCCTTCCCCAATATGGAGGTGTGAAAGTTCTGGATCTGGTATACAGGAATTTGCTGATGGCTTGAGATTGGCTTAATACCCACACCCTTCACCCCCCATCCACTACCACCACTTGGGAGAGGCTGCAGACACATTCATGGAGTCCTGCATGAACTGTCCTGCATGAAACAATCTTGGGACTTGTCTGATTCTTTGCTGGGAAACTTCTAGCTATGTCCCTCAGTCCATTTGTCCAGACAAGTTGGTCTGTAGCTGGTCCTGGGTTCTGTGTAGAATCCCTGTGTTGATGATCTTCTGGAACAATCTTTATTGGACCCCTGCTTTACCTCTGGATATAGCCTTTGCCTTCCCATTCATTGCTCTTGAGGTCTTACTCTGGATTCAAAAACCCTAAGCCAGATTCACAGTCCCAGGGCCCCAGAAATGGTTCATTAAGTGCAAAAAAAAAAAAAAAAAAAAAAAAAAAAAAAGTCTTCACCAAAGTAGCTATTTGCATTCTGCATTCCCATAAGCAGTGGGGATAACAAATAGGTCTTTCCTCACCAAAATTTGGTATCCACAGAACTATTATTAGCCATTCTGGTGAGTTTGATGCTGCTTTTCACTGTTTTGTTGTTGTCAGTTTGAGTAAAGACCACACACAACATGAAGTCTACCCTCTTAACAAAGTTTTAAATGTATAGTACATATTTATCATGCTTTTATCATACATATTCGATTACTAAGAAAATTTAGCATTTTTAACAGATTTACTAGATTTCCTCTCATGTGAATAGTCTGTTCAAAAGCTTTCCCCCATATTTCTGGTTTATTTTGCCTTTTTTTAATTGATTGAGTTCTTTATATAGCCTAGGTATCAGCACTTTGTCAAATAAATACATGTGTGGTACATGTATATTTCTAGCCTACAGCTGATCTTTTCATTTTGTTTATAGGTTCTGTCGATGAAGTTTGATAATCTATCATGTTTCTTTCCTTTTGACTTGTGTTCTTTGTGTCTTGTTTAAGACATCCTTTATACACAGAAAAGTTGGGTAGGGTAATTTTATAAAGCTTTTGCATACTCACAAAAGACATTTCTAAGCTCTTTTGTAGATACAATATTCCAGAAATTGACAATGACCACCTTAAGGATATTAGTTGGTTAAATGCCATTGGTTCAACTAGTTAATCCTATGAAAGACCATAAAGTTAGATTCCTACCTCCTATTGTCCTAGAAACTATGACGGGGACTCTAAAGCCCTGTATGTGAAAAGAAAGACTTTTTTTAAAATACAGGGAAGAAATAACTGCTTTTATTAAAAAATTTTCCTTTCAAATTGTGGCCCCACTCTATTTCATCAGAGATCCAGTACCATAAGTGCCATGAATGAGAATAGTGAAGTAGGGGTATGTGACAGGAGTGGCCCAGCCTGTGGCTCTACCTGTGACAAGGCCAGATCACAGAAGGATCTTGAATAACTAGGCCATGATGCTGGAATTTTATTCTGAGAATAATGGCCAGCCAGGAGAGGCTTTATATAGGAAAGTGATGTGATCATCAGATTTGCCTTTTAAGAGCAAGTTTTGCAGCAGTAAGGTGTAGAAATGGGAAAAAGGAGAAATGAGATGGAGGGGAAATGGTGAGAAATCTATTGCAATAATCTGGGTGGGAGCCTTGCAGTAGGGCAGTAGCTGCTGGGATGGATACAAGAAGGGGTGGATTTGAGAGCATTTAAAGACAGAAATTTGCTGGGAGCTAGTTGATGCAAATTAGCTTTTTAGTCAGTGCAAGAAATTGCCACCTGGAAATGCAAAATTGGAGGGGACACAAATGGAGAAACGCAATATTCATATGCAAGGGCCAGTCCTGTTGTGGAGTAAACCATTCCCCATTATCACGAGATCTCATCTCAAAGCTCCTCTATTAAGGAGATGTAAGAAATGTCTTTCTTCTCTGGGTATTGGTGCACAAGTCTTTGACAACAGTATTTTAATAATAAACAAGTGATTTATCTGATTTTGATAATATTTGTTATTTTACATGGAAAAAATATAACAGAGGCCTAAATAGTCAGTGGCACTTGGCAGTAAAGGCAAAGATGCTTCAAATTCACAAAGGAAGATGAAACTTAGAACAAGTCCATTTCAAGGAATTGTGCCTAACAAATTTTAATTTGCAAAATGCACATTTTCACCTGCACAAACATGCACAACATGAACAAATGCATGTTGTTCACCTACAGTTGGGGTTCCTTTTCAAGGGGAAAGAAACTGAACTAGAAGCTCACTACCAGTGCCAGGAAATGCTTCCCTATCTCCCCACTGCCTGCAATAGGCATAAAAGGTTAGTGCCTTAGAAAATGAGACAATGACAGGGAAAAGAGGACATTGTCTTTTCATACAGTTTAGTTGAATAAAATGATGTTGGCAACTGTGGTAGCAGCGATGAGCTGGAGATGGGATATGCAGGTTTGAGGGAGAATGTCCTAAAAATGATCACCCATGGGAAGGGATGGCATCACCAAAGTTGGAGCAGAAATTGACAAAAATGTTAGTGTAATAACAAATAATACTTCTGAAGTTCTGACCCATTTCAGTGGTGTTGGTATTGTCCAATGACCAGCCTCCCGTATGGTGGACAATGGTTACGTGGTTTCTGGCTTCTCCTGTGCACACACCATATTGTCCGTACACGCCTCCCTGGCCCAAATTCAGTAAAACCTCCCTAGGAGGGAAATGAATACGCTGCTTGTCTTAAGTCAAAGTTAACTGAAGGAATCACACTGTCTGGGAGAGCTGAGATTACTTTGTTTGCTTTTA
>CM053572.1:34547351-34646097 GCA_028646485.1 Cryptoprocta ferox | reverse complement strand
TAAAAACCATTGAGGTTTTCAAGGGATAAAATATGCTCCCCTTTCTTTGGCAGATGGAGAAACAGAGCGAGGTGGAGGAACTGTTTCTTGGTTGTAGATCTATAGTAGAGAATGTGACCCACTGCTAAGTGTGTCGGTTTTGAAGTTCATTGGCTCTGAATGTTTGGCAAGTGATTTGATCTGTCAGAGATTCAGTTACTTCATCAGTAGACAGATAAAAATACCCACCCCTAGTGATTACGTCAGGAGCATGTAGAGGGACGATACAGGTGAAAACACTGACTCACTTAATGACTCTGACAACAGATCTATAGAGGTTAAGCCATCAGGTGTGAGACAGGCTCCAAGTTCAAATCCCAGCTCCATCATTTACTAGTTTTATGGCTTTGGCCTAAAATGGCTTTTTGGCAAGACATTTAACTTCTCTTAGCTTCAGTTTCCTCACATGGAGCTCCTAAGATAGAATCTATCTAATAGAGTTGCCAGGAGGATTAATTGAAATGATAAATGCAAAGCATTTAACACAAGCTTAAACACAGGTAAGCACCAAGTAAGATTAAGGTATTGCAGTTTGGTCATAAGTAACAATGATTCTCAATGCAGGCAGTATGTATTTTACGATGGTCATTGCCTCCTAATATTTATAAAATGACCAATCAGAGCAACAGCTGCTTCCTACATTTCCAGAATCCTTTCCTTTATATAATCTGAGATACTCTTTCTTTCCTTTTTTTTTTTTTTTTTAGGTGTCAAATCCTGTAAGGAAATGTATATCCTTTACACTGCTGTTTTATCGCAAGCTGGGCCAGATAGCCAGTTATGGAAGTCCTGCTCAACCACACTGAGCTGGCTGCTCTGAGACGAGGCGTCTACACTAAGGAGGTGAGTTAAAAACAAAACCCCAACTCAAATTATGTTTCAATTATATCCCTTTTCTATAGTTGAGGGCAGGCTGCAGTGCTATCTTTTCCCTGTTTGAAAAAGAAAGTAGAACATTTGGTGTGAAAGAGGCAGTGACAAAAAAGACATGTTTGACAGCCATTTCACACTCTTGTGAAAGACATTAGCTCCTCTCTGGAACCAGAAAGGCGGAGTGGGGACCCTCCGCATGTCTAAAGTGTCAAAGAGCACAGACATTCAAATGCAATTCTTTTATGCCGAACTTGTAGACCTCTTCTGCTTGTTAACCATCTGTTTTTAATTGGTAAGCTCATGGAAGGCTGGGGCGTTGTCCTGTTTTAAACCTCTTTTCTCAACTAGGTCAAATAAAATGTATGTAGACGTGCAGCTCTGAAGCGTTTTTTCTGATTATGTTTGCTTCTTAAAGACATTTCAGCACAAGTGCATCGATTGTCACTGTTAGAACTGTGACATTCAAAAATGTTTATTAATTGATTCAACAAATTCATGAAGAGCTCATTATACTCACTAGAGAAAATGAAGCAGCAACAAAATTAAACCAAAAACCGTCACAATTCTAACACCAAATGTTAACTGCTGTGAACATTATTAGTCTGTATCTTCCCCTCTTGTACTTTGCATGTGTGTTTCCGTTGAATCTTTGTTTTTAAATGGGCAGTGCCTATATGGGGTGTTTGTATATTTTCACTCTGTTTACTTAGAATCTAAACATCTTTCCATGATAGTGTGAGATTTTCTCTCTTTAAAAGTTGTTAATTAATAGAGATAATTTGGACATAAAAAAGGAATAAAGAATAGTATAATACAAAGTATCCGTTCCACTTAAAAAAATGTCACAGCCAATCCAGTTGAAATTTTTCTCGTGCCTGCAAAGGTAATACAGATCCAATTTTGGTATTTATCATTTCCAACAGCTCTCCCTACTTCTGTTACACATTTACGTCACTTTAGTATTATTTTACTTGTTTTATAATTTTAGGTAAATTCCATTAAATGGTAATTTTTCTGTAACTTGCCTTTTTTTCCCTCAGTGTGAATTTTTCCAGATTCATCCATGTTGAGACCTGTCGCTTTGGTCATTTTCACTCTTCTATAACAATTACAATTTATAAATATGCCGCAGTGGTTTGTTCACTCATCAGATGATAGACATAGTTATATAGAGCTTCTTCTTCATATGGGTGAAAGTAGGTCTTAGTACCCAGAGGTGGAAGTGAATGGCCATAAAATAGGAATATCTTCAACTTAATTAGATGTCGTCAAATTGTTATGGAAGGGGTTGTATCCATTCATACCATAGCTATGTGAAATATCCTATTTCTTCAAATACTCCCAGTTCTTTAAATTTCTTAGCCTATCATTTACGTGCGAAATGGTTTTCCATTATGGTTTTAATAATCACTTTTATGATTACTAGTGAATGTGAACACATTTTTTTTAATGTTTATTTATTTTTGAGAGACAGAGAGACAGAGCATGAGCAGGGGAAGGGCAGAGAGAGAAGGAGACACAGAATCCGAAGCAGGTTCCAGGCTCTGAGCTGTCAGCACAGAGCCCGACGCGGTTCTGGAATTCACGAACCGCGAGATCATGACCTGAGCCGAAGTCGGCCACTTAACCGACTGAGCCACCCAGGCGCCCTGTGAATGTGAACACATTTTATTTGTTTCTTATGTACTCGAATTGTCTTCATATACATTCATATACATTATCTTCATATACTTTACCAATATTTCAAATTTATCATTACTTATTTTATAGGGATATAGAAAATAGACATCTGCTGGAGAGATACACACATATACACATATATATGCTGATATTTTGTCATATTATTAACAAAACCTTTGGGTTTTGACATGTGTTACATATTTCTGGTGTCTTTTAATGAGCATAAGGTTTTAATTTTAATGTAGTTGAATTTATTAATTTCTCTTTTTGCATTTTGTGTTTTATTTAGTAAACACACTAATGTCATAAAGTTGGTGTCTTTTTCTCAACAGTTTGAGGTTTTTGCTTTTCATACTTAGATCCTTATCACACCAAGAATTGATTTTTGGTTCAGCGTGCAGTAAGGATCCAGGTTTTATTTACCCATGTATATCCTACTATCATTTGTAGATGACTTGTCATTTTCCCACTGATCTTTAACAAACTTCTCTGACTTACGATCAGGTTTCTGCATATGTATAGGTCTCTTCCTGAGCTTACTGTTTTGTTCCATTGGTCAGTTTATCTAAATCTACCAATGCCATGTTATCTTAATTACTATAGCTTTGTGATTTTGATATCTGGCAGTAAAAATGTCCAAAACTGACTTTTCCCCTCATGTTTCTCACTGCCTTCAAACTTGATTTTTCTAAAAATTCTCTGAGATAGTCCTGGACCTTTGCATTACACATAATTTTAAAAGTGACTTATCAACCTAAAGAAAACAAAAACACTAATTCAAAAAGATACACACACCCTTATGTTTATTGCAACCTTATTTACAATAGCCAAGATATGGAAGCAAGCTAAGTTTCCATCAGTAGATGAATGGATAGGGAATACGTGGTGCGCGCACGCACGGTGCATGCACACACACACACACACACACACACAGGAATATCATGCAGACACAAAAAGGGACAAGATTGTGACATTTGAAACAAAATGGATTAACCTAAAGAATATTGTACTAAGTGAAATAAGACAAGCACCACATGATTTCACTCATAAGTGGGATCTCAAAAATAACTTGACTTGTGAAAAACCATAAAAACATTGTTATTTTAAGTGGAATTGGATTTATAAATTAAGTTTGGAAGAACTGACATTTTTATTATGTGGATTCCTCTCAATTATTTCTATATTTACTTAAACCTTAATCTTTTAATAGTTTTATGATTTTCCTTTAGAAATATTACATATCTTTAGTTAAATATTTCTAAAATAGTACATTGTACTACTAAAAAATTATATTTGCTAACTTTATTTCTAGTTAAATAATCAGGATAAAGTAATAATAAATAATAGAAATGAAAGTGAACACTCTTATTAACAAAACATGTTTGTATATTATCTTTGTCTTTTAACCTAGATAATCATATCATATCTAAATAATGAGTGCTTTGTTTCTTCCCTCTAACATTAAATAATAAGAAAGTATATTTAGAGGGATGTCCTTAAGCAGATTAAGAAATTTCTCTTCTACTCCTTCTGTGCTAATTGCTTTGTCATGAATGGGTGTTGAAAGAAATTGTATTTAATGCCATTTTTGCTTCATGTATTGAGATGAATTATTTTGTTCCCTTTTAATTTCTTTATATTATAAATTATATTAATTTCCTAATAGTAAACTACTGCTTCATTACTGGAAAAAAACATAACTTGGTCACAATTAAGCAATATATTTTTTAAAGTTTTATTTATTTAAGTAATCTTTATGCCCAACATGGGACTCAAACTCATGACCCTGTGATCAAGTGTCACATGCTTTTCCGACTGAGCCAACCAAGTGACCCTAGGCAGTATTTTTTGTGCCACAGTTATGTAGTACTAATATTTTCTTAGGGTGTTTATATTTATGTTCATAAGCTTATCTAGTTATTACTTTTCCTTATTCTTACTGTCCTCATCTCAAGGTTATCCTAGTTTCATGAAATGAGTTGGAAAGTATATTTTTTCCTCTGGAAGTAATTCTTTGGAAGTCTGGTATTTTATGTGTGTGTAGAAATAAATTTTTAGTTATTGGTTTACTTTCTTTAATGGGTAAAGATCTCCTCATAATTTCTGATTATTCTAGAGTTAGTTTTGGTGAGCTATTTTTATCCTAAGAAGTCACACTTTAAAATATATTTAAAATTGATTCGTTATAATTTTTAAAGTCTATGCTTTAATTATAGTCATAGCTTATGTAGGCTCATAGTAACATTAGACTTTGAGTTCTTGTATTTTGATTGCCATCTGCCTTTATGTTTCAAAGTCAGTTTGGCTAGATATAAAATCTTTAGCTCACATTTACTTTCCTTGAGTATATTAGATATATTACTCCATTTTCTTTTGAGATATAACACTGATGTTGAGACTCTGATGGTGATTTGATTTTCCTTTCTTTATATTGACTTTGTCTTGTTTACACGATCAAATAACTTTTTTTTCTTTGAGGTCACTAATTCTGTCAATAATATATCTCATTCATTAAACACAAAAAATGTTTGCCAAAATCTAATAACTTTTCATGATTAAACAAAAAGCTCAATGAACAAGAAATAAAATAGAACTTCCTCATTCTGATAAAAGATCTCTACAAAAAATCCATAGCTAATATCATACTTAATGGGAAAAGATCTAATTCTCTCTTAAGATCAGGAGCAAGAAAAAATGACTATTCTCATAATTTCTATTCAACATTATATTGGAGATTTTTGTCAGGGCATTTAGGCAAAAAAAGAAATAAAGACATTTAGGTTGGAAAGGAAGAAATACAACTATTTCTATTGCAGATGACATGATCTTCTATATATAAAATTCTAAGGAATCTACTAAAAGGTTACTATAAGTAATAAGCTCAGTAAGGTTGCAGGTTGAAAAATCAATATGTAAAGGTTGATTGTGAGGGCCTTTGGCTGGTTCAGTCAGTAAAGCATGTGACTGTTTATCTTGGGGTTGTAAACTCGAGCCCCACATTGGGTATAGAGATTACTTAAAAATACAATCTTTTTTTAATGAAGATTGTGTTTTTATACACTAATGAATATTCCAAATTGACATTTCACTTTTACGATACATTTATAGTTGAGTCAAAAAAACACTAAGGTATAAATTCAATCCAAGGAATTCAAGAGTTGTATGCTGAAAACTAGAAGTCACTCTTGAAAGAAATTAAAAATCTAGGGGTGCCTGGGTGGCTAAGTCGGTTAAGCGTCCGGCTTGGGTTCAGGTCATGATCTCACGGTTCGTGGGTTCGAGCCCTGCGTTGGGCTCTGTGCTGACAGCTAGCTCGGAGCCTGGAGACTGCTTCAGATTCTGTGTCTCCCTGTCTCTCTCTGACCCTCCCCTGCTCGTGCTGTCTCTCTCCGTCTCTCAAAAATAAATAAAAAAATATTTAAAAATTTTTTAAAAAATGAAAGAAATTAAAAATCTAAATAGGTAGAAAGACATCCTATATTCATGGGTAAGAAGATATAAATTTTTAAGATGTTAGCACTTGACAAATTGATTTACAGTTTCAATATAATGGCTATTAGGAAACAGCTGTATTTTTTGCAGAAATTGATAAGTCATTGCTAAAATTTATATGGAAATATAAGGGATCCAGAATAGTTAGCTAAAATAATCTTGAAAAAGGAGAACAAAGTTGGAGGACTCACATTTTCTAACTTCAAAATTTGTTATAAAACTGTAGTATAAAACTGTACAGTCTTGGATTAAGAACAGATAGAGATCAATGGAATTGAATTGGGAGTCCAGAAATAAACCCTTATAACTATAATCAACCAGTTTTTTTTAGCAAGAGTGCCAAGCCAATTCAGTGGGGGAAATATTAGCCTTTTCAACAGATGATCCTGGGACAAATGGATAGGCACATGCAGAAGAATGAAATTGGACCCCTACCCACATACCATATACAAAAATGAACTCTAAATGGATCAGGGAAATAAATCTAAGTACTAGAAATATAAACTCTCAGAAAAAAACACAGGGGAAATTGTTTATGACAGTGGACTTGGTAATGATTTTTTGGCTATGACACCAAAAGGACATTGAATTGTATACTTTAAATGGATGAATTGATGATATGTGAATATAACTCAGTAAGCTGTTAAAAAAGAAATTATATATTTTTTATATAAAATTATATATCTTGGTGATAATTATTTCAGTCAATTTTCAGTTATGTGGTACATATAATTAATTTGTTTCCAGGAAAGTTTCCTTGAATTATAGCTTTTGGATATTGTTTTGAAAATGAAAGTCATAATGCACTACTAAAAGTAAAGGATATATTCAGATAAAAAATGGGATCTATAGATATTATATTACCATAAATTATATGCAGGACTTTATACTTTTGGACTCTTTACTGTTTGAAGATACAGAAACCAAAGTAAAAAGTCACTTAAAAATGGACATTAATTAATTACTGCAGTGTATTTTTTTTTTTTTTAGGATATCTGTAGCCAGGCACTCACATCTAATCATGAATTACCTATCTCTTTTCTCTGCTCTGTTTTCCTCTGTGGTGTCATCCTCCTCCCCTTCTCCCTCCCCCTCCTCCTCAGAGCTCCCCACCACCACCCCCTTCCTGCCCCGACAGGCATTTCTTTACTAGTTGTGGCTGTCTTGTGGTGTTTGGTTTGAACTAAGGCGATTTAGCAGCTCCACTGGAAAGAAACCTTCTCCTTTCCAAATTTTCTTTGAATTATAAGATTTACTTTGACTAAACAAGGTGGAACTCCTTGATCAACTGTGAACCAAACTGGGATGTGTGCTTAGTCCTGCATTGTTCAATATGTACACTGGTGAATAGTTCTGACTGGTTCTACTAAGGTCACATGCTCACACATGGAGTGAGGGAGGGGAGGTCAGTCACAAAGAAAGAAAGAGAAGCTCTCTATTACCTGTAGAAATGGCAGAGAAGCTGATAGGGCAAGAGTAACCCTTATGTACAAAAGGACCTTCTACATATACCATCATCTGTGGTCTTGCCTCCATCTCTCTGAGACAAGCAGAAATATCACGTATTCTTGTTTGCTAGAAGAAGATCTATGAATTAACTGTTCCCAAAGCATCTCAGATGGTAAAAAAGCAGAGCTTGAACTGGGTATATATTTTTTTAAATAAATATATAAACATATTTGTATTTATTATATAAACATAATATTATATAAATAGAAATAGATAGGCAGCCAATTCCACTTGGCTTGGATAAGTGGCTGCATAATAATTTTTTAAATTTCATTGATTTTGGTTGTCGACAGTTGTTTCTTGAGTCCTTTTGGTAAGTAACTAGCTTCCCCGTTAGTCAGAGATCTCCAGAGGCTGTACTACTTGAAAACCCAGATGGTCTAACCACTTTGCTAGCTAGAGGCTCCAGAAACCTACCATTTTCTGCCTCATACTTTACACACGACGAGCATGAACTTCTTCCTACATCTGCTCTTTTCTATCTCCATACCTGTGGCCAGAAGTTTCCCTCTTGTTGAAATTTCACCTTCTTTATTTGTTGAATTACTTTTCATTTTTATAGATGGGTCACTCTTTCCTTCTGGGGGGCTTTTCCTCCCCACTGCAGACAGGACTAGGTACCCAACCCCATCCTCCTCTCTGCAGGTCTCTGGCTTCACATCTACCACATCTTTGACCTCCAACCTTCAAACTTCTTGCAAAGATGGATTGTATCTTGTTTTTCACTCATTTCCCAGGATTCATTATAATGCCTGGTACATAGTAGGCCCCCAGATCCTCAAAACATTTCTAGTGAATAGATGAGAGACTAATGAAAGATAAAAAGTAAAGGTGCATGAATATTAGATTAAAAAATTATGTACAAGACTATAAAGAGTATAAAGGGTTGATAAAAAACAGGTTCATAGAAAGGTGACTTACTGATAAAACCTGGGGAAGAGTGATCCAAATAACAGATAAAGTATAAAGGACTAACAACTAGGTATAATTAGTATTTGGGCAAGATAAAGAATACAAGAAAAAAAAACTAAGTAACTTTTTGACAGTAAAATGGATTACCCATTTAGAATTTGTCAAGCAGAAAGCTGTCACTAGAAGCTCTTACATTTTCCTCAGTAAAAGACTCACTTGTTTTGTAAATAATGATAGCTTTTGTTAGAACAGGACTTTAACATTTGAAATGCTGTTCGGCCATATAATCTAATTCTGTCATCTAGCAGATATGTATTGAGGGAAGTTAATGAGTGAAGTATACATGAGTGATAGTTAATATGTGAAGTAGAGGGAAATAAGACTGTTCCTGCCTTCAAGGAACTTATAGCATTCATAGAGATGAGGTAAACAGTTACATCAGGAAAAGGCATTATAAAAACACTACATGGTGGTCCAGAGGAGACAAACACGACAGGTAGAGAGGAGAATGGAAGCTTTGCAGTGGGGATGTGTCATGTAGAGCTTGGCACATAGGCAAGGAAGAGAAAAAGGATCTTCTACATAGAGAGAAATGCAAAAGTTGTAGAAATGGTGGCAATGTGTTCATGGAGCAATAGAAAATGATCGTAACTGCAAATCATTTGATCTTCCTCTTATTCAGAGGTTCAGCCTGGGAAGACTGGTTAAAACTCAAAACTGTGAGATCATGACGTGAACCAAAATCAAGATTTGGGTGCTTAACCAGCTAAGCCACCCAGGCACCCACTGAATTCCTGACCTCTAAAAAAAACTATGGACCAAATAAAATGGTAGTTTTAAGGCACGAAATTTTGGAGCCTGGAGTAGGAGAGAAGTTCTTGTAGGTAAGCATCCTAAATTCGGTGTTGTTTTTGCCATCCTAACATTCATTTCTTTGAATTTGGTGCTAATAGTCTGATTTTTGTGGGTAACCCTATTATTAAGCCATGTAGCTCAGGTACAGTGGGCCCTGTCCTCTTTTCCCTGGGTGTGCCTGCCTCACTACCACATTCCTGTTAGGAACAGTGTTTGATTAAGGGATGGGCAAATGACTTAAGGCAGACCACTGTGATTTCGCCTTGTGTTGAAATTAGTGAGAAAAAGATGCCCTCTTGCCAAGGAGTTGCAAAATAATTAATAGGTAAGCCTGAAACTGCTACGGGGCAAATTTGTTACTGAATAGGAAGAGCCTAATCAAGAATAACATCATTATGGAAGAAAGCAAAGGGTGGAGAAATTTCCACTTCCCATTGACATGTGAGCCTTCTGGTCCAGTTGTATGTGGTTTACCCAGGTTTTTTTAGTTTCAGAAGCCAAGTTCTGCCTTTTGATTAAGCCTATTGAAGAGGTATTTCAGCAACTAGCATCTGAATAGATTCATGCTATTGTAAGTGGAAGATCAACGTCATGGAAGACTTTGTATCCTAGGCTGGTAAATTCGTACTTTGTTCTGTAAATGATGGAGAGTCATATAATGATTTTAATGAGGATCAGTGTGACAAAATGTGCATGTTAGCAAGATAACTGTCTATTGCCAGGCACCTGGGTGGCTCAGTGGGCTAAGCATCCCACTTTTGATCTCAGCTTAGGTCTTGATCTTAGGGTCCTGAATTCAAGCCCTCACATTGAGCTCTGCTCTGGGTCATGAAGCCTACTTTAAAAAAAAAAAAAAGGTAAC
Organism: Cryptoprocta ferox; assembly: GCA_028646485.1. NCBI lineage: Eukaryota > Metazoa > Chordata > Mammalia > Carnivora > Eupleridae > Cryptoprocta > Cryptoprocta ferox. The sequence goes on along the minus strand of CM053572.1, from coordinate 34,635,875 downwards.
TGTAGTTATCTTGATGGTGGTACTTAGGAAACAGGGAGATGGGCCGGAAGGACCTGACATTAGTCTAGTGAGGACCTCATGATGCCTGACCTAACAGCTGGTGGGAATAGGGACAAGAAGATCTGAGAGCTATTTATGATGTGGAATCACTGGAACTCAGAGACAGATTGTGTGTTGGGAGAGAAGAGAAACAGGAAGACTTTTAGATGTCTGGCGTACATACATGTTGAATGGTGCACTACTAGGAAGGATATTACTTCCATTTTGTGTCTGAGGACACTAAGACTCAGAGAAGTTAAATGACCTGCCCAAGTCTGTGCACCCAGTAAGAGACACAGCCTCTCAGGTCCTCACGCTTCAAGACTGCTACCTTCTCCATGACACCAGGCTACTTCTTGTGTCCAGGGTGCCATGGGCATTGCAGTCCTGGGAAATAAAGTACCTGGGGCTACTTGTTTCAGTGCATCACGAAGAAAGCGATTTCATTAATGATTTATCTGGGGTCCCTTGCCGTATCTGTTTCGCTACCAAACCACATGTCTGCAGCAGGGCGTCTGTAATGCTCAGGCAACTATGGCTGACTTATCAGTGTTTATGAAAGATACAGGTGACTTGGTTCCAGAGTTTTTTGCATTCCAGCTTCAGAGGCTGATTATAGACACAGAAACGTGAAGGGAGAGGAAATCTATTCCCTAAGATGGACCATTGATTGGCAGTAAAGACTGGAAGGGTCGAGTCTGATCTGGTCTTGTCTTGCCTTGCCTTTCCTTTCCTTTCCTTTCCTTTCTTTTGCTTTCCCTTCCCTTCCCTTCCTTTCCTTTCCTTTCCTTTCCTTTCCTTTCCTTTCCTTTCCTTTCCCTTCCCTTCCCTTCCCTTCCTTTCCTTTCCTTTCCTTTCCTTTCCTTTCCTTTCCTTTCCTTTCCTTTCCTTTCCCTTCCCTTCCCTTCCTTTCCTTTCCTTTCCTTTCCTTTCCTTTCCTTTCCTTTCCTTTCCTCTCCTCTCCTCTCCTCTCCTCTCCTCTCCTCTCCTCTCCTCTCCTCTCCTCTCCTCTCTCCTCTCTCTTCTCTCCTTTCCCTTCCTTTTTTTGAGTATAATTAACATACAATGTTGTGTTACTTTCAGGTGTATAATATAGTGATTTGACAAGTGTATACTTTATCCTATGCTCACCACAAGTATAGCTACAATCTGTCACCATACATTGCTATTAAAGTACCATTGACTATATTCCTTCTGCTTGAGTGTGACTTTTCAATAGCTATAGGGGGGAAGGAGAAAGGCAAGTAGGGGGTGATTGAGTGGGAGTAAAGGCTTCATTAAGAAGAGAAAGTTAGAAGACAGTTAACAGCCAATTTGATTTAGAGGCCCGTCCAAAGAGAAGGATTTGAATTTGATGAAAACACCACCAGAGAAGGGGAGGCAGCAGGCTGAGTGGCAGATGCTCGTTCCTAGGCTTTTCTTCTTTGCTGCTAGGAGTGAAGCTCAGGCCCACCTGCCTTGAGCTGGGCTTCACACCTGATCCAGCGAGGCTGGATGCATGGAGGTTAGAGTTCAGACTTTAAACTTGAACTTGACAGGAATTCTCATTTTAGATCTGCAGTTAGCTATATGTGTTAACTGTGGCAAATGCTTTCATGTCTCTAAGCCTCTTTTTTCTTAGCTGTGATATATAGATACTAATAGTATAAACCTCAAATAATCTGCCCAGTAGTGATGCCCTTGGCCAGACATTATTACCCCCTTAGTACCATAATAGAGAAAAAAATGAAAAGAAAAAACACATGCTACCAAATATTTTGCATGATTCTTTGGGCTAATAATAAATTTTAGTATTATATTGAGCATCTTTATCTTTATTAAATACCTTAACAAATATTTCATGGTTTCCAAGAATATAATTTCATTTTTATTGCATCAATATTGATATTAACCATAACAGCAGTAATGCTAATATCATCCTCTCCAGAGATCAATCACATGGATCCTCTCCTTTGGAGATTTTCTCTGGTCTTCAATACAGAATGGGTGCAATTTGTAGGTTACAATATAGGGATTCAGCCATTGTATACATTACTCAGTGCTCATTATGGTAAGTGTACTCCTAATCTCCTTTGCCTATTTCACTGTACTGGAATTAAGAAACTTAAAAAGAAAAAAAGAATGGGTAAAATTTTTAATGACCACATTATCCTTGCCCATGAAGATTCCATTTGATTCAATTCAGGCACTATATTAGGTGCTAAGGAGAGAATGAGAAACAAGCTATGTATTTTATGCTGGAGGAGCTCACAGTCTAAACCAGGCAATAGGGAATCACATCCAAGGTTGAAAGTTATTTATGCAACTCAGAAGAATAATGTGCTCTCTTCAGGTACATGTTTAGCATAATGATTTGTACTTACAGGAATTGAGGAATTGGAGGGAGACTGATTTTTTTAATGTTTATTTATTTATTTCTGAGAGAAAGAGAGCGAGTGAGTGGGGAGAGGGGCAGAGAGAGAGAGAGAGAGAGAAAGAGAGAGAGAGAGAGAGAGAGAGAGAGAGAGAGAATCCCAAGTAGGCTCACGTTGTCTGCACAGAGCCCAACACGGGGCTCCATTTCACAAACCATGAGATCATGACCTGAGCTGAAACCAAGAGTCAGTTGCTTGACTGACTGAGGCACACAGGTGCCCCTGAGGAAGACTTATTTTATATAACTTCTGAAACCTATCCATTCATTCAAGTTTAGACTTCTTGGTCTCATTCTTCACAATTTAAAAAACACATCAGCATATTTTATTGAGAGAAATAGCTGCTCATTTCTGGTTCTATTTTTTAAGTCCTTTACCCTATTTGAGCCACAGTTAGCTCATCAGTAATGATGGCACCTGACGATTGCTGTGAGTGTTCAATCATGACATGGTGTGATAAGCCTAGTGCTTGTTATGTGAAATCCATGAAATTGATGCTTGCTGACCATAAAACTTATGTAATTTTTTTAAAAGTATCCTCCACATGCAGAGCCCAATGTGGGCTTGAACTCAGTACTCAAGATCAAGACCTGAGCCAAGATCAAGAGTTGGACACTTAACCGACTGAGCTACCCAGGCGCCCTGACCATAAAACTTATTTAAAAATGGAATTACAAATGGCAAACTTCTTCCAAAATGATCAGTGTACATTTCATAGGTTTCAAGTAGTCAGGAAAGCCAGCATCATTTGGAGAAGAAATAACTAAGGTTCACAGAGCTTCGATGGCTTGCAACAGGTTGCCCAGCTAGGAAAGAACAGGAGGCGGGGAATTTTCTCCTAGGGGGGGGGGTGTCCAGGTAGAAGCACAGATGTTGGGGAGATGGAGGGGCAGCGGCACCAGCAGACAGCTCCCCTGGAGGACTTCTTGACCTCACGTGGGGATTTCCATCAGGTAAGGAAGCTGACGCCCTGAATTTGAGAGACTGTGCACGAGAAGGAACAGTTTTCAAGGGGCCAGTAGAGAGGCCATGTATGAGGCTGGGAAGAGAGGTCATGGGCCGCGAGGAAAGATCAGAAATGGAAAGTCCTTAAGCTCTGGGTCAGATGGATTCACACTCAAATATTGACTCCTGCACTTACTACCTGTGTGACTTTGTGCAAGTTGTTCACTCTCTCAGCCTTTCACCTCTAAAATGGAGATCATAAGCCCTTATCTGATTATCAGAGTCAGCATACATATCGTAGGTTTTATAAAGCACTGGCCAATCCAGTTCCTTACAAGCTGCTCAGCATACCTAATTATAGTGATTGCTGTAGTTTTTATTTTGAAGCAAGCCTTAGGTAAACATTTCACCTGTGGAATAAGACAACTTGAACGAGAATTACCCAACCTGGAGGGATTCATAACACTGCCAAGAGGCTGTTTTGAAACTAGGGATAGTTTGACAAAGTGTGAGAGTCGATCCATTAAGCTTTCAGCTATTTTGAGAAAGAAGGTGATGTAGGCGGCAGGTATATGCAGCCCCTTGCTGGTTCAAAGGTGAGGTAAAGGTCAGAAATATGTTGTAAACTGATTGCTAAAAAATTATAATTAGTAAGTGTGCATTTTTACCTTTGGAAGCAGCCACATCCTGATTTTTCAGAAAGGCTGTAAATTAATCACACATTGGAGGTGAAGGGACAACTGATTGATTGGAGACCTATTGTTCTATTCTCGTTGCATTTTATGTTCAACTTTCTGTGCCAAAGGCAGTGACATTTGTGACATTTCATTCTTCTTGGGTTGTGGATGCACAACAGAATGGTTTCGAGTTTTGGTTCATTTTTATAATGATTCAATCTGTTATTAGTGTGTGACCTTGCCAAGTCACTAAAATAACCTGTGCCCAATTTGCTCATCTGCAAAATGGGGATATTAATAGTATCTTGTTTGTAGCCTCTTTGAGAGAATAAGATGAAATTGCTTGGAAAATAATTAGACTGTCGTCTGGCATTAAATATGTGCTCAGTAAATATGAGGTCACTTTTTAAAGTTGCTGTCTTGGGAAGATAATTGAGCTTTATTATGTCCTGTACAAATTTCCCTGCTGGTTGCATTGATTACCTGCTTGCTCCTCCCGCGCCAAAGATTTAAAAAGAGAAGATGTGAGGGACACCTGGGTGGCTCAGTCAGTGAAGCGTCTGACTTCTGCTCAGGTCATGATCTCAGGGTTTGTGAGTTTGAGCCCCATATCAGGATCTATGCTGATGGCTCAGAACCTGGAGCCTGCTTCGGATTCTGTGTCTCCCTCTCTCTCTGCCCCTCCCCTGCTTGTCCTCTGTCTCTGTTTCTCCAAAATAACCATAAGGGACTCCTAAATACAGAGAATAAACTGAGGATGAGCACTGGGTGTTGTATGTAAGCAATGAATCACGGGAATCTACCCCCAAAACCAAGAGCACACTACACTGTATGTTAGCCAATTTGACAATAAATTATATTTTAAAAAATTAAAAGAGATATGAGTTATGGAGGAGCCTTGTCTTTAAAGCAGCAAGGAGGGGAAAGCTGATATAGGGAGATAGGCTTTAGGAGGTAAAACTCACATCAGAAGGAGTAGGATGGCAACCATTAAGAAAATAGATATGGGGTGCCTGGGTGGCTCAGTCAGTTGAGTGTCTGACTTCGGTTCAGGTCATGATCTCATGTTTTGTGAGTTTGTCCCGCATGGAGCTCTGTGCTGACGGCTCAAAGCCTGAAGCCTGCTTTGGATCCTGTGTCTCCCTTGCTCTCTGCCCCTCCCCCACTGATGCTTGTGCTCTTTCTCTCTCTCTCTCTCTCAAAAATAAATTTAAAAAATTAAAAAAAAATAAAATAGATACATTAAAAAAGTGAGTCTGGGGCTCCTGGGTGGTTCAGTCAGTTAAGTTCGAGCCCATGTGTCCCTTGAGTTAAGTTTGAGCCCCATGTCAAGCTCCAATGCTGACAGTGTAGAGCCTGCTTGGGCTTCTCTTTCTCTCCCTCTTTTTTCGTCTCCAAATAAGTAAGTAAGTAAGTAAGTAAATTTAAAACTTGGATCTGGGGGCTTTCAAGTGGGAAGGTGGCCCCACACTAGTTTGGTGTTGGATCTCAGAGGCTGTAAAGTCTACTTTGTGCCTTTTCATGGGTAAAGAGCTACTTGAAACACCTCTAGTACCCGGTGGTATTGTAGCTTCTTTATTTATTTAAATAACGTTTAGAAATTTTTTTATTTGAGTATAGTCAATACACATGCGACATTAGTTTCAGGTGTACAACATAGTGACTCCCCACCCCTATGTGTTGTACTGTGCTGACCACAAGTGTAGCTACCCTCTGGCACCATACATTGTATTACAGTATTGCTGACTGTGTTCCTTATGTGTACCTTTTATTCAGTAACTGGAGGCCTGTAAGTCCCACTCCCCTCCCCCCATTTTGCCCATACCCTACCCCCTCATCTGGCAACCACATTTTTCTCTGTATTTATGGGTCTGATTCTGTTTTTTCATTAAATAACCTTTTTTTTTTTTAAAGAATAAGCTTACAGAGGAGCACCTGGGTGGCTCAGTCAGTTAAGCAGGCGACTTCAGCTCAGGTCATGATCTTGCGGTTCATGAGTTCAAGCTGTGTGTTGGGCTCTGTGCTGACAGCTCGGAGCCTGGAACCTGCTTGGGATTCTGTGTCTCCCTCTGTTTCTGCCCCTCCCCTGCTAATGCTCATGCTCTGTCTGTCTCTCTCTCTCTCCTTCAAAATAAATAAACATTAAAAAATTTAAAAGAAAAGAATAAGCTTACAGAAATAATGTATAGTACACTTTGTACTCAAGTTCCCCTGTTGGCATTTTACTTTAGCATGGGATCTTCATCACAACCAATGAACCAATACTAATGTTGATGTTAACTAGAGATCATACTTTATTTGGATTTTATTAGTTTTTTCCCTTTTCCTGTCCCAGGATCCCATTCAGGACACTACATTGTACTTAGTTGTTATGTTTCCTTAGACTCCTCTGGGTTGTGACTGTTTCTCAGACTTTCCTTGTGTTTGATGACCTCGTTAGTTTTGAGGAAAACTGGTCTTATATTGAAAAGAATGTCCCTTTTACTGCATTTTGTCTGATGTTTTACTCATGGCGGGGCTGGAGTTAATGGAACTTTTGGAGGAACACCACAGAGGTAAAGAGCCATTTCGTTGCATCATATCCAGTGTACCTATTATCAACCTGACTTACTACCATTGACATTGACCTAGACCACCTGGCTGAGATCCTGTTTGTCAAGTTTCTTTGCCATAAGGCCACTCTTCCCCTCTTCCCATGTTGTACTCTTTGGACAAAAGTCCGTAAGTGTAGCCCACATTTAAAGGATGGGAAAAACATCTTCTGCGTTGAGATATGGGAGCAATATCAACCCCAACACTAAGAATATTCGTGAATGTGTATGAAGGGCATATCACATGCTAATGTTATGTTAAATCATTCTTATGTAGTAAGTCATTTCATCCTCATGAGGAGAAGCCAAGGCTCAGGGAAGTGACCTGCCCACTGTCCTCCAATGTTACCTGGACAGAAATTGTAAAGGCTGAGTCTCAGATGCACATGTCTTTGATTGGCTCCCTGCTTCTCTCAGTAGGATTTCTGATCTGTCCAGTCTGGTGTTTTTTACCCAATGAATAAAAGGGTCTCATATATTGTCAGCAATTAGGTATTAGTCTTACCAGGTTTGTGTATGAGTTTGGTGTGTGTCTTTATCTACTCCCCAGGCTTATCATACCTCTGATGAGGCTTTTCAGATAACGTGAGAATGAGCATTGGTCCCACCACCCCTGGGCCCATCGACACGGCTTGGAATTCAGCCAGGACTTGCCCCCCAGTCAGGCTGTCACACAGGCCCATCCTTCCAGAAACATACAATTTGTAACAGTGTCGTCTTTTGTCAGCTTTTATCTTATATCGCTGGTGTTCTTTTGCAGTACGGAATATTTGGCAGCTTTAGTCTTTTTTCTTCTTCTTCTTCTTCCTTTTTTTTTTTTTTTAAGACTAGCTGTGTTTCTATTAAGTTCTGGAATCTCCTGAGAGAAAAGAGATAAGGTTTTCCTTGTGAAAATGCTACAGCAAATATCCTTGGAGACAAATCTTTGTACACTATTAATGACTTTCTGATTATCTTGCGTTTTTATTACTTATTCCCCTCTATTTACAGGGGTAATTGAGAATCAACAGCGGTCTTAACTGAAACAAAGACAATCTCTCATGAAAGATCCTCGTTCCACCTGTCCCGGGTTATCTACACCAGGCTCATAATCTTTCAGAGCCTCAGGTGACACACAGGATTAAAAAGGTCCGTGTTTTGTTTATTGTAAGACATGAATTGGTGATGGTAATGGAGATTGCCAGGCAAGGAGCAAATAAAGAGAATAGCTTGGGTTCTGAGACCAGACACCTGTTCCCTACACAGGCCCTGGTTCACTTTGTGACTTTAATGAAGTCACCTCTCTGTTCCTGTACCCATCAGGTGTGACACTAATCCCCTTCTGGGAGAGAGAGGGCTTCTATGAATGAAACTGGACTTCTAAGGCATATGTGGCCCTTTGGGGTATTAATACTACAGAGAAAGAAGTATCATTGTTGCTGTTCTCTGTACTTGTAGTTATAGCTCAGATGGCTAAAAACCAAAAAGCATCCTTCTAGAGAGAATAAGATGCCCTAGTTGGAGTTGGAGAGGGGGACTTCATCAATAATGTAGTTTCCTCCTGACAATTATAGTTTGTTTATTACTAGAATTATGTTTATAGTCTGACCCAGGTTCTTACACTGGGGCAGGATTTATCTTGTGTTTCCCAGAAAAATAACATGGCTTGTAAATGAGCGAAGCTCTCTGTTGAGGAAAGACCACAGAGCTCCCAGAGCCTTGCTGGGAAGTCAGAGCTGCCTGGCCAAAACTGCCCTTAATTGCTACAGCTCCATGAAGCGAAAGCTCCAGTTTCTAGGGAAATTAATGTTTAATGATAAGCGAGGTGCTTGAAAGAGTAGTTCAGGATGCAATAAATACTCCACTAAGGTAAGTTCTTTTCCCCTCTGGTTTCTCCATCTATTTTGAAGAGATCCATTGAAGTCAGATAGCCTGGCTCCCTCCTCACGGCCCTATAGGCCACTTTGACTTCCAAATTTTACAATCTTTGGCCGAATGGAAGATTCTGACTTTGATCCCCATGGTGGGTTATTCCACTGCGGTTTCAGTTTGCACCAGCTCATGAATTTCCTGGTGTGGATATGTTACCTCGAACTGGTCATTGATTCTAATAGCGGGGAAAACACACATGCTTGGGTGGCCCACGTGCTTCATGTGCCTTAATCATTGTCCCATAAGCCTCCCCAAAGCCTTGAGGGCAAGTGCACGGAGTAAGGAGAACATAGTTATACAGTGAGGAGAGAAGGGAAGAAAGAAGAAACCTGCTTTGTAGTATAGGGATCGGGGCTTGAATCACAGCCCCCTGAGGGGCTGGAAACACATATTTGATTTTGTTGTTCTGTAAGCCTACTTTTTAAACCATTCACTAGTTAATCTCAAATGCAGAAGCAAAGTCCAGTTGTCATAGATGGAAAATTCAGAAGAACAATGACTTGCTCAAGGTTTGGCGAATCACTGGGTCCCAGAACAGAAAACCATGGTTTCCAGAGTGAGTGGTGCTGAGGGGGCCACTTCTCGGAACATTCCTCAGTGCCTGGAGCCATCTCCTGGCCCGCCTGGGGCAGAGATGCATCAAGAGAAGAACGCCTGATGAGGGAACAAGGTGCATTTAGACCTTAGCTGTGCCACTTCCTAGCAGCAGCCCTGATATGCCTCCATCATTCTCTGAATTCTGGTGAATAATAAGGCCAACCTTGCAGGGACACTGTAAGTGTGGAGTGTGAGCCGTTGTGACTTACAAGGAAAATCTCTGCTGCCTTGTTGTTCTTGTTGTTGTTCAAATGAAGTATGAAATCTAAGGGGAAGACCTGGATTGCTGGGTCAAACAAGATAGACATTTTATTGTATTTTTTAAAATGCTTATTTATTGAGAGAGAGAGAAAGAGAGAGAGAGAGAGAGAGAGAGAGAGAATGTGAGTGGGGGAGGGGCAGAGAGAGAGAGAGATTTTCAAGCAGTCTGATGAGGGACTTGAACCCATGAACCATGAGATCATGACCTGAGCCTAAACCAAGAGTTGGACATTTAAGCTCCTGAGCCACCCAGGCGCCCCCAGATGGACATTTTAGAGGCTACAGGGAGAAGAACATAAGAGGAGAGACCCAGCAACAGGGCAGGCAAGCAGAGAAAACTCAGAACTGAAATACTTAATAGTGGCCTTAATTTAAATTTTGCTATATGGACTAAGGTTCTCTAGGAAACCTTCTGTAAAAACCCCAGTAATTACTAACACTTTTGCAGTTGTGTGTGTGTGTGTGTGTGTGTGTGTGTATTGTGTGTAACAGTAAGGGAAGCAATGGGGCTCTGAGGCAGGACAAGGCTCCAGGCAGGCATGAGGAGAGAGTCAGGACACAGGAAGTCTATTCACGGCATGCATAATATGTGCAATGCCCTTGACACAGAGCAGGCTCAGGAAATGTTACTGTCATACTCAGTGGGTGGTCCTGAGTCAAGAACTATTCAGTTACTGCAGACATTCTATGGTTATCTTTTCAATAGGTTTAGAGAACAACAAAGCTGATATTTATCAAGCTTACCATGGGTCCGATACTGTGCTAGGCATAGTAGTGGAGATAAATCAACATCTGCTTCTATATCTGTCTCCATAGCCACACTCTTATACACAGACCGAAATTGCCTCGGAAGTCTTGACAGCCTGGATGTAGAGAGACTGATGCAACCAAGGGAAGACAATGAGAATCAAATGAGGAATGTTGATATCAGACAGGACTCACTAATGGCTATTATCCTCAATCATGCTGGGCAGCCTTCTGCAGCCTCCTCATCTCACGTGATAAAGCCAAGTGCTTTCTGTGGAACACAGGGTCTATATGACTGGCCCTTGGTGACCTTTTTGACTTCTTCTTCTCCATGTTCCCCTGACACCCTCCACTGCAGGCACCATGGTCTCCTTCCTGTTCTGCTTTCAGAATAGAAACGGAGGTAATCCCAGATTACCTCTGCCTCAGGACCTTTGCACTCACTGCTCTTTGCCTGCATCAACTTTCCCTCCATATCTAAACAGCTTACTCTCTCACTTCTTTCAGAATCTGCTCAGATTTCACCATCCCAGAGAGCCCTTCCTTCTCATTCTCTAAAACAGGGACCCTGAGCCCCTCTACATCCAAGCCTTCAGTTGTTCTTCACAATTTTTATCCCTTTTGGACTTATTCTTTGCTTGCTTGTTGTTTTCTCTCTGCCTTCACCACCAGGATGAAACTTCTGTGTGAACAGGCAGCCTTTCGTTTACTGTTGAACCCTTAGCTTCCAGAATAGTGCCATTTCAATGTTTGGACCACATTCCACAGCAACACCTTAAGCCTACAATCAAAGGGTTACATAAAACTGAAAAAAAAATTCATAAAACAATATTCTTACTACCTGCAGTGCACTGTGATAGTTTCTCTTCTTTTGTATTCTATTTCTCTTTTTAATTTTTAAAATGTTTTAAGTCCAAGTTAGTTAACATAGAGTATAATGATTATTTCAGGAGTAGAATTTAGTGATTGATCACTTACATAGAACACGCAGTGCTTATCCCAACAAGTGCTCTTCTTAATGCCCATCACCCATTTAAAAAAATGTGGGCCATGACTGACTAATGGGTTATAACCCACAGACCTAGAATAATTCCTGGAATATATTACGCACTCAAACAGTAGATGCTGAAGTTTGTAAAAATGATCCTGTACTACTAATTCTGTTCAGACAAGTCATTTCCTGGTGAAAAGAGTAAAGGTGTCACCTGGCAAGGTTTGGGGACAGTAACGACCTCCAGTCCGGTTGGCATAGAGATGCTTGCTAAGGGGCAAGCCCAAGAATATTGGAAAAGTAGCTCGAACCCTGATTGTCTAACATCAGACACATGAAAAGAGCTAGTTTGTTAACTTCTACTTTGGTAACAGCTGGCTTCTGCATAAATGGCTTAAATTTACAAACTTTGAAGGGTTTGACAAGGTTTATTTCTTATTTTATTTTTATTGGTGGATCTGAAATGTTAGGTTCCTGAAATAGTCTCTTTTTAAAAGAAGGCATTTTTGTTCCAATGACTAAAAAATAAAAGTAAAAACAAAGCAAGAAAATTTGTTTTGAAAGAAGCTACCTGTTATAGCTTAATTTAGTAAACTGACTGAGTAAGAACAGAGTGAATCCTTGTTGATTCCATAGGTTGATGGCGGTATTAAGTCAATTTTTAAATACTCCTAAGTCTTAAAAAAACTATTTAATAACATCTTCTCAGAAAGAAAAAAAGAAACAACACCACATTGTCTACATCGACTGTAAGCCTCATTCTACTTTCAGAGACGTTCAAAGTGCGAAAAAAAAGTGCACCTTAGTATGGACAAAATATGGTAACTGTCATTTATTGAGTACATGTCAGGCCATGTATTATGTACTTTATATTTATTAATCCTTTTACAATATTGTGAGACAAAAAAATTGTTTAGGAACGGTTGGACTGCGAATGGTAGGCTGAACCACTTAAAGTGCTTGGAAGAGACCAAAGTCACAGATGTTCTTGGAACCTGGAAGCAGTAACTAATGTCTCTTGTTCATAGGCCTGTTTTCAGGTCTTTGCTTACTGACTAGCAAGTAAGCGTCCATTGACCTAGCCTGGTCTTTGAGGTCTCTCAGCAGGGGAAGGACAAGGACCTGACTCACATCCCCTGCCCTTCCCCACGCCCCCCCACCACCACCACATTGTATAATTCAGGAAGAGTCGTCTCCAACATAGAGTTGACAAATAATTCGCAGAAGGAGGGCCAGGCCCTGGGCAATAGACCATAGGCTCCCTGGTCTGTGTCTGGCTCCTGGTTGGTCACATCTGATTCATTAAGAGGAACAAAAACATCTGTTTATTGAGCAACTACCATGTGCCAGAAATTTTGTGGGACATTCTAAGCCCATATTTCTTTAATCTTCACAAATGAGATGTTCACTGTCCACATCGTTCAGAGGAGCAATTGAGGTTAATTACATGCAGGTATCTGAGAGGAATTAATCGGCAGTCATTTCTTGGCAGCTCTGAACATGTCACGGCATCCCACATCTCTCTTTCTTCCAGGAAAGTCCCCTTTTAACAGTGTGAGTGCTTTTTTTTTTTTTTTTTTGGTGTTGTATAATTAGTGCATCGGGATATCATTTCTTGGGAAAATTGATGACATAATTTCCTCAAGGAACAGTCATTGACCCAAACTTTAACACCTCTTTCTTCTTCCATCTATTTCTAAAAATCCTCAGTGTCTGTATTTGCGCAGAGATATTGCCATTCCAATTTCCATACCGTCTAATTCAATAAAGGCAACAATAACAGCAGCTCTGTAAGGCAGGGGATATGTAGAAATTTTATTATTTAGACCTGAAGTAAAGATCTATGAAATTGAGTCAATTGACATTCAAATATAATAAGTTAACACAGCATTTTAATAATTCACAGGAAGTACTCAGGTGCTTTGTTCATGAGAATAATTAACACCTCCCTGAATCTATGCACTTGGCAAGCTTCTCCCACAGCCTCCTGATTCGAATTGTGCCAATACATCTCTACAATCTCCTTGCCAACATAGGGCTGTAAAATGCAACGTTAGGATTCCAAGCTTTGGGCTAATATTAGCATGTGCCTCTGTGGATCCTCCTAACTCCTTCTGCAGACCACAATGGCAGTGTTCTGCGTTGTTTCCATGGGTCTTGGGAAAGAATTCATTGCTTTACCCCCAGGCTGTTCTGTCTCCATTACTTTCCATTTCCTGATAGAACATGAAGGGACTGAAAATGAATGTAATTGAATTGTAAACTCATAAATGATGTGGCCCTGCCACAGAGAAGCTCCTGCCAAACTGAATGACTTACTCTTCCCCTGCCCCATTACCTCTTCCAGCCTTAGTCTTTATCCAAACTTGTTCTCCACCTGTCATGACTTCCCTTTTCCCCCTGGAGAGCTTAAGACACAGCTGTATTCCTGGGGTCCAGGTTGAGAAATTCTGATTGAGAAGGTCGAGCATGGGCCTCAAGAAGTTGCATTTCTGATAAGTCATCCAGGTGATGCTGATGCTCCTGGTTCAATATCATAAATCCAAGCCGCCTTGCTCTTGCATAGATTATAGGAATGATTCAAATGCTTGGAGAAGTTGATTCTGGATTATAGCTTTAAGATGAGGATTTTTGAATGAGATGTAACCTTTCTGGAGGTGTCAATGAAAACTTATGTACCCATGCAAATGTGCAACACATCACTTCCTAAGCTGAAGGAATTGTAAGTGAACTACAGACCATATGACATGAGAATGCTCTAGAGAGGGAAAATGGAGGCAAACAGAGTAATTCCTGAATGCCTCTCTAGAAAAATGGTGACATTGTGCTTCCATTTTCAAGATTGCCTTAGATAGGTGATAAAACCTGCAACCCATCTACTTTTGGGGATCTGATATGAGATTTCCACTCCTGGGCTCCCCAAGGGCTATAGCTTCAAACTAAGAAAGAATGAGAAATAAGCCCACTGCTCAGGATGGGATAGCACTGAATGAGGGGGATAAATGGAATGCATAAACGTTTCTCTCAGATTTCATAACTCCAAATTTGTTCTAGTAAACTTCGCATTGTCCATAGAGTAAAAAATACCTCAAAATGCCGGAGTCCAGCTCCAGCTGGTCCAGGGCTCCCTGAAGGATGGATGGTGTTGGCGAGACAGAGCGTGAGAGAGCCTCGGATTTCTTTCTGATCACCAGGCAGGCATCTCTGCACTGACCGGAGAGTTAGCTTTATTAATGGAAAAAAATGTATGGGGTACAAAACAGAAGTGGCAATTGCCTTAGACAATGATTTCTGATGACAAATTCTTTGGTATGTAAAAATTTCCCAGAACATAGATTGGTAGAAGACTCATGCATAATCTTTATCAATACTGATTGATGTAGGTGACTTAGATGCTTATCATATGGGGAAGGAAGGTATCTTTAGCATTCAAAAACAAGGCAATGTTTTTAGTATAGCAAAGGCAAAAGTTACTTCTTTGTGAGCAGGGGTCAATAGCCTGTTTTCTTGAGGGAAAGTAAAACAGGTTTCTCAGGAAATGTAATGTTTGCTCCCATAAACACAAAAGAAGAAATTCCTATAATAAGTTCCTTCACAAGGTACAATTAGCATATTTTTAGGATAAAGGGGGCAAGTCACTCCTGATAGCAGTAAACAAGGCACCTTGGGGTTCGGTGCTCAAGCAAAAACAATTGAGTCGGGGGTAGACATCAGTTGCCATCTGATGGCAGGAGGCCAAACCTGCCTTACCTCACAAGGAGTTTTTTTTTCTCAACTTAGTGAATTCAGAAATTGGCTTCCAACATCAAAAGGAGAAGTTGATTAAAGAAGTCCCAAATTTTTAATATCCCCAGGTGATTACAAGAAGAAATGTACAGTCTCTCGGATGGAATGCAGCCTCAGGTCATGCTCTCCTCAAATTCCCACAGATGAATTAGCAAGGAACATGAATTCACAGTCAGACACACACATGTACAAGCATGAAATACACATGGAAATAGAGCAGTGTGAGAAGAACCAGAGGGAAGAGCAAGTGGCAAAATAATACAAATACCTAAATAAATTTGGAATTGTCAATGAAGCAGATAAGAAAAGAACTCCTTTTTAATATGTTTAATGAAAAAGTGGTTGAAGGAATCATGCTCGTATTTCCCAATTACTTGCATATAGTAATTACTCAAGCAATGTTAGTTGACAGAATGACAAAAAAACATAACTACTTGTGTAGTAGACATGATCAAAATTAAATGCTTAAGAAGTGTTGGGAGATAGTAGTCAATTACTTTCTGCTGGCAACAAGCCATTAGCATCAAGGAGTACCTTATCCTGGAAGTTATTAGGTTAGTAATCCTACACCCTCTCTGATCCTGCTAGAGCAGCCCTCTCACTTATCCCTTCACGAAGTTAAATATTTAAGGGAGGTTCTGAGGGATCTAGGCTCTTTGTTAGCTCTGGACACACATCTATTAATCCTAAAGACTTCCTTTAGACTGTCAGCATAAGCTGCTAAGTCACATAGCAGTGGAAGAGAGAATGCATGCTGCCTACGTATATAAGAAATCTCCAACTTTTTAATTGTTAAAAATAAGACTTTTCCCCTGAAATTGTCTATAGAGATCACTTAGACCAAAGCCTTTAAATTTGGGAACCACAGGCATTTGGGGACCCATTACTGGGTTGGGGGGCGGGATCTGTAAACCTATGTACCAAAAAAATTTACATATCTCTAGGGAGAGGATTCAGAAATCCTGTTAGTCTCAGACCAGCCCACGGCCCCCAAAAAGATTATACTAAGATTGATTTTTATATGTTTCCCCTTTTTAAAGAAATGGTGTGTGTGTGGGGGGGGGTGGTGCCTGAGTGGCTCAGTTGGTTGAGTGTCTGACTTTGGCTCAGGTCATGATCTCAGAGTTTGTGGGTTCAAGCCCTGCATCGGGCTTTGCACTGGCAGTGTGGAACCTGTTTGGGATTGTCTGTCTCTCCTCGCTCTCTGACCCTCCCCCACTTGCTCTCTCTCTTTCTCTCAAAAATAAATAAACATTTTTAAAAAATTAAAATTAAAAAAATGGGGAACTGAAAGCCGAGAGCCAGAAAGCTAAAATGATTTTCCCAATATCGCAACTTGACATGCATGTCTGCTTTCTGAGTGTCAGCCATATTTATCTCAGGGGATAAGTATATCCATTCAAAAATTGTGTCGTTGGTTAAGGCACCTAAAGAGGGGGTTACAAGTGTTTCCAGTATTGATATCTCTCTCAACAGATGAGAACATCTCTGAAGTTTTCCAAACTAGCTCAGTAACTTGCCATTCTGAAACCTACTCATACAGAATGTTTTCATTTCCTTCCTTGCAAGGGCATTACTGCACAGATCCAGGTTTCTCCATTATACTTGAGAGTATTCTACCTCGGGCATCCAAACCTACACATCAGACAGGTGCTAAATCTCCATCTTCCAGTAGACACTTCCTGTCGGTATTTGCACGGGTAACCGAAACAAGGGTTTGGCTTTGGCAATTTTTCAGATTTGGTCTGGCAACTCTGAAATACATATTGAGGCTGCTGTGAATCAATAATTGTCTTCCCCAAAGAGCCATAATCGGCAATTAGCATTAGAGATACCTTAAAAGATAAGCAGCTTTCCCGTAGATCTCTTTGCAAGTGAGGTTTGGTAGAAAGAGCAGGGACTGTGTCTGCCTCTTGCTAGCAATGGGACCCAAGCAAGTCTCTTTGGCTGTCATTTTAAAGTGAAATGAAATCACTTTAAGTGAATGAGGTATGCTTTTATGTGTAACCTAGGCTTTGGAAAAGGTCTTTGCTTCATTGAGTATGTGACAAAAAATTGCTGTCACATAGAATTCATGCTCTATAAAAAAAATATGTGTGTTTCATATGTGGTTTGCCCACTGAGCCCTTAGAAGTGAAATTAAACATATGCCATCCACTATAGTAGTAATCATACCACAGGGGCGCCTGGGTGGCTCAGTCAGTTGGGCATCGACTCTTGGTTTTGGCTCAGGTCATGATCTCACTCTTTTATGAATTCAAGCCATGAATTCTCTGACCCTCCCCCACTTGCACTGTCTCTGTCTCTCTCAAAATAAATAAACTTAAAAAAATTAAAAAATTAAAAAAAAGCAGAAGAATACTAATCTCACACAGGATTATTGCTAAGGGGTGAATAATTTATGATACCTGACCCTTCCCTAAGGCTGCGGCTGAGTTTTAGTTATCTTTGGATCCAGGGTCAACCCATTGCCATTTGTGCAATTCAGGCTGATTTCCTGAAACTTTCTGGGCATCATTTTCATGAGCTATAAAATAGGAGCAACGACATTACCAATCTTGTTAGACTTCTAAGGATCAAGGTACTAAATGTAATGTTCTTAGAACAATTATTTAAGTTCTCAATCAATATTACTTTTATCATAACCGTTAGAATTAATGCTCACAATGCCTATGATAGACCCTGACATTCATTCGTTCATTCATTAATTCGTTCATTTTTATTTTAGAGAGCAAGCAAAAGAGAGGATTGAGGAAGAGGGGCAGAGGGGGAAAGAGAGAGAGAGAGAGAGAGAGAGAGAGAGAGAGAGAGAGAGAATTAAGCAGGCTCCACACTAATAACGGAGCACCATGGGGAACTCGATCCCACAACCCTGGGATAATGACCTGAGCTGAAATCAAGAGTCAGACACTCAACCAACTGAGCCACCCAGGTGCACATTTTTAAATTTGATTGGCCTTCAATTGTATTTTTAAAATGAATGAATGTTGAACAACCAGGTTGGCACCCAGCACACAATAGAGGCTCAGTAAATGCATCTGGATGGAATGGATGAGCTACTACAGTGTTGGGCGCATGGTAGGCACTTGAAATGTAGACTTGGTCTCCTCTGAAGTCCCGGTTACCTCCTGCCCATCCTTGGGGGTCTAATCTTCCCTCAGAGACATTGGTGACAGTAGGACTCCTGAGAACTACCTGGGCAGTGAGCTTCTCAGTCCTGCCTTCATCAGTAAGAAATCTTTTGGCAAAACGAAAGGGTACAGCTGCTGAAAATAGAGAAGTGGAACATGATATGTGGTCCCAATGGGGCCAGGGAAAATAACCCTGTGGTGTCTGGAGCCCCAAACCCAGGATGACGGGTGCTGGCAGATTTCCATACCCAACCACAGGCCAATGGCTTTGGGCTCCTCAGCCTCATTCTGTGACCCAGAGACAGAGGAACCCTTTGTAAACCATGACCTTCCCCCCCCCCCCCCCGATTTTCTACCTCTTGGGCCTGGGCTGGGGGTAGGACTTCATGATACCTTGACCACCTACAGGCTCCCTCAGTAGCTGTGTAAACCTGAGTGAGTTACTTTCAAATCTGTGTGCCTCACTCACCTCTAAGCTGGGGGTAAAAATAGTACCTGCCTTAGAGTATTGTTGTGATAGATTAAATGTGTTAACATATTATGTGCTGAGAACAGTACCTGGGTTATACAACTGATGCTTGAACAACACAGGTTTGAAATGTGTGAGTCCACTTATAGGTGGATTGTTTTTATAAGAGCTGATTTTCTTTTCTGTTCTTTTTTTAAATATTTGGGAAAGCACAAGTTGGGAAGGGGCAGAGAAAGGGGGACAGGATGTGAAGCAGGCTCTGCACTGACAGGCTGATAGCAGCAAGCCTGATCTGGGGATCAAACTCATGAACCACGAGATCATGACCTGAGCTGAAATTGGATGCTCAATCAACCGAGCCACCCAGGCACCCCCAGATGATTTTCTTAATAACATTTTCTCTTCTCTAGCTTACTTTATTCTAAGAATACAGTATGTAATATGTAAATCCTACAAAATATGAGTTGAGTATGCTATCAGTAGGCTATCAGTAGTCAAATTTTGGGGGTATCAAAAGTTTGTACAGAGGGTCACCACCCCTAACCCCCACATTGTTCAAAGGTTAACTGTAGTAAGATGGTAATATGAGTAGAAGTTAATACTGGTTATTACTAATACTACTCTGTGTATGACATAGGATCTTCAGGCATAGTTTGGGAACAGATAGGGATTGCACAGTTTCTTACTACAGAACAGTTTTAATAGCTCAGATTTTATAGTTAAAAGTCCCAGGTTCAGTTCCTGGCTATTCACTTGCCAGTGAATGAACTTTGGTCAACTGGATACCCTCTCTGAGATTCGGTTTCACCATCCTACATTGGGTAAGCCACCCACTTCCCTTCCCGCAGCGCTCCTGAGAATACCAAATAGGACAACGGATGAAAAGTGCTTTCTAAACTGAAGGGGCAGGACAGTGGCACTGCTGTCCCCCAGAGAGTCAGGCTGCCTCTCAGCACCCCAGCCTGATTCAGGGGAGATGCTATGCTGGGTGAGTCAGAGGTGGAAGGGCTCAATGGTCCCTCACAACCCTGGGGTTCTGGACAGGATTCACTAAGCTCTGGGCTGGGTACCTCTGCCTATGTGGCAGCAGTCTGTACTATCAGCCTGGATGTGGGGAGGGAACATCATTTCCTTTAAAGAGTCATGTGGCTGGTCTTGGAATCATAGCTTCTTGGATAGGTTCGTACAATGGAATCTCTTTAGCAAAGCAAAGGATCTCATCAACATAATGTAATATGTTACATTATATAATATATTATGTAATATATTACATAGTATAATAATGATTTCAGGAATCAAATTTAGTGATTCATCACTTACCTATAACACCCAGTGCTCATCCCAAGAAGTGCCCTCCTTAATGCCCATCACCCATTTAGCCCATCCCCCCACCCAATACCTCTCCAGCAACCCTCAGTTTGTTCTCTGTATTTAAGAGTCTCTTATGGTTTGCCTCCCTCTCTCTTTTTATCTTATTTTTCCTTCCCTTCCCCTATGTTCATCTGTTTTGTTTCTTAAATTCCACATATAAGTGAAGTCATATAATATTTGTCTTTCTCTGACTTATTTTGCTTAGCATAATACACTCTAATTGCAGCCACGTTGTTGCAAATGACAAGATTTCATTCTTTGTGATACAAGTAATACTCCCTTGTATATATATACCACATCTTCTTTATCCATTCATCACTAGATGGACATTTGGGCTCTTTTCATTCTTTGGCTATTTCAACAACCATATCTAATTTATCAATATCTACTATATATCAGGCACCCCTCTAGGGACTAAAGGTATAGCAGTCCCCATCTTCATGGTGCTCGGCTTCTCTTTAGAGCCTCTTCATCTCAAATGCAAAGAAACTGAGGCCGGCGGCTCAGAGGTAGAGGGACTTGGGCATGTCGTGTTTTCATTTTGCAGCTGAGCTGGACCCACAGCCCAGGTGGCTGCTCCCAGTCCATACTTATTTCTTTAAGCGGGGTTTCACAGACTGAGTAAATTATTCTCCCTTTTCTTCCCTCAGAAGTTACCTGTCAGCTCCCAGCCTCCAAAGAACATGGTATGCAATGACTGTAAAGGACCATGCGCCTTTAGGAGAAGAATGGAATCATTATTTTACATTGTGCTTACTTCCCTTATATTTTGCTGACAGCACTATTTTTGCCACACAGCTTATTAACAAGAGAAGATGCTGGGAGCATGGCAGATAAAGTTACTGAAAACTTGCTCAGCACTTGGGGTGACTCTGCAGCCTCTTGGGCCTCCTTGTTTACTATTTTCAGTTGTATCCCTTTCTCTGGCTTGTTGCTATGCTTTGGAAAATTGCTTAACATTCAGGGTCTTTTTGGGCCTGCCTGAGCTGGTTTCCCTTACAAGGCATGGTTCTGGGCATGGACGTGACTCTACCATGCAAGGAAATGTATTTCCCAGTACAGATACCAACTCCTCCCTGTCCCTCCTCCTTAGGGATCTTCAAAGGCCTTTAGCAAAGTAGAGAACTAACAGAAAAAAATAAACCCATTTTGGACATTTTACTCATTCAATTATAATATTTCACTTTCAAGTGCTTATTTACCAAGTATTTGTTTGTGTTTAGATATCTCAGTTGACACTGTTCCTACGTGAAAGACCCTTCTCTCAGTAGTAATAGCTGCCACTGTTGAGTGCTTTTCACGGTCCAGGGGTGGTACCCAGGGGTTTATCTGCCTTGGCTATTTTCATCCTGGCAAAATGCTATGGAACAAACACCAGTAGCCCCATTTTACAGATAAGGAAATGGAGGCCCACAGAAAGTAAACTCTCGTCCAAGATTATATGCTCCGTAAGCGTCAGGTCTGGGACTGAAACTCAGATCTGCCCGACCTCAGAGCCTGTGTTCTTGATTACTTAGTGTGGCTACTACTCCCTAGATTTCTCTTTAGGGGCAAGTAACAAAAGGAAACAGTGTGACATAGCAATGAAGGCAGTGACCCTTCATGCTGTTTGTGCACTGAGTCATCTTATTCTCTGAGTTCCTATCCTGCTGTTTCTGGAGTTCAGTTTTTCTAATAGAATGAGTATCTACTATGTGAAACTTCATTAATGCTGAACCTATGCCTTGGGAAGCCTAGGCTATCTTAGTAAAATAGAATCTAAATATGAGACTACTATAATATCCCAAGCTTCTTTATTCCTTCCAGGTTCTAGAGGACCACTGCATATGGATATAAAATCTTCTCCTGTCTTCTGAAGAATCCGCAGAGGTTGCCAGGGCATGGCTCAGGGCGGCTTCACCCTGAGTCAGTACTTAGGGATGTGTGTTTTATAGGTTAAGTGGAAGTGGCTTCAAGTTACAACTTGCCCACATACCACGGTGCGCCATGAGCAAACTGCTTCACTTCTCTGAGCTTCAGTTTCTTTATCCATGAAATGGGCATAGTAATACCCTTTTGAGGGTTATTTAAGGCAGCAGTAAAATAATGTAAAGACATTTTAGAATTGTTGTTTGCAAAGAGTAGACGCTATTAAATAACCCTTGGCTGCTGATGTTACTACTCACCCAATACCATCCATATCACATGCACCTCTTCAATCCATCTGATACCAGATATTGAATTCTTTGTACACACTGTCATCCCCAATATTGGGTATAACCATATATGCTTAATAGCAATAATAATATATAAAGGCACTAGTTCTGTCTTAGAATAACACCAAAAACAATGACAGTAAAAATAGTCAATATCACATTGAACATTTGCTAAAATCCAATCTCTGAACTAAATTTATAATTCTAGGAGACACATTGCTGACTCCAAAGTATAAGGCAATCATCATCATAACTAACATTTATTAAGACTCTACACATTTATTTATTTTGTTTTTTTGAGAGAGAGAGTACATGAGCAAGGGAGAGGGGCAGAGGGAGAAAGAGAGAGAGAGAGAGAGAGAGAGAGAGAGAGAGAGAGAGAGAGAGAGAATCTTAAGCAGGCTCCACGTCCAGCATGGAGCCTGATGTGGGGCTCAACCCATGACCCTGGGATAATGACCTGAGCTGAAATCAAGAGTCTGATGCTCACCTGACTGAGATACCCAGGTGCCCCAAGCCTCTACATATTTAGGCATCTGAAAAACTAGTTATATGTTTCATTTGCCTCTCTTTTTGATACTCACATAGACACTTTTAAGAAGCTAAGCACACGCATCTTATGCAACAACATAAAATCCCACCCTACCCTGCCTCCATCACTTCCTAGGCATGTGTTTTTGACAGTTATTTAGCCATGAAAGTTGTTGTGGGAATTCAAAAAGGAAATGTATGGACAGTGCTTGAATCATAGGAATACTCATGTTTTAACCGCTATTGATATCATTATCATTATAATTATGAAAAATAATTGGAAAGAGCAGATCAAATTATCGGATCCATGTCCTCACTCCCTCCGTGCATATGTATATATAACCTAAGAAAGGAGGAAAGTAAAATCCATCAAAGCTAGGCAACTGTCATTGTTTAGGTAGCTGCAACCTCCTAAATACATCACGTTTCTCCCCTTTTTCAGCAGTTAAATTTCTCTTGGCTGAAGCACTCATGTATTTGTGTTTAGGCTCACTCAGAATGAATTTGTTTCCACTGTGAATAGAAGGAAATGGCATGAGAGAATCCTCTCATCTCTGTTTTCCTTATTAGTTATATAACGTGACATTTTTAAAGCATGAGGGCTGGGATTTTTTTTTAACACATCATTTTGTGCATTTAAAAATTAAACAAATAGCTTGAGAATTTATGTCTCAACTATAAAAGCTTTAGTAGTTCAGAATACATTAAAAAATATTAGCACATCATTTGCTGAGCCACAGGATTTTAAGTTCCATAAGGAAAGTCCTGGTAATATCTCGGTTCCCTTTGTCTAGAGGCTGGTACAGTTTTCTGCATTTAAAAGAGGCTTGATAAATGTATAAATGCAGGGTTTTAATTTTTTTTAGCTTTAAATAACTGAAGAAATCCAAGAACTCATCTCAGTACTCCTAATGAGGTCTTCACACTTAGTTTGGCAGGGCTTTAAGAATTCCAGGCTTTCTGTGATTCTTTATAGGGTCTGGACAGTATAGGAGCATGCTGGCTTATTGTTGTGACTATGAGCAGGAAATAAGAAACAGTGGCTATCATATTTGAGTTCCTACTGTGTGCCATGCGTGTGCTGGAAGTGTTACAGGTATGATCTCAGTTAGCCCTTGCCTGGACTCCAGGAGGTCATTCACATATCCATTTCACAGGTAAGAAAACTGAGGCTCAGAGAGAAGTGGTTTCCATGTTTACACAGCTGGTAAGTGGTAGGACTTTCCAAACTGGGTCTGCCTAACTTCGAAACCCATATTCTAAAAACAAACAAACAAACAAAAAAACAAAACAAGAAACCCACATTCTCCCAGGCATGTCACAGCCCTTCTATGTCGGCTGGATCCTTTCTGTACCAGAGTTGCATTCAGAGCCAGAACATCTCTAGGAAGGCAGAAAGGCTAAAAATACCCAACTCAGCTACTCTTTGACCTGCCTGGGGACCGCTTGGGAGAGTCTCAGCTAGCAATGAGTGCCAGGAAATATCGTTAAAATCCCATCAGTCCCCTGGAACAATCAAGTCCTCGGACATATTTGATCTTCAGAAAGCTTCTTATAGATCTGAATAGAAAGGCATTTCATTTGGAAGCTCAGCCCCCATTACATGAGATCAAAGAAGGAAGGAGTTCCCTCGTGGGTTTGAGGATGTCTTAAATGCCAACAGAGCCCAATCTAGCTCTCTTCCCTTTGTCTTCTTTTTTGTGTCAAGGATCAGTTTTGCACAGACACACCGTGGAAACTCAGGTGGAAGGTATAGTCCACCAATAAGGCTGCTATGTACGTGTGACCCACAGTGCCTTCTGCATTTTAATTAGGAAGTTTGGAACTTATGACCATTATTTCTTCCACTGTGCTCTCCTTGCTTAAAGTTAATTAAGTTTGCTGCTCTCCAGATGCTCAGCTCCCAGTGCCCTGAGGAAGGGAAGCTGTCTGTGTGTGAAGGCCCCAGAGCTGACAGGAAGAGTCACCAGATTGTTATTCAGCCGCAGGATGGCCTGGCCTCCTAAGACCTTGCCACTGTCCCCACAGCTTAACACTGAGGACCCTCTTGCTGTCAAGGACACAGAGACAGCAATTCTTTCCTCTGGGCTTCCACAGAACATGGCAGAGCACTGAGTGAGGTGTTCCCTCTGTATCTCACCATCAGGAGTCACACAACTGTGGCGTGAGTAATGAAGCTAATGTGTGCTGAGCATCCATTCCATGCCAGGTAGAGATGGATCTGTGACATGGCTCAAGAAGTTAACTCATTCTCGGGCCCGTTTCAACATGGGGATTTCTATACTGGAACTGGATCTTGCATCTGGTTCTTACCTCAGGACCATTTTAATTCTTTACTCCAATCCTACAGTGATCTCAAACAGGATCTCAAATAGGACATCTCGATGGACTAATGACTAATCAGCCCATGATCACACATAACTGTGGTGTCATGCATTTGGTATCTTTTAATTTTTAGGGGGAGGGATCTTGCTATGACTCATCTATGACCGTAAAGGTCTTGACGTTGTCAAATAACTTGTAGCTGGGCTTATTCACTATGCTAGGACTCCTGATTACGTCAAACAAGGTGTTATTCAGTCAGTGGTTACGGGACATACACTTCAACCAGACGCACATACATGTACCCATGTATACACATAGGCATACACATGTATACTGGAGAAAATGAGACACAGACAGGTCAGTTAGTACCTTGTTGACAGCAACCCAGCTGGTAAGGTATCTACCCATTGACCCCATCGGTTGCTGCCCATCGATATCCCAAACTACAGTACAAGCACACATAGAAACCTATACCCTAAAATCTCCCTCTTCTCCAGTAGGGGCCTCTACAAAGGCTTGCTTGCTTACTTACAAAGCAAATAAGTAAGTAAGTAAGTAAATGCTATAAAGATAATTTTATACATACCTTCACATCATTTCACTATTAGCATAGGCTTACTCAGAGCTTTCTGTCTGATAGAATGCTAGAACACTACTGCCAGAAAGAAATGTGCATTTAGTAGCCACCCTAAAAAAGTAAGAAGCAGACACAAATAATTTTAACAATATATTTTATTTGTACTAACAGATCCAAAATAGTACCATTTTGATATGTATCCCGTATAAAAACTATCAGCAGCATATTTTATATTCTTATTATTCATCTAAGTTTTTAAAATCCAATCTGTAGTTTACAGCCCATCTCAATTTTAAGTGGCCACATTTCAAATGATCCATAGACACATATGGCTAGTGGCTACCGCTTTAGAAAGCACAACTCGGGAAAGTTGCTGGAGGAGGGGTGAATAAAAAGAGTTTCCACTCTCAAGGAAGCAGCAGGGGAAGAAGCAGATAAGACAGCGATGATTTCAGCACAATATGCAAAGAGCAGTCACAGGAACACACGGAGTAGGTTGGGAGGACACAAGAGGGGCCATGACCCAGCCTGTCAAAGGGGAAACACAGTGAAGTCTTCTGGAGTACCTGGTATTTGACCTGATTCTTAAATGAGGAGTAGAAGTAAATCAGATAAAGTTAGATAAGGTGTTTCGGAAAAAGGGGATGGTTTTGTGCTAAAGTCTGAGGCATGGACTGCTCAGGGAAATGCACACAGCTGAGTGTGTTTGGAGGAGACGCGCTGTGGAATGATGATAATGCATGTGGATTTGAATCATGACTGTCACGTAGTTGGACAAGTGACTTTGCTTCTGTAAAACTCAAGCTCCTCTTCTGCAAAATGAGAATAATACCATCTACCTTAAATATTCTTCCAAGGATTACATCACCTAAAGTATTGAACACTCTTGACACATAGTAGATGGCTAAGGAAGGGTAAGCTTAACAGTTAAAGAAGAATTTGAGACAGATGAAGCTGGAGAAATAAGCAAGAGTGAGCTCATGGGTGGTCTCACAGATCATATGAAAAGCATTAAAGAGTCAGAATTTTTAAGCAAGGAAATGAGACTTTTTGTTTGTTGAATCGATTGTTTCACAAAAGTTTAATGAGCCCCTAACATGTGCCCAACACTATTCTATGTATAGAGATAACAGTGATGAACAAGTGAAAAGTTTTTTGCCCTGAGGAAGCATAAATTCTAGAGAGATGAGATAGTCTAATACAAGTAGCCAAGTCAATATTAAATAAGATCAGTGTGTTTGAGTCTTTGTATCTCAAGTGGAGACAATATTGGAATGAGGGCTTCATCTGTTGGATTGCAAATGAATTGAGCAGCTGAATCAAAAACTCACATTTACCCCCCAAGTCTTCCTTATTGTCTGGAATGTGCAGTGACATGAGGAAGGCCAAAGCTTGGCCGTAGTGACTGTGGGTGACCAAGGCCTTCTGGCGACAGTGAGTTGAGGAGAGGTATTACTGATGATAATCCATGTAAAGAGTTCCAGTTTTCCCTAAGTAGTGCTTCAAAGAGGGCTTCTGGGGGCACTTGGATGTCTCAGTCGGGTGTCCAACTTCAGCTCAGGTCATGATCTCCCGGTTCAAGAGTTCAGGCCCTGCATGGGGCTCTGTGCTGACAGCTCAGAGCCTGAAGCCTGCTTTGGATCCTGTGTCTCCCTCTCTCTCTGCCCCTCCCCCACTTGCACTCTGTCTCTCTCTCTCTCTCTCAAAAAAAAAAAATAAATAAATAAACGCGTACCATATAATGCTAACCATGGTAGGCAGTCTCAAAAAATGGCTGCCATGATTTCCTTCCATCCATGTCTATGCCTGTTGATCCATCCATCAAGAGGGAGAGTCTGTTTCCCTTCACTTTGAATCTAGGCTTTACTGCTTTGTGACTTACCTTGATCAATAGAATTTGGGAGAAATGATGTCCTGCCACTTCTAGACATGTGATGCTTTCAAATATGTGAAGAAAAGCTTTTTGACCAGATTAAAAATCCATTCACTATAAAAACTAACAAATTAACAATCATAGGAAAGTTCCTCATTCTTGAAAAGGGCATTTATAAAACATCTACAGCTAACCTAAATCCTGGCTGAAATGCTAAATAAATATTAAATCTCAATCAACCTTAGATCAAGAAGGATGGAAAGATGCTCATTTCTAACCACTACCACGTCGATTTATCATGGTACCACAGGTCCTAGCTGTTATGATATTTTAAGGAAAAGGGATAAAAGATACAATAATTGGTAAGGAAGAGTTAATAGTCTCTTTAGAATTGAAGTAAATGTTTATATTGAAATTTTTAAGACAAAAACAACTACAAAAAATAATAAGTGTATTTAAGCAATTGTATGTTTATATGCTAGTGGCAAATATTAGAAATAGTTTTAAAAAACCAATTCCTTTTGGGCATCTGGCTGACTCAGTCACTGGAGCATGTGACTCTTGATCTCAGGACATGAGTTCGAGCCCCATATTGGGCCTAGAGCTTACTTTAAAAAGGACAATTTTGTTTATAGTAACATCAAATATATGGACATAGACATAGATATAGATAAACATAGATATAACACTTAGGAATAAATTTAACAAAAGACCTCTATACTGTAAACAGTAGAATGCTATTGAAGAAGTTAAGGAAGGCTTAAATATTCATGGTTAGAAAGACTTGATATTTTATTTTATTTTATTTTTTCTGCAACTTTGCTTTTTAAATTTTTTTAATGTTTTATTTATTTTTGAGAAAGAGAGAGAGAGAGAGAGAGAGAGAGAAAGAGAGCACATGAACAGGAGAGGGTAAGAGAGAGAGGGAGACACAAAATCCGAAGACAGTCTCCAGGCTCTGAACTAGCTGTCAGCACAGAGCCCGACACGGGGCTTGAACCCACAAAATGTGAGATCATGACCTGAGCCGAAGTTGGATGCTTAACCAACTGAGCCACCCAGGTGCCCCAAGACTCCATATTCTTACGATGTTAATTCTCTCCAAATGGATCTACAGATAAATGTATCCCAAATCATAACCACAGGAGATGTTTTTTAGAAAATTGACAAACTGATTCTGATATTTATATGGAAAAGCAAAGAACCTAAATAATTCAAATCAATTTTGAAATAGAACAGGATTGGAAAACTTACACTACTGGAGTTCATGATTTATCATAAATACACAGTAATCAGGACAGTGTGATGCTAATATCAGGGCTGGCACATAGATCAATAGAACAGAACAAAGATGCAGAAAAAGATCCATATATGTATTTTTTTCCCGGTAAAGACATTAAAGGAAACAAGCAGAGAAAGAAAAATCCTTTCAACAAAGCAAGTGAGAATAACTGCTTACCCATAAGAAAAATAACGAAGCTCATTCCCTCTATAAATTGCGTAAAACTTTAGAGTAAAACATAGTAGAATATCATCTGACTTAAGGGTAGTAAAATATTTCTTAGAAAAATAAAAGAAAGGAATAATCATGAAAGAAATGAGATAAATTGGAGTTCTTCAATATTAAAAATTTGTGCCTGTCAAAAGACTGCATTTAAAAAATGAATAGGCAAGCCAAAAACTTTAAGAAAATACTCACAAAATGTCTATCTGGCAAAGGCTGGTATCTAGGCTCCATAATTAATTCTTGGAGCCCAATAAGGAAAAGATAAATACCCTCCCCAAAATTGGTAAAAGACTTGAACAGACACTTCACAAAGAAAGATATATGAGAAAGTGCTCAATATCATTTGTCATCAGAAAAATACAAATATAACCACAACGAAATGACTGCAGGCCTCCTGCAGTAGCTGAAATTAAAATGACTGACACCAAATGTTGATGCAGTTTTAGAGAAAATGGACCTCTTATTTATTGTTGGCAAGAATGTAAATGGTACAATGACTTTAGAAACGTTTTCACTGCCTCTTACATAACTAACCATGCACCTATGAGAAAGGAAAACAGAAGTGCACGAAAGGCTGGTACTAGAAGACTTGGAATTTTGTTTTAGAGGGAGAGAGAGTGTGTGAGTGAGTGAGGGAGAGAGAGAATCTTAAGCAGGCTCTGTACTCAGAACAAAACCAGATGCGGGGCTCAATCCCACAACCCTGGGATCATGACATGAGCCAGAACCAAGAGTCTGACACTCAACCAACTGAGCCACCAAGGTGCCCCCTGGGAGCTTCATTCGTAATTGCCCAAACTGGAAGCAGTCCTGGGAGCAGAGAGTGAATTAACAAAGGTTGGTATGCTCATGTAGAAGAAGGCTACGCCACAGTAAAAAGAAAAAGAAACCATCGTGACATATAACAACATGGTTGATTCTCAGAAACAATATCATGAGTGAAATAAGGCTTATATAAAAGATTACATACTATATTATTACATTTAAATAAAATTCTAGGGGTGCCCGGGTGGCTCAGTTGGTTAAGCATCGGAGTCTTTTTTAAATTTGTATTTATTTTATTTTTTTAATTTAATTTTAAAAATTTACATCCAAGTTGGCATATAATAATGCCATATAATAATGGCATATAATAATGATTTCAGGAGTAGAATCATTGATTCATCCCCTACATATGACACCCAGTGCTCATCGCAGTAAGTGTCCTCTTTAATGCCCCTTGCCCATTTAACCCATCCCCCACCCACAACCCCTCCATCAACCCTCAGTTTGTTCTCTGTATTTAAGAGTCTATGTTTTGTCCCCCTCTCCGTTTTAACATTACTTTTGTTTCCCTTCCCTTATGTCCATCTGTTTTGTATATTAAATTCCTCATATGAGATAAGTCATGATACTTGTCTTTCTCTGACTAATTTCACTTAGCATAATACCCTCTAGTTCCATCCATGTTGCTGCAAATGTCAAGATTTCACTCTTTTTGATTGCCAAGTAATATTCCATTGTATAGATATATCAGATCTCCTTAAGCATCTGATTATTGATTTTGGCTCAGGTAATGATCTCACAGTTCATGGGATCAAGCCCCACATTGGGCTCTGTGCTGTGCTGACAGAGTGGAGCCTGCTTGGGATTCTCTCTCTCTGCCACTCCCCTGTGTGTTCTCTCTCTCTCTCTCTCTCTCTCTCTCTCTCTCTCTCAAAAATAAACAGCGAAAAAGAAAAAAAAATAAATGAAATTCTAGGCCAGACAATAGTACTCTGAGGTAGGAAAAAAAATCCAAATAGTGGTTGCCTCTGGTACTGAGATGTGGGAGTAGCTACTGACTGAAGTGAGGAAATATTCTGGGGGTGAAGGCGCTGTTCTGTATCTTAACAGAAGTTTGGGTTATAAGGGTGTATGACTTTGTCAAAGCTCTGCAAATGTATAGTGAAGATTTTTGCACTTTATGATGCAGAGATTTTACATAAAAAGAAAAAGCTGTAAACAAATACTGAAGTGTAGTTAAAGTTATACATACTGAAGTCTTTAGGAAGAAGTGTTCTGATGTTGGCAATTTACTGTAAAATTCTCAAAACTGAAATGGTTTGATGAATAGATACAAGGATGGAAAAGTTAAAGCAAATATAGCATAAGATTGATGTTTCATGGGTGGATACCAGGTGCCTACTATAAAATTACTTCAACTTTCCTGTGTATTTGAAAATTGTTATACTTTTGAGAAGCAAATCTTGTGATTTCTCACTGTGGTAATGGCAGTACCTGAGTGTGCCACTGTTACGTTGACTTACCCATTCTGTGCCTAAGTTTCCCAAGATAAAATCAGATGGCATTTCCTTGTAGTCAGGCAAGGAGTGTTAAAAAGTTCCTATGTGTGACAAACTCAAGGATCTAGTATAAACTCACAATAAATGAGTCTTATGTTTTATACCTTAAATTCACTCAGTAAATTTTCACTTAAATAAGAGAATTATAGTTTGTAATAGAATAATTATAGGTCTTTCCAGTCATTTCACTTCCTTTGTTTGCTCTTCTCCCATCCAAGGATAATAACATATAAAGTCTTTCTGCATTTCAGATTTTATGCTCTTTGAAAAAGTAAAATGTGTCTGGGTTAAAAAAAAAACACAATAATAATAAGAAAGAAAGAAAAAAAAAAGAAAATGCAGCCTGTTATCAGAATCATGTAAATTCAGATAAATGAGGGATGAGAGAGACCAAGTTTCCTTAATTCTTTGTCCTGGAGACATTGAAGTATATATACACCAGAGCAGCACCATCAAGTCTGTCCTATGACAGAGGACACCTAGGAAGAGTTGGATACCTAGAGTCAGAATTATGCAAAATTATGCTGGTCAGGCAACCAAAGTTCTCCACAAGTCCTCTTTCCTCTGGATACCTGGTGTCACACGATGGAGGTGATGGAGGGGAATACAGTTTCTCTGCCACACTTCCAGGGGAGGAACAGTCATTCTGATTAACAGTCATCTCTTCCAGTCATCAGATTAAGATCCTGACCTTCTCCTCCTCCCGTAGTAAGGTCAGCGCAGCCATATCCGGACCTGGTACAAAAGGGCTAATGTGGGGTCCTCACTTAAAGATGTGAAAATCTGCAACATTGCCAACAAAGCATTTATTTAATGCAAATTTGCGTCCAGTCTTTTATATTTATATTTTTATATACATTTTATATACATTTATATTTAAATAATGGATATTTAACTGTCATGCTCTTGGAAATTTTTCCTTTGTAAAGATCTTTTGGGAGGAAACACTCATTTGCAATCTGTTGATCAGTTCCTCAAATTGGATATAAAATATCATGGCAGCAGGAACTTCTGTCCTGTGTGTTTGCCAAGGGGAAAATCCCAAAGCTTTCTTGGGCTCTAAGAGTTTCATTCAAGGATGGTCAATTTAACCAGTGAAGGAGAAGAAATGTATCACTGTATAAAGAGCTAAACATTTCCTCTAAATGCTATTGCTCCTCGAAATAACATTGCCTTAAAGCATCAGTTGTACTGGTCAAAAAGCTTTACAGGTGCTTGTCTAATCCATCCATCTGTTTTGATTTCACTTTAGGCTTCTTAAAGCAACAATATTCCTTTTAATCATAACAGAAAAGAGCACAACACTGGTATTTTCTTCTCTTATTCCCTTTGCAAAGGCTCCAAATGACATGGCTTTGGGACAAAGCAGTCATTTTTAATTTAAAAAATAGGGCCATCATCTTTACCTAAAACGTAGTCTCTGAACAAGAGTTGACTGGTGACAGGATACAGAGTGAGTCACCTGAGACACAAAGTCTTTTCACGTCTCAGGGATATACAAGACGATGGCCCTGGGAAATTCCTGGCATAAATAATACTCTACTCCTTTTCAAGTATTTTGTCAAAAGGTATTGATTTTCTTCATGATAATAAATCTCATTTTGATTTCTTCTCTTGGGGCACCTGGGTGGCTCAGTTGGTTAAGTGTCCGCCTTCGCTCAGGTCATGATCTCACAGCTCATGAGTTCGAGCCCTGCATTGGGCTCTGTGCTGACAGCTCAGAGCCTGGAGACTGCTTTGGATTCTGTGTCTCCTTCTCTCTCTCTCTGCCTCTCCCCCACTCGCTCTGTCTGTCTGTCTCTCTCTCTCAAAAGTAAACAAAAACATTAAAATTTTAATAAAATAAAATAAAATAAATAATTTCTTCTCTTAACCATGGTGATGTCCACAAACTCTCATAGCTACCTGTCCATTTAGTTATTCATTCTGCAAACAGTTACTGAGTACTCAGTGTATAAGCACTACACCAAGAAATGGGGATTTAAAAATGTTTAGGACATCACTGCTGTTCCCAAGGAGCTCATATTCTAATTGGGGAATGACAGATAAACAGTAAACTATGATGAAATGTGAGATTTATAAACTTCCTGTGGCATTTTATACTTTCCCAAATGATACAAGGCAGTTAAGGAAGCAATTTTTTAGTCCCATTTCATAAATTTTTAACACTGAGGCCCAGGGGTATGACTTCCCCAAAGTCACACAGCTAGTTAGCAGCTAAAACTGGAAGTAGAACTCAGGCCTTTTCTTTGCTAACCAAGGCCTTTTTTCTGTCAAAGCCCAGTGTCTATATTTAGTGATTATGCTTATTGCCTTAGTTAACTTTGAGTATCTATTTTGTGCTTAAAAAAGAACCCAAATCATTTTTGCTTCAAGAAAAAAAGCTGACTTTCCTAATTGCAAGCTTAACCAAGTACTAGAGTATGTATGCCTTGTGCATAGATCATTACCAATTAAAGTGTGTAGAAGCAGCTGATGTAGCTAATCTTGTGGGAAGTAATGTGCAAAATTGAAGTTACACTCCTCTGGGTGCTCTAGAGAAGTAGCCATTTTATTTTGAAAGAGAAGAGTCCACAAGGGCCCTGAGAGTAGTTCATCCTGGACAAAGTTCCTCATTTACACAACACGCTTATGAGTATATCCCCAGGGTACAGCCCGTCTCTGTCCAACCTCTAGAACAGGCTGGCAAGGTGAATCCTGCAGACCTAACCCAGCCCACCTCAACTTTTGTCAATAAATCTTTAATGCAAACAGTCGTGCCCATTTGTTTACAAATGGTCTATAGCTGCTTTCATGCTTAAACGGCAGAGTTGAGTAGTTGTGACAGAAGTCATATGGCCCACAAAAGCCTAAAATATTTACTGTCTGTCCCAGTACAGAAAAAGTTGGTGAAGCCCTGCCCCAGACTAAAATGTTTTGTCGACTTGCATACCTACAGTGATAAGTATAAACTGGTGCTTACTTTCTGGAAAGCAATCTAACCGTCTTTATAAGAAAGTAAAAACATATGTACCTTTTAATATAATAACTCCTCTCCTGTATGACATAGCCCTGGTTGACCAGTGATAGGGTGGATGAAATTACTTCTGAGGACTTACTACGTATGGAGAATGATACTAAGCACTGAGGCATAATCTCATTTAGCTTCCCAACTGAGTAACATAAATGTACCAATGAGAGAAGAGGTTGATTTTCCAAGGTCATACCATTAGTAAATTACAGAGTATTTTGGTACTCTCATTTTGAGACCAAATGATCTTAAATACCATGTAGCACTATAGACCAAAAAAGGAGAGGTGTAATGATAATCTACTGCTGTGTAACAAACAGGTCTGTGTTTAGTGGCATAAACAACCATTTTATTGTGCTAACGATTTTATGGTTTGGGAATTTGGGCAGAGCACAGTGGGAATGGTTCATCTCTGTTCCATAATGAGTTCAGCTAGGTTTCTCAAATGGCTTGAGATATGTGGGAAAGCTTCATTGGTACCATATATCTGGAGTTTCAGTTCTGGCTGTCGGCTTGATTACTTGGTTTTACTCCACTTGCTTCTATTGCAGCTAAAATTTTCAAGATGGTGTTACTCCCATGTCTAATGCCTGAGCTGGGATTGCTAGAACAGCTGGGGATAGCTGATGATCTCCCTCTTTCCACAGAGCCTCTCTGCATGGCTAGTTTGGGCTATCTGAGCAATTACAGAGTATTCAGATGTGGCTGCTTGGTTCCCCCAAAGGGAAACTTTCAAAAGATAGGAAGTGGTATCTCTTGGTTTCTTTGTTTTTTGCCCACAAACTGGTGCAGTGTCATTTCTGCCCTATTCCACTGATCAAAGCAGTCACAGAGCGCACCAAGACTCAGGGAGCAGGCGGGTAGAGTCAAAGAATTAGCAGTTATCTCTAATCTGTCGTGGGGTTTTCCAGAGAAAATATGCTTTAGAAACATTGATTACATTATCACCTCTGGGTGACTCCCAGCACACATTTATCTATTAAATACTGTGAGAATTCCCAGAATGAAAAAGATGTTTCCCATATATATTTGACTGTAGAACCTTATTTTTGCATTACAATTATTAATATCCTACAACACTCACTTTATGAAATATTTTTGTAAAGACATACTCTGACGTGGGACAGTGTCTTATGAACAGAGACCTTTGCACTATTGTCATCTGTTTTTTTTTTAATTTTTTAATGTTTATTTATTTTTGAGAGAGAGAAAGAGTGTGAGTGGAGCAGGGGCAGAGAGAGAGGGAGACACAGAATCAGAAGCAGGCTCCAGGCTCTGAGTTGTCAGCACAGAATGCGACGCAGGGCTTGAACCCACAAGCTGTGAGATCATGACCTGAACCGAAGTCTGAGGCTCAACCGACGGAGCCACCCAGGCACCCCTACTGTTGTGATATGTTAATGTTGCACACAACTCTGTGTTAAATATTTAATATTAGAGAAACAATTAGGTAAATAATGATCCTATAATAAGATGATATATAGGCCTAAAAATTACCTTTACAGGGGCGCCTGGGTAGCTCAGTCAGTTAAGCGTCTGACTTCAGCCCAGGTCATGATCTCGTGGTTTGTGAGTTGGAGCCCCAAGTCAGGCTCTGTGCTGACAGCTCAGAGCCTGGAGCCTGCTTCCGGTTCTGTGTCTCCGCCTCTCTCTGCCCCCCTCCAGCTTATGCTCTGTCTCTCTCTGTCTCTCAATAATAAATAAACATCAAAAATTAAAAAAAAATTACCTTTACAGAGAATTTTCCTATCTAAAATTATGTTTATATAATTTTTTATGTATGTTTTATATATGTTTATATAAATTTATAATTTATATAAATTATGTTTATATAATTAGACGCTTAGGTTGTGTTTTGTTTGGTTTTTGTTTTGTTTTGCCTTAAGTCTTTAAGATAATTGCAGGTTCACAGGCAGTTATAAGAAATAATACAAGAAAGATGCTCTGTTCCTTTCACTCATTTTTCTTAAGAGCAGAATCGTACTCAACTATGGTATAGTATCACAATCAAGAAGTTGATGTTGATACAATCTACTGACCTTATTTGGATTTTACCAGTTTTAGAGGCGTATGTGTGTGTGTGTGTGTGTGTGTGTGTGTGTGTATTTAGTTCTGTGCAATTTTAGAACATGTGTACATTTGTGTTAGCACCACCACAGTCAAGGCTTAGAATAGTTCCAACACAAGGATCCCTCCCTGCTACCCCGCTGCAGTGGGCACCCACTTGCCCTTCCTCTCCTGGCAACCACTGATATGTCTTCCATCTCTGATATTTTATCATTTGAAGAATGTTATGTAAGTACATATGATGTGTAACCTTTAAGATTGGCTTCTCTCTGCCTAATTAACTTGAGATCCGTCCAAGTGTTAGCATGTATAATTATTTTAGTTCTTCCTCTTTATTGCTGAGTAGTATTCTGTGGCATGGATGCATCCCAGTTTGTTTAACCACTCAGCCTTTGAGGAACATTTAGGTTGTGTTCTGCTTTTGACTGTTACTGGGAAAGCTACTGTGAACATTAGTGCACAGGTTCTATATGAATGCAAGATGTCATCTTTCTAGGATAACTGCCCCAGGATGAAGTTACTAGGTTGTATAGTTGTCATTTTAAATGCAAAACCCCCAGCAGCACTGTATGTGAAAATTATGTAAACACTGATGCTAAAAGTACTGGAAACAAATATATCTAAAATATTAATTGTGGTGACTACTTGCTGATATGTACAACTAACTTAAAACCTTTTTATACTTTTCTAATTTCCAAGTTTCTCCTAACAAATATGAATTACTTTTATACTTTGAAATTTTTTTTAAAAGCAAAAAAGAAATGCAGGTAAGAATAGAAGGAAAAATACTGAAATACTTTATTTCAGAATAATGAGACTATAATTTTAATCTTCCCTTAAATGTTTAGAGTTTTCCAAAATTTGTTTAATGAGCATTTATTACTCATACCTAAACTGAGGATAATACTATCTGTTTTAAATGTTGAAATTATTCCTGTAGACTGTATTCAGATTATAGTCTTTGTTTTTCTATAGATCCATATCAGTTGATAGCATTTTCAGAATCTGATTCTTTGAAAAATAATTTATTTTTTTAATGTATATTTATTTATTTTGAGAGAGAGAGAGAGAGAGAGAGAGAGCACATGCGCATGTGCTTGCAAGTGGTGGGTGGGGCAGAGAGATAGGGAGACAGAGAATCCCAAGCAGGTTCTGTACTGTCAGTGCAGAGCTGATGCACGGCTCAATCTCAGGAACCATGAGATCATAACCTGAACTGAAATCAACAGCCAGATGTTTAATCACCCAGGTGCCCCTGTTTATTTTATTTTTATACAAAATCTGTTACTTTTGGGGCACCTGGGTGGCTCAGTCGGTTAAGCATCCAACTTCAGCTCAGGTCATGATCTCGTGGTTCGTGGGTTCCAGCCCCGCGTCGGGCTCTGTGCTGACAGCTAGCTCAGAGCCTAGAGCCTGTCTTCGGATTCTGTGTCTCCCTCTCTCGCGGACCCTCCCCTGCTTGCACTGTCTCTGTCTGTCTCTCAAAAATAAATTTAAAAAAAATAGAAAAAATTTTTTTAAATAAACAAAATCTGTTACTTTTTGTTTGTTTGTTTGTTTCAGTAGACATCTCATGGTACCCATTACTCTTCTCCTAAATTCTCTACGTCAAGCCAGAAATAAACTTTAGACCTGTTGAAAATTAATACAGTTGTTTGGGCCAAGCTTCTGCCCTTAACATTAAGAAGTTAGAATCTTTCTGAAAATGGTAGTGGCAGACAATGTTTTAGCGCATCCTGGGGTCATGAGTGTAATGGAGTCGTGAAACCTGAAGAACAAAGGAACAGTCAACAAGTTCCTTTTGAGTATTTCTGTGTCATTTCCTTCTCTTACTTCCCATCTGCTTCTCTTTTGTTAGCCCATAAACAGGTCAACCTCATTATTTAGGGTGTTGTCCCAAGCTTTCAGGGACTAATAATAATTTGATAGTTACCTTAAAATAAAACTTCATAAAAGTTTGATGTACTCACGGCTGACTTTCTATAGTTTGGTTTTTATGATACAAATAGAATATTTTACCTACTGGTGATGTTAGACTCTGAGAGACACCTTTGTCGAATCTTTATCAATGTGCCTTCTACCTTCTAGCCTTGTGAGGAAGATAGATTTCATTTGAGATCATTGAAATAAAAAGTTATGGGCTATTTTCTCTTTAGAAAAAAGAAAAGAACTTGAGCTCATGAGAATTCAGACTTTGAGGGAATTTACAGGTTTTGACGTATTAATCCTCATCAGAGGACCCTAAGCCCATCTCTGCTTTGTAGATAATGGGGGAGATGAGCAGTGTGGTGAAGAGCCAAGGAGGGTTAAGTGGCTGTGACAGGGGTGTAAGAAAATCAATCATTCTGAATTTGTAATTTCCGATTCCTGTGTTTGTGTTTGTGCTCAGAGAGTCTGGTATTATATATATATATATATATATATATATATATATAATATATGAGCATGAGCAGGAGAGAGGCAGAGAGAGGGGGAGACACAGAATCCGAAGCAGGCTCCAGGTTCCAGGCTCCAAGCTGTTAGCACAGAGCCTGACACGGGGCTCGAACTCACAAATCCCGAGATCATGACCTGAGCTGAAGTCAGATGCTTAACTGACTGAGCCACCCAGGGACCCCAACAGAGAGTCTGGTCTTTGAGGGAAAGTGAGAAAAGAAGGAGCCTCTTTATTGTACCACTGGCATCTGCCGAGAAGAAGCAACACTGAAACTGGTTTGATTTGTCTTCTCATCAAGCGATTAACTCCTGTGCGGAGATACTATTACTGCCACTGAAGTTTCATTGGACCCCAAAATATAGAGAAGCTCAGGAGAGAAGTTAAATTACC
This sequence comes from Cryptoprocta ferox, assembly GCA_028646485.1. Lineage (NCBI taxonomy): Eukaryota > Metazoa > Chordata > Mammalia > Carnivora > Eupleridae > Cryptoprocta > Cryptoprocta ferox. Next base: position 34,596,709 of record CM053572.1, on the reverse strand, counting down.
TCATCAAGGCAGATGCTAAGAAATCAGTTCACCGATTCTGTCAGTGGCAATTCAAAATTCTTCCCAGAATGGGCAATCATTCTTTCATCCTATGACTCCAGGGCCCACTTTGTAATTCCAGGGGCCAAAAGTTAAGAGTGCGGCCTCATTAAGACATGAATTATTTTTTCCCTGGTGCTTTTACCAAGAAGTATTTCAAGTAAGGGGAGCGAACAGCTAACGCTTGTGGAAAACTTTTAGTTGGCACAGGCTAGAGCTAATCAAACTGATGAGTAACTTTGTATTCCCAGCTTCCAAATCCCATTTCAAATATGCTTTCCCAAGGAATATGGTCCTGACCAAAGCACTATGAAATGCCAGGAATACCTAATCAGGGCTTCGCCCAGCCTTTTCTTCCTCCTTCCCTCTAATAAACCTTTATTAAGCACTCTATCAACATGTGTCACTCACGACACCAGGCATTTGCTGTCGAGAACATGAATCAATGCATTATCCAAAGGGAGAATTGGACTTCACATTTGTTGTTTCTGTGGCCCTCGTATACATTTTTCTTCCTGTTCCCAGATTGGATATTCCTCTGGGAATGATCCTCTCCTCATTTTTAGACTGGATTTTTACTCTACACCTAGCCCTGGGATGAAGACTATGACCTAGGCCTCAGGTGATTGGGAGCCCCATTGCTTTGGGCAGTGACTGATCCAGTAAGAAGCATAAGCCCCAACCAATGCTGGTGCAAAGCAATGAAATTACCATGAGAATGGTGAGAAAAAGCTTCTTCCTGTTTCCATTAGAGGTAAATGAAAGACAATGGCTGGAGCTGCAGCAGCTGCCTTTGAGCAGTGGAACTGATGATGTAGTAAATACTAAGAATGAGGTCAACAAACAGAGAAAAACCCCTATCCTGTTGACATCACATGCACCTTGAATTAAACCATTTCTAAAAGAGAACTATCCCCAAACCATTCTGTTTTGGAAGCTGGTGATTTTTTTTTTCTGAAGCCTTTTTCAATTGGGATTTTTATCATTTAAGCCATCTTGCCTAATATACATAAGAGCAAAGAACCCTATGGCAAGTGCCACAGCAAGTATGTCAGCTAAATTAAACAGAAGTCCAGGGGATGGAGGGATTATTCCCTGGAGGGCATGGGGGAAAAGGAACAGTATACTAAGGAGAGAAGGTGACCCTAGTCATTTGTGAACTCGCCACCCCTGAATTAATCTGAATTTTGTAATGATGTTAATTGTGAGTGAACCATTTCTACATTTTTTAGGATCTGGCCACAAAGTGTCAGTCAAACAGAAGGAAAAACAAATTAGGATTTAGTTCAGAGGACTGATGCACAAAAATCTATCAATCTCAAAATTGACATTGAGTTTCTGCTTTTTTTTTTTTTTTTTTTACTGTTTTTAGAGCTAAGGTAGTTATACCTTAGCTTACAAGGTAAGACAGATCTTTACAAAGGCTTTTCCCCGCCTACAGCCGATTTCCCTTATTCCAAAATTTCTTTGGGGAAACATTTTCTCTTCTTACTTGGCTCAGGTGGTTGGATTGGGGCTGACCATGCACTTAGAGGTCCAGGGTGGACACATGACTGAAGCTTATTCCCTCCAAAGCTACCTACCCTGGGACATACAGGGCAGGTGTGGCTGGAGAAGGGCAGTCTGTTTTCCTCTGGATTTTTTGCTGTGAGGATGTGAGCACCATTGATGAACCCACCTGGAAACATCAGAGAGGAAGCAGATCCGAGAGATATAGAGACTGGACCCTATGAGTATCTTTAGATCTCCTGGATCAAGCTGTCCCCATCCTAATCCAGGCCTCTGGGTTACATGAGCGATTAAATCTCTTAAAACAATTTTTTTAACATTTATTTTTGGAAGAGAGTGAGACAGAATGTGAGCAGGGAGGGGAAGAGAGAGAGGGAGACACAGAATCCGAAGCAGGCTCCAGGCTCTGAACTGTCAGTATAGAGCCCGATGTGGGGCTCGAACTCATGGACCACAAGATCATGACCTGAGCTGAAGTCAGACGCTTAACTGACTGAGCCACCTAGGCACCCCTGAGCAATGAAATATCTTTATAGGATTTGGAATCTTGGCTTTTTTGAGTACCATCTTCAAAGATTAGTATTTTTGGAATGCCTGCTATGTTTATGGTACTAAAGTCTGACTGCAGGAAGCTTATTAATTGGGAAGATAACTCTCACAAGCATGAAAGAATTAGAGAATATGATGATAGTTGTTTCAGAGAAGGGAAACATCAATGTGAGCCAAAGGCTTTGGGAAGGAAGTGGGACATGAGCTGAAATATGAATTTATGTATAATCCATATTTCATTTTTTAAGTAAACTCCATGCCCAATGTGGGGCTTGAACTCAAGACCCCGAGATTAAGAGTTATACGCTCTACCAATGGAGCCATCCATGTGCCCCATACTTCATTTTTTTATGAAATATATCAGCAGAACATACTGGGACCTTTTATTTAGAGCAACCCTGACACATATCTGCTCACATAAGTTAAGGTTCCAATTCTCAAGCTACTCACTTGGCAGGAAAAACAATTTTATTCCTCATTTTAAACAGAAGGGATAAAAGAACACAAGAGAAAGAGAGAGTAGAAAATATATTTTTTAATTTATTAAAATATAATAGTTGTTGTAATGGTTTAGTGGTGATAGTAGTAATGGTAGTTGGAGGAGGAGAAGGAATTGTAGCAGTAGTGATAATACTAGTAACGGTAGTAGTGATGTGGTGGTGGTGGTAGTAGAAATCATATTGGTTGGTTGGTTCCCATTATTAGTTCTTCCTCTTAGGTGGCTTACATAAGCCTCAGAGTAGTCCTAGGAAGTGGCTGTCATCCACATATTCATTCTGGATCTGAGACCCAAGACAGAGAGGTGAGATGCTGGAGTCAAGATCACAGACCCCAAGTTTAAATCCATTCCCACCTAATCTCAGACCTTGTGTATTTAGTCACCACACTGTTCTGCTCCATTTCCAATTCTAAAGGGTAGATATCCAGTATGTGTATAAATAATTATAAAGGTGCATGGAATGTTCCAGAATTCAACTGTAAATCACCTAAGATGGGCCCTAGGGACACCAGGAGCAGAGCCTGAAAATGAGGGCATGCTTGTGACAAACAGGCCAGTCTCCTTGGAAAATGGGTTCTCAGTCTTAATTTCTTCATCATAATATATGCATTTAATACTTCATGAGAATTGTTTATGCACAAGAAGTTTGGGCACTAGTGCCAGGGAAATGGTTCATCACCTTTCTTTAAATTCACATGCTTTCTGGAGTGCAGTTTATGTGTTTTCCTTGAGAAATACACATTGAACAGGGAAACGGTGTTTTGTAGACATCTATTACCAAGTGATGCTGATAAAATATAATTGAATTTCATCTTTTTTACTTGATTTGAGAGTCCCTGCTTAATGAGCATTTCCAACTTGACTGTGAATTTTAGGTTCTGATTCTAGTTCTAGTACATGACAAGGAAAATCAGAGAGAATGTATTAAATTGGATTTGTAATTGCTTAGTCATCTCAGTGGCTGTCTCTTGTGATTAGTTTTAATACTGCCAGTAATGAGGTTTGGGTCTGGGAATGTGTTTTACACTCTTAATTCTCCAGACTAGTGATGGTGGGCTCTTTCCTGTTGACTGATACGCCTTCCCTGTTCCTTATGTATTCATACCATCTCCATGATGTGGAAAACTTGGCCAATGAGACACCCTATCTCTAAGCCAAGGTGTTTAGGGGAACTGAGTAGGAGAGAACATTTCGGGAGATGAAAACAATCTGGTGGAGACCAGAATGCACTTGGCTTTATGGATCCCCAATATAATGGCTGTGTGTGACCTTGAGCAACATACCTAGCCTTGGTAAGCCTCAATTTCCCCTTCTGTAGAATGGGGTAGAATAGTACCCGTCTCTTAGGGCTGCTAGGAGGATTAAATGAAATCATGATGGGCACACAGTCGGCAATCAGTTGAGATAAGTTGTTACCATCACCAGCATTATTTTTATTTCAGGAACAAGGAGATGTGAGTTTTTAAGGTCATCACCCAGGACAAAGATGCTGCCTTTTGCTTCTGCTGGGGCACCTGAAGGCTAGAGCCAACTGATGAGTCAGGCACTGAACCCAGCAACAAAAACCCAGGAGGGTGGAGAAGTTTCATTCCCACACTGACTGAGGGAATGAAAATACGACTGTAGGGGCAGATGCCCACTGTTGTGTGAATCATGGTACCAACCGGGACAGTGGAAATGACAACCAGGAAGATTACCCTCTTTTCCATAGCCTGTAAATTGATGTGTCCTTGTCAGTGTTTCCTATGATGGTTTTAAACTTCCAGAAGGTACCTTTTCTTTTTTTCTGAAAGCAGACCAAGTATAAATCATATGTATAATGAATACATAAATAAATAGTGCTTTGGGTACAGTGCCCAGCAAACAAGTGCTCAGCCAATAAGACTATTGTCGATGAATTGGAACAGAAAAAAAATCTTAAGTTAATTAGGAAGGTGCTATGGACTGAATGATGTCTCCCCAAAATTCAAGTATTAAAGCCCTAACCCCCAGTGTGATATATTTAGAAATGTGGCCTTTGGGAGATAATTAGATTTGGATGAGGCCAGGAGAGTGAAGCCCTCGTGACAGGATTAGTGCCCCAGTAAGAAGGAATTCCAGAGAGCTTGCTCCCCCCTCCCCCCACCATGTGAGGAAGCAGGGAGAAGGCAGCCATCTACCAGCCTGGAAGACCGCTCTCACCATAACCCATCTGTGCTGGCACTTTGATCTTGGGCTTCTAGCCTCCAGAACTATGAAGAATAATGTTCTGTTGCTTAAGCCACTCAGTCTATGGTGTTTTGTTATGGCCCCCCAAACTAAGATAGGTAGGTTCTCTGCAGTCATTGATAATAGATATAATCCCTACATGGATCCAAAAAGAGGAGACCTGGAGAAGGAGGCAGTATGTGAGCTGGGGCAGGGGAATCCTGATTTGCCCCTGCAACAGCCCAGGCCTAGGATGGGGGCAGAGGCCCTGTATTTTAAACATGTTGCCTAATTTCTTCTGATATGTGGCCATGTGTGAGTCACAAATCAGGTGGAAAGAGCCACCTGACTTTAGGGTAGAACTGACCCAGAGGGCAGACTCTGCCAGTTATGTGGCCTGAGCAGTTTCATCCAGGAGACTGTCTTCATCTTGCAGAAGAGGGATAATAGTAATGCTAACATTGGTTGGGGCCTGTGCCTTCTAGGCACTGTGTAAGCACTGACCGCACATTATCTAATTTAATTCTCAGAGCAAATTTTATTTTTATAGTGAGGAAAATTGGGGGGGGGGTGGAGAGAGAGAGAGAGAGAGAGAGAAACTAAATCCCACAGTTGGCGAATGCCGAGTTAGACACAAGATGCAGGCTGATCAGAGACTGGAGCTGCAGTTTCTGTGATGGTTTGTTGTGTTAATTTTCAAGGGCTGAGACTGATAGCTGACATAAAGTATTTGTTCACTAAATTGTAGTAGTTATTTTTATCCCAGTTGAATTAGTGTCAGTTGTCTCTGTTATTGTTATTTTAGACAGACCTGGGATTCAAATTTGGGTTTCCTTACAGGCTGCCATGGATTGGTTACATGGCTCCCATCAAGACCAATGTGTTTTTTAGGAACACAGGTGCTTCTGCTCTTTCCCAGATTGAAACAAACTCTTGCAGTAGGTCATAGAGCAGTCAATTAAGGCTGATGGTTCTGGAATCGGAAGACTACCAGTTACTATTTGTGTCATCTGGTCAAGTCGCTTGAGCTCCTTGGGTCTGTTTCCTCATCTACAAAGTAGGCTTCCATGATGATGACTTTTCTATGTCAACTTGACTGGGCTAAGGGGATGACCGGGTCACTGGTAAACATTATTTCTGCTCATGTCTGTGAAGGTGTCTTGGGAAGAGAGTAGCGTTTGGATCACTAGGCCAGTAAAGAAGATCACCCTCCCCAATGCAGGTGGGCACCATCCAGTCCACTGGGGGCCTGAATGGAGTGAACAGATGAAGAAAGGGCAAATTCACTCTCTGCTTGGGGAGCTGAGATATCCATCTTCCCCTGCCTTCGGACCCTTACACTCCTCCTTCTAGGACCTTCTTACTCAGACTGAGACTGACATTGGCCCTTCAGGTGTCAGGCATTTGGACTGAGTTACACCACCAGCTTTCTGGGTCTCCATCTTGTAATTGGCAGATGATGGGACTTCTCAGCTTTATACTATTGAGCCAATTCCTATAATAAATCTCAGTCTCTCTTTCTCCTCCCTCCCTCTCTCTCTCATATTGGTTCTGTTTCTCTGGAGAACCCTGACTAACATAAAACTTAATAATGACTCTGCTCTAGGAAGATGGTTGAAGAAATTAAATAAGAAAATTAAATAAGACAATTCCTGTAAAACATCCAGAATGGTGCCTGATCTATTTAGTACTCAGTATGTAGTAGTTAAAGTTGTTTATCATTCTTCAGGAAAGTTCTTGGACCTCTTTGGCTGTCCCTTTTATACAGATGAGAAAAATATAGGCTTAAAGCTATCCAAGCTTGCCTTTGATTTCTGTTCTAGAATAGCAGAAAATCTGAAACACAGTGTATATGATCTCCTATTATGTGGCATGTCTCCCTGAGGTGAGGCAGGATGGTGTTTGCAGAGGGCCAAAGCAGGCACTCTGCTCTCCTGCCCAGAGGGCTCTTTCCACCTCAAAAGTCTGATTAGGGCCCTTAGCTTCCCTAGCCAACCTACACTCCCTTTTGGGCTAGGACTGAACCACATTCCCAGTGTATTTGGGAATGATTGACTCCAAACACTACATGAAAGTCTCCTGCACCTAGGTACGTACAGGTATATACAGGTGTACAAGTACTTCTCAAGTGAACAGAAATGTGCACCGAAAGTTTGGAAACTGGAGAAGTCTATGAATTGAACCAGACAAGTAAGAGCTCAGAACCCATAGAGAATGAAGCCTAAGCTGCCATCAGCTAGAGTGCTAGGCTTTGTGTCTTCAGCTTTTGTAACTCACAACATAAGTCTCTTCATCATTCACTAATCACAGCCATTGTTTATTGGGAATTTGCTGTGTGGCAGACCACAGGCTAAGTCCGACATATATATCACTCTTTCCTCTAATCGCTTTGTGAGTAAGTACTGTTCTCTCCTGTGGGGAGACCAAGAAACAGAGGTCTCCTGACTAAGTAATTTATACTAGGTGGCACCTCAAAGGTGTGGCAGAGTCAGAAATTGGGCCCATGAGCTGTTGGGCCCATGCTTATAAAACATGAATTACAGTTTTCTCAGAAAGTTTTCAAATGTAAGAATTTTAAAGTTTACTTTATTCTCAAGTGGTATTTCTTATTACACACAGTTCTTCCCTGTCTGGCAACATGCCTTGTGCTTATTGTGAAAGCTAATGAGTTGACTGGAGTCACCTGACAAAAATTTGCTGTATAGACAAGCCTTGCCCACACACAGCTCTCGCTTCCAAAGAGGGCTGCCCACCGTGCCAATATCTAAGAAGGTATCATTTCTCTGTGTGGACACACTAATGGGAGCGCCGAGCAATCACCTGGAAAATGCAATCGATGCCAGCAGGCAATAAGAATAATTTAAACCAATAAACTCTTTCCCTTCAACCGCAAGATTTGGTGTAGGGTTTTCTTTTTCCATCTTTTTGTTTTGTTTTCCATTGGCTGAGCTTTCTAAATAATTGTTCCATCTGTCCACTTCTCTTTGCCTGAGTAATCACAGCCAGAGGGGAGTTAGAAGTCAAATGTCAGGCATGCAGGGAAAACTAATGCGTGGGAGGCTGTGGGAAGAGAGATCATTGTCTGTCCTCCTTCCCTGCAGCTGGGCCAGGGATCTGGAAGTAAATTACAAGCCCCGCTTGCCCCAGGGAGGAAGCGGCAGTTTAGGAATGGGGGTTGGGGAGTGATTTGGGAGACTCCATTGTAGAGAGGGTTGGTACCAGGATCACATGTGCTTAGGGATTAAGGAGGCAGACCCTAGCCCAGACAAGTCAAGAGATGAAGAGCATGAAGACAGGAAATAAAATCTAGAGCACTCGTAACAGCTTTTTGCTGGGCCATTTACTCTGTACTGGCCTTGGCTGGACACTGCATGGGCTTTATTATTTTTATCTTCCCAATAGCTGGGTTTCATAGATAAAGAAACTGTGGCCTAGTGAGGTCAGGTAACTTGCCCAAGACCACACAGCTAGTAAATAGGAGAGCCAGGATTTGGACTAAATCTATCTTCATCCAGAGCCCTTTCTGTTAGCCGCTGCTCCTGGCCACTGTTCAACCAGAGTGCTCACCAAAGGTGAAAGCAGAATCTTGAAGAGGGCAAAGATGAGCCCAGGATATAAAAGCCTCCCTACTATTTATTCTATATCATTTTACATCCACTAGAAGTAGAAATGAATTAGATCCTCAGTTTACAGAGGCATGGAGAGGTTAAGTAATCTCTAAACCACAGAGCCAGTAAATAGTTTAGTGGAAGATTTGAACTTGGTTTTCTTGAACCCAGTCAAAGGCTGTGCTGTGCAATGTTGGGCAGCCTCCTTTCTTTCATACTGTTAACTCCCAGGTAAGGCAAGTTCACGAATTCATTCTGTCTCTTATAAGTTATGTTCCAAATAAATAAAAATGGTTTTGTAAAAATGCTACATTAAACAAGAGTAAACAAATTTCTAAAAGGTAAGAGTTCTTTCAGCATCGAAACTAATGATGCCCGTTATAAATATCCAAGACAGGGACATGGTAGGAAGAATGCCCCCAGCTTATCTGACTATGGAACAGTTTTCCTCAGATAGAGGCAGCCAATCTGTCTACCACAGATAAGACTTTATTCCTTTACCCTTGCCCTTGTGTAGCAGGATGGAGAGTTTTAAAAATACCGGCACTGAAACTGTTGGCCGCCGAATAGCTGGACCTTACATCCCCCTAACTGCCATCTCGGGGAAGTGGTGAGTCTGTCTTCGCTGTTCTCCTGCTTCCTCAGGACCCCATTCCCAAGTTCAGTCTTAGATGCCCTTAATGAATCATCTCCTCCTAGGTGTGTTGATTCACATAGAGATCATTCTAGCTTGATAACATGTGAATAGAAAATAATGGGTTCATTTCTTTTTTTAGTTTGTTCATTTTGAGAGAGAGAGAGAGAGACAGAGGGAGAGAGAATGAGCCCATTCGAATTGGGGAGGGGCAGAGAGAGAGGGGCTAAGAGAGAATCCCAAGCAGAATCTCATGCGATCATGACCTCAGCAGAAATCAAAAGTTGGATGCTTAACAGAATGAGCCACCCAAACACTCCTAATGGCTTCATTTCTTAACCCACTCATTAAAGTGTTCTTGAAAAGGGAAAGTCAGTAAAAATAAATGCCTCTTAATGGTGGAATTCTACACATGAAGATCAGCTCTTCTTGGAGAATGTGCTGCAGGGTCCTTCTGGCGCTCAAGTATGGGCCGCAGCCTACCCTGACTGAAGAGGAAGCTAGCACGTGGATGAATGTTCCAGGGTGTAATGTCAGAGGCACAAAAATGTATGGCTGGGATGTTCCAGTGGGTTGGGTGAGACTAGGGAGGAACCCCAGAATGAATTTTCAAGTTGATGTGTTAGAAAGTTTGAGTTAGGCAGCCATGATGCCATTTAAAATCAAGGAAATAAATCGATAGTATTTCATTTTGGAAATAGATTTTCTTTTTATTCCTCTAAATTCTGTAATAGTGAAAACAAAAGCCGCATTTGATAACCTTAAAATGAAGTGAAGGTATGATTTGAACCAAAGGGAAAGAGAAAAGACCACTGCAATCATATCTGCATAGGTCATTCCACTGGTGCACTTCTTTGGCTCTCTGACTAGAAGTTTCCATTGGCCCAGATCCTATAACATGGTGGTGTTGGGAGGACTCACTCCCTCACACCTTCATCCATTTACCTATTCATTAGGTACCAAGTGTGGGCTACTATTCTGGCAGCGTGCTTGGTGCTGGGAACACAGTGGAGATAAAAAGACCTATCACTGCTCTCAGGGGACCACACTTCAATGGGAAAGATGGATATCAATAAAATTCATGTATCCTATTAAATAATATAGCTTTGTCATAGAGTTAGGAGTCATAGCAATGGCAGGTGATGGTATCCGATGCCTATTTTAATACCTAGTAGGCATCAAAGCATAACATATACAAAACTCCTCTTCCCCTTCTCAGTGAATGATAATTCCATTTTTTGAGTCACTCAGGCCAAAGATACCTTAGCGTCCCTCTTTGTCACTATCTTTCTTATGTACCCAACACACAACACTCCTCACAACCTGTACTGTTCCCATTCTGGCCTGTGTCTCCGTGGATTCTTGCTCTAGCTTCCTAACTGGCCGTGTTTCTGTTTTCACTCTTGTTTTCTATACAGCAGCCAAAGTGACTTTTTTGCTTAAAACTCTGCAGTGAGTTTCATTCATTCAGAGTTACATGGTAAAAGTCTTTATAGTGTCCTCAGTGTTTCAGCCCTATGTGATCTGCGCGCCAGCATGGCCTCTCTGTCCTTGTTGCCTGCTGCTCCCTCTATGGTCACACAATGTTTTCTTAATGTTCCCCCAACATACCAGGCAGTTGCCAGTCTTAAGGATTTTGCATAGGCTGTTCCCTCTCCCTGGAATGACCTTTCCTAGCCGTCCATCTCACTCACTTCTCTCAGGTCTTTGTTCAAATGTCCCTTTGTTCAAGAGGACTCACCTGACCTTATATAAACGAGCGTCCCCTGCAGATTTTGTCCTCCTTAAGCAGTTCCTTTTTGTTTTGCAGAACTTATCACAACCTAACCATTTATTTATTTATTTACTTATTTCATTGCATAGCTTCCCATCTCCTAGAACATCAGCTTCATGAGAAAAGCTACAGCCTTGAACATAGGTGGCCGTCAATAAATATTTGTTGAACATGTTATTAGATGATTAAATGATGCAACAAGGAATAGCATCACATCAGCCCTAGAGCTTGGAGATTTGGCCCAATTCCAATGACATTCCACTCACTTCATCTTTCCTGCCATTGTAATCGTCCTTCCTCTGATTTATGACTCACATCTTCTTTGGCACCAGACTGTAGGAGACAGAAAGTAGCGTGTGCCCTGCATAGTGACATGCCCCTTAGCAGCTCCTCTCCCTGCCTCCGCTCCTGAATGTAGTTCAGTGGGGCTGTTTCAGCAGGTGAGCTGTGTGTCTGTCGTTGTGGGGCTCTCCCTGCATCCCATTGTTTCAGGAGACACTTTCCAGCAGCCTGGGCTCCAGCCAAAGAAGTGGTCTTTCCTCACATGGGAGCAGCGTGACCTGGAAGAACAAGCATGAGAGGGGAAAGATTCAGGTCACCAAGAAGTGAACTGCAAGAGTTTCCTTTCTTATGCCCCTCTGTCTGCAGAGGTGTCTGTCACCTTCTGTCCTTGGCATGTGTCTAGTTTTAAGAAAAATCTGAATTTACTATTTTGCCATTGCTGATGAATGCTTCATTTACCAAAGGAACACTGAGATGCCTTTTAACCAGCATGCTTCCGTCACACATGTAGGACAGCATTTAGGTCACAGGAATACCATCTGCTTTTCACAACATAGGCATCTACTGCAGAAGACTTGGGGTGGGAAGCCTAAGTTCAGGCTCGTCAGACCTGATTTCTGATTGTAGGTTTGCCACTCTTGGCTGTTTGACCTTGGGCAAGGGCGTCTACCTCTACGTGCTTTAATTTCTTTACATGTAATCACTTAACCCAAGGGGCTATAATAGGGACTAGGTGACCTGTGCTTCTGTTGGGCCAAGCACAAAACAGAGCCCCAACAGTTGTTGCTGCAGGCTAGAGACATGTGTCATGTGTAAAGGGAATTCAGGAGTCATGTTTTTCCATTTCTGTATGCATGTTCCTGCTACATGTGTATGCCTCAATGGGTATATACATCACGCAGAATTGTCACTTCGGTACAAGAAGCCGGTATTGGGCAAGCTTACCTGCTGTGTTCTGGGCAGCTGCCAGGGGCTGCCCTAGGATCCTGGAACACATTCAACTGTCCATCCCCTGCAGTAGTTTCTATGCCCGCAAATTCCGAGTTTGCTTTCTGTTTCCGTTTGCTGTCAGAGCATTATTTTAGCTTTTAACTTGGCAGATTGTAATTGCATCTGCTTTTTTCCATAGCGAGGAAAGAATGTCATGAAAGCAGGGGTGGGAGGGGTTGGGGGTGGAGGTGGGGGAAGACAAGGGTAGTAGATAAGACTGCCCCGGATGTCGGATGTCCTTCCTTCCCATTTTGATGTGGCACTGTTTGATTTCCCTGTTTGCAAATGTGCTTGTTGCAACCCATCTTCCCGACTTTTTGATCATTTTCTTCCCTCAGCAAGAAAAAAAAAAAAAAAACACCAAAATTTCATTTGCCATAGAATTTAATTGAATTTATGGCAATGGTCACAAAATAAAATAAAAACCTCACAAATAAGGATACAGAGAATCCTAGGATTTGGTTACCTCTGAAGTTTTGAAAAATTCCTCAAGGCATTTATTTGCAAATTGGACTCCATTTGCATGTTTCATAAGCAAAATACAAATGTATTATTTATCAGGTGGTCTAGGTGTGCCTGTTGAAATGAAGGGTTGCAAATGCAACCTTCATATAAAAATCTTCATTGTAAATCCATCCTTTCCCCCTGCCCCCAACTTGTAGGGACACTGGCCTTTTCAATTCTGCTTTTCCTGATCTATTCGAAATACTCAAGGTTCTACATTATGAGTGATCTTTCTTAGCATTGCATTCCGGTGCATTTGAAGAGAATGGTGTCCAGTATATAAAGTTACAAAATGATTTTCAGTGTCAAAACTGCCTGCTCCTTTTGGGCCACACTCTTTTTGCCCTTTCTATCACAACAATACTAGCTCAAAGATGGTCTTGTGGGCCTTGAAGCAGAAGTATGATCTCATACCCAGGCAGTTTCATGTGTCAGTGAGTCAAGACTCAGGAGTGTCATGGCTTGAAAGTTTGTCTAACCTTTATGTACAGGCCTGAGAAGAAATCCAGTTTGAGCTGGTCCTGGTTGCTGTTGGTCTCAGACCCTGTGGGCCAGAGAAAAGCACTCCTGCCAGACCCAAGACAATTGATTGGGTCAATAATTGGCACAGGAGAAAACAAAATTAAATGAGCAGGCATTGTTTGGCTTTTTGCCACTTGTGCTTTATAATTCACCATCCAGTTTAAGGGAAGCAGTGCAGTAAATATGACAGCTCTTTTTTAATATGTTGCCCTCTTTGGGGAAATGTAATTGCAGACAGAAAATCCTGGAAATGGAGGAGCATTTGCTAAAGCATCTATCAATGCTTCTTTTTTGCAAAATGTTTTTCTTCAGGATGCTAGAAAACAGTTTCGTCCTTGTAGAGCCACATGATGTCCCCTGTGTTATAGGGGGTTTGACACTGGTCCAAGGACAAAGTACTGGCCCTATCTCCTGGCTCCCTTGTGCTTGCTTCTCATATCGTGTGTCTGAGCACTGATTTTTATCCTGTGAGAACAACTTCCACTATGGGAGTAAAGGGCTGCTTCTTTCTCTATTCTAATTCAATTAAATAATCACTTCCTAATCTTTTCATAGGTGCCAAGAGGTGTTTTAAGTTCTAAAGGTGAAAGCAGAAATAAGACACAGGTATTTCCCTAAAGAATTCAAAGAGTCTTTAAACAGAGGTGTAAATAAAGAATTATAACATAGTGCTATCTGTGCTTTGATGCTTGACATTTTGGCTAATGGTTGAAAATGGTGAGCTAGAAGATGAGTAAAATGGATTGTTCTGAACTGATATACCTCTTAAAATCTAAAAATGACTGGTTTTTATTGTGGTAGAAATAGAAATTGTTGTGTAATTATGCAGAGATAACATCCTCTTTCCTATTTGTATATAGAGTGTGTATAGAGGATTAGATTCAGCTGTAACTGAATAAAGAGTATCTCCCACAAATCAAGTTTTGTTTTGTTTTGTTTTGTTTTGTTTCTGCTATGAAAAGTCAGAGGCAGACAACTGCTGTGTTGGTTCAGTAGCTTGAAGATACCAGGGTCAAGGTCTCCATGAACTCGTCTCTTGAATGCTGGAAGACTGCAATAGTTCCAGTCATCACACACAATTTCAGAAAGGAAAAGGTGGAGCAGTGGTAAATGGGAGAAAAGCAGTAGATGTATCATGGAACCAAACATGTTTTCATGTACTTCTAGCAGAAGCAGTTAAGAGTCATATGGACAACTCTAGCTGCAAGGGAGTCTAAGATCACAGGTGTTTTTGTTTGCTTTTGTTGTTGAAACAGGGGAATCTGTTAACACCTAGAAGGAACAGATGGATATGGCATAGGCAACTAGGTGTCCCATAAGTACAAAGTAAAGATTAAAAAAATGGAAGGGAGAATGATAGACTATCAGAAGAGATAGAGTCTATTACTGGAAGTGAGTTTTGGCATAGAAACAATAATCCTGTTGGGAGCCAGAGCTATATCATAAATGGTTTTGAATGTGCATGTAATTTCAAAGTTAGTTTCATATAAGTAAAGATTCTGCTCACCTGCCTACTGTGATAGAATGAGAATCAAAATACTCCTTATCTCTAGAAATAGTCTGGTATAGTGACTTAAATTAATTCTATGGAATTCTGTAAGAATTTTTAAAGAATGTCTAAGAGTGCTGTTCATTATAATAAAATAGTGACTTATGGCTTAGAACAGTTGGTTTCACTGGCAGTTGGTTTTCTGCCCTTTTCAGAAAATATGGTCTGAGAGAGTGGTATGCAAAATAGACATGACTGAAGTCATAGGATGATAGTATGCCACAGTGGGAAGGCAGGAATGTCCTAAGGCCAATGGATGTTTTGATTGGATGGCAACACTAGCTGGCCAAATAATTCTGACAGCACCTGATAAAAGGGCAAAGGGTTATGAAATGTAAACATAGGCTGGTGCAGTTGCTTTTGTTTTTCCTCACTAATGACTGACTGTATGGAACAAAATATCCAATGGTTTAAAAAAAGTGGAGAGAAGAGATAAACCTGGTCCAAATATCAGTTCAGGGCTCAGTGCAGATCTACTGAAGTAAGATTCTCCAACCTGGAGCAGCACTTTAAAAAATGTTGCTCTAGTTTATTGGACTTCTCCTTCCGACCAAGATGGAATAATAGGGACTGTAACAAATAAACCAAAGAATTAGATAGGTGAAGCAATGGCTTTTGAGACATTTTAGAAATCAGACAATGAAGGCCAGTGGTCTCTCAGGAAAAAAATATCAGCCCCATAATTGCCCCCAGCTTACTGCCTTGAGGGAATTCCCAGGCTATGGCATAGAGGAGAGGAACTCAGGCAGATTCCAGAATATTCTCTGAATATTCGATCAGAGAGCCAGAGAGACCAAGGAAGCTATAGTTTGCAGGACAAGGAGCTGAAAAGAAGAGATATGCACAGAAAGAGAACTCCAGGAATGTTGAGAGGCTCCATATCACATACTCAGCAGAGTACTGATCAGTGTATACATGTGAAGAAACTATAGGAGCCATCCAAGAGGGTTAAATTGAACAATACCCAGTACCTACACATGGCCAGGAATATTCCCATCTGTCAAACTGCAACCTCATAATTCATGTGATATTGTATGAAGTACTCAGAAAGGTGTGGCCTCCATAGTGAGAATAATTAGCTTTAGTCTAAACTGAGCTCTGGTGCTGCTTAATAAATCTTAAAAGCAAGACCAGAAGAGATCACGCTGTTCCAACTTAATTGCCTCCAAGGAGAAAGATAAAAAATATTTATAGGGAAACAAAAATATGCAGCACAGGACAAGGTAAAATTCACAGTGTCTGTCATCCAATAAAAAAAATGACCAGGAAGGCAAAGAAGAAGGTGAATACAACCCATAATGAGGAGAAAAATTAATTGAAATGAATCCAGAACTGATACAGATGTTAGAATTGGCAGGCAAAGACTTTAACAGTCATTATAACTCTGTTACATGCTTTCAAAAATTAAGTTGAAACATGGAAGAAATAAAAGACTGCTCAAAACCAGAGATAAAGGAAAATTTTAAAGCAGCCAGAAGATATATACAGAAGAACAAAGATAAAATTAACAACAGATATCTTGAAAATAATGAAGTTTCATCTTCAAAGTACTGAAGGACAAAAGTTTGTCAACTTAGAATTCTATACCCAGTGAAAATATACTGTAAAAACATTTTCAAGCATACAAAAGCTCACAGAATTATATCCAGCAGACCTGCATTATAGGCAATATTAAAGGAGTTTTTCAGTCAGAAGGAAAAAGATACCAGGTCAAAATATAGATTTACAGAAAGACATTTAGGGCATCAGAAGTTGTAACCATATGTAAAAGTGAAAGCTTTTTTATTATTTTTAAAATCACTTGAAAAGATAATTGACTTTTTGAACAGAATAATTTAAAAAGTGTGAGGTATGTAACAAAAGTAAATCGTGGAAGATAATATCATGGAAATGGGAGAGGAGAAATGGAAATATACTATTTAAGGTTTTGTACTATGTATGAAGTACTATAAAATCACTAAAAGGCAGACTGATAATTTAGGTATACTATAAAGCCTGTAGCAAACATTAAAATAACAAAACTAAGAAGTATAGCTCAATACTAATTAGATTAAATAACATCATGAAAATATCCAGCAAACCAAAAGAAGGCAGTAAAAGTGGAGAAAGAAAACATGGAGCACCTGGGTGGCTCAGTCAGTTATGCATCCAACTTCTGCTCAGGTCACTATCTCAGTTAGTGGGTTTGAGTCTTGTGTCATGCTCTATGCTGACAGAGCAGAGACTGGAGCTTTGTTCAGATTCTGTGTCTCCCCCTGCTCACACTCTGTTTCTCTTTCTCTCTCAAAAATAAAATAGAACATAAAAAAAAGAAAACAAAACTCAGAAAAAAATAAATAGAAAACAAGATAATAGATTTAAGCCTATTTCAGTAAGCACAATAACTGTGAATGTTATAAACACTCCAATAGAAAGGCAGAGATTTTCAGATTGGATTAAGAAAAACCAAAATCCAAGTATATGCTGCCCACAGGAAACACACTTTAGCTATAAAGATACAAATAGTTTGAGAGGATAGGATGCACTGGGTGAGAATTAACAACTGTCTTCTTATTTTCTCAGCATCTAACATACAAATATTTACATCAATCTTCTTTATGATATTCGACACCTGCATTTCCTTTGTTTTGTAAAATACATGAGGGTTCCAGTGAGGCATACTGCAGCATTATTACTTCTGTGAAAATGTAAAATTCCTTTTTTTTAATTCAGCAAATGAATTCTGACACTGCAGGATCAAGAAAGCAATAAAGAATGAGTAGCTGCACTGTCACTGACAGACCAAGGTTTCCTCACTCATGTATCAAATCACCTCCATAGGTCTCTGTTGTTCCTACTTTCCTATTAATTGGTCAAATAGCCACTTTCTTCAGCTTACTTTCTCTTTCTTCTATCAGATGGACTGTTGAAACAGTGAGTTTAGTCAGTTAACAATTTGCTTCACTGCCATTTGAATGTAGCCAGTGAATTAAATAGAGGAGAATCAGTTCAGTGATAATTTTACTATAATATGTCTAATGGTTGATTCATTTTGGTGCAAAGGAAAGGAAACGTTTGATTTAAAATTCTGACCTATTTATTTTTGCTTCTTGCTCCTATTTTTCATGAGCTCACTGTCAAGCTGGGGACATAGAAGTAACCGGTCTTTACTAAACATGGAAGGAATTGCTAAAATTGAGCAATATATGAGGTGTTAAGGGAGGGAGTGAAAAAGTGAAAGTCTCTCTTTTGTTACTTTAAGTATGGAATCCACTTGTTTGTAACTGTCTCTGGTGCAGCTGTGTCTCTTCTCTTTGAAATCTGGCATCTTCAATAGAAAGATTTTCACATCCAGTTTGGGCTGGTATTTTATCAAGATACCCATTCATCATGAGTGCCTGCCTTAAGTTCTCCTGGTATCATAACAACACAGAAAGGATTGCATAATTATAGGCTCCTTCTAAGGAGTTGAATACACATCTGTAGCCTATATCATAGCCAATTTCAAAACACATTCTTCTCAGAGGAAATTTCTCTGGGCAAGGATCACCTCCCTCTCTCTCTCTCTCTGCAGAGAGGAGCACACTGCTGATGCCAAGTCCATGAAAACAACTCTTTACAGTGGCCTCCCCATCAATAAGGAGCTTTCTTTGCTGCGTGTCACACCCTCTGTTCATTGTATTCACACAGCCGAGCTGGCACAGAAGAGGTAGCACAAAGGCCAGCCTCAACTCTCAAGGGCCCTGCTGGGCAGTACAAGGAGAAGAGCCTGTGCTGGGCATCGAAGCTCTGGGATCAGACTCCAAAGCTGCTGTCATCTCACTGCATGGCCACGCCCCCTCTATGCCTCAGTGTCTGTCCTCTGCTTTCAAATGAGGCAATTGGACTAAAAGATTTCCAAGGTCTGATCAGATTCAGAGATCAGCTATTACACATGATCCTCGGAAGAAGGCAGGTATATGCCTTCAGAGGGCTGACCTCCTGGCCGTTCAGTACATGAGACTCAGGACCTTCCTGAATCATAGTTGTAGGTAGAGAGGAATGAGCATCTTCCAAGATGTATAGCTACTGTATCTACATCAGCCTCCTGGTAGAGAATGTTGCTTATTGACACCGTTACCATAGCAACCAGAATGTCATTTGGCACCAGGGTTTAGGGAAGCTGTCAAGGTCTGTAATTTAAGAGAAACAAATTTTCCTTCCTCACTGTCTCAGCTTAATTCTCTCGGTCATCCACTTTAGCAATCAGATATACTTCCCTAAAGAGCGTTCATTAAATCTAGACAGACATCTCACCAAACCATCACCATGAGAGGTAGCTTGGAGGTAAAAGGAAATCTGATGTAAGAATTAGAATCATCACCTTTGAGTCCTAAGTTTGTAGATACTGTGTTATGTGTTCTTTCTCACCTTGGGACTTTGCTTCCTGATCTGCCACATGGTAAAGAGGGGCTGTGGTGTATTCTGTAAGGTGTCTTTCAGCTCAAATATTCAAGCCAGAGGTTTGCAAATCCGTGGCACAAAGACCATATTTAGCCTGCAGATGTGATGTGTTTGCCCTATGTTGTATGAGTTGCACAGTGCTCTAATTTAAATTGATTGATGCCATTTAAAATTTGGGAGTTTTCACTTAATAATCCTGATTTCCGGCTAATTTTGGAAAAAATACAGCCAATTCGATAGCACGAGGCTGGAATGGATCTAATAGCTGCTGTCCAGGGTCCACCAGCCTTCCCTTCCAGAGCTGATCACGGACTCAGATCCCGTGTCTGCTCCTCTCAGTGTCTCCCTCCTAGCCAGATTGTCACATGAACATTTGAGTTTGGCATTTGAGTTTGGCATTTGAGTTTCCACATGCTGTTTGGCACTTTTATGACAGAGATGGCATGGCCCAAATGCTCCTTACATCACTGATGGCATCATTTAGCACTGATCTTGGTGGAAGACAGAAACTGGGTCCAATCAAAGACAGCCCTGGACAAGAAAACTGATGAAAGTTTTGGCTGCCTTTATTTCTCACACTAATTAATTGAGCTCTGATCAATGGAGTCTGCAGCCCCAGGCAACCTATCTAGGGGTGATGGTCAGAATTGTCAGGGACAGTGAATTGGTCACATGATTCCTCTGTGAGTCACAGCAAATTGGTAATTTTCTATAGCTTGATTTTTCAACTGTGAAATGAGTTATTTCACATGTAGGCAGGGTTTCTTCTAAAGCTAAAATTCTCTAAAGCTGTATGAATACCTTTTCATAGACTCATCTCAATCTGCCTAGGGATGTGTGTGTGTGTGTGTGTGTGTGTGTGTGTTTGTGTGTGTGTGTGCTTACTTTCAATGTTTTGTAATAAGTACAGTTTCTAAGCCCAGAGTCATATCTAATGATATAAAGAGCTGTGCCATGGGGCACCAGGCTGGCTCAGTCGGTTAAGCATCTGACTTTGGCTCAGGTCAAGATCTCATGATTTGTGAGTTTGAGCCCCACATCTAGGCTCTGTGCTGACAGCTCAGAGCCTGGAGCCTGCTTCAGATTCTGTGTCTCCCTCTCTCTGCCCCTCCCCCAACTCATGCTCTATCTCTTTCTCTCAAAAATAAATAATGACCATAAAAAAAAAAAAACTATGCCAGGAGGACAAAAATCAGGAAGAACCTCATCTGTAGGTGATAATCCTTATGAACAGATAGACAGTTTCAATAGCAGAGTGGCAGTTGAAGAAAGGGCCAGTGAGAGCTCACAGGAAGAGTAAGAACTTATCAGAGAATGTCAGATGCTGAAATCCAAGGTCAGAGCAACAAGTACAAGGAAGGATCAGTGGTAGGGTGGTGCATGTGGTCTTTCTATGCACTAACAAATGCTGCCAAATGCCTTCTTTTTTTCCTCCCAAAGGGCTAATTTTATTGGGAAATTTTAGCCTTGTGTAGTCTGAGAGGAGATATGGGTATTTTAATAACTGACATGAGAAATTGTATTCCAATTCAGCCCTCCAAATGCGACTATAGTTGAAGCCCTACCTCTTAAATGGGCAGGCTGACCTCAGCACCCTGGGAGATTGGGATTCAGACAGCCTGGGTGGAAATCCCAGCTGTGCCGCATCCTTGGTATGACCTCAGATGAGTTACTAACACTTCCTGGGTCTCTCTTTCTTTACTTGTAAAATAGGGTTAAATAGTGTCCTCTTCATTATTTGTATGAGAACAGAATAATCTATGTATAATGCTTAGCCTGCCTTGTAGCAACTAACTGAAAATTTCTCAGCTAGTGTGCCTCTTCTTTTTTACTATTGAACATTTTAGAATCATTGCCAGTGATGATAATAACATCGTTTACTAAGTTGCTTGACTGTGCTAAGCGCTTTTAATAACTACAAAAACTGAAAGATGAATACTCTTGTTATTATTGACATTAACGAAAAACATCTCCTCATGATTGAGAACTTGTCCAGGGCACCTAGGTGGCTCAGCTGGTTGAGTCCTTCCTACTCTTGATCTCAGCTCAGGTCTTAATCTCAGGGTTGTGAGTTTAAGCCCCGCATTGGGCTCCATGGTGTGCATGAAACTTACTTAAAAGAAATACACAAATGATTGGAAACTTGTCCTAGGTCAGAGTCAAACTATAGACCCTGTCTGACTGCAAAGTGTATTTGCTCCTAATGATGTGGCTTCCTTCAAATGTGAGGTGACCAACAGTGAGAAAAGCATACGGGGATTGGATCTACTGTCACGTGGCTGAGAGAGTGAAGGTTTCTACAGAGTTCAGTGAAAAGTCTGTCGTTGACAGTGAGTCTGGCTCCTATGTTTTGTGTGTGTGTGTGTGTGTGTGTGTGTGTGTGTGTGTGTTTTAAAAGGTCAGTTTTGGTTTGGATACTTGATTTTTTTCCTACAAATATACCCATTCTCAAACTGATAGCCTCTCCCCAAATTTGACGATGCAATATTCCTCTTAATTTTAAAGCCTTGTAGATAGCCAGGCTGTTGAGAAGCAAACTTGCGCGATTCAGAAGTGTTCTGAAAAGGACTCTTTCAACTAGAATACATATATTAATGAATATATTAGTAGGTATATCAGCCTGTGTGTTAATATTGGATACATATATTTGTAGAAACCAGAAGCCAGAACAGCCAGAAAATTGAACCTCACCAAAGGTTTGGTTCAAATTTAAAACAGAAGTCCCCATGGAATGAAAGAGGCCACATTTGTCAGGACTGCCTCCATAGCCACCCCCACCACCATCCCCAAACCTGTTTTTGCTTTCCTCTCCTCTCCAGTCAGCTCGGACTTTGGCAAGCAGTCAAGAAGTGAACAAGAGAGATGGAAGTTCTGAGTATCTGACCCCTTACTGGCTGTTCTGCCAGGCAAGCTGTGAAACCAGTTAAAAAAAAAATGTTGCCTTTCTTTTCCTCTCTCCCCTCCAGCGAACTGCCTCTTTCTCCTCCCCACCATCCCAGCAGGAAAACAATCGAAAGCATTAGTATTCCCATGAAAAGGGGCAGTCACACAGGGTGTGACTACAGGCCACTCCAGGACGCTGCCAGGGGCCAGAAGGGACGAACTCCAATTGCTCCAGCTCAGAGCAGTCCCGGAGTGGTCAGATGGAGGAGACAGAGCTGTGATTCACCGCAGGACGTGCTCCTCAGAGACCTGCCATTCTCCAGCACTTCTTTAGGGTCTCCTCTCCGACGCCATGATACCTGGTGTGCAAGTCTCCTTTTACAAACGCATAGCTTACACTACGCGCTTCCTTTCTGGTTGGCCTTTTGAGGACAACAGGGAGCTCTGACCTAACCTGAAGTGTCTCCTTGTGTTGCTTTCAGGAATTGGGGCGCTCACCCAGGACACACTATGGTGCTTCAGCCAAGTGAAAGGCACAATCGAGATCGGAGCCACGGAAGGTAGGAGAAGCTTCCTCTACTCTTTGCCTTTGCTTCCTTGGGGGTTTGTGCTGGTTCCAGACTTGAAAACATTCATCTTTGTGTCCGCAAATGGAAGGCCCCACACGTCCGAGAATAGCATTCTGAGCTAGAAATAGATTTAATGATTTCTTTCTATCCTTCTATTCTTTTGAAGCTTATTTTCTTCCCACCAATGAGGCAGCACTGAAATGAACTTTCAGTGAAATAGGTTTGCACAGAGAGAGGATAGCCTTGGGCAAGTGATGTTTCGGGATGGTCAGTCAGCTCTGGAGATGTGAGTGCAAACTGGCAGGATGGTCAGGTGGTAATCTCTTCTTTCCCTTCTCTGTTGAAGAGCACTTGCCTCTCTACGCATGAAGCATTCGGGGAGAGCAAGGAATTCAAGTCTAGTCATATAAACTGTGGCTACGTTGAGTCCCAGTATTTGCACAAAACTGCCTTTCTGACTCGGGAGATTTTCCTATTCCAGACCCTTTACTTGGAATAATGCATTCATTTCCTTCATCTTTAGGAACTTGTTTTTCATTCTCTTCACCATCTTCCCTCATAAGCCTGAGCTTGGAGACCTCCATGACTCTCGCAAAAGATGTCTGCATTTGAAAATAGCTGAACGATGGGGTGCTTGGGTGGCTCCATCGGTTAAGCATCCAACTCTTGGTTTCACCTCAGGTCATGATCTCACGGCTTCAAGGTTTCGATCCTTGCGTTGGGCTCTCTGATGGAAGTGTGGAGCCGCCTTGAGATTCTCTCTGTCCCACTCTCACTTGTCCCTCTCCCAGTCATGTTGTCTCTGTCTCTCTCAAAATAAATAAATAAGCTTAAAAAATTTAAAAAAAGAAAATAGCTGAACAGTAGGCAATTGGAAGGATCCAGGGTGTACACTGCTCAGTGTTTTAAGTCAAGTTGTAGCTGTTCTAGGAAAATGCAGTAAGGGTGCCTGAAACAGGTTGCATTGCTTTGATAGTAGGTACAGATAATCACCTGTGGTGTAAGACAGCTCTAAAGCTTATATGAATGAATGAGGAAGTGAATACGTGACAGGGTTGAACTTTCATATGGAAACTAACAGGCATAAATGCATGCAGAATTTTGGGCCATTCTACAGCATTTTAATTCTGAGTAAAAAATAATTTGAGTAAAAATTATTTTGAGGAATTTGGGGGTATTTATCTGCAATTTTTCCATAATTTATTGTTAGAAACCCAGTATAATGGTGAATACCTGCAAACCAAATGATTTTTGTTTAAAAGGCGAGAGAAGACACAGTAAAATAAGTTAGTAGCTAAATCTATAAAATTACACTACTTCATGGTGTCTTCCATTTTTTAGAAATGGTATAAACTGGAGCTTTACAAACACTTCTCATAAAGCCCATGGAAAGCATACAAAGCAGGCTTTATTAGGCCTGTTTTATGCTCATCTAATCCAAAATATTTTTGAGCATCTTCTATGTGGCAGCATTGTCCTAGGCATTGGAGATGAAAAAGGGAAGGGGAAGGCAGAGAAATGACTTACTCCCTAACCTCATAAATCTTAAGAAAATTGAAGCTTGAGTTAATCATTTGCTTTAAATCTTGGCCATCATTCAAAATCACTTGTACCTTTTAAACAAAAGAGACTTCCATGTCTGCCAAGAGCTACTGAGGTAAGGGTTCAAGGACCAGGATGATACAGTGTGTTTTAATGAGCTCACTCAGATGATTCTAATGCAGTGGGCTGGGTTTTGGGGATCACCAGCCTGGCTGACTTGTTCCAGGTTATCCATTATTCTCAGACTCTGGGCTTAAATCTTGTGTTTGTGACTGGTTTCCCACCAATTACAATGATTTGGGTGGTACTCAAGCTATAGCTCTTACCAATTCATTACTCACTCTGTGGCAAGTGCTCTGCTCAGTGTTTAATTTAAAAGAAGTTAATAAGATAATGTAAGTAAGGCATTTACCACGACGCCTGACACTTTGAAAGTACTCAATATTTGTAAACCGTTGTAAATATCATTATAATTAGATCTTCAATCTAATTTAATCCCCATGAAAACCTAATGAGACGTAGGTATTTTTATTCCCACTTTACCTGTAATGAGGATACTGAAGCTAAACAAACACACCAAAGACTAAGTTCTTTGCCAAAAGCACCAGACCTAACAAACAGGTGAGTTAGGTTTCAACCCAGTCTGTAGAGCTACAAAGCCTGAGCTCTTTAAACATTGCGTTGAAATCAGAGATTCTTACTTAGTAGTTTGGAATGAGGCCCAGGAATCTGCATCTTTCAGGCATGCTCTGAGATGATTGTCACAGGTGCAGGTGAACCAGGTGAACCGAGGATGCACTTACATGGTTGTGGCCCATAATAAATAAGCAGCTCCCTTAAATTAACTGTTCATGGAGTCACAGACTCAGAATCACACTCACTACCACCTTTTGTCCAGAAAAACTGCTTCACAGTGGTGTATAAAGCAATGCGTGTTTTTTAAGAGGAGAGTCAGATTGGACTCTAACATACTGCCACTAGCATCTAGGTTCCCTGACCAGCATACCTTGATGTCATCTAACCTACACTAATAGTGCCTCAGTGACAGTTGAGTATTTGTGGAGTAAACTAATGAACAGCTTTCACTTGATAAAAATCAAGGTTCTTAAATCTCAGGTCCTTTTTTATGCAACTGGCCTGCTCACCCAAGTTGGTTTTCTATACTGATCAAAGTCATTAAAGATGATTCATCTTTCAACTTTCCCTTCTACTTTGCTTATTGTCTGCTAATGGCTTTTCCATTCCATTTCTCCCATTTTCTAGCTGGTGACCTTGAGAAAGTCACTCAATGTCTCTGTGCTTAAGTTTCTTTGTATGCCAAATGGAGATAATAAGACAGATATCCATTAGGATGATGGTGAGTGCCAGGTGAATAGAGTTATGTGTATATATATCTATAATATATATTTTTATATATGATTTTATATGTATATAATTTTATGTATATAATGTAAATGTAAATATATATATAATACCTACAGTATCTAGATTGTTATAAGATGCTCAGACTATATTATCTGCTAATATTGTATTATAAAAGCAGGGTTGAGGCTAGGTGAATTGACAACAATAAACAAATATTTTAATGCAATATTTTTGCAAGCTAAAATTAATACAAAGAATTCATGGTGAATAAAATATCAGAATATTACATAAAGACAGGATCAGTATTATAGATTTATTTTTCCTTTACTTCAGGTTCCAGTATGGCTCAGCATGGCAATGTTATTGCTAATGTAATTAAATGTGTATCTTGGGTCTCAGCTAATAGGCTAGGGTTTTTCACGTTCCAAAATTTTCAAGAGTAGAGTAGATAAGTAATACTATGTGTCCAACAAGAAACATACAGTGAGTGCTTATTAGATCCAAAGCACTGCCCTATAATGTGAAAAGGTTATAAAGCTAAATAAAATATAGTCCAAGTTCTCAAGGAAAGCACCATTTAAAGGATAACAGGAATTGGTACATAAGAATAAGGCATTAGTCAGTAAAATGAATTCAAGGCAAAGTGAGCTAGAGGCTAAGTGCTTTGACTCAAGTCTAAAGTGCTTTGAGTACAAAAGAGGTAGCAATCTCATGTGTCTGGGATACAAAGACTTAATAGGAAGAAGTCATTTAAGACAGAACCTAAACAATTTTTAAAAAATACAACAGTTCTTCTTTTCCGTTTTCGATTCCTAAAATGTATGTTCTCAGTCTCAAGAATTTTAAATAGAACTTTAAAAAATCTGAAAATAAATTTCATTTGTCATCTCACAGTCCACAGATCCATACTGCTAAAGTTTGCGGTATGTTTTTCTAACCTCTGGACTGTGTATGCAGTCAACAAACAAGTTACTATGTGTCCGAAACTGTGAAACGGACTGGTGAGTTTATAATGAACAAAATCAACAAATTTTTAACCCAAATACTCATAATGGAGATTCTATTTTATTTAATAGATATTTTCACTTAACAATATATAGTGATCATCTTTCATATTATATACAGTAGATATGCCCTAATTTATTTACCTCAGTTTTCTTTTTTTTTTTTTAATGTTTATTTTTGAGAGAGAGACAGAGACTGTGTGAGTGGGGGAGGGGCAGAGAGAGAGGGAGACGCAGAATCTAAAGCAGGCTCCAGGCTCTGAGCTTTCAGCACAGAGCCTGATGCAGGGCTCGAACTCACAAGCTGTGAGATCATGACCTGAGCCGAAGTCAGATACTTAACTGACTGAGCCACCCAGGCACCCCTATTTACCTCAGTTTTCAAGGTTTACAACAACATTGCTATGAACAGGCCTAATAGCTACTCTACATTTAAGCAGGAGAAGCTATGTGGTAGACTGATTAAGAGCGTATGTTTTATAATAAAATACCTGTTTCAAAATTTGGCCACATTTGTCATTGGCAAAGAGCAAGTTGCCTCAAATTTTTCATTATTCCATTTCCTAATATGTAAAATTGGGATAATTAAATGTACTCAAAGAACTACTGTTAGAATATAATTAGATATTTTAAACAACACAGCACATAGAAGATGTTCAAGAATTATGATTCATTACTGCAATTATATCATTGGGATACATTCCCAAAAAATGGAATTCTTTGGTTAAGGTTTATGTAGGTTTATTTTAAGATTTGTAAAAATGTAAAGTATCATGGGGCATCTGGGTGGCTCGGTGGGTTAAGTGTCTGACTCTTGATTTTGGCTCAGGTCATGATCTCACGGTTCATGAGATCGAGCCCTGCATTGGGCTCTGTGCTGTCAGCATAGAGCCTGCTTAGGATTCTCTGTCTCCTCTCTCTCTATCCCTCTCTCTGCTCATTTTCTCTCTCCCTCTCTGTTTCTCTCTCTGTCTCTCTCTCTCTCAAAATAAATAAATAAACAAACACTTTTTAAAAATGTAAAGTTTCACTGTCCTTTTAGAGAAACTAATGACTTACATATCCACTAACAATATACAACAGTGCCCATTTCCCAAACTTTCCAATTTAAAACATTTGAAAATTGGATTTACAGTATACATTTGATCGACATATCTTTTTCTTCTTTTTAAAACTGAGGTATAATTGACATATGGTATTTATAAAGTTTAAGTGTATAAACTTTTGATTTGATACATTTATATAATTGACACTTCATCTACTACGCAAGTGCTCGGAGGATTTCAGGAAGCAGAAACTATGAGACATGAAGAGGAAGGAAGTTGAAGTGCTGGGAAAAGCCTGTGCAAAGGTCCTGAGGTTTTTAATCTCTGAGGAAGGAGTCCATTTTGCTGGGAACTAGAGTACCTGCAGAATCAAGGTGAAAGACTAAACTCGAAAGGTAACTGGGTCCCAAGGATTACAATATGAGGTGCTTGAAAGATAGTAAATGATATTCCACATCCTGTGAGGCCTCAGTCGTATTGCCTAACGCAGACCTAACTCATGTCTTGTCAGCCCATTTCAGACAATGGCGATGAAACTGATTCATTGGTAAAATGGGAATCTCACTCAAATCAGTTCATTTAAATATTCAGTAGGTATTTACCATACTGTTTTTATGTGCCAGGCAAGTAAGACATATGATATACAAGTAAAAAAAAAAAAAAAAGATTTTATAATGAGAGACTTGGCCAAGAGAAAAAGTGTAAAACTAGAAGATCATCTGAGGTTGTTTTTTTTTTTTTAATGTTTATTTATTTATTTTTGAGAGAGAGGGAGAGAGAGAGCAAGGAAGGGGGAGAGAGAGAGAGGGAGAGACAGCAGGCTCCCAAGCAGGCTCCACACAGCAGAGAGTCTGATTCAGGGCTCGAATGCACAAACTGTGAGATCATGACCTGAGCCAAAAGTAAGAGTTGGTGCTGAACCGGCTGAGACACCCAGGCACCCCAAGATCGTCTGAGGTTTTGATGAACACTAAGAAAGATGTAAACAGGGTGGGATGAGGGAGTTCTTGGAGGAAGTCATTTCAGCGTGGGGTCCCAGGTGAGGCATCTCTGAGAACATGGCACCTGAGCTGGGGCCCGAAGGAAGGGAATATGCCAACATTCAAAGAACCATGCCCTGCTCATTGTAGGAAGTAATAAAACAAGGACTTGTATGGGCCCAGCGCCATCTAAAAGATGATGTTTTTGAAACACAACGGAGAGCTCCGTGTGGCAGGAGCTGGGTGAGAGAAAGCTGTCGTCTTGTGCTACGCAGCAGAGAGGTAGGACAGGGCCAGATCAGGCAGGACCTTTTAGGTCACTTCACAGAGTCTGGATTTGATTTTGAGGATAGTGGGATTCCTTGCCCTTGAAGGAGTTTAAAGATTATTACATTTATACCATTTTAATAAATTCTTATTGGAATTTGATGAGAGATAATGTGGCTTTATTAGAGAAGAGAAGGCACAGATGAGGAGAAGCGATTCCCAGCATATTTTGGAGGTCATGGACTGGATGTTAGGGGAGAAATATTGTAAGGAATGAAGATGCCTCCCAGGTTCGGGCCTTGAGCGAGTGGGTGGTTAGTGGGCACCAGGTGCTGAGCCTGGGAATCCTGGAAAGGAAATATGTTTGAGGTGTGGAGGAGGGAAGATATTCTCTCCATACCCTCCGAGGTTCAAGAGCTGGGTCTGTAAGATAAACTGACAGCGAGCGGATTAGCAGGAGAAAGGGTATACAAATTTATTAATTTTTAATATTACGTCCACAGAGGCATCACAAGCAAAAAGGTGAATACTCAGAAAAGCATTGAGATTTGAGAGTTTATATATCATTTTCGTAGGGGAAGGGAAGGAGGGAGGGAGGCCTCTTAGATAGAACATGACTTTTGGGAAGGATGAATGGTCTCAGTACAACAAATGGGAGGTGTGATAGTCCGTGACCAAGTTTGTCTGGGGGTGCTGTCTCCTCCTCGTCTCTCTTGTGATGAGTCAATCTTTCCTGGTTCACAAAACTCCTGGGGAGAAAAATCCGTGACAGTTGAGGTCCTTTTGGAGGCTCTGTCTTTAGGCAAACAAGGGGAATTCTATGAAAGCTGCTACCTACATTTGCTATTCTCGAAGTGCCTTTAGCTCAAAATAGTCAATACATGAAAGCAGCATATTTTGGAATGGCATGTTCAAATTCCATCAGGGGGAAAATTATGAGCTTCATTTTGCACATATTTTTTTTAAAGTTTATTTATTTTGAGAGACAGAGGGAAGGAGCGTGAGCAGGGGAGGGGCAGAGAGGGAGGGAGGGAGAGAAGCCCAAGCAGGCTCTGTGCTGTCAGGTCAGAGTCCAATGCGGCGCTTGATCTCACAAACTGAGAGATCGTGCCCTGAGCCGAAAACAAGAGTCGGACGTTTAACTGACTGAACCACCCAGGTGCCCCTTATTTTGCACATAGTAAGTGTGAAACGTTTATAAGATGTTCAGATGTAGCCAGGAAGAAACTTGTACACATGAGCGTGGCTCTTCAGAGAGAGAATGTGAGATGGAGGCAGAAATTGGAATTAGGCAGGCGTCAGCACACAGGTGGTATTTGGAACCACTGAGCTGGATGACATCACATATGTCATGCACCCGTGTTGACATGCACTCAACAAACTTGTTAGTGGCTTAAACCTTCTACTAGTTTGCTGTGGTTTAGGATGACTGCTAAGCATTGTTTCCCTAGTTTAGTCCTTAGAAGACACTTAACACATCGAAAGGTTCACCATATGTAATTCTTGAATTTGATGTGTGCAGCATGCACATTTCATATATGATGTCATGCCATGACATTCTACACTATGTCATCATAGGAGCATTGTACCAGGAAATTGCCCATTCTGGATATGAGACAATTGCTTCGGATTTGGTGTGTGATTCTGTACATGGGATGAGATGAGAATTATCTGATAAGATTTCTGGCTTTTCCCCCAGATGTTGCTTGTGGCCATCTTCTTTCTGATGCTACAGTTCCAGGGTATTTTATTTGTTCCACATTCCACAGTTTTTCAGTGTCTGTCAATATAGGTCATTTCATCTTACTGAGGGGAACTAACTGTGATATTTATTTTGATATGCTCCATGGCCATGACCGTCTTTCCTTCCCCTTCCTCTGAAAAGATGACTCATGTAGAGGAATGGATGAGGCATTCCACCGATTCCATTTTCTAATGAGAGAAAAATACCAATTTGGCTGCCGATGTGAGGTGCATGCTGCATACCCTAGACTAAAAGCTGAGGATCATGAGTGGTTTCCTTGCAAGGGGGAGTCCTCTACCTAACACAGTGGCAAGAAAGAAGTCTGATCTTTGCACTGATGTTTGAGAAATGCAGGGACTTGGGAAATGGTGTTTCGGGTTCCCTCTGGTGATTATGAATTTTTGCTGTCACCAAACAATTAGTCAGTCTGATTGGGTTGTCTCAAAGCAGTGTAAAGACTATGACCCTCACATTTTATTGTAAGAAGTCACTGACAGTGGTGCCTGGGTGGCTTAGTCGGTTAAGCATCCGACTTTGGCTCAGGTCATGATCCCAGTTTGTGAGTTGGAGCCCCGCATCGGGCTCTGTGCTGACAGCTCAGAGCCTGGGGCATGCTTCAGATTCTGTGTCTCCTCTCTCTCTGCCCCTCCCCTGCTCATGCTCTGTCTCTCTATATATCAAAAATAAATAAAAACAAAAAAATTAAAAACAAGTCATTGACAGACAAATACCCTTTCTCAGCTGTTTGCAACACAAATGGCACAGGGGGGTTGTACTGTTACCCCACAGATCTTAGCCTTCAAGAGATAGAGAACGGAGCCTTGCTTGCTTCACCTGCTCCCAAATACGGGCTGTAGTGGTAACTGTGGTAAGCACTCTAGTTTCAGGAGGAAGAGCTCTTGGTTTGGACAGAAATTTTCTGGATCAACAAGGGCAAGCCACCAACATAAGATCATTCACCAAGCACAAATCTGAAGCTAGGTTCCGCTACCTAGTTGGTGACCTTAGGTCACTGAATGATTTTCAAACCTTGTTGTGCATGTAAAGCATCTGGGAGCATGCTAAAATGCATATTCCTAGGTCCTGCTCCTAGCGATTCTGCTGCAGAGCACCTGGGATGGAGTCAAAGAGCTTGCAAATTTCACAAGCATTCCAGATCATTCTAACACGGGTTTATCCAAGAGACACCCTGAGAAATTCTGTTCCTTCTTTTTTTATATCAGAGGGGAGAGAGAGACATCTGAGCATATTTTGAGTGCTTTTAAAGGAAACCAGAATGCCAATAAATACAAGGTTACTGCTATGCAGCCCAGTTCTGCCCCAGGCACTGAAGGGAGTGAAAACCTCTCCTCTTCTATGTCCAAAGGAAGCTTGGATCTCCTCTCTACATCCGTAGTCAACACAGGGATTTCTTAAGCAATTTTACTTCGTGCAGGGCTCCCATCCACCTGAAGCAAAATTGGTCTGATTATGAACAAGTTACCACAAGATGAAAGCATTTTTCTCAGCTGTGATGGAGGACATCTTGATGCAGAGAGCTGCAGGCTTGGGACTCTGGAGGGAGCCTAGTGAGACGTGGACTCCCAGGAAGCTTGCAAGGCTCTGTGGGGGAGAGGAAGCAAGTTCTCCGCACAGGACCCAAGTCAAACATCCTGTTCTCTTTGTAAGCATTAGGTAATTAACATGGTACAGGCCAAGAAAGAGAGAAGGCTTTGCGGCTGATCATTTCCCCATGCGCAAATGCCAATCACTTGAAATGTGTTTAAAAACCAAATATTTATGGAGCGTCTACTTTGTGCCATGCCCTGGGCTGAGGAAGACACTGTTGCTTCCCCCCACCCCCCCTTCCCCAGCCACCTTAAGCAGTTTACACTCTCCTGGGGGATATCAACAAGTGGTTGTCAATTACAATCCCATGTGAGTGTGGACAGTGCTAGAAAAAGAGTTAAGCCACACAACCCAACCCACAGTGATATAGAGGAAAGGGCAGGATGGCTCATGGGAGTAACTGGAAGCCAATCTGAAACAAAGAAGGAAAAGGCTTTTTAAGGGATACAGACCCAAGTTTAGGTAGGGCTCATCTAGTCCTTTGGACAAATTGCTCATCTTTTCTGGGCTATCTTGAGATGATGTTGAGAGACTTTGTTCATAAGATCTTTGAAAATACTGTACCATGCCTGGCCACGGTAGAGTGATAATAAAGAGAATTCTATTTAATCAGACTTCACTAAGCCAGATTTTATAATAATAACTTTCACTATACAATCTCATTTCAACTTTGCCACAACAATAAGATACCAGGCAACTTACCCTCAAGTGGAGGTAATGGAGGCTCAGAAAGTTTCACCACTTTTCCCGCTTACACACCTGTCTGATTCAGTTTGTGTTCGGGAGCTCCTGGGAAGCAGCCTGGCACTAAGGAGAGGCTCGCGAATCATTATTGAACGAATATAACCTTCAGTAAGTAATAAATGTCAACAAATGAAAAAAAAATCAGTATTACCATTAACACAACAATAATGAATGCTTTCAGGAGAATAAAATAGCTCATTCAAAACAATCCTTTACAAACATACATAGCACTTTCCTGTTTTTAACATGTATGGGTCATTTATTTCTTATAACCCTCAGAGGAGATAACTGGAGTAGATCTTATAATCCCACATTACAGAGATAAAAGAGATAGTATAGATATTACAGAGAGTGCATAGGTTATTCCTCATAGAGATGAGGAGATTAAGGAAGATTGAGATAAATTTTAAATTGCTCAAGGTCTCATAGAAACCAGAAAGCGAACTTTTGAATCCTATACAGGCAATTTTTCCAGTTCTCGTCTTCCACTACACAATATGGATTGATGGCTTTGGGTGGGGAGAACTCTGTCTGGAAACACTGACTCTGAATTTAAAACGTGGTTGACTGTCTTGAAAATACAGGACACGGGTTACAAGGCACTGCCGCGGAAATCCATCACTCAAGACACTTCCAGCTGCACCAGAAAACTCATCTCAAAATATCTGGAGTAGTAAAAGAATTCTTTTCCCTTCCTCAGTTATGCAAATATCCACAAATAGGTATTTGCCTACTGTGCGCTAGGCAGTTCAGGCACTGGAGATTCAGAAACAGAGGAGATAGACAATAGATAAAGAAACAGAATATAAAATACAAGGTTGTAAGTGCAGTAGAGGAAAATAAAATAACAAGGGTGCAGAGGTGTGGCCATTTCCTTTTAAATAGGAGGGTCAAGAGTTAGTGCACAAAATAACATTTGCCCCATGATATGAAGAAGGCAAGAGATCAAGTCATGTGGATAGGATGGAGAGTTTTCAGGTAGAGGTAACAGCTGGTGCAAATGTCCTGAGGCAAGAGAACTCTGGTGAGTTCAAGGACTAGAGTGAGCAAAGGGGGATGCTGTGAGAGATGGAAGCAGAGATAATGGCAGATGGACACAAGTGGGGGCCTTACCTCTGTAAAGACCTGCCCTTCTGCCTAAATGAGGCAGAGCCACCACACTCTTTCTAGCAGTAGGTCAGTCTTAGATGGTTAGGGACCAAGGTCAGAAGCAAAGAGCCCTGCTCAGCGGTTATTGCAGTAATCCAGTTCTTTACATAAGTCCTGAGGCAGGCTACCCCCTGAGCTGATTAGTTCCCTAGCTGAAGTACAGCATGTGGGACTCACATTTTCTCTATCTTCTTGCCGTGCTATCCTTGGAACCTCAGCTCTGTCCCCAAACAATTGCTGTCATTCTGGGGGTCACACTCAGACATGACAGTATCTAAGGAAAGGTTATTGGGCTTTAAAAAAAAAAAACAGCAAGGAAACTTCCCCCCAAAACATCCCTGGAAAATTTCTCTAGATGTCACTTCGACCTCAGTGTGAGTCACATGCCCACTTCTAAACCAACACTGACACGTAGAATGGGATCAGCCCCTAAGTGGCTTCACAAATTAGGCTTGCACCTGAGCATGATACAGGATTGCCATCTCTGAGTGGGGCACCACTATAGAATCTGGGCTCCGCGGCCGAGAATGCGGTACAATTCCAGGTGGTCCAAACACAGTGGCCGCTATAGGTACACAGGGCAGAATCGGTTTAACCAATTATCTTGCTGCCCCTGGGCAAAGAGTGGAGGTTCACTGGCTTGTTCTCGGTAGAACGTTCAGTTCAGGCACACCCGAATGCCAAGCTTCCCTCGATTGCCTTGAAGCCAAGGTCTGAGGTGTGTGAGATTACTACCCTTTTATTTCCTTTTTATGTAACTCATTAAGCAGGCTCAGTATCATTCTGCTTAGTGTCTATGTTATTTGTTAATGGAATTTAAAAGCTCCAAATAAATAATTAAGCACACGGACCCTGAGGGGTGGTTCCTGGTCTTATGCTCAAGGTTTCAAATAATCGTTATGACTTTTTTGTTAGCATGCTTATTTTTAATTTATTAGATAGAGCTTTTTTTCTTTTTTTGTGGAGAGTATAGCTACCTTTATCATACTATGGTTAGGGGTAAGAAAACTGAATTTCATTCACCCATTTATTCAGTAAATATGTACTGGGCACTAGGTGTTGGAAACAGCATCACTCAAAATACCCAATGTTTCCAGTGTTGGGAAGTTTGCACTCTAGTGGGTGAGATGGACAATTAAAAAAAGCAAACATAAAAAGACGTAAGATAATTTCAGAGGGTGACATGTGCTGTGAAGGATAAAGAATGTGGTAATGTGATAGTGGCTGTATGAGAAGTTAGGGATGATCCATTAAACAGTTGTTCCGTGAAGGCTTTTCTAAAGAGGCAGCATTTGAGTTAAGACCCAAGTAATGTGTAGAAGCCAGGTTCAAAACACTTGTTGGAAGAGCATTTAGACACCGGGAACAGTACGTGCAAAGTCCCTGAGGCATAAACAATATTGGCATGTCCAAAAGGTAGCCCAGAATGACTGGGGCAGTGAGAGGGCGAAGGATGAGGTTGCAGAGGGGAGCAGAGGCAGGTTCAGGGGAGTTCTTGCAAGCCTTGGTAAGTAATTTGAATTTTATTCTGGGTACAATGGGAATCCATTAGAAGATCTCATGCATGGGAGGACCCGGATGGTTTAAGTAATAGTAAAATGAAGGACTGGTAATTTGACATTCAACACAAGCCTAGAGCCACTTCACCTCAAGGGAGAACTTCAGTAACACAACCTTCCTTAAGGTTGTATAATGAAAATTAAACCTCACCTTTAAACTCAGACCTTTTTATTGTTTGTTTTGTTATTTCTTCCAGCCTAGAGGTCTTTACACCTCACCTCTCAGAGCGGAAAACTGCCTGTGGTGTGGTGCTTACATCGTTGCTCAGAACCATAATCGGAACTTGTAAAATTTTCGTTTTAGTGTCCGGAAATCCATTTGCAAGGCATTGTTGAGGTCACTTATATTTGGGAGCTCATAGAAGTGACAGTGCCCTTTCACTTTGTAGCTTGGGCAATGTGGGGTCTTTTTGAAAGAATTCTTACTGTTTACTATGCATGCCATTTCCATAATTCTGTCAGCTGTTTTTTCAGAATCATTACTACCTATTGTTCTAGGAATGATTCTTCTGATTACGATTTAAAACAACCTTTCCCTGAATGATGGCACAAGTTATATCTCAGTATGTGCTTCTTCCTCTACACCATTCATCAAACATCCCAGGCAATGTCAATGCTGGCAGGTCTGTACAAATGATATTCAAGCAGTAATGACTTCCAAATATTGATATTAAGTGTCTATTTTCTGAGGAAAACTCGTGGTAATTTTCCACAACCTACCATTCACACATGGTTCAGAATTTACATTCTTGCCTCCTCATTTGTCTGTGATTCATGTAAGTGCAGCTTCTCATCAGTTGTACCTGAGAGCAAGTGTGTTTTGATACATCATTTACAGCTTGTTGAAGATAAGCTCTCTCTTAAAATAGGGTTATTTAATACCAACTGAAACACATTCCTGCAACTAAAACTAAAAACAAAATAATTCATAAACTTTAGCCAACCTCCCCTGCTCCAAAACCAACAACAACAACAAAAAACACCCCGGGAATTATTTTTTAAGTGCTTGCATTTCTTTTCACAAAAAGTGACACTCTTTGTGTCCCTAATAGAAACTGGAGGGCATCAGGAAGAAAGAACTTACCGTAGTTAAAAGTATGAAAATAGGATGATGTATAGACTTGTTGAATCCCTATGTTTTACACCTGACACTAATGTAACATTATGTGTCAATTGTAATCAAAAAAAAAAAAAATTCCAAAACGTATATACTCTGAACAGATTGGGTTTGAGTCCCAGGGACGCCACTTCCTGTGTCACTTTGAATAGGTTACAGAACCTTAGTTTCATTGAACTTTACTCCTCTGTAAAATGGGGGAAATAATACCTTCTTCTTCATAGGTTGGTCTGAGAATTAAATAAAAAAATCCATGTAAAGCACAGATCCGGACAGAGAGTAAATGCAAGTAAATGTTAGCTATTATGCATATGAAAGGAGAGATTACGAGAAAAATGTTAAATT
This sequence comes from Cryptoprocta ferox, assembly GCA_028646485.1. Classification (NCBI taxonomy): domain Eukaryota; kingdom Metazoa; phylum Chordata; class Mammalia; order Carnivora; family Eupleridae; genus Cryptoprocta; species Cryptoprocta ferox. The sequence continues at coordinate 34,559,719 of CM053572.1, read as the reverse complement.
CTGTCATCCCACCCACCAGATAATTAATTATTTTTAATGTTTAATGTCTGATAAATTTGATAAAATTGTTTCAAGATGTGTTTCAAATGGCCAGCAAACCCACATGTTTAAATATTACTTACACCTGGCTGCAAACAAAAACAAGCCTCCTCTCTGGAAAGAACAGCAAACATCTTTAGAAGATTCTGGGCTCAGGTTCTGTCAACATAATGCCAAGCAGTTGAAAAAAGAATCATAGGTAGTTAATTGCCCCTACATCATTCACAAACATGAGCAATTAATTAATGCTCAGTATTCCTTTTTAAAAAAATTTTTTTTAACATTTATTTAATTTTTGAGAGAAGAGACAGAGCATGAGTGGGGGAGGGGCAGGGAGAGACGGAATCACAGACTCCAAAGCAGGCTCCAGGCTCTGAGCTGTCTGTCAGCACAGAGTCCAATCCGGGGCTCAAACTCAGGAACCACAAGATCATGACCTGAGCGGAAGTCGGATGCATAACCAACTGAGCCACTCAGCGGCCTCTTACTACTACTTTTTTAAAAAAAATTAATGTTTATTTATTAATTAAGAGAGGGAAAGACAGAGCACGAGTTGGGGAGGGGCAGAGAGAGAGAGAGTGAAACACAGAATCTGAAGCAGGCTCCAGGCTCTGAGCTGTCAGCACAGAGCCCGATGCGGGGTTTGAACTCACGAAATGGGAGATCATTGTGCCTGAGCTGAAGTCGGGCGCATAACCCACTGAGTCACCCAGGTGCCCCAGTGGGTTACTCCTAATAAAAGTATCATTTGTCCACATGCTCCAAATGAGGCAGTAGGTAACTGTGTGATTTGAACATATATATTCATATCACAGTGGAGTTTGAAGGCAACTGGAAGATCATGTTTCATTTCTCCAATTTACAGATGGAGGAAATGGGCTGCGGAAAGGAAGAGGGACACAACCAAAGCCACAAGTGTCCTCTGTCACCTACCCACATTTCATGTCTCCACAGCTCAGGTTCCTATGTGACATTATAGGGTTAGAGTAGCTCTCTGATAGTTCTTGCAGGTAAAAAGTACCATGAATGTGTGCTCCCTGACCTCCGGCCAGCAAATGACTGTTCGATAGATTTTTCAGACTCTACTTTCTCAGCCATTTGTTTTCTTTCCCCTGGGCACTGAGCTACTTGCTCCTTGCCTACAGAGAGGTGCAGAGAAATGGCAGGAAGGGAGGCAGTGGTCCCACCAGGGGCTTCGTGGGACCTTCTGGCCAATCCTCAGCAGCTCTTTCCCCAATGCTCAGTATTTGACTCCACACTTCATCTGGCCTCCTCTGAAACCTTTCCCATAAGTGCCTGCCATGTCCTGAGTCCTCATGGGCAGGTGGCTTGACAAGTGGGGGACAAAAATCATAAGTGGAAATGGATTTCCAGAATTCCAAAGAAAGGCATTAAAACAAGGGCCATATCTATCTTGTTTGCCTAACACAGTGCCTGGCACTTACCAAAAATTTGCTAAATGTAATGTTGAAGAAAAATTGCAGTCAGCACTGAGCATGTATGATATTCCACGCATTGGGCTCATGGTGTGTCAGGCAGTTCCTAAGGTCTCACTTCTCAGGAGAGGCAGCACAACCCAGTGGTGAAGAATACAGGCTCCAGATATGCTAACCCAAGCTTGCACCCCAGCTATGTAACTCTGAGTGCGGCATTTGATCTGCCTGTGCCTCAGTGTCCTCATTTGTAACATTATTGCTGAAGATTCTTCAACGGCTTTTGTGAGGATTAGATTGGCTAATATAGGTATGTGAGTGAGTGTGTGTGTGTGTGTGTGTGTGTGTGTGTGTAAAGTATTTTACAACACTGCATGGGTATAGTCAGCATTCAGTAAATGCTTATTCTCATTATTAGTATTAGGACTAGTTTAATCATTGTATCAACTTTGTAAAGGAGATGTTCTTATACACAAATTTGGGCTACATAAATTGAAATTCAGAGAGCTTAAAGGATTCAGTGATTCCTTCAAAGGTATTGTTAGTAACTGGAAAACTTATGATTTAAACATAGAAGGTAAACACTCAAATAAATTAATAATGGTTGTATGTGGTGGTTCAGAGTGGACTCCGGAGCCAGGAAGCTGGATTTGAATTTTGGCTCTGTCATCAACAGATATGTGCCCTTGAGCAGATTATTCTGAGCCTTGACATCCTAAGAATAATAGGACCTATATTATAGGGATATTGCAAGACTTAAAGGAGATAAGGCTTGTTAATAATTAGCTCAAGGACCTGTATTTAGTAGGAGCCCATAAATGTTCTTTCATTTTTTTGTTACTTGTGGCAATGCTGTAGTTAACCCCAGTTACTTTCTTTAAAGCCTACCTGAATACCTTAGGGTCATCCTTGACCCTGCCTTCCTAACTTCCCTCAACACACGAGCTCATCTACCCAAAGTTCTATGTCACTTTCCTCCTAACTATCTCAGATGACCTCTCGAATTCCTTGGCCTCTCTCTAACCACATTGCCACTATCCTACTCTGGATGACATCTTCTCTTCTCTGGATGTGGAAGCAGCCTCTTTGGTTTCTCCCATTTTCCTTCTTTCTTGACCACTTCCTTCCTGTTGGTCACGCAGTACCCACAGTAGTATTCGTAGTGCGCACACACGTGGCTTGCCTCCCTGAAACTTTCAAAGGGCTTCATTGTTCTCCGGATACTTTCAGCCTGTTTCACTGTTTGCCGGCATGTACTCTGTGCCTTTTATTTCCTTTCATGCCATATTCGCTCACCTCCAGCACTACACACACACTTTCTTCTTTGCCAGAAACAATGCTCACCCTCTCTCCCTGCAAACCCCTCCTCATCGTTCAGACCACAGCGCTGGTGTCCTTTTCCCCAGTCAGCCTCCCCTAACCCCTATCTCTAAGGTTGCTGGCCCTTCTAGGAGGTCCACAGTGTTATCCTTCCTAGCACTTGCTAAATGCATTATAATTTCCTTGCTCCTTGTTTGTTTTCTCTACTAGCTTACAATCTCCATGAAGAAAGGCCATACCTAATGTGTCTCCTACAACTACACGTTGTATACTCATCACTGGTGCCCAGCATGTGCCTGACACTTAGTGATACTTAACAAATATTTATTGAACAAATGCATGTGTGAATGAATTACCACCAGCTTTCCAATCAGCAAAAGCCATGAAGATGAGAGACTCTAAGAATATTCATTTTAGTGGCAAGACTGACGTTTCTTACTGCTGTATTCAAACTCTCCATCAGTAAACTTGGTTGATGGAATTCCTTTAAATTTAAATTATTTATTTAAAAATGGAGCTATCATCTTCCCATGTGCCAGTATCAGTGGCTGCCCGAAGACCCAGGTAAACCAAATGGCAACAACATTATATTTGCAAATTTTCAAAAGCACTTTTACAAATATTGTTTCATAGGATTTAAACACCAGACGTGTGGGAAAGTGAGGTCAGGAAACGAAGATGCGAAGAATTAGAGATAGCACTTAGTTTTCGGACTCCTCATCACATTATTGTTTGCCCACACTCTGTGGCCTTACGTTCAATTGATGTGGCCACTGCCGTAGCCCTGGTCCCTGAGGCCCTACTGCTGTAAAGCAGTGACTCTGGATGTGTGCGTATGTGTGGGACAGGTTTCCCTCTGCAGGAGATATTTAGCAACATCTGGAGATGTTTTTGATTGTCACACCTGAGGTGGGGAGGTGCTAGTGGCATGTCGTGGATAGAGCCCAAGGATGATGCTTAACACCTATAGTGCGCAGGGCAGGTCCCCTCCCCCACCCCCCACTCTACCCCCTCCCCCACTCCACCCCCCTCCCCCACCCCCACTCCAACCTTAGCAAAGTATCCAGCCAGAAATGTCAATAGTGCTGACGTTGAGAAACCCAGCTGTAAAGCAAAACTCAGAGACTGAAACAGAGAGGAACAGAAGTGTGTAACTCTCTCCAGATGCAGGCGCCTGGTGAGTGCATTGCCTCTTAAAAGGCACGAAGTTTGAATTAAAAACTAAAATACTCTGCAGGCCAAAGAGAACTCTTGCGCAGGCTACGTATGCCGTGTGGCGCTCCCAGGAGAGCATTTCCGCTGAATGAGCAAGTCTTTCTCCATACCTCGAGAACAACAGGTAGACCACATTCTCCCCTGCTGCCTCCTGAAAGATTTACTTATTCTGGCCTCTCAGAATTAAGGGAAAACTTGTTGCAAGTGTTTTAATGACGAAACTCAACTCCTTTTCTTATGTTTCTAACGGGTGTCCTAAGGATCAGAAAACTAAGATCTTGCCACCTAGATTCGTTGTGCTGGTTGCCTTAAAACCCTTGATATTCTCATCTGCCCAGAGGAAGCCATGCTGCCTGCTGCTGGGGATGAAGGCCAAAACAGACACCTTGGCTGCAGAAATCCTTAAAAAGTACGTTGTTAATATCCTAGCATATCGATTCCCTTTCATAGTGTCCAGTTTAATTAAAACCCAGAGATGGGCATGAGGGGAGCAGACAAGGCAATTCCTTCCGAGGAATTGGAAACACATTCTGGCTTAAATTTGAAATGGCTTCTTCTCACGAAGGCTTTGGGGCATTATACAGACTGAATGATTGGGCAGTTCCTTATCCAGCTTGGATAAGGGAGGTTGAAGTCTACTATTTCCACATGAGAGCTAATTCGTGCATAGCCCAAACACTAAAGTCAGAGTCTGCTTTCTATGTCTAAAATGTGTTATAATTCCATTAATTCAGAGTAAATAGAGTGAATTTGAGTTGTGAGTAACTACGCAGTTACATTTAAATACATGTAATATTATTATTTTCATGTTCATAAAGTACTGTTAAAAATCATCTCTAAAGGTATTATGTAGACTGACTAATACACAGAAGTACTCACTATTCCCCAAATAATTCTTGAGGTTCCCTACCATCAAACTGTTGTCCTAATTTTTAATTCCTACCAGAATGTTCTTCTCACTCACGTCTCCATAGATTCGAATTCTCCATATGCTTCAAAGCATATCTCAGATATTACCACCTGCAGGAAGTCTTCATGGACTCCAACTCAGTGTCCCAATCAGGTGTGAGATTTTCCTGATCGGCTGCTTTCTTATGGCCCTTCTGTAGTTTGTCATATAGTTATACTTTTCATTGATTTCTTTCCTGCCCACTCACCTTTACACTCTGTGCCCTACCTATTCCTCCACTCCCATGGGCCTTGGCACTGTGTCTTGGAAAAAGTAACCCTTCAGTGCATATTGAATCTCTGGAAGCATTGATGGGTCGGTATGTGGATTTGGTTATAGTTTCCCTACGTGATTATGCTAGGCATTAGCAAACGCCTTTCTTTCAAATAGGGCAGATGTAACCTTGACCAGCCCTGACCAAATGCTGACAAATTCCACATAAGTAGACACGGAGGTGATCTGTCCTACATCAGACACCAGGGAAGACAATGTCAAGGTCATGTAGCCCCAGGAGCCAGCAGAGTGTCCAGAAAGAATGGGGGTAGGCGTGAGGATTCTGTACTGGAATCTTAGCTCCTCCACTGGCCTGCACTTGGCAAGTTATTTCACATCTCTGTGCAAACTTCCTCATGTATAAACAAATAAAATAATATCATATACTTTATTATATGTTTTTCAAGAGACCTAAATGAGATCTCCTGGGCCTAGTGGTTAGCACAGTTACTGGGCCTACTAAGAAGTCACATTTGATGGTCAGTGTTATTACTGTTGTTATCTTTATGAAAATCAAGTCCAGGGTGCCTGGGTGGCTCAGTCAGTTAAACGTCTGAGTCTTGATTTTGGCTCAGATCGCGATCCCAAGATGGTGGGATCAAGTCCCCTGTTGGGCTCTGTGCTGTGTGGAGCCTGCTTAAGATTCACTTTATCCCTCTCTCTCTGCTCCTCCCCCCTTCAATCTCTAAAATGAAAAAGGAAAAAGAAAAAACCTTGAAAATCAAGTTTTTTGATATTCATATGGCTTAGAATGAAAAAATACTGCCTCTTTGCTCTGACATCGCTTTATAAATGAGGAAAGCTGTCTACTTTCTGTAAGGTACTATATGTATTAGTATATAAAATTGGGTGGAAAATGTGCTTGGCTTTATTATGCTTTTCACTTTATAGTCTTTTCATTGAGACCCAAAATCTTCTGTTGTAGCCAGCGAGATTCTATTTTTCCCTTTGCATCTGTGTTAAATCGAGCCTGCCCTCCAACTTCAAAATCCTCTTTACTCTTATCCATAGCTGCTCACCTCCCACTTGTTTAGTCACTTGCTGGCCAAGCAGTCGGTCCAGACTCCCCATCAACCATGTGAATCAAGTCTCAGCTGGGCTCTCAGGGAGGCCTAGGGATGCAACAGTGAGCAGCACAGCCCAATCTATGTCCCCACTGAACTCAGAGGAAAGCTGTGGAACTAACAGCAAATAAACTGTTACTTTAAAAGAATTAAATCATTAGCTAATTAAGGTAGAAGACAAAACTGCTCTGAAAGAAAATGTACAGGCTGTTGTGGGGTTGGATTATTAGAGAACCAAAGCCATTTCTTGGCCAGCAAGTTGTCTTTCAGGCTTCAGCTGAAATGTTACCTCCCCAGAGAAGCCCTCCCTGACCTTCTTAGCCAGCCAAGCAGTCACTCTCTGCCACAGCCCCTATTTTATTCTGTTTATCCTACTTTAAAAAAAAAAGTTTATTTATTTACTTTGAGAGAGAGAGTGTGCAGGAGGAGCAGACAGAGAGGGAGGGAAATTGAGTCCCAAGCAGGCTCCACACTGTCAGTGCAAGGACCCTGATGTGGGTCTTGAACTCACAAACCACGAGATCATGACCCGAGCCGTTAACTGACTGAGCCACCCAGGCACCCAATCCTACTTTGTAAAAAATTGAGGTACAAATAACATATAGCATTAGATTCATTTCAGGTGTACAGTACGATGATTCAGTATTTGTATATGTTGTGAAATGATCACCACAGTAAATCTAGTTAATATTCATCACCATACATAGTTACAATATTTTTTTTGATGAGAACTTTTAAGATCTACTCTCTTAGCAACTTTCAAATATGCAATACAGTATTATTAACTGTAGTCACCATACTGTACGCTATATCCCCATGACTTATCTTATGCCTGCAAGTTTGTACATTTTGACGCCCCCTACCCATGTTGCCCACCCCTCACCTACCTCATCTCCGGAAGCTGCCAGTCTGTTGTCTGCATCTGAGCTGGGGAAGGAAGTAGTTTTGTTTTGTTTTGTTTTGTTTTGTTTTAGATTCCACATATAAGTACAATCATATGGTATTTGTCTTTGTCTTATTTCCCTTAGCATTATATCCTTAAGATTCATCCATGTTGTTGGGAATGTCAAGATTTCCTTCTTTTTTGTGGCTGAGTAATATTACAGGGTATATATACAGACCACATTTTGTTTATCCATTCATCCATCAACAAGCACTTAACGTTGTTTCTGTATCTTGGCGTCTGTAAATAATGCTGCAATGAAAATCGAGGTGCTGATATCTTTTTGAGTTAGTGTTTTTGTTTCCTTTGGAAAAATTGCCGGATCATTACTCTCCTTCTCACATTCTGAAATAACTTTGTTGATATAATGTTTACCTGTTTATTGTCTATCTCCTCCTTCCAGAATATAAACTCAATGAGCTAAACCTCATTGCATTATTTACGGATATATTTCCAACAACCAGAAGCATGCTTAGTGTTTAATAGCTGCTAAAAATATTGTATTTTATGAATAGATGACAGAACTAACCAAAAAGAGGGTCCTTTTCCTTCCTGATCAGAATGTACCAAATTGTGAATTTTACCCACCACGGCTGCAGAGTGTGGGGGAGGGGATGAAAGGTATGTCAGAATTCTGCCTGTTTAGTTCAGCTCAATTCAATCAGCTCAAACTTATCGAATTCCTATGATGCACCAGGCAGTGAAGCTCACACTCAAGATTCAAAGAAAAGTCAAAATTCTATCCTCCTGCTACTCAGAGTCTGGCAAAGGAATTAGATACTTAATAGCAATTATCAAAGTAATTGAACAGTACTTCATGCCAGGCGGAATTCTAAACAATGTAACAAATTATGTCATTGAATATTCACCACAACCCTGTATGTTAGGAGTGATAATTACCCCTGAATAAGGGTATCTTATCTGTCTTGTTCACTCTTGATTCTTTAGTACCTAGTACTGTGCCTGACCTAAGTTGATGTTCAATAAATATGTTCAGTAATGAATGAGTGCTTTGAAAGGAGAAGATGGTATTTGAGAATCAGTAGCAGGAGAATTTGACCCCGTCTGAGGCATTAAGAAACCTCTCCCTGAAGATGTGACATTTTATTTAAGACTTGAAGAATGAATAGGAATTTGATGTGCTCTGACTTGAAAGTGAAAACCTGGGCAGGCTCATCCTGACTGATCTTAAATAAGCTAAATTTTGTTTTCTTGGGATTTACTTTGCTTCTTAGCAAAATGAAAAACTGTAATGATGAAACTTATCCCAAAGGAAGTTGTAAGGACATGTTAAAAGAAATGATCAGGGTAACTTTCCCAGGAGACCTGGGCTTCAGGGAGCGTAGGCAACAGGCAGGGCACCCCAGGCTGTTGGGAGGTCCCAAGGCAAGGGTTCCAGCTGGGACTTCAAAGGACAAAAGTGATTGCTAATGGACTCCCAGGAGGTCTGTCCAAAGAAAAGCTTGGAGCAGCCTGGTCCATAGTGTAGCACTCCAGAATATCCCAATTAATTGCCCCCCCCCGCCCCCCGCCCCGCCATTTGATGTTAGAACCTGGTGTTTGGAACTCATCTGGGGAATTTCTTGTCTCTAGGCTCTGTTCTGCTACACTCCAGGGCCCTTCTCACATGGCACCTAAAATGGGTCACCTTTATCGTTCCCTCCTCTTGGGCTCCTGGTTTCCCTTTCAGAGATCTCTCTGTGCTCTTGGGCCCTCCCTCCAGATGCCTCTGCCAAAGCCTTTGAGCCTCCCCTCTCCGTAGAAAGACGCTTCCTCTCTTGGTAGCCCTGCTCTTCTCTATGATTTGTTATATCAGAGTTTAGTTCCACTTCTGGGGTTAATGACTACTAACCATTCATTTGCTGTGCCTCCCAGTAAGATTATTGCCTTTTAATGGGAGCTTTTTGTACATAATGCCTAATGCCAAGGCCTGGCTCTCAAATCCTGACTTGTTGGGGCTCTGTAATCCCAAAGAATCTTTTCAGACCCTTTCTTTCTATCATAACCCCTATGATGCTGCACTGTAATAGTTTATTAGTCCTTATTTTTTTTCTGGAAAATGCACTCCTTTAGAGTCAGAGTCACTAAATCACTGCATCACTCACTAATGCCTAATAAAACATCTGGGTGCCAACAAAATGTTGGACCAAAGCTACGAGGCACATGATCTCAGACAAGCGTATCTGGAAAACTTTCTGTAACCCTGACCTTTCAAGCCAAAGCATGAAATGAAATACCTCACTCCAGAGGTTCTCATACTTTCAAGTAAGAATCACTTGGCATGTTGAATATGCACGTTCCTTATCTGTCCTCAGAGAGTCTGAATCAATAGGCTTGACGGTTCTGAAATCTGCAAGGTCACCCAGTGATGCTGGTACAAAAACACTAGATCTCCTTGGGGGCTGTTTGTCTCTGGATACCTTATTATATCCTCTGAGCCTGTTTTCCCTTCTGTAAAATGGGATTTTTCAGAGAATTGAAGAGAAAAAGAGATACAAAAGCACACTGAAACACTTCAAATGGTGTAGCACAGACCACCCATGTCAATAATCCTCTGACTGAGGATATTTCACATTTCTTCTTTCTGTGCCCTGCCCATATAGGTGGGTAGGGTGTCCAGGGCTGGCACGAAATCAGTAATTTTTAATTGGAATTGGAAAAGATGCTTTCAGTTGAGGTCAAGGAGTACTGGCTGATTTGGAGTGGCCACTTTGGAACTTAGGTACCAACCAGCCTCACTGATCTTTTCTTTCTAATGAAAGAGGCAGGGTTTTTTTGTTTTTGTTTTTGTTTTGTTTTGTTTTTGTTTTTGTTTTTGCTTAGTTCTTTGGAGATAATTATGGTCAGCATAATCAGTGAATATTTTTTTTAGTCAGGAAGTATTTACTAATGGTTGCTGTTGACTCAGAAGATATATACTAAATGCCTACTGTTGATCTAAGACTAAACTGTGCCAAGTTGAAGCATGCCTTTTCATGAATTCCATAATATGTTTGCCTGAATGGCATTTCTACTTTATGTAAATCAAATTAATTTGTGCTGTGAAGGACATCCACAAAAAAAGTATCAAACATGTTTCAAAAGTTTTTTCCCATATATATTGATTTACCCATCCATCCATCCATCCATCCATCCACTTTTTCAAGTAATAGTTATTGAGTACCTACTTTGTGCCAGGCACTCAGAGGACAAAGATGAATTAGACGTTAATATTAACCTTAGGAAGTTTACAATTTCATTGTGTAGACAAGATAGGTAAGTAAATGCAATAAGATCCTGTGATTCAGGGCTGATATTACTGTTAAAGACATAGCAGTTCAACAAACGAAGCACTTACATTTTACTAGGCACTGTGCTAACCCCTTCATTATCAACCATCCTATTTTGCCCTCATAATGCCATGTGAAATTCTGTTATTATCCTTACTAGCTATGTAATAAAGCTTAGAGATACGATGTTGATCACCCAAGATCATACAGTAGATCAGTATCAAATACATGCTTAGGCTTTGGCTGTCTAATTGTAGCACCACCCTCCTCACCACACTTGTTCTGTCCCTGCTCTCTGGTTGGTGTCTAGCCACAGAAGCTCAGAGAAGACCCACAGTGACAATATGAGTAACAGTTTGTCAAGTGGCTACAGTGTGCCAGGTGCTTCATATGCTTATTGTCACACTTCCTCTGAGAATGCATGAGGAAAACCTTGTTACTGTTTCATAGATGCAGAAACCTAAGGTCCACAGGTGTTAGAGTTTGTTTAAATCTACCTAACTGGTAAATGAATGCACATGGATTCAAATTTGAGTCCAACTGACCCCAAAGCCCACACTCCTTCCACTGTGCTGATCAGAGGTCGGTATCTCTCTGGAAGAAACTTACGGATATGCTCTTGGGTTCTGAGGTTCAGATGACGCATACAACCAATGGAAACCATTCAAGCATTGCTTAAATAGCACCTTACTTGGAATAGCCCAATCTTGCCAGGTATCTGGGTCTAAGGAAGTGATGGGTTATAGGGCTATTGTAGGGCTAAATGTCCGGTCTCTGCCACTAGTTTGGCAGCATGTCACAATGGTTCAAAAGTCAGAGAGAAGATGTATTGGTGGAAGAGTCTATTTATATAATGGCCTGGGCTCAGACTATAATTTCTTTATGGCTCTAAGTGTTCGTTTTCCTGGGCAGACCAATACATTTCTCCAGTGCTAAGTTAAGTATATTTTTAAAGAAGAGAAGCAATTAAAGATTAAATTAAAATTATTCTACCAGATTCCAAAGCACACTTTTTTTTTTTAAATTGAAGTAAATTGGCATGCAATGCTGTATTAGTTTCAGGTGTACAACATATTGATTCAACAATTTTATACATTATTCTGAGCTCACCATAAGTGTAGTCACCATCTGTTATCATGTAATATTATTACAATATTATTGACTGTATGCCCTTTGCTGTTCTTTTCATCTCTGTGACTTACTTATTTTATAATGAGAAGTTTGTACCTCTTAATCCTCCATATCTATTTCCGGCATCTCCCCACTTACTTCCTTTCTGGCAGCCATCAATTTGTTCTCTGTATTTAAGACTGTTATTTTGTTTGTGTTTTTGTTCACTTGTTTTTTTAGATTCAACATATAAGTGAAATCATATGGTATTTGTTTTTGTCTGGCTTATTTCACTTAGCAAAACACCCTGTAATTCTATCCGTGTCGTCATAAATGGCAAGATCTCATTCTTTTTTGTGGCTGAGTAATATCCCATTGTATATACACATATATATCTCCCACATCTTCCTTATCCATCCATCTTTTGATGGGCACTTGGGTTGCTTCCATATGTTGGTTATTGTAAATAGTGCTGCAGTAAACATAGGGGTGCATATATTTTGAATTAGTGTTTTTGTTTTCTTTTTTTTTTTTAAACTTTATAGTTTATTGTCAGGTTGGTTTCCATATAACACCCAGTGCTCTTCCCCACAAGTGACCTCCACCAAGACCATCACCCCCCATTACCTTTCCCCCTTCCCCTTCCCCCCTCAGTGTTTTTGTTTTCTTTGATAAATGCCAAGTCATGGAATAACTGAATCATATGGTATTTCTATTTCTTTAATTTTTTTAAACATTTATTTATTTTTGAGA
>CM053572.1:34416436-34546851 GCA_028646485.1 Cryptoprocta ferox | reverse complement strand
TTTTTGTTTTCTTTTTTTTTTTTAAACTTTATAGTTTATTGTCAGGTTGGTTTCCATATAACACCCAGTGCTCTTCCCCACAAGTGACCTCCACCAAGACCATCACCCCCCATTACCTTTCCCCCTTCCCCTTCCCCCCTCAGTGTTTTTGTTTTCTTTAGATAAATGCCAAGTCATGGAATAACTGAATCATATGGTATTTCTATTTCTTTAATTTTTTTAAACATTTATTTATTTTTGAGAGAGAGAGAGAGAGACAGATCATGAGCAGGGGAGGGGCAGAGAGAGAGGGACACACAAAATCAGAAGTAGGCTCCAGGCTCTGAGCTGCCAGCATAGAGCCTGACGTGGGACTCGAACCCACAAAGTGTGAGATCATGACCTGAGCCGAAGTCAGATGCACAAGCAATTGAGCCACCCAGTAGCCCCATTATATTTCTATTTTTAATTTTTGAGGAATCTCCCTACTGTTTTCCACAATGATTGTACCAGTTTACATTTCCATCAACAGTACACGAGGGTTTCTTTTTCTCCATGTCTCTCAGATGCTTATTGTTTCTTGTCCTTTTGATACCAGCTATTGGGACAGGGGTGAGGTGATATCTCACTGTGGTTCTGATCTGCATTTCTCTGATGATTGGTGGTGTTGAGCATCTTTTCATGTTTCTGTTGGCCATCTGTATGGATTTATTTCTGGGCTCTCTATCCTATTCCATTGGTCTATAGGTCTGTTTTCGTGCTAGTACCGTACTGTTTTGATTATCATAGCTTTGTAGTATATCTTGAAATCTGGAAAGGTGATACTTCCAGCTTTGTTCTTTCTCAAGATTCCTTTGGCTATTTGAGGTCTTTAGTGGTTCCCTACAAATTTAGGATTATTTGTTCTAGTTCTGTGAAAAATGCTATTGGTATTTCAATAAGGATTGCACTGAGTCTGTAGGTTGCTTTGTGTAAGTATGGACATTTTAACCATATTAATTCTTACAATCCATGAGCATGCTAGGTCTTTTCATTCATTTGTGTCATCTTCAGTTTCTTTTATCAATGTCTTATAGTTTTCAGAGTACAGGTCTCTCACCTCCTTGGTTAAATTTATTCCTAGTTATTTTATCTTTTTTAGTGAAAGTGGAACAAGACATTTTATATTTTTATATTTTATATTAAATTTTATTTTTAAACTATATGTTATATCTTATTTTTAAAAATCCCACTCAGAAGAATTTTGGTTTCCTTTTATAGACCATTAAATCATTTCCTCATGCCTCTAAATGCAGCACAAAGGACATTCACCTTTTTCTCTATCATATACAAGAGTGTCTTTCACAGAACTTATAAATCCCAAACTGATATCTTGTGCTTGCCTCCAGCGATAAGGTTTCCAAAGTCATTATTATTTCATGGGTCAAAACCAAACCACATCCCCAATCCAAATGACTTTATTTGGTGGTTAGCCCTGTCTTTTGCTATCACCATTCTCTCTCTTTCTCATGTGAAATCTGAGTGAGTGTTTTGGTAAAGTTATATAATTCTCAGATCAACTTAGTTTTTACAGCCATCGGGGTATACTACAGGGTCTGTTTCCTTGGGCTTAGTCTCTGTTCTTGCGTTGTGGCTTTAAATCTGTACAGCATATAACTCGGAACCAGGTTCCTGCCTCGGTGTGAGGGCTGGCAGGAAAAAGAGCCCGTAGTGGGACACAGAATCTGTCTGTGTTAGTCCTCTGTCACCGACTACTCACCCCAGCTTTTGGCTTCACCTAAATGATAAATGGTCCTATTGTTTGGGCTTTCGTATTAAGAAAACATAGAACTAAATCTAGATGAAGCAAGGACAGAGACCCATTTCATTGCACTGTACTTTAATATTCCTGAGACCCATGGCATTACGGGTGGCTCTTTTAACAGCCATCTCTCTCCAGGGCAGAACACTGTGCTGTCTTTGTTTCATCTGATCTTCCAGCTAAATAAGAGATGGTCACTTATCCTCAGTGCTCCCTTCTCCTGCTGGATTTCAATTGCTAGAGGAGAAACTGACCACACGGGAAAAGGTAGAGGTTTCAGGCAGGGCATTTCAGCGTGTGTTTACAGGCAGGACTGACTTACTCAGCAAATCCTGCTCGGAGAAGCTGCAGCCAATGAAGAGGCTATATCCCGGCTTGCTTGGGGGCTTCTGAGTTTGAGCTGCACGCAGAAATGTAAGGCACTGCTTTCTGGTGCTGATGGCAAAATGGGACCCATCTCCAGTTATTCCTCGGGCTTCCCAGCTCTGCACATCCAGGAGAGGACCTACATAAACATATTGGGGATGTAGCCAGCTTTAAAGGCCGAGAGAATCCTTATGGATTCAGGAGACTGTTTTTTTATTTAGATTTTTATTTTTTATTTTTTTTTGGAAGATGAAATGCTTCTCTCGTTACCTGCCTTACATCTTCAGACCTCCGAATACCATCCTCTCTTCCAGCTGCCACACGGAAGGTACAGACCAGAGAGGGAGACTGTCTGGGTGGGTGGGAAAAAGTGGGCTGGTGTATGACTTCCCACAGGCTCTGCCGGATCCTGCTTTCTGTAGCTACTAGATGACTGCTGTTCCTGGCAAAAGCTTGTGTCTAACAGACTTAGATCTGCTTCTAAAATCAGTCTGTCTTCTCTAAGGAAAGGGAAGTATTTTCTGAAGAGCAAGATAATGTTGCAAAGGTGATCTCAAAGCTGATAGAGCTGAGTCAAAAAAAAAATCAGAAATATTTTGCCAGTTTCCCTTATTCTACTTCACAAGCAAACAAGTAATTAGAACTCCTGTTAAGGAAGAAGATTTTCAGGAGGTGCTGCCACGTACATTCATCCAGGCTCTCTGTTTTGTCATTGTCTGTTTAATAACTTGGTGCATGCCCAAGAAAGCAATTAGCAAAATAGAATTAGCGTACACATGACTGTGGAGTGTCGGTTGTTGGATTGGTTTGCCCGGAGTCTGGACTTGGGTTGCAGAGCTGGAAGACACAGCTGACTTTCAGCACTTGCTGGAAATGTGGTTTGTGGGGGGTCGTAAGTTAATGCCTTCTGGGGAGGGTGAGCTGAGCCTTGTGCAGACAGTACCCAGTTCCCGGTCCTTTTGGAGACCTCCTCTGCTACCTTCTAACCTCATGTGCTATGCGTCCCTGTGTGTATGTGTTTTCCATGTGCACGTGTGTGTGCCTTGTCAACGTACTGGGAATTCACCTTCATCGAAGCACTGCAGGTATCAACATTTCTGGAGCCAGTAGCTGGTTGTGCATATTCTGTGTGTGATTTGTCTGTTTCTTTTGATCTGCTACATCCTCGAAAAAGAGCCGTTTCAAGCAAAGCCACTGGCTGGCTGGCTGCTTTTCGGGCTGAGGGTTGTCCTACGAACAGTACTGATTGAAGAGTGCTGGGAATGGGGAGGGGCTCCCGCCGCCACCACTCAGTCCAGCCACACTTTCCGGAATGGAGCTGATGAGCAGCTTGTTCTGAAAACCCACACTTGTTTCTCATCCTTGGAGTAGGAACCTGGGATTGGGGGCTGTCTGTATAAAACAAGAAAAGTATTTATTATACCGCAAAGTGATTTTCAGTCAATACCCCCGGGAAAAGCAAGTAGGAGCTTGAGATCACCCTTGAATTGAGACCAAGGATGGTATTTTTCATAGATCTTGATATCTTACAGATTTTTTTTCAATTAGATATTTCCCTTAAAAATGTTATTGGTGGTTAAAGGAGATGACCCATTGAGAAATCTTGACTCTCACAGAGTAAGTCTCTGTATGTATTGGGGAGGAAGGTGGGTGGCATGGATAATAATCTTCAGGGGCACTTTGCATGTACGAAAGATCTAAATTCATACAGGAAGCTGCCTAGATGACTTTTTTATTTCTGATTGATCCCCCATTCTCTCCTCCTAGCTTAGACTTGGAGAACCCAAGCACTTGGTCTCTTCAGTTGTTTTGTGTATTAATCAAACTGAAGATCCCACCTCATACAAACCACCACCACCAGTAACTTTCTTGAACTGTTCTTTGACTAAGTTTTACTATTTTATTCCATCAAAATGGAAATCGCATTTTATTCCTATCAAAACAATCTCTAATTTGCTAACTACCACGAGATTTGGGGGGGTTGGAGTAAGGAGATTTGTCTTTCAACCTGTTGTCAAACTAATAGACAATGGGTGGGGAGGATAGCATGTGGCAAACATTAAGTGGTGAGTGAGGCCCTGGGGCTGGGTGGGGAAGGTTGAGTTAAAAACCACGAAAGCAGGGTCAGGTCACTTAATTACTCTACGCTCAAATTTACCTATAAAATGGAAATAAAAAGACTTATTTCCAGGATATTGAGAATTAACTATGATCCTTCAAGGTCTTTAGGAAGCTTGGTATATCTGTGCTGTCTGTTTTGAAGTCCCATGTACTTTCTCAGATAGTCAAGTTTTCTTTTTTCATTACAGTGTCTTAAGTAGTGAACAGTTTCCTCAAACACTTCACAGTGTCCCTCAGAATTAGTTACATTTATTTGGAGTTTGTCTGAGGAGAAAGATACGTGAGAACGAGTTGTGTTTTTATATTGTTAGCAATTAAGTCACTCTGTAGTTTCTTTTGGAAAAGTTAGGGTTGCAAACTTCATATTTTATTTAATTGAAGAGGCAGAGAATGAATAATTGGTGTATATCCCTGTAAAAATCAAATAAGTATAAATACCCAAGCGATTCCCTTAAGAGTAATTTGAGAACAACTTTAAAAGCTCCAATAATCGTTGACTTTCTTGGAGGGTGGAGCTGGAGGGAAAGTTCCAGCTTGCCTTGACATTGTTTTCTCAACACAGGAAGATCATGGGCTTTGGATTTTAGCTCTGCCTCTTGCTAACTGGGTGATGTTGCGTAGTTATTTAGCCAAGATGAGCCTCAGTTTCCTCATTTGTAAAACATGGATGATGATACCTTATAGGTTGACTGCAAAGAAACCCATTTATAATGCCGTGCACAGGTGATAATCATAGTAGTAGCAACAATAATAATTATTATTGTTATTGGCCTTCACTTGTATTGTACCTACTGTGTCCCAGACACCATCTGAGTACATGATATAGTAACACATTCATACATATTTGGTCCACAAATAATAGTTCTTTTTCTTTCCCTCTCTCACTTTCAATCCTCAAGCCTGTTTCTTCCTCCATCAGGTCAAGATGTTGTTCTTCCTATTACAGCCAAAATAATTTTTAAAAAATATGATCATATTCCCTCCCTCAAACCCCCTCAAACAAGCAGTATATTTGCACTAAAAACCTCTCAGTGGTTTCCTATGGCCTAGCAGGCCCTGCATGTTCTGACCCCTTTTTGTGCACATACTTGAGGAAACTGATTTTATGATCTTGCTCTACTTTAACTTGAAATCAGAAGATACAAATGGGAAAAAGGTCAACTAAATAATGCTGATGCACGAACAGGGTTTGGAGAGGACAAATGGATTGTCTTCCCTTCTCTGTGGACCTCACTAAAAGGGCACATAACACCCTCTCCCATGGTGGGGAAGGATTCATCCAGCAAAATGATTCCAGGATTAGAGGAACAGAATCTCAATCACAAGCAAAATGAAACCATTCCAGACAGGACAGAGGGGAAGGGGAGACCCACAGGAATGAGAGAGCCAGTGAAGTATGAGGAACCTTGCCTGGTATTTTCCAGTGGACCTAATTTGACACCCAACTTGGGAGGGCCTTTTCTGGGCTGGTGAACAGATGGGTTGAGGCACTTCCTTTTCCTGAAGGGACGGGGTCATTTGCCTTGCCCCGTCATGCCATTTCCTTTCCCCAAGTTGTCTCTGTCACGTTTTCATGCCGCAAACCCCTGCTCATCTCTTAAAACTCTAATCTCTTAAGTTCAAGTCAGGGCCTCTCAGGAAGACTTCCTTAACAACTCCAAAGATGGACTTGTTATTATGAGTCACAAGAAGCACAAGAGTTGGGGACAGAAGAAATGAGGAGAAGCAGAGGAGCACCACAACAATCCGTGGCTGTGTGCTCAGGGCTGTGCCTGTATGATCTCATTTGCTGCTCTCATGATCTCTTACTACATGCTGTTATCTCTATGCTCTAGGTGAGGAAACGGACACATGCCTACCTTGTCCAGAGCCACAGTTAGTAAAGTGGAAGCTAAGACTCAAGTCCAAGCTATCTAAATCAGAAATCGGTGCTCTTCATTCGTGCCTTACCCATTTCCTTCCGAATACAGCCTTTGGATTAGGTTGAAACAGTCTATGTATGAGCCTGTCTCCTGGTGACCATGAGCAGCTTTAGGACAGGGATTCTCTCCTGTTTGGCTTTCGTCTCTGCATCCTGGTTAGCACAGAGCTTAACTCCTAGCAGGTGGTCAAGAAGCTCTTCTTAAATAAAAAACTGAATGGGAGGGTGACAAATTTGTCTATGCAGCCATAGTTCTCCTTCATAAGGAGGAAACAGGAAGCAGAATACCTTCCAGTGACACCCAAAAAGGCTTCCTAGAAGTCTACATGCACATACAGAGAGGGGAAGGTACACATTTTTCTGTTTATGGTGTTGTAAATAATCACAAAATATTAGCAAAAACATACAGTGCTCATTATTTACTGGGCATAATTCTGACACGTGCATGATTATGGATGTAGGTACAGGTGTGTGTCTTCCTCACCATAATCCTGTGAGGTAAGTACTGTTACTATCCTCATTTCAGAAATGAGGAAACTAAGACACAGAGCAGTTAGGTAACTTGTCTAAGGTCACACAGCTATTAAGTGCAAGGGTTAGGATGAGAACCCGTGCAGTCTAGTTCCAGGGTCAGAAAGGATCCGTTCCTCTTTTTTGTGCCTTTTTACGCATTCATGGAATTCTTATTTTCCCTATTTTTGGAATTCTCTTCTTAGCCCCTTCCACATATGTAGAACCATCCCACTCTTCAGTCCTACATCAAATGCACTGCCACCCACACCTTTCCCTGACTGTTCATATTCTCACCTACATTTAAAGCCTTTCCCAAATGTGCATCTTGATTCTCTGTAACATGGAAATAATATGATGCCACCTGACCAGGTTATTGTAGGGATTGAGATAAAATCTTACATGGTCTGACATTGCTTTAGAGCAAAAAAATTTTTTTGACATTTTTTATATAGAATACGTGTATTGCCCTGCTTTCATCCAAGGCCAGCCCTCTCCTTGGGAGCTAGATCCCATCCCTGACCCCGCCGCCAGGCCTTCACTGCTGCACTTGGCCCCTCTCTGCATGTCATTACCAAGTCTTTAAGTCTTTCCTCTAAACGGTATCATTGGTGTGGTCCACCAGCACGCTGTCAATCACCTGACCTTAAACACTCCTCTCGCGATCCTCTGTCCGCCTCCAGCTACTTCCATCCCTGCTCCTCTTCGCAGAAAAATGCCTTGAAAGAGTCATCCATACACAGTCACCAAGTTGCTCCTGTGAAAGTCGCCTGTGGCCTCCTCACTGACCAGGGTCCTCTGCCTCAGCTCTCAAGCTGCATTGGCACACATGGTCACTGCTTCCTTGGCCGCAAGATCCACACTTTGTGTCTTTCCTTCTCCCACCATGGCTAGTCCTTCTCATCCTCTTGAACTGTAAACCCGCAAGCCCAGGGCTCAGGCCTCTCCTTAATGTGTGCTTGCTCCTAGGTGGCCTTAGCCAGCCTAGGGTGTTAGATGTCATCTCTCCAACCCGTATCCCCAGTTCCCCCCTCCCCTCACCCCAAATGCAGACCTGCACATCCAACTACCCACCCAGCCTTTCCGCCGGGCTCCTCTATAGGTCTCAAAACCCAACTCTTCGTTCCCCTTGAGATAAACCTTCATGTCCAGCTTCTTCTCCAGCTCAGTGAACAAGGACTCCAGTCTCCTAGTTACGTCAGCCAGAAACCTTGGAGTCATTCTTCATTTCTGTCATTGTTTCATATCCTTCTTCTCATTCTACAGTGAATCCTCTGGGCCCAACCTCCTAAAAATATCCAGAATCCATTCATGTCTTGTCACATCGATCACTCAAATATTTCTTCTCCAGAGAGACCCTTCCTGGCCTTCCTGTCTGAAGTCTCTCTCTCCCTCTTTATCTCTCTCTCTCCTTCTCTATGTCTCTCTTTCTCCCTCTGTCTCCCCCACCTCTCTGTCTCTCTCTCTTTCTTTCATACTCACACCTACACCCATACCCACACACACACTTCCCGGTTACCTTTACCCTGCTTTATTTTTATCCACAGCACTTCGCTCTACCAGACGTATTATACACCCATTTACTTATTTGTGGCCCTTCTTTGTGCTCTGCAGAATATAAGCTGCATGAGAGCAGAGGCTCACTCCTGTATCTCCAGCACCTAGAACACCTTCTAGCACCTAGTAGACATGTAATAGATACTTGTTGATTGAATGAATGGGTGTATGAATGAATGCTTATATGAACCCTTAGTAATAAAGTAGGAAGAATGACCTCTGAAACCAGATAAACCTGAGTTCTAATTTCACAATCATAATTACTTGCTGGGCAACATTCAGTGACTTGACTGGTATATTTCCTTCTCCAACAATCACATATCAGAGTACTATTATAAAGGAGAAAAAAACTTGTAATTTTATGAAACATCTAGCATAATGCCTCTCAGGAGTCAGCGAATGAGACTTAATAGTGTTTCTTCCATATTCCCCACTGCACTTACACAGCAACAGTCACATAGGGCCTTAATAGTTGTTGCTGGTTGAATTGTTTCTGCCTACCTGCATAGCTAGCATTGGCAGTGGCCTTGTTATCTGCCAGACCCTGTGCTAAATACTTGATAGTCACTACCTCACTACCTCACATAAATCTCAGAAGAACATCATGACATAAGTACTATTACCTGTCCTCATTTTACAGATGAGGTAGCAAGGCACAGAATGGTTTAGTAACTCACCTGAAGCCACATGGCTAATATGTGGTAGATCAGAGTTTGTACCAGATAGTTTGACTCTGGAGCCCAGGCTCTTATCTGCCTCATGATATACTGCGTTTTGTAATACGATGCATAAATACCGTATTTTAGACATTGTTCTCAGCACATGGGAACTTAAACAATGTAAAGGACTCATCCTTATTTTAAGAACCCACAGTATGGCAGGGGAGAGAAAGGCATGATGCACAACTCTTACGGTAGATTTTAACCCTCACGACGCATGAGGACTAACTCTGGCAAATGAATAGGGATGTCTCCCCCACGTCTACCTATTGAATCACACTTCCTGGAAGGCAGCCCCAGGAATCCCAGGAATCCTAGTTTTCAAAGCTCCCCAGTTGAATCTTGAACAGTCAGAGCTAGGAACCCTAGTCTATGATAAACGATACCCAGGACTAAGGAATAAAGTCAAAGAGAAGAGCTCTGGGAGAAAGCGATTGATCTGTTGTGAATCCCTTTGAATTGATAGAGTAAGATCCTGCAGTTGAGAAGAGGTTGCTTTTGGTCAAGATGTCTGATGTCTGGCAGATAAGTGGCTGTCCTGGAAATATTCAAGGTCAGTGTTATTCACTTATGCATTCAATGGACCTCTACTGAGCATTTGTCTGCTTCATAGTAGCTATGAATTTGCTTCAGGATTTTATATTCAGGAACCAGCTAAAACATCTACCTAATATAGAGAAAGTCATTCAGTTTCTTGCCCTTTACTTTTGTCATCTACATAAAGGGGGATAAAAATTATGCACATATCGTCAAACTGTTGCTTCGGTGAGTAAACATGATAATGCGTACAAAGTATGTAGTATGGTACACAGAGCATATTAAGAGCTCAATAAGCGCTGTCGTTATTATAAATATGATTCATATTAGTAGAGACCTCAGAAAATACCCTCATCCTGAGTACTTTGATGAAACGTGGTGATGGAAAGAATCCTAGGCCAGCAGTCCAGAGACTCCTACATTCAGGTCTTTTTGTGCCATTGATGTCCCTTGATAAATTGTCTAATCCTGCTGTGCCTCAGAGTCAAGTGGGAATACGATAAAACCCGGTGATGTTGGTGTGAGATTAAGTGATAGTGCTTTGTGAAGTATGTCCCCCTCTTGAAGTTCCCGCATTAAATCAGAAGCTGGGAATAGTAACTGAGTTTTAGGAGTTCCTAATAAAATCCATAAGGAATTTAGCAGCTGATAAGAAATGTGGAGGATAGAAAATAATGTTTGAGAAAAGCCAACTGGAAGGGAGGCACTCTCCACGCATTATTATCACACGGAGATAATTATCACAATAATCGTGCATGGCAGTAGTCACATTTTATAGGTGAAGACCTGGAAGAGGACTGGTAAGGTGAACTGTCTAGTTGGAAAAGACTTTGACTTTGGAATCAGTTACACCAGAGTTCCAAATATAACTAAAGATATTTATCCTCTGAGTGTTTTCTCAACAGTAAAATGTAAGTGATCATGTTTCCTTTTCAGGTTTATTGTAAGGATAAAAGACATTGAGTGAAATGTGCCTAATAGTCACTTTACAGATGGCCTCTGTGCTTACTGTGACAGTATTTTTGTCCAGGTCATACCAGTGGTAACACCTTGCTAGTCTGATGCCTTTCTCCCAGAGCATCGTGTTCCCATCAAAAAAAAAAAAAAAAAAAAAAAAAAAGTTCAGTTTCACATTTTTTAATTCTTTCAACCTTTATCACCTTTGCTGCTTGCTTGTAACACACACTGGATAGCACTGTTCTGATTTGTGTTTCCGAATTCATTGTTTGTCTTTGGTACTTGTGCCCCAAGGCAGCTCCTTCATTTTGACTCAATTTTATAAATCTAATAGAAAAATCACCAGCAGTGAAATCATCACCATCATTAGAGAGACTGGCCCATTAGTTTTCTGAGTCATGGTTTCTTCCCTGGCAGATGGAGCTGGGAGAAAAGATGGGCCGAGATGGCCAAAGCCTTCATCTTCTCAAGTATCTGCAAAAGCATAGTTAGTAGGAAAAGCAAACAGGAGGCAAATAAATGGACAACTTCAAAGATAGGCGTGAAAGGCTGCTCTGGATCCTATTGTTGATACATGGGAATGTCACTTACCTAGAAATTTTAGGAACAAATTGAGTAGTCAGTGAACCTCTTTGCAAGAGAAATTATTCAAAAATTATAAATAAACCCATAAAGAACATCTCTAGCCCATGTCAGATATTGGTGAGGCAGTGGGTCACCGGCGGTGAACCTACATATGGTTCCTGCCCGGACGCAAGACTAATGAGTCAAGTTACTATAAACAGTGAGAAGTGCTCTAGCAGTGAGGACATATGAAGACAAGGTTTAAGAGTATGTTGTAATGCCCGGGAAGAGGAGGATATCTTCTCTGAAGAAGTGTCCCTTGAGCTGAGATCTGAAGGATATGAAAGACTTGCCTATAGGCCGAATGAGAGGGAATCTCCCAGGCAAAGGAGAGCATGTGTGCAAGGCCCTGTTACCGGAGGGTTATGGTGAATGTGAAGTTCTGAAGGATGGCTGATGTGACAGGAGAGAGACCCAGCAAGAGAACAGTGGAGAATGTGGTTCTAGAGTGTTGAGTCCTGCATGCCTCTGTGATTATCAATCACAGACTTAATCCAGAGAGCAACTGGAAATTATTGAAGGGTATAAATTTGGTGGTTGGGGGGGGAGTCCATATTTGCAACATGAGAATATTCTTCTGACTGCTGTCAGACTAGAAAGGCTACGAGATGGGTGCATACATTTTAAGGAGCCAGCTGCTGAAGGCAGTCTCTATCATTGCATTTCATTAGATGTGTAGATGGCACCCTGTATGTCCCAAATTCCTCAAGGAGTGTTTTTAGAGTACTGCATAGAGTACAGAAACCTGCCCATTGTGTTGACATCCAGACAAAAAATTTTTCTTCTCCATGAGCAATGGCAGGAACACACAATGCTCTGTTTTGAAGAGGCAATAAACATGCCAGGCACTGAAAAACAGAGTAAGTGTGCTTTTCCAGACACAGCACTTGGAAAGCATGATATTTAGAAGGAAGAGAAAGGCTGTGTTAGGACAAAGCCATTAAAGATGTTTTCATATCGTGTTTATTCAGCACAAAATAGCTGCTCCATCAAAGCCTCTAGATAGAAATGGTGCACATTCTCAGCTGTATATATTCATGTATAAACAGCAAGGTCACCCTCTCAGGGGAGAGTTGTCTGAAAGTCAGTCTCATGAGCAAAGATTAGGAAGCCATGTTCTACCTTAATTATTAATTCATTTTTTTCATGGTCCTATAACTGAGATGATAGAATATCTTAGCATGTGGGTAGAAGCCCCAAATGTCAAATCCTGCAGGAGCCCAGTGGGTAGCATATTAACCAAAAAGACATGGTATTGGCTATCATGAAACTGTGTGTTTGAGCCCTGCCTAAAGGCAACACAGTCTAGTTAAAGAAAAAAAGAAAAAAAAAAGAAGATACTGAGCAAGGAAGACAAAGTCAGGCCCGGCCCTCGGGCCACCCATTTCCATCCCATTGGAAAGAATCATAGAACTTCAGTTTGGAAGCAGGCCCCTGAAACCACTAGTCGAGACCTTCCCAGGGTCCATGAAGCACTTGCAGCATTCCTCACAAGAGAGCATTGGAGAGCGTGCTCCCTGCCAAAGCTGGCCCTTCTACTTCAGGACACTGCCGTCTACCTCTCAATCTTTAAGTTGAGCTGGAGTCTATTTCTTAGAATCATTGAAATCTATTTCTTCTCAAATCATAAATCTGAGGTCTTTTCCTCATGACACTTTTACATTATGAGGATGACTTTCATACCCTGTGCAGGCTCTAGATTCCATATTCCTTCAAGTAGCCTCCTAGGACTTTATCTACAGTCATGGTCATAAAAAGCCTTTAGGTGCCACATCCTGTTCTAAGTGGTTTAAGGTAGTAGCTCATTTAGTTCTAACAACAGTCTGATGAAGAGGAAACTTTTATTATCCCCATTTTATAGATCAAGACACTGAGGCCCAGGAAGTAAGTCACCTGCCCAAAGTCACATGGTTAGCAAGCAGCAGAGGTAGGACCTGAAGCCAGGTAGGCTGGCCCCAGAGCTTTGTTTTTCCACCCATGATGGAGGGGAAAACACAGGCTTTGCTGTCACTGTCTTGCCTTTGAGTCCAAGTTCCAATACTTCCCATGGCCAACTGCTTCTGACCAAGCCTCCATTTCTGCACCCATGAGATGTTGATCATGAACCCTATCTCAGTGCTGCTGTGGGAATACCTAAAATAATGTATCATAGGCAGCTGCATAGTGCCTTACACATATCGCCTTCTCATTAAAGACTGATAGAATAAATAAATGTGTGAGTAAATGAATGAAGACCCTCTAGGCCAGTCTTCCCTAGCAAAGCCTCCTTACTCTTTGCCCCAATTCTCAAGCAAAGCACCTATTTTATGTTGCCCTCAGGAGGCCAGCCAGAAATCACAGCGTAAGCATAGCACAATAGACTGGAATGAAAATAAAACTATAATATAGTATGACCATGAACCATTGCTCCATTCCCCCCAATCCAGACTTGAGAGTATTTGGCAGCCTAGAAATAAAACGAACAAGCTTACAAGATAGTGACCTTTCAGATCACATCATGTCCCTCTTCCCATTTTACACAGTAAAATCTATAGTCTTTCTGTGGCCTACAAGGCCTAGGAGATCTGCCCCCTCATGACCTCCTGTAACCGCCCACTTCACTCAGCCCACACCGGCCACACTGGCCTCCTTGCTGTTTCTCAAGCATCCTAAGTACATCCCCTCTCCGGGACATCATACTTGTTCCCTCTGTCTAGAATATTCTCCCAACCACATGGTTCTTACCTTCACTTGTGCAAGTCTTTGCACAAATAAACTCTTTAAATAGGCCTTCCTGCCTACCTGATCTACACCTCCCTAGCACTTCCCCTTTGTTTTACTTCATAGATTGCTTCACTGCCTCACCTATTATGTATTTGCATGTGTTCATCGTCTGTTTCCCCTCAGTAGACTGTAAGCTCCAGGAGACCAGGCACTTTGAGCTTTTGCTTGCCATTGTGCCTGCCACATAATAGTTGGTGATACATCTTTGTTGAATAAATGGTGAATAATCATGGTTAGTATTCACCTGCAGCAGCAGGTAGGTGCAGTGACCCACAAGAGTTTGGCCTCTTTAGAAGGACACTGGTTCCCAAGTGGTCACATACACATAAAGATCATCTGCCATGCTTGGTTTAAAATGCAGATTCAGGGGGCTCACACGCTCTCCCTAGAATTTTCAGTCAGTACGTACTGAGTGAGCCCCAGAACCTCCACTTTCAAGAAGCTCTCCAGTGCCTGTTGAGGATGGAACCCCAGTGCAGTTCTTTGAGAAACATTGTCCTAGGATAAGACAAAGTGGCAAATATACATAAGCAACACCCCTGAATTTGCATGTTGCCTTCCTCCCTCCATGTCTAGTCCAAGTGTGAGAACTCCAGACTGAGCATTTAGGGTGTAATGCTGGTGGGGGCAGGGCTCAGTGTAGGGTTTCTAATCACCCTGATCTCTCAGTTGGAAGTTGAGTGGCTACAGACTTGCTTAAGGAGGGGTCTTAGAGTGACCTCAGAAGCAAAAGGACAGCATTAATAGCCTCCCCTGCCTGTGCACAGAACAGTTTACTGAATGGCTGCTGCGGTCTATGAGTGGGGGAGGGCACCCCATCGGTCCTGGCAGTTGGCATCAAACCAGAGAGCCAGAGCTGGAAGAGAATCAAGGTTCTGGTCAAAGCCCCACCCACCATCTTGCAGAGAGATTAGTGAACCGCCCACAAGCACACAGCTAATTAGTATTTAAGAGCTGGCACTGAAACCCAGCCTGTGGCTTCACTGTGGTGTTTTGGCCTCTGTACCCCTTTTAAAGTGGTTGCACTGTTCCTAACAGTCCTGTGAATATCTTAGAATAATGTGGTGATCTGAGTACAGACTATGTCAAGGAGGGAAAGGCCCCCTCAAGGATAAATTGTAAACAGTCAATGTCCTCTTATACTGGGAGCATGCGTAATGATAAGCCGGCAGGAGAAAACCAGCTTCACTGAGGTACTTTCAAATGCCCGAGTGAGGTATGTGTAATGGCGCTATTATTTTTACACTTTTTAAAAGGAAGCTCATTTTTCTTTGAAATTGGCCTTATTTACAAACAGAATCAGCAGAAAAGACTATCATCAGGTATGAAGCCTTCAAGAATGTTCTCGTAAGTGCTATCTTCGCCACATTGGATAGCCAACCAGGTAATTTGGGACCAGGGTATACAATATGTGTTCCCCCATGTTGTGCCTTCTAAACAGCACTAAGCAATAGGCCGACCTTGACTATCTAGAGCTCAGGGCTGGGGATTTGGGGTGGTCATATGTTGCCTGAACGGATTCTCTTACGATTTCTGCTACATCTAAAACATGCCACTGTGCCAATTTGCATTTTTTTCTTTCCCATCTAAGCGACCAAGGCTGAGCTTGCTGTACATTCTGGGACAACCTCGTCCAAATTCACTTAATTTGCATTCATTTATGGTCTTGTGTTTGGAAATTGTATTTTTGGCTCTGATTCAGATAACTTCAAACTGAAACGATAAATGGAAAGGATCCTATAGGTGAAGCAGTGACCGAAGCTCTAGTTATAATTCTCTTGATCCTCAGATATGCTCTGGGCATCATACAAAATTATTTATTGGACGTAGCATTGTCAGGTTGTAGCATAGACCTCAGAAAATTGATTGATGTTTGAGGCTTCCAAGGATACCCAACCTTCATTTAAGAACCACTTCCCCAGCAAGACCTGATTTTATAATACGGTAGAAAAAAGGTATCTTCTACTCTGTATATTTTAGCTTCTTAAAAGTTAGACTCCCAGAACTTGCAACTGAACAGAGTAAACAAATACAAGGTATGTTCCAGGCAGCTGGAACAGTGCCCAGGGCTTAGCAGGGACTCAATAAACATTTGCTCCATTCTGTTCTCCCTCCTACCTTTGCAGACACAACTGTGTTGGCTCGTTTCTTGGTCCATGTATTAAACCTTACTTGGGTGCCTACTATGCGGAATAATTCTGGACAGTATCCACTTGGATAAAGTACAGCTAGACCCTTGTGTCCTGGGCCTCACCTTCTGCTGTGGGCAGACAGGTAACAAATCATGACAAGCAGTAGATCGACAATAGGGTGGCAACCAAAGTAGAACTAGATCTAAACAAGGAGATTCAGGTAAAATTTAAATAACGACCTTGCATGTACCTAACTGCAGAAACACCTTCCAAATTGGTCTTCCAGCACTTAGGCTTCATCCCTGGTCTCTCTGGCAGCCCTCCCAGCGAGCGTTCACAGCTCATTCTGGGTGCTTCCTGACACGTATTCATCAGGCCTCCTGTGCTGATCTCTCCTTTCCCATCTGGTGCTCTGATTCTGCACAGAATGGTGGGCAGATGCTGCCAGTAGCATGATCCTCTGCAGAAGTAAAGGCCTCTGGGAACTGAATCTGCAGACCCTCTGTACAGCATGAATTCATTCAAATGGTTTTAAAGCCTCTGTGAGGTACCAGGCAGAGATCAGGCTCTGGAGAAATTTTAGGAAACAAAGCAGCCACAGCCCCTGACCTTGGGGCTCTTGCCTTCTAAGAGGGGAAATGGACAACCACAAGTGGACATCAAAAACTAGGACCTTGGGGCACCTGGGAGGCTCAGTCATTGGAGTGTTCAACTTTGGCTCAGGTCATGATCTCACAGTTTGTGAGTTCAAGCCCGGCATTGGGCTCTCTGCTGTCAGCACAGAGCCTGGTTCAGATACTCTGTCCCTCTCTCTCTGTCCCTACTGCACTTCTCTCTCTAAATAAATAAAACATAAAACAAAAACCTAGGACTTTTTAAACAGTCATCAGGGCAGGGAAGAAAATAAAAAATAGGATAAACAGCATAGCGAGTGACCGGGGAATGGCAGGCTCTGAGGTGTAAGGTGAACAGAGAGCCCTTTCTGAAGCTGAGTGGCAACTAATGAGAAAGGGCCAGCCATGTGAAGAGCTCAGGAAAGAGCATTCTAGGCAGAAGGCCCTACAAGCGTAAAGACCTGGAGACTGGAATGAATTTGGTATACTCAAGGAATGGGAAGGTCTTGGTGGACTATTGTATCTTTTGGGGGTAGTTTTTATAGCTTAGTTTAAAAAAAATCTCTCAAATATTTAAGCCTTATAATTCATTATACTTTTCAAAGACGTGGTGTGTATTAATAGTTAAAAAATTAGATTCTAGAGACAGCTTACTTGTATCTGTAAGAGAATAACCTAATGATTGAGTCCTGCCTGCAGTCAGATTGCCTTTATAGAATACTGGATTTTCCATCCACTAGCTGAGTGACTTCTGCCACCTGACTTACACTTTCTGTGCTTCATTTGCCAGAAAGGGAGATAAGAATAATGCCTACCTCATGGGGATCTTTTGGTGATACATCAAAGTGCTAACCAGCCCATAGTAAGTGCTCCAAGCATGTTGGCTATTATAATCCCTCTATTGTTTTGCCCCTAGAAACTTCCTTTCTTGATCATTCTTGCCATCCTTTTATCCCCCCTGGCATTCATGAATTGATTTCTGAACAACCAAATGTAAAATAATTTCCCAAATTTTCATGTTTTGGGTACGATTCAAATCCTTGAAGTTTTCAGTGTAACTTCATAAAGGAAGGCCCCACAAAATCTTCACCAGATTGAGTCTAGGCCCAGGAGAGTGCTCTCCCCAGGGGAGGTTGTGGGGACTACACTATATAAATAGTGCTCGTTTATCACTCCTTTTTTCCCTGTTTTTTCATAGCATTCATCACCACTAGTCAGATTCTTTATTTGTCATGTTGCTTAACCTACAAGAATGAAAGCTCTATGGGAAGAAGGACTTCTTTGTCTTTGTCAACATACCATCCCCTGTTCCCTCTAATAGTGTTCAAACACTAGAGCTCAATAAATACTTGTTGACTGAATTATATATCTCTACATCCCTAAAATAATACTGGGGAGTATGTTGCTAATGGGTCAAAGAGTTATAAAAATATCCCATGTTTTTAATGCAACCTGGGTTTCCAGCTTCTCAGTGACCCAGGAGAGCAATTCATTGGGAGGAACTGATCAATAAATAAGAAATATTACATTCATTTATTATTCATTTATTCATTTCACAAATATTTTTAGGTCCTCACTTCATGCCAGGTAGCGTTTTAGCTACTAGTATACAGTAGTGGATAAAACAGATATGGTCCCTGACCTCGGGGGATGGGAATCTTGTAATTAATCATTCCAATTTTTATAAAAAGCAGCTCCTTACCAGCTTTAGCAACACCATCTTTTCATATAAATCTGAAGACTAGAACCTAGAGAATAAAATAAAACCTTCTGGCAATGAGCCTGTGAGTGGGCCGTCAGGAAATGCTATTCCCGGCCTGACTCATTCCTCCTCACACCACTCTTGGGATACTGGTGGTTTGCAGAACTGTTCCACAGATGGCACATGTGTGCATTTCCCCACGGTCTTCTCTCACCCTCCACACACACGTGCATGCACGTGCACAGACTCCGTCTTATTGGGCACCAAAAATCCATCCTGAGGAACTGGAAATAAAATTCCAAGTGGCACAAGAATCATAGGGTAGATAGGAATAAGAATTTGCCAATCTTGGTTCCTCTTGGCAGCAGGCAATATTGCACCCTCAATTTGCCAGCTGCTTGTTTGTAAGACAAACTAGATTGTTGTGAGCAAAACTAGTCTCTTAGGGAAAACGGCAAAGGCATCTGCTACACAAGGAGATTTCAGAGTTATGTGGCAGAGAATCAGAGGCTAGATATGTAATTTCCCAGGTTCAAGGACAGTTTCCCATCCTACTTATTTTTTACCTACAGTTTACTAACATAGAGCTCAGTTTCCCTTGGATCATGAGGTCAAGAGTCCCTCTGTCTTGAGTTTGTTCTGCTTTTAACAGTGCAGTGTTACCTAAGTGAACCTGTAGTGTAGATTCATTCACACCATTGATCCCACATGCCCTTTTATTGTGATTGAACGGTTTCATGCATATATGAATATTTTTTTCCAGAGAAGTTATAGGTTCCCTGAGAAGTTGCATGTTGGCATGTTTGGAGTCTCGAGTTGGACTGCTTGGGATCTCCTGACTCTTCCTCATGTTAACTTGAGCAAAGTCACTTACCCCCTCTGATATGTAGTTTACCCATCTGTAAAATGGGGCTCATCATAGTATCTCCCCCATTGAGTTAGTGTGGTATTAAATGAGCTAATTCATAGAAAGTGTTTCCTAATGTTTTTGAAGTGTCAGGGAATAGGTGCTAATATTTTTTTTAATGTTGATCCTCCAAATGCATCTACCACTGACTGATCTAGACAGAGAGTAGGTCATCGCTAAATGGTTATGATCCAGAAGATAGCCTTCCCAATGATAGGATTGTATTTAATGAATTTTAAGGTTGAAGTTGATCTTCCAAATATGTAAAAATAACCAACTTTATACTTTAAGATGTTAATATAAGTAACTAAAATTCTAAGAAAATTTGTTGAACAGAAGCAACAATTATGAAAATGCTTCATGGAGTGCTTCAATGTGATTATAACTTCATAATGCCAAATTACCAGAAAAAAATCAAAATTTTAGACAATTATCTAGGCATCTAAACTTTCTTTTTCCTTCAGTTTCACCAAGATATTTGAGGTTGCATAGAGATAATCTCTTGGTCAGGAGACTTCTCTCTTCCTCTGATTTTTCTTTAAAAAAATTTTTTTATCGTTTATTTACTTTTGAGAGAGAGAGAGAGAGAGACAGAGATAGAGTGCGAGTGGAGGAGGGGCAGAGAGAGAAGGAGATGCAGAATCTGAAGCAGGCTCCAGGCTCTGAGCTGTCAGCACAGAGCCCGACACGGGGCTCGAACCCACAGACTGTGAGATCATGACCTGAGCTAAAGTTGGACGCTTAGCCAACTGAGTCACCCAGGTGCCCCTCTTCCTATGATTTTTCTTAACTATTTTTTTCATGTCCTAGTCTCTCCAATTTCAAACTGTATACTTGATGGTATATAAATGATTTTCTATTTCTTCTGTAATTTTGTTTTTGGGATAACAGAATGAATTGGTCAAGTTAAGCCTCAAGATTAATCGGTCAAGTGAAGTCAGCCTTTCTGTTCCTGAACTCAAAGCCTTGAAAATCCACTAATTAGAGAGTTGTTCTAACACAAGAGGAAGAGATTCGCCGACAGTGATCTGACTTTGGTTTGTCCTTCCTTCTGGGGATGATGTTAAATTAGCTGAATTCAGAGCTTGCTACCAAAGTTTTATCTGGTCATCGTGATATGAATTGCTCGCTCTCACATGTCTTCCTTCCATCCCTCTCTCTCTCTCTCCCTTTTTTTCTCCCTCTCTCCTCCTCCCCTACCATTACTGATAAACAGAAAGATTGTTGGAGGAAAAAAATAATAGTGATGCAAAATTCCTTCTTATCCTACCTGGTTTCTTGGTTCCTGAAGTTCACTTGAGGAAGTAAGATGGAATGTTGGTTAGCGACTCTGGGAAAGTAAGGAAGGCATCCAAACTTCAGTATGGATTATGATACGGTCTAATGCAGAGGTCAGTGTGTGAATCAGTGGGATAATCCAGCACATTTTCTGGCACCAGTAAGAGATCAAAATATGTTACATCATTTTTATGACAAGAAGTTGCTGATAGTTCTATAAGAAGAGAGAGAGTGTAGGCAAGGGGAAAAACTACAGATTTTAAACTTTACTTCTTCTATTTCCTTTTAAGTAAAAAAAGAATAAATAAGGACTCTTCCCAAAGAAATGACTGAACAACATGGTGTGAGAGATTGTCTGTCTTCAATTTATTCATTCTCTTATATATCTCATAAATAAGTAATGAGCACTTATTGTGTGTCAAGTATTGTTTTATATACTGGGATAATGATAGTGAATAAAACAATCAAGAGAAAGGATCTTAAGCTAGTTATAAGAACTGTGAGGGAAAAAAATAAGGCAATGTGATATAAGGATGCCATAATAAAAGATTAAGAGGCCAGAGATCATGTGATCAGGAAAGCCTAAGACTTAAAGGATATGAGGTCATCAGCCATACAAACATCAAGGAAGATTCCTCCAGACAGGGGAAAAGCAAGTAAAAGGGACTTTAAGAAGCAATGAGCTTGCTATGTTAACATAAAAGAAAGCAGGGCAATATGACCAGAACTTAGTTAGCAAGGGAGAGACAGTGGTGGGACCCACAGCCATAAAGGAAGGCAAGGGCCAGACCCCGTAAGTCCTCAAAGGCTATAGTAAGATGCTTGGTTTTATTTATGTGTAATAGGAAACCTTGGGTGATTTAAAAAAGGTCAGGGACAAAATATTGCTTTGTTGTTGTTGTTGTTGTTGTTGTTCTAATATCACTTTGGTTACTCTGTGGAGAATGCAGGGAGGCTATCACAGGGGACTGGAAAGAGAGGAATGAGGTTGGCTGAGGGGGCAGCAGAGGTAATGGAGAGTAAGGTTGGATTTAGGATACATTATTTTGGAGATAGAGTTGATAGGATTGCCAATGGATTTGTTAAGTGGGTGTGGTGCCAATAAGAGGGATATGAGTGGCATCTCTATACTGAATGGTTGACTTGAGTCGCAGGCTTACATATAACAAAGAATGAGGATGAAACTTTGTATCGCACACCACGCACACTCCTCCCCAACTCCATGCTGGCCAGAAATCATCTCAACAAAGCGAGGCCCAGTCTAGCTATGGGTATCTTCTCACATTCACACCACAGATAGTCACTCACTTTTTGTTCCCATGTTCTGGACCAGGTTCTGAGTAGGAAGCAAGACAGGCAAACCACTGTTCTAATGGAACTTACGTTCTAATGTGAGGAAATGGACTATAAAAACTAAGTAAATATCATAAAATATCAGACACTTACTGATAAAATAAGAACAGAAGGATGTGTCAGTAACTTTCAGGTTGCTTTGTTAGAATAGTTGTCCAGGGGGACCTCTATATAGGAATATCACAATTATGTTTGAAGAAGATTAACTTTGAGTTATATGTTATACATCCATGAAGTGACAGCAAATAGACCATTAAGTATCTCCACTTGGGATTGAGAAGAGGCCAGCGTTAAAGCAAGAGGTGGTATTTAAAGCCATAGACTTAGGTGGTTGTTGCGAGAAAAAGTAGAGATTGAAAATAGGGGGAGGTCAAAGACCAAGCTCAGGGAGTTTTCCAATATTTATAGGTTGTGCAGGGGAAGAACTTTTCCAGCGAAGGAAATTGGAGCCGTTTGACTTAAAGGTAAAAACAGTGCCCTGTGGCATTACTGCATAGATAAGCCAAGCCCTCTCCACCATCTTCTCCCCTCTAGCCCTTCATCCTCAGGAAATACCAGGTGATGACTCCTCTTGTAATGTGTGCAGTGGGAATTTGGGCAGGGTCCAGCATTGTGATGTAGGGTAGTACTCTCTTGACCAGACTTCATCCATCCAAGTCATCTACATAAGTAATTGCTTTACTGTTGGAGGAAGGACAAAGTTCTGCATTACGGGAGCTCTGACATCAATTGTGATCTTCCCACTTTCAAGCCAGCAGACTTCTGAATCAGTGACACTCCCCCCAAGCCAGGCAGAGAGGTATCTGATGTACCAATCATATCTAATTACTACGACAAGGCAACATAATGGGCTCTTTTCTAAGGGAACACAAACAACAAAAAAAAGCTTCTAAGGACAGTACAGCTCTGTAGAATCTAACCAACCTCATACTTCTTGGGAGAGCAGGCACAGAGGTTACAAGAATAATAAATAAGAAAGATGGCTTCATGGAGGCAGGTGAGTGGGTAAATTGGAGGGGGAAAAGGAAGGTAAATCTCAAGGTCATATAATAGCAACAGATGAAAATCTTAGGCTAAGAGAATAAAAGCATTTAATAATGCAAATTAAGAACTCAGTCAATACAGTTAAGAGCTGCTATATTAGAGCAGTAGTGAAGATCCCCGACAGAAAGGCATGTCAATAAAAAAAAAATCCAGACAGAAACAATGAAGTTAAAAAGTATAAAAAATAAGAATATAGCCTAAAAGATACATGAGACATAGGATATAGGTCTAACAGTTGTACTGGAGTCCAAAAAGTAGAAGGGAGAGAGGTAATGAGCTAAACCCAACTTCGAGAAGACACTGGCTAAAATATTATAAATTGATGAAAGTCATTGGGGGATGCAGTTTCCAGAAGTATCATTAACTCTAAGCAAGGTGAATAAAGAGAAAATTATAGTTAGGTACACCACAGTAGTACTACTAAAAATTGAAGGCAAAGAAAATCTTAAGAACCGACACAAACATACACTACCATTAAAGAGCCAACAATCACACAGCTGAGTTTTCAGCAGAAATTAGTGGAGTGACAGCTTTAAAATGCTGAAACAAAATAACTGCCACTCTAGAATCTCCTAAAACTTTCCTTCAAATATAGAGGCAAAAGAAATACCTTTTTTAAAGTTTATTTCTTTATGTTTGAGAGTGAGAGAAAGCGAGAGAGAGCAGTAGAGGGGCAAAGAGAAAGGGGAGAGAGAATCCCAAGCAGGCTCTGTGCTGTCAGCATGGAACCGGATGCGGTACTCAAACTCACACACCATGAGATCATGATGTAGACAGAAATCAAGAGTCAGATGCTTAACCGACCGAGCCACCCAGGCACCCCAATGCAACAAGTGAACAAAAAAGAAAAGTGTTGAATATTGATGAAAGTTTTAAAAAATTATGACATTTAGTTTAAAATGCAGTAAAAAATAAAAGGCAGGAGAGAGAGAGGGAGAGAATAAGGGAATTAAAATGTTGAAGGTCTTAGCTTTTAGGGGAAATAGTGAAACTGCTCATGTCAGTTATGCTCCAGTAATTTATAGACATAATCGTACATATAACCATTATTTTTAAAGGGTAGAATAATGTATATGTAACAAGTGAGTAGAGGAGAAAATTTTAGAGTTAGAAAATGCATGTTGTTTGATTGAAAAGAAGACAAAAGAGGAGAATAACAGACATAGAACCAGAGAAACAAGTAGAATACAAACTATCATATGGCCAATCAGTATCATTAAGTATAAGTGGACTGAAAATCCCTAAAAACAATGGCTCCTAGACTGGATCTTATAATCTGTACTATAAATATGTGTGATAAAATCTCTCAGCAGCTACCTGTAGAAAGGAACAGTTTAAACTGATTAAGGATAGCAACAAAAACCCTCTACCAAATAGTATATTTAATGGTGAAATGGTGGACATTTTCCTGGAGTTTGTAATAATACAAAGCCACCCCCTATCACAACTTCCATTCAGTGTTGTACTAGGGTTTCTAGCCAGTAAAGTAAAGCAAGAGAAAGAAATTGTAAAAAATACAGATTGGAAATTAGACATGAAATGTCCTTATTAGCAGATGACATGATTGTGTAATTAGAAAATACATATATACAGACAAACTATTAGAATAGTTATTTTACAAGGTTTTTAGATACCTAGTTAACATGTAAAACTTAAGTCAAATCTCCACATAATAGGAACAAACATTTAGGATGACTTTTTTGTAGCCTGTACCATTAAAAAAAATTTTTTTTAGCATTTATTCATTTTTGAGAGGGGGGGTGAGGGAGGGGCGGAGAGAGAGAAACACAGAATCCAAAGCAGGCTCCAGGCTCTGATCTGTCAGCACAGAGCCTGACGCGGTGCTTGAACCCATGAGCGGTGAGATCATGACCTGAGCTGAAGTTGGACACCCAACCAACTGAGCCACCCAGGCGCCCCAGCCTGTACCATTTTTAATAGCAATAAAGACATCCAATATTTAGGAATAAATCTAAGGAAAGAACGTCGAAGGATTAACACAAAAAGTAACTTTTAAAACATGACCAATAGTAAGAGAAGAAGACTTAAATACAGAGATATATGTTCACAGATTTAAAAGATGCACACTGTAAAATTGTCTTTTCCTTCCCAAGTTAATCCATAGAGAAATGCAACTCTAATCAAAATTATAGAGAATTGTTTTTGTGAAAGTTGGAAAGTTACTCTAAATTCATCTGCAAGTGCAAAAGGCCAAAAATAGCCAACGCATATGGAAGTATATTGGAGGAATTTACCACTTACCGATATTTCTTATAAAGCTATGGTAATTAAGACATTGGGTATTGGACACAAGGTTAAACAAATAGTTCAGTGGAATATATTAGAGTCCAGAAACAAACACACACACATTTATTTGGACTTATGGTTTCTAAAAAGGTGACATTACAGAACAGTGGAGAAAAAGTGGTCTTTTTGATAAATGATAAGGAAGAAATTTGCTACCTCTTTTGGAGATAAAAAAAGAATTGTGTCTCCTACCACATACGCCTAAACAATTACAGGTGAAATATTATTCTCAATGTTTAAAATAAAACACTAAATATTTTGGAAGATAATACTCTTCACCTTGGGTAGGTAATAACTTTTTAAACAGGACACAAAAAGTTGTGACCATGAAAGAAAATATGGATAAATTGAACTGCATTAAAGTTAATATTTTTTTCATCAAAGAAACATTAAGAGACTGAAAAGGCACACTGCAGGATAGGGGAAACCACGTTAGCAAAACAGGTAACTAACAATGGATTCAAACCCACATTATGAAGAACTCCTACAAACAAATAAGAAAACCCTCACAACTCTATTAAAAAAATGGCTAGGGACTTGAACAACTAGTTCAAAAAAGATAATTTGTCAGTGACCAAAGCACAAGAAATATTTAAATGGCCAATAAGCATATGAAAATATACTCAATACATAGTCATCAGGTAAATGCACATTAAAACCAAAATAGAATA
Organism: Cryptoprocta ferox; assembly: GCA_028646485.1. NCBI lineage: Eukaryota > Metazoa > Chordata > Mammalia > Carnivora > Eupleridae > Cryptoprocta > Cryptoprocta ferox. The sequence goes on along the minus strand of CM053572.1, from coordinate 34,520,988 downwards.
CCACTACATACCAGAATGGCTAAAATTAAAAGGACTAAAAATACCTTGAGTTGTTGTGAAGATAGTAGAACCGGAAATTTTATTTATTGCTGGTCAGAGTGTAAATTATTACAACCACTTTGGAAAACTGTTTAGCAAATCCACTAATGCCTAAGATATACACAGACTAGGACCAAGCTATTCCATATTAAGTATATAAATGCATACATTTATACATGAAATGCATATATATGTTCACCAAAAGACATATAAGAACGTCCATAGCTGTACTGTCCATAATAACCCTAAGCTGGAAACAACTCAGTGTCTATCAACAATAGAATGACCAAGTGAATTTGGTATGTTTATACAAAAAAATACTTTTAACAATGACAATACACTGTATTTCTGTATTTACATAAATTTCAAAATCAATATCATGTCAAGGTAGTTACCTTTGGGAGGGAAGAGTAATGACTAGGGTGGTGGTCTATGGTAGCTCTGGAGTGCTAGTTCTATTTCTTAAATTAAAAATTTTTAAAGTTTATTTATTTATTTATTTATTTATTTTGACAGAGACAGAGATAGCATGAGTGGAGGTGGGACAGAGAGGGAGGGAGAGAGAGAATCTCAAGCAGGCTCTGCACTGCTAGCACAGAGCCTGACACAGGGCTTGAACTCATGAAACTGTGAATTCATGACATGAGCTGAAACCAAGAGTCAGACGATTAACTGACTGAGCCCCCCAGACGTCCTTCTATTTCTTGGTCTAGGAAGTGGTTACATGAGTGAAAAAAAAATCATCATAGTGTGCACTTTATGTACACATGTTCCTTCTCAGTAAAAATAGAACAATGCAATAACCAGAGGCTGCAATGTTATTAGCCCTGGGCCCTTGGAAACAAGAAGAGGTTACCGAAACCAGAAAAGAAGTTCTATTCAGTCCTCTACTTTAAGAGGCAGCCAAGATTTTCTTTTGAGCGGTAACTGAAGACCTTGTAGGGAAAAACACAGGAGTATAAATCCTCTGGCCTCACTGACCTCTCTTCCTCTTCTGTCCCGTTGGGAATCCATACTGGCTAAACTCAACCAGCAGTCAGAGAGCACAGGAAACTGTAGATAAAGTAGACTTCAATTATCTCCTCTTCATGAAGAAGAGGAAACACAAAAGCTACCATTCCAACTGAGTTGTCTCTTGTTAAAAAGATACCCTGGAAGCCTCACCCACTGACTTCTGCTTACCTCTCATTGCCCCATACAGATAATATAAACACCTATAGCTCCCACCAAAGCAGAGAAAATGCATTTGAAACCAATTTTATTGGGACATAATTTACATGCAAGAGAATTCATCCACTTAAGACTTTAACTCACAGAGTTTTAACCAATGTGTACTCCTCTTAATCACCACCACAATCAAGATACAGAACATTTCCATCATTCCAAATGATTACTCTGTGCCCATTTATAGTGACTTTTCCCACTTCCTATCCCAGTCATACACACTGATTTTTTAAAATTAAGGCAAAATTGACATAACACAAAATCAACCATTTTGAAGCAAATAATTCTTTGGTATTTAGTACATTCACAATCTTATATGAACACATGGACTTAATTTCTATCACTATGGGTTAATTTATCCTTGGAGATCCTCATATAAATGGATTTGTTTGCATGTTTTTTGTGTGTCTGATTTCTTTCACTCAGCAAAATATTCTTGTGATTCATCCACATTGTTGCATGTATCAATGGTTACTTCATTTTGTTGCTGCACAGTACTCCATCATGTGGATGTACCAAAATGTGTTTATTCATTGACTTGATGATAGATATTTGTGTTTTTTCCAGTTTCAGACTGTTACTGATAAAGCTACTCCTTGACAAAGCTTTACTGAAATACAAGCTTTGACTTCCCCTGGGTAAATACTAGGAGCAGAACTCCTAGGTCATGTGCTAAGTTATGTTTGATATTATAAGAAATAGCAAAAGTGGTTGCATCATTTTATACTCTAAGGACCAGTGTATAAGAGTTCCTGTTTCTTCAAATAGCGCCAACAGTTGCAGTTGCCACTCTTTTTCATTTTAGACATTATAGCACCTGTATAGTAGTATCTTATTGTGCTTTTATTTTTATTTCCCAAGTTGCTAAAGATGTTAGGCATTTATTTGTGTGCTTATTGACCACTTAAATCATTTTTGAGAAATATTTATTCAAATAGTTTGCCTATTTTAACAACTTTATTGAGGTGTAATTGACGTACAGTAAATTATACCTATGAAGGTGTACAGTTAGGTAAGCTTTGAGATACACCCATGAAACTCTCACTATCACTATAAACTTGGGAACCCCCAAGAAGGTTCCTTGTGCTCCTCTATACTCTCTCCCTTTCCCTGACCTGCTTTCTGTCACAATTAGTTTGCATATTCTATAATTTTAGGTATATAGAATCATACTGTATGTTTCTTTTCTGGATATTTCACTCAATATCATCATTTAAAAAATCATCAGTGTTGCTCTGGGTATCAGTATTCAATCTTTTCGTTGAGAAGTGTTCCTTTGTATGGATATACTATACTAGATCTGACTACATGTTGACGGACTTTTGGAGTATAACAAGTGTGAGATAATTACAAATAAAGCAGCGGTGAACTTTTACAGATAATTCTTTCTATGGAGATATGCTTTCTTTTCTCTAGGGTAAATACATAGGAGTGTGATTCCTGGATAAGATGACAGGGGGATATTTTAAGAAACTGCCAGATTGTTCCGTGAAGTGGTAGGACCATCTTACATCACACCAGCAGTGTATCAGAATTCCAGTTTCCCCACATTGTCTCCAATACTTCATGGAGGCAGTCCTTTTTATTTTAGCCATTCTAGTAGGCGTATAGTGGGATCTCATTGTGGTTTCAATTTGCATTTCTTTAATGACTAATGAAGTTAGGCATATTTTCATGCTTTTTTTTTTTTTGTCATCTGTGTATCTTCTTGGGTGAAGTGTCCAAATATTTCACCCACCTTTTATTGGATTGTTTGCTTATAAGTGAATTTTGAGAGTTCTTTATATATTTTCTAGTTATATAACTCTCTTACCAGATATGTCATATTTTTTATTAAAAATTATTTTTATTTGAGTATAATTGACTCACAAAGTAACATTAGTTTCAGGTGTACAACATAGTAATTCATCTTTGCTCTACTATGCTATGTTCACAAGTGCCATAAGTATTTCAGTTTTTTGAGTGCTTTTTTTGTTTTGTATCAATTTTTTACTTATAATTTAGTTAATATATAGTAATATTGGTTTCAATAGTAGAATTTGGTGATTCATCACTTATATTTGCAAATATCTTCTCACAGCCTGTAGCTCATCTTTGTATCCCCTTCACAGTATCTTTTAGAAAGCAGAGTTCTCAGTTTTGATCAAGTAAAATTTATCAATGCCCTTTTAAATGGGTCTAAATCAGGTAGTGTTAGTTCTCCAACTTTGTTCTTTTTTTTCAAAATGGGTTCACTCCTCTAGGTCTTTTGCATTTCTACATGAAAGAATGAAAGAACCAACTTTTTAATTTCCACAGTGAAGGCTACTGGGCTTTTGATTGGGATTCTAGTGAGTTTATATATCAATTTGGAAAGAATTGATATCTAACACTATGGAGTTTTCTGACTCATGAATATGATATATTTCTCCATTCATTTAGGTTTCTTAAATTTTTCTCGCAAATATTTTTACTTCAATTGTAAATGGCATTTTAAAACTCATATTCTAATATTTATCTAGCATCTAGAAATACAATTAAATTTTATATTTTGATCTCAAATTGCAAGAATTAGCTAAATTCACTTAGTAGGTCTAGTACTTTTTGCTGGGTTTCTTAAGGTATTCTACCTCACAGTCATATCATCTGGAAAAAAGACAGTTTTATTTTTTCCTTTGAAATTTTTATTTCTTATTTTCTTCCTTTATTGGTCTCTGACACAATGTTGAATATGTGTTGAGAGTAGATATCCTTCATTGTTCCTAATCTTAGAAAAAAATTCAATATTTCACCGTTAAGTATATATTAATTGTAGGTTTTTGTCTATGCCCTTTATTTCATTGAGAAATTTTAATTTTGAATGCTGTTATCATGACTAGATGTTGAATTGATCGAATGGATCTATTGAGATGACCATATAATTTTTCTCTTATATTTCTTTAATATGATGGATTCGATAGATTAACTTTTAAACCAACCTTGCATTTGGTCAAGATTGATTGCACTTTTTATGTATTGTTTCTCTTTGCTGATATTATGTTATGGATTGTCACACTCACGGTCAGCAGGATGTTGGTCTTGAGTTTTATCTTCCTGTAATGTCTGCATGTGATTTCAGTGTCAGGCGAATGCTGGCCTCATCCAACATGTTCAAAATTGTTTCCTCCTCCCTAACTTTCTGAGAGCTTATATAAGAATAGTATTTCTTCCTTAAATATTTGATCAAATTTACCATGGCAGCCGTTTGGTCTGAGACTATGGGAAGTGGGAAGGGTTTTATTTGTTATAAATTTAATTTCTTTAGTAGATAGAGGGATCTTCTGATTTTCTATACCTTCTTGTATCTGTTTTGTTCATTTGTGTTTTTCAGAGAGTGACTATTGTCTAAGTTGGAAAATTCATTGGCATAAGGTGGTTAATAATATTTACTTATTTCCTTTGTAAAGTCTGTAAGATCTATAATGAGGTCCCTTCCTTCATTCCTCATATTGTTAATTTTGTTTTTCTCTGTCTCCTTTTATCCTTCATTATTCCATCCAAAGATTTATTAATTTTATTGTTCTTTTTAAAGGGCCTATTCTTCGTTCTGTTTTTCATTACTGCTTCCAACTTTATTATTTCCTTCTTTCTCCTCACTTTGGTTTTACTTTACCTTTCTTTTTCTAGATTCTTCAGGTATAAGCTTACATCACTAATTTTAAGTCTTTATTATTTTCTAACATAATCTTTTAAAGCTATAAATTGTCAAGTGCTTCTTTATCTGCAAGCCATGAATTTTGATACATTTTTTCCGTTGTTATTCAATTTAAAATATTATCAAATTTCTTTTGTGGTTATTTGAGCCATGGGTTATTTAGAAGAGTGTTGTTTAATCTAAAAATTGAGGATATTCTGAATTTATATTTGTTATTAATTTCTAATATACTATAGTGTGGCCAGAGAGCATTTTCTGTATGATTTTAGTCCTTTTAAATTCTTTGAGACTTTATAGCCCAGTATATGATTGCTCTGGGTGAATATTCTATGTACACTTTAAAAAAAATGTGTATTTTTCATGTGTTGGGTGTTGTGTTTTTTTCAGTGTCATTTAACTAAAAATTGGGTGATAATATTGTTTACATCTTCTACGTTATTATTGATTTTCATTCTACTTCTTTCAGTTTTTGAGAGTGGAATGTTGAAGTTTTCGATTATAAATGTAAATATGTCTATTTTTCCTTTTGGTTTTGCTTGGTTTTGCTTAAAGTTCTGTTACAGCACCCATGCATATTTAATATTATTATATTTTTCTTATGTATCAGTACAAAATACCCCTTTTGGGCCTGGAAATTTTTTAGCAGTTCTACTGTGTTTCAGTTTAGATAGTTTTATATCCCTGTCTTCAATGCCAGTGATTTTTGCTTCTGTTGTGTTTAATTTGCTTTAAAGTTCATCCTACTAAGCTTTTCATTTTAGACACTGTAGTTTTTATTTCTAGAAGTTCTAGTAGGTACTTTTTCATTGATTCCTTTTCTCTTCTCATTATGTTCTTGTTTCCTTTACGTCCTTGAATATATTTTTTAATAGATCTTTTTAACTCCTTGACTAATAATATCCTCATGCCTATAATGTTGAGAGCTATTTCTTTTGACTGAATGTTCTATTTTATTCTGGTGGTAGTTAATTTATTTGTTAATAATACAGTTCCTTAAAGCCTGTGTTGAAGTTTTGCTTGGGTAAACCGAGATGAACTTTTACTCTGTGGCTGGTTTAGCCCTGCTGCTGGGGCATGGCCTTTCTGGTGTCTGTACTGAATGTCTCTGGTTAATCATCTCCCATTTGGGAGGTAGTTCTTATAGGTAGTCAGTTTACACCTTCCCAATATTTTAGGCTTACTGGTCATTCTTTTCCAGGCTTGTGGAGTTTCACACAGTGTGTGTATCTCTTAGTATATAGTTTGAGACTCAAGAAGACTTCCCTTATACACATATTGAAGTTTTCCTTTTCTTTATGCTCTTTAACACTCTGACTCTAAATTACAGCTGGCTCAGACTCCCAGAAATACTCTGTCTCCTTAGCACAGGAAGAAGGTCATGATTTGCTTGGCTGCCCCTTTCTTACCCTGGGGTCCATCAAGTGCCTCCAGACTGAAAGGCTTTGTGTGTTTGTTTTCTTTCTCTAAGGGATTACAATTCTGTGTTAGTCATTGTTTTAAATCTGAAAATAGTTTCTTTCCCCCCTCACATTCTGTCTAGTTTTTTAGCGCTTATAGTAGAAGAGCTCGTCTTGTACCATTTGCCCCATCATGTCCAGAAACAGAAGTCAGAAATTACTTTTTTACCTCCTTATCTGTTCACATACACTATCGATTCTGTATGGCATCAGGGAGCCCACAACTTTTGTGGTCACCATAAGAATTAATGACAATGTGTCACATGGAATAACACAATACCCTGAAATTAGGTTGGCTGTGTAGCCTTTTCCCTAAAACACTTCCCTAAGCTCTCAGTTTTCATGGGAACTCACTTGGTTTGGTTTGTAAGATTTCTTCCATCTTCAGTAATATACAGAAATATCTGAACTTCTAGGATATGACTAATGCTGTCAAGGTATCAGTCTAGTATGACTATCCCATCAATACTGTACTCATTAGGAATCAAGAATTAAAACAAATGTATTAATATGAGGTTCTGAGAATCAGAGTCTGAGATCATTGTAGTATTGACTACACCTTCTCTCAATCCCTATCAAAACCCCATATGCAGAAGGTATAATTAAGTAACTGTACACATAATGATGACTTATTTTCAATTTTCCTTCTATCTTTCCTTCTATCTTTCTACCCCTCCTGGTTTCACTCTTTTGCCAAAGTTGATTCTGACTACTTTGTTCCATCCTCTTTAATACAACCCCCAAATTTTTCATGATATGGTACCATCACTCTTTTTCATTCATTTATTCACTCAATAAATATTTATAAATAACTTGTAATTTTCTAGGTTGTTTGACAGATTCTAGAAATGAAATAGAAAGGTTTCTTAATCCCAGTAGAAATCAAGAGTCTGATGGGAGGAGAATCACTTATCAAATAACTGCACAAATAAGTATGTAATTACAAGATTTGTGAGCTTTGAAGAAAAGACACAAGGTACTTTGAGAGTATGTAACTGGGTATATCCATTTGTGCCCTCCAGAAAGCAAATATCAAGACTGAATTTAAAATATAGGGGCACCTGTGTAGGCCAGTTGGTTAAGTGTCTGACTTCAGTTCATGATCTCATAGTTTGTGGGTTTGGGCCCTGCGTCAGGCTCTGTGCTGACAGCTCAGAGCCTGGAGCCTGCTTGGGGTTCTGTGTCTCCCTTTCTCTCTGCCCCTCCCCTGCTTGCACTCTATCTCTCTCTCTCTCAAAAAATAAATAATAAAAATTAAAAAAAATTTTAATAAAATAAAATGTTAAGAGATTGGAATACCTGGGTGACTCAGTTGGTTAAGCATCTGATTTCGGCTCAGGTCATGATCTCCCAGTTGATTAGTTTGAGCCCCAGACTGGGCTCTGTGCTGACAGCTCAGAGCCTGGAGCCTGCTTCAGATTCAGTGTCTCCCTCCCTTTCTGCCACTCCCCTACTCATGTTCTGTCTCTCTGTCTCTCTGTCTCTCTCTCAAAAATAAATAAACCATTAAAAAATTTTTTATCGCGGGATGTTTGGGTGGCTCGGTTGGTTAAGCATCCAATTTCAGCTCAGGTCATGATCTCGCAGTTCGTGAGTTCAAGCCCTGCATGGGGCTCTGTGCTGACAGCTCAGAGCCTGGATTCTGCTTCGGATTCTGTGTCTCCCACTCTCTCTGTCCCTACTCCGCTCATGCTCTGTCTCCCTCTCAAAAAAATTTAAAAAAAAATTTTTTTAATGTTAAGAGGCTTATTAGCAGATGTACTTATCGAGGAAATAGGGGAGAGAAAACAGGAGTGAGGAGAGCTGCAGGCAGTGTTGGAAGTCTGACTTTTATATAAGGAGAGAGGGGAGGTTGAGTGGAGAGAACATAAGACAGCTATACAGCTCTGAAAAAGCCTTGGCCAGATTAAAGGAAAGCTCCCGAGCAAAGGTTGCATCCTAGAAGAGTCCTCTGTTAGGTCTGGAATGGACAGATCTAGTACCCATGCTCCATTCAGTCATTGGTTGGGAGCAGCCCAGAGAGAGTCTGGCCTCAGTATTGGTGCTCCGGTGGGCCCTGAAGGTGTGGCAGCTGGAGGATTTGGCTAATTGCACTGCTCACAGCATGTTTTCCCTGAAGGAAGGTGTGAGCAGAGCACTCCCATAACTGTCTTATAGGATCACTGGACCTGGATTACAGGGGTGAAGAAGGCTTCTCTAGGTCATTTTAAAAACCATGTTTAAGTGTCCAGCATCTCTTACATGTACAATGGAAAGACTACAAGATACAAAGGAAGATATTTCTTAGACTAGTTGTTAAGACAAGGGCTGCTTTGCTGTATTTTGGTGGTAGACCCTGGATTTAAAGCCCTCTGTGTTGTGGGAATATCTCCTTTCAAACTGAAGGATAAACTAAAAAGCAAAATAGAACTTTGTAGCCAGCATTAGATCTGACTTCACCATGGTTTTGTGGCTCTATCATTTTTCTCATTGTGAAAGCTTAAAATCTTTCTTCTCTCCCATCCCCATGTTAGTGATAGATACCATTATACATACATCTCATTCCAAAAATATCTATTGAATATCTAATATATTAGAAGTATCACCTTATGAACTTTCCCTTGTTTTCGTTGCTGGAGCAGTACCAGGTACCAAGATTTACTTTGAATCTTTTGTATTTAACTTGCTTTTCTTGACCTCCTTAGATCACATTTGTATTTTCAAACAGCTACTGTTGTGAGTAGCTTTGATTGTTGAACAGCAGTTTTTTTAAATATTTATGGTCAATCTGTTCCAAAACAATATTGAAGGCAGCAGTGCACAGTTTAAGAAATACATAAAAATCAATGGGGCAAATTTATGTATCAGAAGATCTCCATTTCTTGCCATGTGCCAGATTTTCCATTTATAATTCTTGCAAATGAAACACTTTGGGTAATCATAAATACTGACCTCGCTGAACCTTTCTCTCTGAATTATCGTCTGTCAGTACTAAACAGAGAGCAGTATTTGATTTGTAGGCTGAACTATACAAAGCAAAAACTCAATGCTAATGCCTTTGATCATTCTAATTCGTTGTAACTGGCCAACAGGGAGATGGCAAAAAGTCTTGTATAAGATGATCACCTTCTGTTCTAAGTGTGCCTAGTGCCTGTATTGACACATTTTCTTTGCAATGGCTGTACTTAGCATTGTGTCTGGCACAAGGAGAACATCATTAAATATTTGGGTATAAATCTGGTAGTCTGAAGCCAGCATGGAACACTGCCTAGTTCACCCCACAACCTTGGTTCTCTTGGGAAATGAAGTCTAATACAACAGCAACACTCCTACTATAGGTCCCAAATACTTTAGTAACTGAGCTGTTTGTTTATAACTGTCACTTCAACATCCACTGTAGAAACTACATGTACTGTATACATGGGATTTCCTATTTAGAAGGAGACTTAGAGGTAATATAATACAGGGATAACAAATACAATTTATTTTATTTTCTAAGCTCAATAGGAAAAAGTAGTGTTTCCACTAAAAGGTGTCTCTTACAGGTGGGTAAGGGCACGGGCACCAGGTGTTGGCCTTACCACATTGAGTCCAAGTCTACGTCCTGACAGATGGCCGTCACCCTCTGTCCAATCACTTCTAGGCCAGGAAAATGCTGTCTTTCAAACTGGCTCATTCATGACTCAAAGATGAAAAGTCTTTCTATATAATTAGGTGAAATCTGCACTTCTACACCATCTAGACTTTGATTTGAGTTCTGCCTTTTGGAGTCACATAATAAATCTACTCTTGCTTATTATAGATCATAGTACTTTATATATATGAACACAGTTTTTCTGAGCTCCTTTTTTTTGGTTAACTCTCAGTCTTTTAGCATCCTTGATGTTTTTATCTATGACACTTAAAGTTTTCTGACATAAGTTCTAACACCGTACTGCAGAGCATGTGTGTGCATGTGTGCGTGCATGCATGTGTGTGTCCTAAAATATAACTCATCTAGGCCTGGGAGAATTCCTTATCTGTATAGCAACACAATCCTGTCTTCACTATATTCTAATATAGCCTGGGCTTTAATTCTCTCTCTAAAAACCATTGGCTCTCTCTTTGCAGTTCGAAGATCATTGCCCTTGATCAAATAGATAAGCAACAGAAATGTTAGATGCTTCTCCTCTCTCACTGTCATCTGTTAACATTACATCATCTCTTCCAAGCATCAAGCTTAACCCTTTCTTGCTCTTCTTCTTGCTCCAAGTCTAATGTGAAATGCCTTTGCCAAATCTAAGGAACATTTATTTTACACTGCAGCTGTATTTGACACTGCTGATTCTTCCCTCCTTCCCAACATTTTCTACTCCCTTAGTGTCTACAAATTTATTTTCATTTGGTTCTACCCATCTCTTTCTCTATGCATTCCTACCAAGCTTCCTCTGTGGGCTCCTCCTCTGCTTTCCATGGTGTGTTCACCACAATTCTGGTGAACAGAACTACTTGAACTCTATCCTTGAGTACATGGTTTAACCACTCGATATTCTGATAACACTAACACATTATCTCCAGCTCATTTCTCTTCCCTAAGGTTAAGACTCTGAGTACTGATGTTCCAGAGTAGCTAGGACTGAATCATCATCTTCCTTCCACATGCCCAGACACTATTCTGCTCCTTCTTCTCAGTGTCCCATCTTGGTGATTGGCATCACCTTCTGCTCACTCAGCTAAACAGAAAGCCAAGTTCCTCCTTCCTCCCATCCAGTGTCTGTGCCAATCACCAAATCCAACTGATTTCTATTGCACTACATCCCTGTTTTGTTTTTAGTTTGTTTTGTTTCTGCTTTGGCTCTTCTGTTCCTCATGTCTAGCCTCTACCTATAGCCAGAGAAAGCTACCATGTCCCTTTCATGTTGAAAGTCCTTCCAGTTTTGTCTTCACCTACAAAATAAAGTTTCAGAGCATGGTACGTAGAGTATTCTATGACTTACTCTGCAATTCTCACTCTACCTTTGTGTTTTTCTGTTCCTTGCCCTGGAATAGAAGCTATAATTATGCTAAAATGCCTATAGAATCCAAGATAGATCATATTATTTCAGGTCTTCTTAGCTATGTTTATGCCTTGTTTTCTGGCTGGCATTTCACTTATCTTCCTTTGACTTATTTTTATTCATCCGTATAGTTTAGAGCAGGCATCAACTCCTCTAGGAAATACTTCAAACAACGCCAAGGACCCGAAGGTGCTCCCCCTGAGTGCTCATAGCACTCTGTGTGTGCTTCTTTTCTGTCACTTACTGAATGTTGACTCCACAGGATATCTGTGTATGCGACTGTCTCTTCTGTAACAGGGACCACATCTTATTGAACTTTATTTTTGCTCTTGAACATTCTTTCCTGACCTTACATTTCCTTGGGCTTCTTTCAGAAAGATTTAGGTTGGTATTTTCTTAACTGATGAATTCTTTATGTACCCTGAGAAATACAATAAGAAAACCAAATGCTAGTGAGCTTCAAATTCTATGCAAACAATAGCTGAGAACTAAAAGTCAGATAGGAATGGCTTTACTTAACAGAATATGAGTGGAAAAATTGCTATTTTTTAGCAAGAATCTTTACTTTGACTCAGAGGACAAAGTCACAGTCTTAATTCTCAAATTTACTCAACAAATATTTACTGAGTACCTGGGTATGTGTAGAGGTGAATTAGATATTTATTCCATTTTTCAGGAAGCTTACAGTTTAGCAAGAAAAATAGTGTAACTATATTCCAAGAAGGAAACCATGATGTTTGTGGTGATAATGAGAAAATCAGATTTACGCCCATTGTATTGCTTCACTCATAATTATAAGTAAGCTACTGTCGTTCTTGTTTTATGATGAGAGAACTAAGATTTAGAGAGCTAAAGAACATGCTCAAGGTTATACTCTGAGATTCAAAATTTGTTACCCTATGCAGTGCTTTCTACAATACAGTGATGTGTTATGAGAGGATTAGCCATAAGTACGACTCAGAAAAAAGGGAGACAGATGGCTTCCTGCTGGAGGGACCAGAGAAGCTCTGTGGAAGAGATGGCATTTGATCTAGGCATTAAAATACGATTAAAATTTGGATCTTCCAAGAGACAAGGGAAGGACATTCCAGGCAGAGGAAATAGTTTAAATATAGTCACAAAGGTGGTAAAGGGTGTAGCATACACAATGATAAGCAAGGGAGATCAGTTCGGATGAAGCATAAAAAAGAGTAGTGGGAATATAAATTGAAATGTGGATAGGAAGTCACTCTTCTGATTGAGCAATGTTAGCTTCCTTCTAGAGACATAGAAAGCCAATGAGAATTTAGAACAGGGCAATGACCTAAGAAATTAATACCACTGAAGTTTGTCAAATTGATTGGAAGAAGGAGGGTTTGGGAAGGTTTATTCATTCATTCAACAAGCATTTATTAAGTATCAGACACTGTTTTATGTACTGAGGCAATATCAGTGAATAAAACAGCCAACAATTTCTGTCTTCATAAAGTTCTTCTAGTTGGAGGAAACAAATAATTAATATATATACACAAAAAAATTATCATACAACTATATATATATATACACACACACAGATAAACAGTTTTTATCCATGTAATTCATACATATGAATTGGTTATTTTATTGTTATGTATATACAGAGGGAGAGAGAGAGAGAGATTGGTTGAGAGTTAGAAGGTGATAATTATTATGTACAAAAAGTAAGCAAGGAAAATATAGGAAGCTCCTGTGTAGGGATGAGAAAGCCTTCATAATTTAAATAGTAGGTAAAGGTCTTATTGAGAAGGTGACATGAAGAAAAACACAAAGTAGGTAAGAAAATGAACCATGTGGAAATGTTGGGTAAGAGCATTCAAGACACTGAGAAACAACATGAAAGGCCATAAACATGCCTGTCATATTTAAAGTATGATAAAGAGGACTCTACCTCACTAGGGTAGAGTGAGGAAGGGGCAGTACTGGAAAAGTGTCCTGTGAGGTTATAGAGGAGGAGTATTGCAAAAACGTTCACTTTTTCTGTGAGTGAAATGGGAAGCCACTGGAGGGTTTTGCACAGAGGAGCACCACGGTCTGACAGATTTTTCAAGAACAACTTGGGTTCTGTGTGGGGCATATGTGAACAGGGACAAGGGCAGTAGCGAGACTTTAATTGGGAGCTGTCATGCTTATTATGGAGGATGGTGGCCCCATCCAGCTCTGGACTTGGTTGGTGGCAATCAGATGGGTTGACCAGCTGGATGTGGAGTGTGTGAGAAAGAGAGGAGTCTCGGTTGACTCCACACAGAACATGTCCTCAGCAGTAACTGTTACTTAGTTTTATGTATTGCTGGTTTGTGTTGGTATATATATGCTTTATATACACTGCATTTATAGCCCTTTTATGTTAGACCACAAAATTGGAATTTCTTTCTGACAGATAAATGAATATCCCTGAAAAGTGTGTGGTTTTGAATAAATACATATCATATTGCTTTTGATTAAGTCTTCTAACTTTACAAAGTGCTTTCTCTTGTCATTTTATACCCAAAACGTTTCTGTATTAGAATGGCTATCTTGAGTACTAGAAAATGCATTGCATTATCCCCAGTACCCATATCTTGAGCCAAAAAAGTATATAAACAAGATGCAAAAAGTTAAAGTGTAATTGTTGTAACACTAACATTGCACTTGGAGTAGTTGTTAAGTTGGTGGGTGTGTCTACGTATGCCAAATATCTGAATATAAACTAAATTATCTGTCCAATATTAAAAATCAGTTAGAAACATGTAAAACAGTATCTCTAGGTTTTCAGATATTCTAAAATATTTGGTATGGTTTCCATTGTCCTAAAATATTTCTTGGGTTTTTCTACTATTTGTCTAGATGTATAGTAGGATATAGATACCTCTACCAATAACTTTAATTTCTCCTTCATCCCATTATTCTTCCTTCTTTTCCTTTTAAAAACACATAAGGATTTGTCATGTTCTAGGTTTAGTTTTGGAAATACAAAACAAATAAGACATATTATCTGCCTTTAAGGAAATAGTAAGCCATCCCCTACCTTTTTAATAAAAAGATTTGAAGTGTCTTACAGGAATGAATAATGAAAAAAGGAAAATACTAAATAAATGGAAGTAAGATTAAAAAATAAATAGTTAGGAAAATAATGTGAAACCAGGAATAGGATCAATGTAAAAACTGTACACCAAAACGCTCTATAGAATACTGTCAGAAAGTGGAGGTGCATCAGTAATGTGTCCTCCAGACTGGAAAGACACGTAATACCGAAACATCCATCAAGCCCCTCCATACCATTTACAGAGTTGTATTTGGGGTAACTTAGTGATAGGGACAAATGGGTAGGCAAATGGGCGAGATCACGGACAGTGATCCGTGGATAGCTATTCTCCATCCCTACTCTCCATGCCTACCAGGACCTTCATCCCCAGCTGTTAGGAAGTGAGGGGCATGGTGGTGAGGTCACAGGATAGTTATCTGAGGTGGGGCCTTCTGTGCAGCAGTCATCTGTATTAGTTACCCAAAGTGGGCCCTCTGTGCCTGTCCTTTAGGGAAGATCAGGACAAACCTTGTCTTGTCCCATTCAGGGCTTATATTAACCTCTTCAAGGCCTGGAACACGTAGTCCTGAGCGAGGTCATTACACAGGCATGGACAAGATGGAGGGCCAAAGATGGAGTCAGTGTTGTCAGCACTCCTACAAATATTTACTCAGAACTTTCTACAGCCAAGGCAAAAGAGAAAGCAGGACAGGATTCACTGCTATCAACAAGATGAAAGCCCAGCAGTTGCTTAGAAGAAGTACATTTTTTTTGGTCCTCAATCATGGAAGCAATTTCTCCAGTGGGTAATAAAGGCACAGTGCAGGATTTCTTGAAGAACTTTCTGACAGTAATATAGCAAAGGGTTTTATAGGGATCATTCTTATAATACTTCTTAGTTCAAGTAGATTACACATTAAAGGATGATCAGTAGAGAGGCCCAAACAGCCTGATCTAAGGATGCATCTGTTTGTTGACTTGACTCATAAGTATCACTTATCATGCTTCTGATGAGAGTGGAACAGCAAAATAATCAAACTCAATTCTCTGAGTATAAGCTAGGGTTCTTTTATTTTGGTTGTGGATTAAAGCTCATCAACCGACGTTGCTTTGACAGCCAACCCAACAGAAATTAGACTTGAGTGTCTCCAATGGAGAATAAACAGGGCTTCTGAGTTTTGCTCTGACAGAGACTGACTGGAACAACCACCATGAGTGGGAGCATGGGAGATTGTGCAAGAGTCCGTAGAGGTGACACTTAGGCTAGACTTCATTAGATGAACATGACTTTGATATGGAGAAGCAGAGATGGCCATTCCAGGTGGATAAACAGCCTGAGCAGTACAGAAAGGGAGTGACCTTGTACAGTAAGTTCACAAACAATACGAAGTCCTATTTGGCAAGGATGGGTAGTGAGCAATGGCAGACCTGAGGCTGGAAAGTTGGTACAGACTCCAGCATGAAGATGTCTGAATGAGGAGCCTGGGTTTCCTCCCCTGTAAACCTCCCCACTCATTTCACCTGGTTCTCTAAAGAAACTAGAGCCCTACCAAAAAAATCTGCAAATTGGGAACACTCATTTATTGCAAAACTTGACAAATAGTTACTCCCATTTGCAGAAACTATGACTTACCTGTGAGGAGCCAGTGACTGTCATTCTCCCCTTGATACAAATAGGTGTGTTCCACAAAATAAACAGGATTCCTGTATTCTGTGGGAGGCACTCGCTAATTATTTCATAGATATTCAAGAAATAATGAGTATCGATCCATAAGTTTATCTTGATTTTTCTAAAGACTTTTGTACCAATGATGCATTGCATTATGGTAACCTTATAGATGGTTTCTTTGGGATCAAAGAGATGCCAGTTCACAAGGGACAAATTGGAAAATCATGAGAAACAAGAAGCTCTATGACTGGATAAGTAATACGAAGCCTTGAAAAAAAAAAGTTTCCTTCCAAGTTTCAAAGAAGTCAGGGTAACCCTAATGAGAAAGGAGCTTCAAAAGCAAGAGGCATTTGCTAAAGATGGTGATTGCTCATTGCACTCAGCCCACACGGTGTACTGGTGTACTTTATATGTGTTACCTCAATCAGTTACCACAGACCCGTGTGATCTATATTACTGTCTTGACATTATAGATAAGGAAAAACAGAGGCCCAGAGAGGTTTAGCAACCTACCCAAGGCTATGCAGCATGTCAGTGGAAGAGCACATTTACACCGCCCAAACACTGAAGACAGCTTGATTTCAGAGTCCTTCTACTTACCACCACCCTCCTTCTTGGTTAATAAAATGTTAGAGCTTAAAGCGTCCTTAGAATTAATCCAGATCTTCTTCCATGTGGTCCTTGGCCAATTGAATCAGAATCAAGTGAATGAGGGCTGCTTTTTGGGTGCAAAATGTAAAAGGGCACCAAAAACCTCAATATTCAAATAAATAATATTTTAATGCATTTTTGTAAAAATCAAAATTAACATTTATGATGACTAAAATATCAAAATTTAAATAAAGACAGGATCTCTTTGTTAAAGACTGGCTCTGTCTTGGGTTCCCTCTCTCTGCTAACAGCACCTTCATCCCAGCCTTGGTGTCTGGACCAGCATTAGCATCACCTGGGAGGTATTCAGTAATTCGGATTTTCAGGCCCCACTCCAGACCTACTCCATCTAATGCTCTGAGGGTGGAACTCCACAATCTGTGTTTGAACAAGGCCCCCATGTGATACTGAAGTGAGTTGGAGGTTGAGAACCTCTGGTCTAGTCCAATACTTTCATTGACAAATAAGAAAGTTGCCTATGAGTGGCAGAGTTTATGACTTCTCTGTGAGTTTGAGGTCGTTTCTTATCTACTGCACTGCTCCCCCTTTCCGTGACTGGGTGTGTTTGGCTACTTCCTAATCTGCTCTATGCCCCATTTGCCAGGATTTCCTGGGAATCTGTTTCTTTCTCGGAGGCAAATCAATTTGCCACTGAAGATCACAGCATGCTTTCTTTATGGTGAGGTTTAATCAAATAGAGGAGAAATTACATAAGATTCCCTGGGGGATTGTTTGTAGCAGTGGTTTTCAACCTTGGTGAGTTTTCAACCATGGTGGCATTCTAGAATCATCCCCAGGAGATTGGGAAAAGCACCACTGCCCAGACCTGGCCCCAGCCAAGTAAACTAGGATCTCTGGAAATAAGATTTGAATGCCAGTATTTAAAAAAACAAAAACCCAAAACTTTTAGGTGAGGGGCGCCTGGGTGGCTCAGTTGGTTGAGCATGCAATTTTGGCTCAGGTCATGATCTCACGGTTCATGGGTTCAAGCTCTGCATCAGGCTGTGTTGACAACTCATAGCCTGGAGCTTGCTTTGGATTCTGTGTCTCCATCTCTCTCTGCCCCTCTCCCACTCATACTCTGTCTCTCTCCCCTTCAAAAATAAGTAAACATTTTTAAAAAATTAGGCAATTGTAATGTGCATCCAAGGTGGAGAGCTCATTGGCCAATGTGGCACGAGTCAAAGCTGATCTCATGATAATAATCACTTGTCACAGCTCACAAAGTATAAACTAGGCATGATCCTTTCCACTCTCCTTGTCCTCGTCTTCTGTATCTCCTTCACTTCAAATCCTGTCCACATTAATACCCACATAGCTCTTAAATGTATCCACTTCTCCATTCTGACTTCCATATTCAGGATCAACTCGTCATTGATCAACTTTGGCCTCCACACTATACTTTGTGTCTGCCCTTGGGCACTTCCTCAATTGACGCGCCATGTTAGGGGCATGAAAATCATTTTTAGACAAAATGACTGACAATATATAAATTGTCACCTCCCCTACTTTAAAAACTCCCCATAACTTTCTATTCCTCTTAGGATGAGACAGACTTCTTAACATGCCTACTATGGTCCTGGGTGGTCTCAGTCAGTCCACCTCTCCCCTGACTCTCTGCTTTACTCACTCTTGCCTTCTAGTTTGTTACACCCTTGC
The DNA here is from genome assembly GCA_028646485.1 of Cryptoprocta ferox. Classification (NCBI taxonomy): domain Eukaryota; kingdom Metazoa; phylum Chordata; class Mammalia; order Carnivora; family Eupleridae; genus Cryptoprocta; species Cryptoprocta ferox. Next base: position 34,502,582 of record CM053572.1, on the reverse strand, counting down.
TTCATGTCCTTAGCACATGCTATTCCCCTGCCATGAATGCTCTTCCATCCCTTCTTTCCCTTCTTAGTCACTAGACACTTAGATTTCTGTTATGATTTTACCTCTTGGGGAAACCTTCCCTGACCTCTCTGAAGAGATAAAATCTTCTCATTATAAATTTTTAAAATCATATGTTTCTCAAAAGAACAAAGAAATTGAGAAGAGAGTCGAAATTCACCTGAGAAAAGCAGTTATAAATTCCTATGGCACCTTCTGCTTCACCTTCATAACATAAATAACAGATGCAATTTTACATTTGTGTGGCCATTTAATGAGCATATTTCTCCTGCAGTAGAATCTGTGAAGACAGAGACCACATCTTTTGCTTACCATTGAATCTACAGCAACTAGCTAGTGCTTGGAACACAGCAGGTATTTAATAGTTGCTAAAAAAGAAAAGGAATGAATGAGTGTCTAGAAATTATGGGACAGCCAAAGGAATGGCTATGGGTGTTTACATATGGATTGCTCTCAGGACAGACTCTCAGGGAAGCTCTCAAGACAAGAGATTCATCTTTAATCCAGGCTCTCTGTCTAGCACTGTTATCTTTGAAAAGGACTTCTACTTCTTGAGCTCAGTCTTTTTGTGTCAGTGCTTTTCAAACTAGGCTTTGCTGCATCCCTGAGGATCAGACAGAGAGAAAGAGGGAAGGCTGAAGGGGCAGGTGGAATGAACTGCCTTTTTCTCTATTTCTGGATAACATTTATTTTGAAGAAAGAGATTCGTTCCTAAAAGAAAAATCATCCAAAAACCACTGTACTAGAAGGTACCTAAAACCCCTTCTGGATCAACATGCCTATAACACTGTTTTCCAAAGGGAACATGACTCACACAAAGTCTGAAAGGAATGAACAGCTGGCACAGTCAGGTTTCCGTTTTTCTAGAAGGCTGCACGCACATATACATGCAAATACAGGTGGGCTTTTCTTTTCAGGAAAAAGCCTTGGAGAAACGAAGCGGGCATATTCAGCCGCATCTGCTCCAGCAAAACACGGTGACAGACATAGACACTGAGTCACTCCCACTTCCTGGGTTGGCAGTTTAATAGGCTTCTCAGATTGTCGGGCTCAATTAAGGGTGTTTACAGTGAGCACATTCCTGGGCAGGTGGTTCAGTCTCTGGGCTGCAAAGATGAATGAAACACCTGCCTTTTCATTGTGCTCACCTTGCCCTTGAAAGGGCCCCTCCCAGGTGAAGTTCCCTCCCTTCTCCCTTTCCTTGGTCTTCAGGGAAAAACACAGTCACAACAAAAACAAATTCTCTTTTTGTATTAATTAAAATGCCTGTCCCAGGAATATGATAGAATTTCCCCGAAGCCTTTGCATCGGGTATGCAATGGGAAGAGGGAATTAAAGCTATTTTCTGCAGTAACGGGCCTTGCCTGGAGCCCTGTGGGCCACTGGAGGAGGATGAGGGAGGTGAGGAGGGACTAGGAGGGAGGAGGGGAGAGGGAACATGAGGCAGAGATCTGACTTCTTCCCCATTTCCCTAGAGTACAACCCAATTATCTGTTTTACATTTGGGGTCTCAGTTTAGATTTCATTTATATCAAAGGTTACATAGCTTTAAAAAAAACAGTATAAAAACCCATGCATTTAGATGATACAAATAAAAACCCAGCACTTATTTGCCTTAATTACCTGAATTTTTAAGACCTAAGCCTCTCGGGTAATTTCTTCCTTTTTCCATAGAGATGTTGCTAGGTTTCACTAAAGTAGCTTCTTTATTCACACACACAGAAATTAATAAATTCCATCCATTCTAAAATTTGTGCTACATTATATTATCGGGTCTGCCTTCAGCTCAAAATAATAAATATATTCATGTATTATTTAAGAATAGTAATGCAGTTTTTTTCTCCATCTTCTAATTCATTGGCTCTCAAATGATAGCATGCCCCAGAATCTCCTACAGGGCTTGTCAAAATGGAGGTTTTTGGGCCCACTCTGGAGTACCTGGGGTGGAGCCTGAGAATTCACATTTCTAATGAGTTTCTAGGTAATAGTCCTGCTGCCAGTCCAGGGTACACATACTGAGAACCCCCTTTTCATTCAGAAGGGTGCTGGAAATGGAGTTGTCAGAATGGGTAAGGCACTGGGGAAAGGCCACATCTTTGGGGGCCAGTGTCTCCTGTTGACTGTCTTATGCCTGAGAGCCTACCTGGAGAACCATTGTGTGTTTTGCCTATGATCCCTAACGTCTCCCTCAGTCCTTCCTTGACCAGATACTGGTCAAGTTTGATGTCCTTATCTGTGCTAAGTCATCTGTGGTAGCTCATGGAAGACACTAGTGTTCTCAGTGGGAGCCAGAGTCCAGGGATAGCTACAGGAAAGGATTTCAGGATCAGAAGAGTACCCCTTCCTTTCCAGACCTGCCTCTGTGGCTTCTTCTTACAGTCCACCATTACTGCTGCATTCCTTTGTGAGGCACTGTGCCTTGTTTACGTACCAATACCTAGTGAGAAGATGAGGATGCCCTGAAAACATAACTGAGTGTACTTGGCCCCAGCAGAAGAAGTAAATCAGAAAAAAGTAGAACTTTAGAGGTGGATGTCATCCTGTTTCAGGCTTCTGATTTTCAAAGTGGAAATGCAAGTTCAAAGATGTTATTTTTCCCAAAGTCCTGAAGCCAGGCTGCCTAAGGAGGGGGAAATGGGTGGGGGCAGGGAGGGCGTCCAGGATAGTCTAGGGGCTTGAGGGCTTGTGGGGCACAGAGTGAGGGAAGGAGCCAATGGGATGGGATGGGATGGAGTGTGAGTACCTTCCTTCCTGAGCGCCCTTTCTGTAATAACACTCTGAACGTGGCCCCAAACTGGAAACCTTAGAGTTGCCTTGAACTTGTTTTTCTATGTCCCCATGGAGTTACCATGTCTTTCCATCAGTCTCCTCCTTTCCATTACCTCTCCTGCTGCTGAAGGCCAGGCCCCTCTGTCACTATAGCCTTCAAATTCTTTCCACTTTGCCTGAAATCAGTCTTCTATAAAAGCAGTAGAGTTCTCTGAGATCATACCATGCTCCTGTCTGGAAGTCTTCTGTCACTGCCTAGCACCAACAGGCAACAGTCCCATCTTCTCAGTATGGTACTCGACTTGCCCCTTTCCCTCAACTCAACTTGCCTTTTCACTTTTATGTCCTTAGATTCCCTTCCATGCAAACTGTGTCCCAACTATACCACATGACTTAGAAGTCCCTGAACCACTTCCACACACTGTTTTTACTTAAGCTACCCTCTTTGACAGTTTCCTCCTAAACTCAGAATTTTCCCAATCATTTAAGGTCAAGGTCAAGCTCTCCTCTGTGAAGTCTTTCCTAATCTACCAATGAGATCTGATTTCTCCCCCTGTTTGATTACCTGGTAACATTTTTTTAAAAGCATTTTTTAACGTTTATTTATTTTTGAGAGACAGAGCATGAGTGGAGGGGTAGAGAGAGAGGGAGACACAGAATCTGAAGCAGGCTCCAGGCTCTGAGTTGTCAGGCCAGAGCCCGACATGGGGCTCAAACCCATGAAGTATGAGATGATGATCTGAGCTGAAGTCGACAGTCAACTGACTGAGCCACCTAGATGCCCCAGCCTGGTAGCATTTTTATCTATGAGTCTGTCATAGGCCTAACTTAACTCTATCCACATGAAGACATGCTTATGAGCACACGCATACACATATCCTACTCTCCTTGGTACTAAAAGCACGGTTGTTTATCCTGCTTCCAGGATTCTGATGACTCCTGCACGAACACTGACCAAATTCTCATCATTTTCATTTACTGTGATAAGAGAGTTGAGATTTGAACCTTACCTCAGAATAAATTAAAACATGACATATTGCACAATATATGCTGCTGACTTTGTGAATGTTGGACAGTTAGATCCATCCAACAGTGATGATTCATTCCCACCACCAGTAGAAAGTCCAGAAGGGGAAATTTTGCCCTCCTGTGCCCCTGCCCATTGTGTGTTTCACTCATGATCCCTAACGTCTCCCTCATTCTGGCCTTTTTCTATCATCTTGGGTGTGTTTTCTCTGTCCTGTCTTCTGGAGCTCACAGTCTTGCTCACTAGAATAGACACTGCATAGCATTTTCCTCTGAGTCCCCAGAAGATACTCCCTGGCATGTAGTAGCTACTCAGGAAATGTGGAGTTGAACTTTTGGAAAAGCAGATAGATGGATACCAAAGGCAATCTTTATTTCCTTCCCACTTTTTGGCAGAGTATCACTGTGTGCTTCATTGAACTGGGAAGTGCCCACATCATCTCTGAATTCAGCCTTACTGAATTAGTTCTCAGAAGGTAGGACTTGTCACTGGTTACACCCCCAATTAAAGTACCCATTTGCTTGGGTCTCTAGCCTCAGCAGAGAGTGTGACTTTTTCTGTAGACAGATCATCTCTTCCTTCATTCAACAGATAATGATTGACTATTACTGTGTGTTAGAAACTGGGCCAAGTACTGAGGATACAATAATGAAAAAAGGAATGTACTTCTGTTTAATGTTAATATAAATCCTGATTACTAGGGAAGCATATTGATGGGAAATAAAACCCAATGTGGAGATTCAGAAAAGCCTCTCTGAAGAAGTGACATGTAAGTGGAGATATGAAGAATGTGTAGGAGACAGGCAGCTGAAGATGGAAGACAGAGTATTCTGTACAAAGGGAACAGAATTTTTGAAACTTCAGAGGCAAGACAGTGGTGACTTAAATTGGAGATACCACTGCCTACAGAGAAGTCTCCCCTGGCCCTCCCAATCTTGGGGTGATGGACCCTCCTATATGTTCCCAAGCACACTGTACTTCTGTTACCACAGCCATTATCACTTTGCATTATAATTACCTATTTACCTTGTTGATCTTTCCCGCTAAGTAATAAAATCCACAAGAGCAAGAATTATGTCTACTGTGATCACAACGCATCTCTTGCAGTTGGCACTGTGCTGGGTATGTAACATCTTGAAGGAAATGCCCTGTATGTGGCCTTACCACTCACCATTGCCATGCCTGCCTGCACGCCTACCTGCCTGCCCACAGTCAGTGCCTGGAGTGTGGGCAGACCAGGTCCAGTAGACAGAGTCACAGATGCCAGGGAATTAATGCTCCCAAGAGCAGCACCAGCCAAGGACTGTTAGGGTTGATGGGTAGAAAATGTAGTAGCTCTCTTGCCCCTCGGGTGGAATAACTCTGAGGTATATATCCTACAGCAGGATTTAGCCCCAGTGGCCCCAACACTGAATTGCTTAAAAATGCATTATTGGCTACCTTCTCTCTCCTTCTCACTTCCCTGCTCCCTTATCAATGTTTCCTGAAATCACCTTCCAAATAAACCACTCACAGTCAGATCCTTGGCTCAAGATTGACTTCTAGGGGAACCCAAACTAAGACAGTACTCATGAAATACCTGTTGAATGACTGAGTCTCCTCCTGACTTAGCTGCTTATTTCCTCAATTAGGCAAGTTATTACCTCTCTGAGCCTTCATCCTTTTCCCCTCTGCCCTATAAAATGTCTTCCCTACCTCACCAGATTGTTGCTTGGCTCCAGTGACATATGGTTCGTGAAAAGTTTGCTTGCATTGTACTGAGTTGATGAAATGGACTACTGCCCTGTCATATGCCCATCTGACCCAGCTGGGATGTGAGAGAGTAAGAGCCAAGTGGCTGGAAGAGATTTTCTGAGTGCCTGCCTTGACCTCAAGAACCCAAAATCTGCTCAGTTATTCCTGAAGTGGGTTCATACCTAGAGGGAAAACACAATGCTTTAATGAGAGGAAGTTTTCTGTAGGTCACACAATAGCTCTGGGGCATGTTCCTGCCTTCTGGCTTAAATAGCAGTTCTGGACCCACAGAAAATGGCTACAAACCATTCCAGTGTTCTCATGTAGGGAATCAGAATTTGGTTTATACGTGACTCACATTCATGCAAAACTATGTTGGATATTTCTGGTTAATGTGACACTGAAGATGATGGCATTAATGACGATGATGATACCAACTGTCATTTATAGAACCCCTGCTGTGAGCTGGGAGTTTCACACTTACCACCATTGTGGAGCCTCCAAGCAGCCATATGCATTTGTCGTTATTGACCCCATTTTGCCAATGAGAAAGCTGAGGCTTAGAGACCAGACTTTTGCTCAAGATCACACAGTGGCAACTTACAGAGTTAGATTCACATTCTTAGTCCCATGCTCTCTGTGATCCTTAGTAGATTCTCCATCGTAAGAACAGAGAATTAGAGTTCACTGGAGATATGGCTGACACACCTTGTCTTGGACTTATTTCAGAGTAATGTATCGTCTGTCATAATACACATGCCACTAGAGGCCAAGTGGGAAGCCTAGAATTCTCCCCTCAAGAGTGTGTAATGAAGTATGTCAACATTCCCAATGAGGTGAGATCACAGAAGGCCAAGTAGAAACCCACAACATTCATCCAGCCAGGTGCTAATGAGACTCCCTGCACTGCAGGCACAGTGGAGACTGCATGAGGTGCCTAGGATTCTACCCCCACCTGGCGGTGATGAGGCACCCCTCCTCTTCCCTACTAGGCATGTCATAGGATACCTAGTGGAGAGTCAGAACTTCACCACCACCACCAGCAGAATCAAAAGCCACCTCCCCTCTCCCCCGAAACATACATCAGGTGTCATTGAAGGGTAACAGTACCACAGAACTGTCCATTTCATTCATGTAGGTATCAGTGGAGGCCTACCAAGGAGTCAGAACCTCCTCTTCACACTGCTACTCCTTCTCAGTAGTAATGAAGAGTCGTCCCTCTCAGGTATTAATGGAGGCCAAATGAGAAACATAGACTCTAATCCACAAAAGACAGTTATAAGCCTGCATCTCTCACCCTTTCTTTTCTGGATCAGTGTCCCAAAGGAAACCAGCTAAAACAGAAGGCTTAATTTAAACTCAGAGGCTCACAATAAACCACCCAAATGTCTGGATTTCAACTGAAAATCACTCATACAAAAAGCAAGAAAGATCTCAAACTGAAAGAAAGGACAATAAATGACCATGCTGAGGTGACATAAATGTTAGAATTATCTGAAAAAGATTTTAAAGACGTTATTCTAAAAATGATTCAGCAGCAATTATAAACACACTTGAAACAAATAGAAATATTGACAGTTTCAGGAAAGAAAAAATACGTTAAAAAAAAACAAATAGAAATTTTAGAACTGACGAATATAATAAGCAAAATTAAAATCAAAAACAAAAAACCCAAAGAGTGGGCTAAAAAGCAAAATGGAGGAAAAAGAGGAAAGCATCAGCTAACTAGAAGAAATTATACAATCTGAACAATAGAAAGAAATTAGCCTGAAAAAAATGAAATGAACAGAGCCACAGGAACCTGTGGAAATGTAACAAAAGATTTGACATCTGCATCTTTGGGGTACCAATAATAGAGGAGAAAGAAGGCAGAGTTGAAAAGGTGTTCAAATAAATAATGACTTAAGACGTCGTATATTTATAAAAAGACACACACCTACCTTCTAATTCAGAAGACTGAACAGAACCTAAACAGGATACACGCTCTTTTGACAATCTGTAAGCCATGAAAACTTATAGGAGCTGATAATGAGAAATTAGTCATCACTGAATTTTCATTCTAAATAAACCCATAGTGTTTGACTAGATTTATAAAAACTATTGTTTCTAGAAATGTGAAAGAAGGAAACACTCCTAAAATTGCCTTAGCTCAAAGGGTCTAAATTATGGTAAAATAATATGTTCAACTTTAATGCCTTCCCCTTTGTTAATGGGAATTGTTATATACTACTTAAATGTTTTATGTAGTAAATAAAATATATACCATGGGTTTCCTTACATAAAAATACTCCTTGAATATCTATAGACACACTGACCAACACAAAAAGGTGATAACCTTTTAGGAACATTAAGGAGGCTTTAAACTCCCCAATCGCATTTTTTTCCATATTTATTTTTCTGGAACTATTAATGAAAATTAATTATAACCACCATTATTTGGTTCCTACCAGTTTAGATGTGTAATTGAGTTGTTTGAAAGTTACCTTTTTCATCATGAAGGTGTGTATCAGTGTGCACATTTGAGAACCTCAAATACAAAGAGATGTCTGTTCCAGAAAATTGGTGTCTTTTTAAGTAGGCATTTTACGTGAAAACATTTGAGTTGATAGTGCAAGAAGTAGTAAAATCAAAATACAGCTTTCAAAAGTATATTTAAACTTAAATCTTTTGAAATATATACAGTCATCAACCCCCAACTGTAATTAATGAATTTTTACCATAAATCACTTTTAATAATAAATTAGGTTTCCACTTATGTTTTTCAAGTCCAAATTTTGTAGGAACAAAGTGTCTATTATTCTTAAAAAAAAAAAAAAGAAGAAGAAATTCACTTCAAATATAACAGTAATAGGCAGGTTGAAGGTGAAAGGATGGAAAACATATGTCATCCAAACAATCAGAAGAAAGAAGGACTGGCTCTAATTAACATCAGATAAAGTGAACTTCAAAGTGAAGAAAATTATAAGAGACAGACAGGGGCATTATATAATGATAAAAGAATCATTTAATCAAAGAACATCGCAATCCCAAATGCATACAAACCAAATATATTAAGCAAAACTGATATGACTGAAAGGAGAAATAGACAAATCCACAGTTAAAGTTAGAGCCTTCAACACCACTTTTTTTGCAATTTGATAGAACAACTAGACAGAGATAACAAGGATATGGAAGAACGCAACAACACTATCAGCCAATAGTGTCTAATTGATGTTTGTGGAACATGACAGCCAACAAGAGTAGAACAAACATTCTTTTTAGTGCTCATGGGAGATAGACCATATCTTACTCCATAAATCAAACCGCATCAAATTTAAAAGAATTAATGTCATATGGAGGGTGTTATCTGACTACAGTGGAATCACACTAGAAATCATTAGCAGAAGGATAGTAGGAAAATTTTCAAACACTTGGAAACTAAACACAAAACTTCTAAATAATCCAGGGTCAAAGAGGAAGTCTCAAGGAAAATATAAAATATATATTGAACTGAATGAAAATAAAATACAGTATATCAAAATTTATGGGGTGTGGCTAAAGCTGAGAAGAAAATTTGTAGTACTGAATTCATACATTAGAAAAACAGAAGAATCTCAAATCAATAATCCAGGCTCCTACCTCAAGAACCTAGAAAAGGAAGAACAAAATAAGCCCAAAGCAAGCAGCAGAAGAAAATAATAAATATAAGAGCTAGTTAGAAGTGAGGTATCATATGGGGCTGGTTTGGGGAGCATATCTAGTTTTCTCTGGCTGGTCCTAAGTTGGAAGTATGGGCAAAAAATAGGGAAAGTGTGAGTCATGGACTCATTCCTACCCATTCTGGACCAATTGATGCAAGAGTTATGGTTTGGCTTTCCAGGTTAGATGCTACAGAGCTCATAGGTCAGAGTTCTGCTGTCATTGTCAGTTTGGATATTCGTTGTCTCAGTTTATATATTTAACCTCTCCATTCCATTTCTATAGCATTCTTGAAATAACAAAATTATAGAATTGAAGAGCAGATTTGTGGTTGTCGTGAGTTGGGATGGGGTTCAAGAGGGAGGGAAGCATAGGGACGCCTAGAAAAGGGTAACATGAAAAAGTGAAAAAAAACTAAAAGGGCAACATGAGAGATCCTTGGGGGTAATGAGAATGTTCTGTATCTTTATCATATCAATGTCAGTATCCTTCTGGTGTGATATTATACCATAATTGTACAATAAACTGAATAAAAGGCCCAAGGGCTGTCTGTCATTGCTTACGACTGCTTGTGAATTTATAAGTACCTCAAAATAAAGAGTTTAATTGAATAGAAAAATTCCCAGGAAAAAAGAGAATGATTACCTTCCAAAGAATGACAGACAGCTGAATTCTCAATAACAACATTGAGGGTCAGAAAACAATTGCTAAGATAATTGATTCAAACCACTGAAGAAAAATTAAATCATCATCAACATAGAGGACTTTATCCAGCTAAACTCTCATTCAAGAATAAGGACAGAATAGAAGCTTCTGGACATAAATAGACATGTTTCCAAAGAATATATCCAGATGGCCAGCAGACACATGAAAAGACGCTCAACATCACTCTTCATCAGGGAAATGCAAATCAGAACTACAATGGGATATTACCTCATACCTGTCAGAATGGCTAAAATCAACAATATAAGAAACAACAGTTGTTGGTGAGGATGTGGAGGATGTGTAACCCTCTTACACTGTTGGTAAGAAGACGAAGTGGTACAGGCACTGTGGAAAATAGTATGGAAGTTCCTCAAAAATTAAAAATAGAACTACCCTATGACCCAGCAATTACACTACTCAGTATTTACCCAAAGAATACAGAAATACTAACTCAAAGATACACATGTATCCTGGTGTTTATAGCAGTATTATTTACAATAGCCAAATTATGGAAACAACCCAAGTGTCCTTTGGCTGATGAATGGATAAAGAAGATGTGGTATATATACATACAGTGGAATATTATTCAGCCATAAAAAATAAAATCTTGCTATTTGCAACAACCTGGATGGAGCTACAGACTACTATGCTAAGCAAAATAAATCAGTCAGAGAAAGATAAATATCATATGATTTCACTCGTATGTGGAATTTAAGAAACAGACCAAATAAGTGAAGGAATAAAAAGATAAAGACAAACCAAGAAACAGACTCTCGACTATAGAGAATTAACTGAAGGTTACCAGAAGGGAGGTGGGTGGGGGGATGAGGGAGATAGGTGATGGGAATTAAGGAGTGCACTTGTCCTGATAAGCACTGGGTGATGTGTGTAAGTGTTGAATCACTATATTGTACACCTGAACCTAATATTACACTGTATGTTAACTAACTGGAATTTAAATAAAAACTTTAAAAAAAAAAGAAATAGAAACTTCTGATCTTAAGGACTCAGAGATTTTACCACTCAAGACCCACCCTGAAAGAAAATTGAAATATGAACTTCAGGAAAAAGGAAATTGAACCCAGGTTGAAGGAAGGGGATGACTAAATTAATTACTTGAACAAATATTTATAGATGTGTACTATGTGTCAGGCACAGTGCTGGGGGCAAAGACATACCACAGACAACAAAGCAGGCAAAATGCTCCTTATGGAGGTTCAAGTTCTAGAGAAGAAGCCATGCAATAAACAAGAAAAATGAGTAAGAAACATAGTAATTTAAATGTTCTGAAATTGCACAGGGTTCTTTTTAGATATGGATGTATTTTTAATCATTTCAAGAATCACCATGTCTTAGAGTATCCATATGAAAAAAAGGGTAGAAATACATCCCTCCCAGAAGTTGCAGGGTCTAACAAAAATGCTAAAACTAGTGAGGATATAGAATATTTAATTAATATGGTTAGCTAATGTCACTTAACAAACACGTATGTGTATAAAATCCTGTGCTTACAAATCAGAGAAAGCAGTTCTTTTCAGGCATTTACAAACCTTCACAAAAATTGACTACGAATTAGCCTCAAATCAAATGTGATAAAGCATCACAATAATCAGTGTCCTAGAGACCAGAATACTGTAAAATGAGAATCAATAACGAAACAACAGATGAAATTTTTGTTTCCTATACAAGTCTCTCCCAGCCCACTTGAGTCCACAGGGAGTCGAGTTCAGCCTACTCTTAGCTCAGACATGGAAGCCTCCATTCTCTCCCTTCAATCTTTCTCTCACTGTTGTCCTCCCCCCCACCTCTGTTCCTAACCTTAATCTCTGGGGGAGGGGGTGGGATTGTAAGCTTGAATGCCTTTTCATATGATTATTAGGCATTTATTCTTTTTATAAATTGCATTTTCATGTCCTTTATTCATATTTCTGTTTGGTGATGCTTTTTATATATTAAGAGTAGTAAGAGTAGTTAAATATTAAGAGTATTTTTATATATTAAGACTATATATTAAGAGTATATTGAAAACCCTTTTACAGACAGAAAATTACAATTTGGTCCAGTCACCTACAGAGAGCTTCCAACCTAAACTCTGCCTCAAATCAGTACTAGACATTTAAGCCTTAATAATCCACAGCCCAAAAGACCTTACTACCCCACAGAACAGCTCTTTTCAAAAGAAATGAATCACAAACCAAAGAGATTTTCTATGGTGACCCAGTTAGTACAATAATCTGTGGTCTGTGACCCACTTTTGCTTTGGCAGTTTCTGGTCCTTGCCTATGTGTGTCCCTAGAGAACTGAACTAATCATCTGGGTTACCTTCTGGATGGGAATATATCAGGGAGGGGAGGAAAGGTGTAAAGGAGGCAAAGGTTAGAGAACTCATCAGAGCATTAGGGCATTTATCCTGCCAAAATTGCCCTTCTCTTTGCGTGCCATCTCTGCCGCTTTGTAATCAAAGGATTTCTGGCTCATTCTCTCCATTATCAAGGTATCCTCCTATAACCCTATCTTCAAGGTCTCTTTTAATTCCAGTAAGGGAGTTGGTGGGGAGGAGTGAAGAAATACAGATACATGCATACCTTTTAAATTTTATCATAATGGAATCATACAGCATTCTGTTCTGAATTTCTTTCTTTTTTTTTTTTTTTTGCAAAAAATATATTGTAGACATCTCTCCATAACAATAGATACAGGTCTACCTCAGTTTTTCAAATAAAAGGATAAAATTCTGTTTTGTGGACATTGAAGGACAAGAAAACCACAAAGCTGTACTGTAGAATGCAAAACAACAAATGTTATATATAGTGTTGAATATGTACGATTATATATATTTCAAAGTGAGGAGATTCAGGGTTAATATATTGATTCATTGAAGATTTATTGATTGAGCACTTAACCACGTGGCATGTACCACTCTAGGCAGTAAAGGTACAGCCATAAACAAAATAGGTGAAATTTCCTGCTCTCTTGGAGCTTATGTTCTGGTGAGAAGAAACAAAAACATAAACATAATAAATAACATCACATAGAATTTTATAAGTGACAAATGCTATGGAGAAAAAGAAAGCAGGACCAGGTAGATGGTGAGTATTGAGAAGGTGTGCAGTTCTAGATAGAGGAATCAGGGAAGACCAGAGTGGCACATATGAGCAAAACTATTCTAAGAAGCTGCGGTTACCTGGAAGAAAATTGTTTCAGGCAGAAGAAACAGAGAGTTCAAAGGCCCTGAGATAGGAGCATACGTGGTCTATTGGAGGAACAGCAAGCAGACCAGTGTTACTAGAGGGAAATGACCAGAAAGGAGAGAAGTAGGACATGAAGCCATTTCTAAGGACATTAGCTTTTCTTCTAAGTTAAATGGAAACCATTGGATGGTTTTTGAGTTGGAGAGTGATGTTCATGCACTAATGTTTTAATAGGATCGCTCCGTCTCTTGTGATGAGTATACACTCTAGAGAATTAAGGGTCAATGCAGGAAGATCAGGTAGGAGGCTGTTGGCAGAACACAAGGATAAAATCGTGGGAGCCAGGCCCCAAGCAGCACCCATGGAGGGGTGAGAAGTGGTTATGTTCTGACTGGTTTTTAAGGGTGGATTTAATAGAATTTGCTGATGGGTTAGATACGGGGTGTGAAGGAATGAGGGGACTCAAGGATGGCTCCCAAGCTTTTTTTGGCCCGAGAAAAGAGAAAGAGAGAAGGTTATTATCTGAGACGCAACATACTCCTGGAGGAGCGTATGTGAAGAGAAATACAAGAACATTTTAAAATGTCAATTCTGTCCACTCCATTTCTTTCTTAACCTCTATGCATTTTGTTTCACAGGGGGTGGGAAGGTGGGATGGTGTTGATGAGGCGGTACACCGGTGCCTCTGGCTCCGTGCGTCTCATGAGGTTGCAGTCAAACTACCAGCCAGAGTGTTTCACTTTGAAGCTCCCCTGGGACTAGAGGATCCATTTCCAGGTTTATTCACAAAATTGTTGGCCGGCCTCGAAGCTGCTTCCAAGAGAACCCACACAGGCGTCTTTGGAGCTGCTGTGCTGTGTGGTAGCCAGCCTCCCCCAGAGGAGGGCCAAAGGGCAGGGAGAGACCCCACAGAGAGGCAGACAGAGTGCCTGGGATGGAAGGCAGTCTTTTCTAATGATGCTCTAGAGTGTCCTTTCATCATACTGTACTGAATTTGTTGAAAGTGAGTTATTAAATCCATCTCGCATTCCTGGGGAGGAGAATACAGAAGGACATGAATACCAGGGTGGGGGGATTTGGGGGGCCTCTTGGAGGCCATCTACCATGGGATCCTTCTAAAACCTGAAAATGAACAAACCAGAATTCCCTGTCTTAAACAATCTGAGGATCACCACATCACACTTCGATCATACCTCTGTTATAATAATGTTTCAGGTCGTTCAAATGTATTAAGCCTCTAATTTGTGCCTGGCATTATACCAAGCCTGAAAATACAGGGCTGACTGTGATGGACTCACAGCTCTTCTGGTGAAGAACTGAATCAATGTGACGACTACCCGTCTGTGTGGAGCCCGGCAAGGAAGGCAGCGAGTCCAGCGATTCAGACCACACACCGCAGGGCTGGACTGCCCAAGCCAAACCTGCCTCTGCCACTTACAAGCTGTGTGACATTTAACTACTCATTCTCTCTGGGCCTCTATTTTTTCTTTTCTTTGCTTTGGTTTGCTTTGCTTTTCCTTTCCTTTCCTTTTTTAAAATGTTTATTTTTGAGAGAGATAGAGAGACCGAGTGTGAGCAGGGGAGCGGCACAGACAGAGGGAGACACAGAATCTGAAGCAGACTTTAAGCTCTGAGCTGTCAGCACAGAGCCCAATGCAGGGCTCGAACTCACGAACCGTGAGATCATGACCTGAGCTGAAGTTGGGCGCCCAACCGACTGAGCCATCCAGGCGCCCCACCTCTGTTTTCTAATGTGTGAAAGTGAGAGAATAATGGACCCTCCCCCATAGCTGGTTGTGAGGATTAGGAAAGTCAGCATATGATATAGCCCATAGAACAGTATAAAATACATACTTAAGTACTGTTAGTGTATGTTATTAGTAGCATGAACTAAACCTAACACAGAACAGAACCCTTTATTTTCGTCTACTTTGATCTTTTTGTTCTTTTTAAATGTTCTATTGCTTTTATACACCGTTAAGCTCATGTGATACTTTTCAGCCCAAATTCCAAAAAGATTTCCAAAGTATTTACTGTTTTTAATGTTGTTTGCTTGGTACTTCAGGCAAGAAAAAAAAATCAATCTGAAAAAAAAAAATCACTACGACTCAAATACTTAAAATCATCATCTTGCTTTTTTTCCTCCAGATAATTTATGCAGATTTAACTAAGGAGGGCCCAGAATGAATCTCTAGGGAACAAGGGTCCCTTGTTCTGTGGTCCTTGCCGAGCCAGTCTACTCAGACAGCCAGACCCATTGTTCTCCTGAAGGCAGTGACTATCCCCGACGGAACGTCTTCTCCAAGGACATAGGCACTTGTATTTCTCATCCGGTTCTTGTGTACAGCCTTGCCAGAGATGTTTTTAAAATATAAGTAGATTATAGCACTTATCCCCTTTGTCAGTGTGCCCATGTACCGTCTTGAACAATTCCAGTCTCAAGCTGTAAGCCCATATCGTCAAGCAGCATTCCTTTTCGACATTGACTCATATGTGAGGAATTTCCAGCAACAGAATCCTTTTCTCTGTTTATTTGTATGTTTGGTTTTTCTTTTTTCTCTGTCTCTGTGGAAAGAACAGGGGAATTTGAAACACACAGGGCTGAGGCTTCTATGATTTTTTTTCCTGAAAAATTATCTACCGTACTTCAAATGAAATAGTGGATAATGGACTCTTCAATAAATTGCTGTTGGGACAATGGGATAGCCATATGAACAGGAAATCAAATCAGATCCTACTCCCTTTTACTCCAAAATAAACTCCAAGTTGACCGAAGACTTACTTTCAAAAAAAGGAGAGCATGGAACCTTTCAAAAGCCATCATGAAATAGGTCATTTTTTTCCAAGTACAAAAGAAAACCCATATGTCGTAAAGGGAAAAAACTGATCAGCTTTATTACATCAAGTATTTTAATCTACATTGCAAAAACACAAGAAAAACATAGAAAAATGGTGAAAATGTTTAATTTGCATTACAGAAAAATAGCTTATTTTTCATAGCAATGGATAATAAAAGGAATGACAATTCAACAGAAAAATGGGCAAAATGATAACAGAATACTCAGAAAATACAGATGATTCTGAAACTTAGGAGAAGACATTCGCTGTCATTCATAAGATAAATGCTAATTGCACTTTCACTAAGATTTTCCTCTTGGATTTGGACTTGACTTAGTGACTCATATCCAAAGAAAAGAGTATGGAAAAGGGAAGAAGAGTCATGTTAGCGTGGAGTAACCTCACAGAAGGTACTTAACCAAATAAGGAAAGTCACCATCCCTGGTCTAATCATGAGAGAAAACAAACGTGACAAACCCAACGTGAGAGATAGGCTACAAAATACTAACTAGTTTCTCAAAATCGTCAAGGTCACATGGAACAAAGGAAGACATAGAAACTGTCAGAGACCTGAGAAGTGAGATACAGCAGTGAAATGCAATTTGCACTCCTGGATGATAACCTGGAACAGAAAGGGGACCTTAGTAGAAGAACTGTGGAAATCCACATAAAATCTGGCCTTCCATTATACCAATGTTGGTTTCTTCATTTTCACAAATGTATCGTGTTAGTGTCAGATGTTACCACGAGGAGAAACTGGGTGAGGGGTATCCAGGAACAAGCTTTGCTATCTTTGCAACTTTTCTATAAAATCTGAAAGTATTCCAAAATAAAAGATTTATTAAAGATTTGTTTTTACCAATCAATTTAGCAAAGATAAAATGTTTGATAACATACTATGTTTGGAGATGGGGTAGTTAATGGTATTTCATGTGTTCTTAGAAGTGTAAATTGGAGTAACATTTATGAACATAAATTTGGCAGTATCTGTCAAAATAACCAAAGCTACCCTTTGACTCAGCAGGGTTTTTTTTCTAGGGATTTACCTGATAAGTACACTGGTATATGTACAGAATATACAAGATTATTCATCATGGCATTGCTTTAGCAAAAGATTGGAAATAACTTTGTATACCAGTAGGGGACTTCCTTTTTCTTTTTTAAGTCCAGTATAGTTAACATCCAGTGTTCTAACCATTTCCGATGTATAATTATAATATAGTGATTCAACAATTTTATACATTGCTTGCTGCTCATCATGATACGTGTTCTCGTAATCCCTTTATCTCTTCTATCCATCCCCCTCCCCCACTTCCCCTCTGGTAACCATCAGTTTGTTCTCTGAAGTGAAGAGTCTGTTTCTTGGTCTGTCTCTTCCCCCACCCCACCCCCGCCCCCGCCTTTGTTCATTTGTTTTGTTTTTTAAATTCCACGTATGGGTGAAACCATACATTATTGGTCTTTCCCTGATGGGTTTATTTCCCTTAGCATTATATTCTCTAACTCCATCCATGTTGCTGCAAATGGCAAGATTTCATTCTTTTTTATAAATAAATAATATTCCGGTGTGTGTGTGTGTGTGTGTGTGTGTGTGTGTGTGTGTGTATCCATGGCTATTGTAAATAATGCTGCAATAAACCTAGGGTTGCATAGATCTCTTCAAATTAGTGCTTTCATATTTTTGGATAGGTACCAAAAATTAGAGTAGTGTGATTCCTGGATCATAGGGTAATTCTATTTTTTTTATTAAAATTTTTTTGTGTGTGTTTATTTTTGAGAGAGGGACAGAGACAGACAGAGTGAAGGCTGGGGAGGAGGAGAGAGAGAGGGAGACATAGAATCCGAAGCAGGCTCCAGGCTCTGACCTGTCAGCACAGAGCCCGACACGGGGCTTGAACTCACGAACCGTGAAGTCGGATGCTTAACCAACTGAGCCACCCAGGTGCCCCAGGGTAATTCTATTTTTAGGTTTTTATTTATTTTTTTAGTAATCTCTACACCCAACGTGGGGCTCAAACTCACACTCCCAAGATTAAGACTTGTAGGCTCTACCGACTGAGCTAGCTGGGTGCCCCTATTTTTAATTTTTTGAGGAACCTCCATACTGTTTTCCACGGTGGCTGCACCAGTTTGCATTTCACTAGGGGACTTCTTAATAATTGTGGTAGATCCTTCAATTGAAAATTTGCAATTGGGGAAGAAAAACTTACAACAGATATTGTTTAGTTAAAAAAGAAAAGTTCAAGATACCTTCCTGTGGAGTGGATAGTACGTTACCATGTGCTTAAGAGAGATGGGCATATATAATCTTCTCTTGCGTGCGCATTAAAATACATCTGGAAGGGCAAACAGACAACTAGAAATTTTCATCTGTCTCCAGGTAGGAGCACTAGAGTAGGCAGGAGTGAAATAGATCTTTTCTCTGTACACTTTTTACTATATTTTGAATTTTGAAAGCTATGACTATATTACCTACCATATATCATCAAAGCTAAGATGTCACAGATTACAAAATGTAGTATTCTTTCATGTATAACTAGGAACAAAAAGCTGCCATTTACCTGTAAAGCACCACTGCCTATAAGATAAATCCTGAATTTAAGACGTGCATCTTTAAAAGCATAAATGAATAACTTTTAAATGTGCACTCTAGAAACTATAAAATGTGCGTTCAAAATAAAACTTTAAAAACATGTTTTAAAGAAATAGCCATTTGGGACATTTTTAATGTGTAGTAAAAACGTCTACAGGAATATGTGCCAAATCGTTATAGCAATTATTTCTAGATGATCTCATAGTGGTGATTTTTATTTTCTTCCGAGTATCTTCTGTATTTTCTAAATCTTCTAGAAGGATAAAGCATTGTTTTTCTGATCAGAAAAGAGTGTTAGCGAATGCAAAGTGACTGTAAGCTTTAACAGGGCAACTCAATTACCTTTTTTGTGGTGAGGGAGTTTTTTAAACGGTGACCTTAACAATAATAAGCCTAGGGACACCTGGGTGGCTCAGTCAGTCGAGGTTGAGCAACCCACTCTGGATTTCGGCTCAGGTCATCACCCCAGGGTTGTGGAATGGAGCCCCACATCAGGCTTCATGCTGGTCATGGAGCCTGCTTAAGATTCTCTCCCTCTAGTCCCATCCACGTAGTTGCAAATGGAAAGATTGCATTCTTTTTATTGTATTAAAAAAAAAAAAAAGATTCTCTCCCTCTACCCTTCCCCTACTGCTCATGTGCTTGCTCTCTCTCTGTCTCTCTCAAAAAGAAAAGAAGGTAAGCCTCAAGTTCTCGCATCTATACCCCATCCTTGATAGTTTGCTTTGTACGTTCCTCCTCCTGCAGCTTAAATACTCATTTCCTCAGGTTCTGTTTTTCCAGTCTTCTCTTCTTTGTCTGTATATTTTGATACAGAAGCAGCTGGTATTAGAGTTCAGAGAATGAGTGATGGTGGTGGATGGACCAGATTCAAATCTGGGCTCTGCCTCTTCCTGTGCAGTGTCCTCATCCACAAAAGGGAGGGGGGGGGGTCACAATAATAGCTGTGTAGTAAGGTGGTTGTACTGACAAAAGGAGCTGGCATGTGTACAGTGGACAGATGCTGCCAGCACTGTGCATGACCTATGAACTCGAGTTATTCTGACTCGCTCCTGGACAGTCTCATCCGCATACATAGCTTTGCTCATCATCTTTTTGCTGATGGCTCCCAAATTTGTTTCCCAGCCCAGATCTCTGTCCTGAGCTTCAGACTGTACAGTCCACTGCCCCCTGCATATCACCACTTGGGTATCCCATAAAGTTAACCTGTCTCAAATGGAACTCATCGTCCTTCCAGCCAGTTACCTGTTCTTCCTTCACTGGCTCCTTCTTCCAGTTGTCTCTGTGGTTGCTTTTGTCAGAGACCTCAGGATCATTCTTGACTTGTTTTGTTCAACACACCCGCCAACATACACATGCACACACAAATGCAAGCACACGCACACACACACACACTGTCACTTTGTTCTGCGCATAGACTCTCCTAAATGACTCTTGATTCCATGTGTTCTTCTCCATTCCCATTGCCATTACCACCATATAGGCATCCTTTATCTCTGTCCTAGACGGTGGTACCATCCTCCAATCTTGCCCACATTCCACGTCTTTCCCATACTGCAGGCAGAATGATCTTCCTAACAAGAATTTAATCAGGGTGTCCTCGGGTATACAAGCTACCAGTGAGTGCCCACCAACCATAGAGCAATCTTGAACAGTTTCTATACTCTGGTCTGCACTCCCCCACACCCCCATCTAATTTTATGCCACTGTCTTACAATGGACACTTGATGATTCCATCCATAATGAAATACTGCATTTTCTAGAAGGTCTGCTGTCTGGCTTCCCTCAAGACCTTGGCCCAGGCTTCTTCCCCCATCTGGAACCCACTTTCCACACTTCGCATAGCTAACATTTACTTTCCTTCCAGTCTCAGATGCCTGTGCATCAGAAAGCATTCCCCAAACCCAACTCTTGGCTGGCTCTGCCTCCCAGATGCTCCCACAGCACCTTGTACGTCTCACAAAGGAGCTCATACTCTTTCTTAGTTTTTCCACAACTCACCTGTCAACTTCTTAGTTTATGAGACTGTGTCTAAGCTGTGATATGCTGGGGCTGACAAGTACCAGCTTCCAAGAGCCAATTGTTAAATGTGCAAGATTGTTGCAAACTAGTTGGTAAACACGGCCGTTATCCAAAGTTAAATTTTATAAGCTTACAATGGAGTACATTATGTTTCAAATGAAAATAACGAATACTAAAATGCATCCCTTCCTAATGACTATATGTTACTCTATGCTCTGGAGATTACATACCTCTACATTGTGCATTTCTTCCCAACTCCATGCTCAGTGACCAAATATTGGTAGCTTGACATTGGCCATGATGGGCATATTTACACATAAAAGTGTCAAATGCCATAAACCAGGGCTTGATTTATAGTTCTGCTGACTGTCTAGGCTCACCACTGTGTCTAACTGGCTTTGATGTTCCCAGTACCTGGCGCTTACCTGAAACAAAGGTAGTGGCTAAGAGATGCTTATTGAAAACGTGTAAATATATGGAGACCTGAATGAACGAATATAAGGAGGCCTAGAATTTCCCTGATCCCTATCGTTGCCTGTTAGGCAATTGCTTAGGAAGAAGGGTTCAAGGAAGGGTACAAGCTGTCTGAAGGAAAACCAATGTATTAACTTCGCCACCACCCTTGGGGGGTTACCTGGAACCTCTTTGCTTAGGTCCGGTGAGCTAGGACAAGACAGTTCAATAAGCACAGCGTCGAGTTTCCCAAACTGCCTGTGGGTGGCCCCTGAATAACTCTTCATTAACACAAAATTGGCAAGTTTGGCCTAGATTCGTGGGGCCTTGGTTGCATTCCTCAGTGGTGAATGCCACTTACATAAGCTGAGTGGGCTGTCTTTGAGAAATATCCAAGGCTCGAAGGGGAAATTTTCCTTCTCTCCATCACTAGTTTGCTTACTGCAGTGAAGATATTTTTGGATTTTGGCTGAGTTGGTCCCTCTTTTTGGCCTGTGTATCCCTAGGGAATTGCTGCTCCTACAGATGGAAACTAATTGAAGAGTAACCATGGGCCAGGTCTGCAAGCAGGAAGGGGAGGGGAGCCACAGGGTGCCCTGGTGTTGCTGTCTTGTTCCAACTTCTGCAGTTTCTGAGCTGAGACACTGCAGGAAGTGCTGTACCAAGCAAGATGCCCTGAGGTTTTCTAGGGCAGAGGGATTGCAGCAGGATGAGCCTCCTAGAGGGTCTGCTGGTGCTGAGGACTGTGTCCTGGAGGCAGACTGCCTGGGTTAAGTCAGGGCTTTGGCTTACAACCTGGGTAACCATAGGAAAAATACTTAACCTCTCTATGCCTCAGTTTCCTCATTTGTAAAATGAGAATAATTATCTATCTATCTATCATCTATCTATTTATCTCCTCTTTTACAGGGCTGTTGTAAGAATTAACTAAGATCACTGAACCTTGCTGGCATATAATAAAATCTCAGTAAATCTTAGCTAGTTATTTTCTTTGAAGTAAAGATGCAGGAAACATCTGTGTACCAATAAAGACCGGGCTACAGAAAAGTCCAGCTTGTGATGCAGCTTGGGAGCAAGGTTTGCTTCATATGGTTAGCTAACACTCAGGTCTGGGTTTCCACACCGGAATTAAGGAAGCCCTTTTTATCCGTGTATCACATAGAAGGCATTGTGTTATAGTGAAAAGAGCAGGACTTTTTGAATTAGACCAGAAATGGGTTTTAAATAGTAGCTGAATAGCTTTGGGGAAACTGTTTCATTTCTATGAGAGTTGGCTTTCAAATATGCAAAATGGATGAACCTGTAATATGGACTACAAAAGATAGAGGCTTAAATAAAACATGGCATTATACTGCTGGACAGAGAGCTGCTGTGTCAATTGACCTGAGAATATCACTTCTAGGTCCTAGAAATTTTTCAAAAAGTTTTTAATGTTTATTTATTTGTGAAAGAGAGACAGAGTGGGAGCAGGCAAGGGGCAGAGAAAGAGGGAGGTACAGAATCTGAAGCAGGCTCAGGCTGTGAGCTGTCAGCCCAGAGCCCATGTGGGACTTGAATTGAAGAGTCATGAGATCATGACCTGAGCCAAAGTTGGACACTTAACTGAGCCACCCAGGTGCCCCAGGTCCTAGAAATTTCTGGTGCTCCATGGATAGTGACACCCCACCAGCAAGGTGATTGTAAAGAATAAATGAGATGATACCTGTATAGAGCTTTGCTCTATGCCTGGCAAATGAAGAATCCATGAGCGTTAATGCTGTGATTATTAGCCTTATTACTGCTATTTTTTTATTCTATAGGCAACACCTTTTTTGAGCACCTACTATATATACCAGGCCTGTGTTTGTTGTGATGAATACGTAAAGGAATACAGCTTCTGGGCCCTTGAACTCAGAGAGTTTGCTTCCATTCTAGTCGGGGAGAGAAAGGAGTGAGAGAAAAAAAATGTCTGTAAATGTTTTTCGAGAAAAAAAAATGCCTGTAAATGTTTTTCGATAATGATTGCTCTGTGTAGAGAAGAACAAGGCCATTGGGTTAGAGCGATGGAGGAGGGCCCCACTTCAGGTAATTTTGTCAGAGGAGGCTTCTCTACAGCTCAGACCATGGGATCGGTCAATGAAAAGAACACAGTTTTGACGCCTTTGTGTCGTTTTGACGCCTTTGTGTCATTTTGACAATGGTATGAAGGTGAAGGGAAGTCTACATCAGCAGGAATCCGCAGATCTCTTCATGGGCCTCGCTCCAAATCAAAATGCTGAAACCAATGTGGACCAGGTGCGAGGAACAGCCTCTTCCTCCTGTGGCCAGGTAACCTGACATAACGTCCGTGATTTCCCTGCCTGCATGTGGCCTGTCCATCCACCAGGTGGCAGTGTTCAATAATGAACAATGAAGCGTTAATTAAAGAGGGCCTCTGGCCAGCTGGAATACTGCAGGCCTCCTAATGAACATTTGCAAAGAGCAGTAATTACAGTTATCCTTTCTGATGACTGAGCAGGATTCCTTACCTTTGCACAGCGACGGTTTTCTTTCTGGATCACCTTTCATTGTGTGTCTGAAACTAACAGGTCATATTTTTAACCGATACACTGAGCACACACATGCCCCGGGAATGTACAGAGAGCTTGACAAAAATTATTACATTGCATTGTTGTACTAGCTTGGCAGTGACTCATACTGCTCCCACTTTATAGATGAAGAATCTGAGGATCAGAGGGTAGCAGCTTGCCTAGGAATGCACAGCTGGTATATAACAGTGCTGAGTTCAAATCTAGACTTGTCTGATGTCAAAGTCCAGCTATTACCATCACTGTGATCCTCTGTATTTTAAGAAGGATTTTTACTAAGATACATGCGCTGAAACAGAGCAAAGTGTCTCCCAGATTAAGGTATCATAGTCTCACCCATATAATCCTAGTATTAGTACTAACAAAGGGAGTACTTACGTTGTGGCAAGCACCTACCTAGCTCTAGGAGCAGTCAGGAACTGAAGGAAAGAAAGTGAGACCAGAAACACCTCTGAGGATTTTAGGCAATGGCAGGTGTATAGCCAGAGGACAGAGGGTTTTTGTTTTGTTTTTTGGTTTTGGGTTTTGTTTTGTTTTTTACCATGACTGACAGTGCTCACAAGATGTCTTAAAAGAATCAAGGGCAAACTGTCATTATTTTCCTTTTATGGATGAAGAATATAAAAATCAGAGAGGTAAAGTTCCTGCCTGAGGTCTCACGGCAGTTCACTAGAAGCACCCTGGAGGTTTCAGGGGCTTTCCCATTATTCTAGAAATTGGCTGATCAAAGACAGCCTCAAAGTTCTGAAACAGTAAATGATAATGCAATTCCAGAGAATATTTTACTAGCAGATGGGGGCAAATTAATATTTATATGTTAGGATTTCTACAGCTTGAAAAAGGATTATTACTGTTTTGTCTGTGGCTGACTGAGGGAGCTTAAGGAGCTCTGAATGCAGTTTATCATGATAGTTTGAGTTGTGGCCCCACCAAATCCACATGTTCAGGTGATGGTAGACTTGAACTGGAAGAGAAGTTACAATCTGGTGCAACTCCTTCATTTTACAGATGGGGAGACTGAGGCCCAGAGAGGAGTGACTTGCTCACCATCACCTCATCAACTGATAGCGGGATCAGGCCTAGATTCCCGGGAGAGGATCCCTCACCAACCCCACCATCCCTTTGCAAAGCACAGGAGACCAGAATTCAAACCAGAGACCTGTCCAGAGTGGGCCCTTATGGGCTGCTGCTATAAATTCACAGAAGGCCCTGAGGTCAAATAACAGAGCATCAAATCAAACAAAATTCAACACATCTGAACAGGACTTGTCAGAACCTTTAATGTACTCATATTTACTAAGAATCTCCAAGAGGGAACCAAAATATTTCCCATTTGCCAAAATTATTTGAACTCAAATTATTTTTACTACCATGTCTACTAACGGCTCACACAAAAATGGTCAGTAGACCACAACTGGGGAAACAATGATTTAATTTGTTATCTCAGTTTCCCGAAGTATTTGGTCATGAAACCCCATGTTTGAGAGTATCTCATAGAATAAACGTTTTTGGAAACACATTCAGGAATGGTTTCACTGAGCTACGGACAAAACAAAACCCCTTTGAGTCACAGCGTCCATCTAGCTTAAAGGCTGCGTTTGGAGAGTTCGCCTACCAGGGAACATCAAATGTCCTCAGAGGAAATCCAGCCTCAAGAAAGGGAGATTAAACAGAGTAGAGAGGCATCTTTGTGAAACCTTCTGAATGAGATGTGAAAAGGTCAAGATAATTTAATTGTTCTTTTTAGGGAGCGAGTGTCATTAAAGTTAAAATCGGGGGAGTCACATAAACATGGGTTTAAATTCAAAGTGTGAGATGTGTTAGCAGTGACACTGACCTCCAGACTCCTTAGAATGGGGATAATTACATTCTGTGAAAATTGGGATAATAACAGTACCTATGGGGAAAGATGGAGAAAAACATGGAAGGTGCCCTATTTGTCTAAAATAAGTACTCAAAACCACTCAGGGAACAAAGTGGGACTCCAAGAAGATGCTCGAGTAACAAAATATGCTCATTTGAGTGCTCTGCATAGTAAAAGGATAAGGAAGTCCAAGTGTGGGTAGAGATATAAGCTGGCAGAAGGGATCCCGCCCATGAGAGGTGAGTCAGAGAACACACAGCACAGGAGAAGGGCCACCTCAGTCCCCAAGATGGCCCACTCCTCATGGTGCTTAGAGGAGGAATTTTGCAAAGAGAATGTCTGGGAGTTGTTTTTACAGGAAATTCCCCAAGTGATCCCAGCCCAGGGTATAACCCCACAAATCCTCAGTGAGGACGGTATCTCTTAGGCAACAATTGTGTTGATTTTGATTTGCAGGTAACTGACATCAGGTTACAACTACTACGGAGGGGTGTTAGAGAGGCCCCAGGGAAATACCCCTAAATAGGGAGTTAAGCAAAGAACATAGGGTTTAGTTCACTTTATAAAACGTGTTCTTGAATAATTGCCCCGATCCAGTTTGTACACCTTGAATAATGTTTTCTTATTAACTTGCATCATCGTCTCAAAGATGAGTCAGCACCATGAAGGAGACCAGCTGTGGCCTTCCAGTCAGGGGCCTGCGCTCTCCACTCAGCTCTGCCAAGAAAGGCTATGTGCCTTAGGCCGGCATCTTAGCCCACTGGACTTTGGTTCACTCACCTATAAAACAAGAGGAAGCAGGGGTGGTGATTCACCAGACATTATGGCCCCACAGAAATGGGGCTCCGATGCCACCTCTTCCACTATTTAGTTCTGTGGCTTCCAGCAAGTTCCTTACCACCTGTGGAATGAGAGTGATCAGAATCAAGTAAGGTTATGGTTGTCATTCTGAAATGGTATCTCTGATTGGGTCTTCAGTTGGTATTGGCTTCTAAGACTTTTACTTTAAGTTTTTCTTCTCTTCTTATCTTTTTTTATCCTTAAATCTTTTCTGTGCGTGCGTGCACATGCACACACACACAGACATAAGCTTTGCTAGATCCTTCTTCCTTTTCCTGAAAAAAATAAAAAGCCATGTGACAACAAGGGAACAGAGAAGGGTTGGCCTGAGCAAAACCCTGGACTGACCCATCGGAAGACCGTCTTAATGCTTCTCACATTTTGAGTGCTTCTAGGGCTTGGAACGCATGCGTGTAAGGAAGAGCGTCCACCATGCCAGTATGGAGACCGAGTAAACACAGACCTGAAATGGGAAATGGCCAGTAGGGTTGTTGACCCTTTCCTTCCCTTCAAAGCTTACAGCTGGCTGTTGCAACAGATGAACCCCAGACTAGCTGAATAAGCTCTTGCCAAACTTCTCTCTAAATCACCTTAGATGGTGAGTCCATAATTTGTTCGGTTCTCTAGGGACACACATAGGCAAGTAGACCAGAAACTGCCAAAGCAAAAGTGGGTCACAGACCACAGATTATTGTACTAACTGGGCCACCATAGAAAATCCCTTTGGTTTGTGATTCACTTCTTTTGAAAAGAACTCTTTTGTGGGGTACTAAGGTCTTTTGGCTGTGGATTTTTGAGACTTAAACATCTAGTACTGATATGAGGCAGAGTCTCTGTAGGTGACTAGACCAGATTATAATTTTCTGTCTATAAAGTGGGTTTTCTACACATTCTTAATATATATTCTTAATATATACAAATACTCTTTATATTTAAATACTCTTAGTACTCTTAATATATAAAAAGCATCACCAAACAGAAATATGAATAAAGGACATGAACCTGCAATTTATAAAAAGAATAAATGCCTAATAATGATACGAAAAGGGATTCAAGCTTACAAGTAATGAAATAATTAAAATAACAATGTGATGCTAATTTTCACCAAATACCTATTGTTAAAGATGGAGCAAAACAGGCTCCACTCAGCCTTTTTGGGAGGGGGGTGAGACTATATATAGATACCACATTTCTAGAGGGCAAGTCAGCAATGCAGAGCTTACGTTTTAAATGTGCTCACCATTTGGCTCTGCAATTCCATTTCTTGAATTTTCTTTAAAAAATTTAATGTCTATTTTTGAGAGAGAGAGATAGCATGTGTGAGCACGCGAGCATGGGAGGGCCAGAGAGAGGGAGACACAGAATCTGAAGCAGGCTCCAGGCTCTGAGCCGTCAGTACAGAGCCCCATGTGGGGCTGGAACCCACAAACCATGAGATCATGACCTGGGCGGAAGTGAACATTTAACAGAGTGGGCCACCCAGGCTTCCTTCTTGAATTTTATTTTACGTGAATAAGCATAGAAACATAAGAAGATTGAGCTATAGGGATGCTTACTATAGCCTCCTCTCTCCATAAGCTTTATTTAGTTATTGTGAATAATCCAAGTATGTCTGAAGAGAAGCTTGATACAGTTAGGTGTATCCAGATAGTGGAATATTCTTCAGGCTTTAGAAATCATTATGTAAATACATATTCACAGTAAATTAAATAGAAAAAAGGCAAATGATACAACTAGTATTCCTTTATGAGAACAAAAGCTAGGGCAAGAGCTGTTCCCAAATTTTATGCCTGGTTTACTCTGATTGGGCGGGTGAGGGCTTGAAGAATTATTTTCACTTAGTTATTTTTCTGTATTGTTGGAAATCTTAGGCTGAGGACAAATTGCTTCTATAATCAGAAATCAGCAAATAAGGCAGAAAATAAGATAAAGTATGGGAGAAAGTGTGAGGGGAGCGGTACACGCATGATGAGAAAGGGCTTGCAGCTTCAATGTGGTGGAAATAAAACCTGTCATTTTACTAGCTTGAGAAAGTTACTACATATCTTCCACAAACATGTGAAAGCCTGTCACCTGGGATTTAGGACTGATGCCATACTTGAAAGATGCTGACCTGAGCCCTGAGTCTAATTTGTTTAGATTTGTCTGTGCTACTTGGTCCATTTCCATTTAGGTCTGGTGGCTTTCCATTCTAATTATTGTGCATCTCTCTTCTGTCTGCTCAGATTCTGGGTAATTTTTGTTTAATACAGCATGTGCCTGGGGGCACCTGAGTGGCTCAGGCAGTTGAGCATCGGACTCTTGATTTTGACTCAGGTTGTGATTCCAGGGTTGTGGGTTAGAACCCTGCATCGGGCTCCACAATGAGCATGGAGCCTGCTTGAGATTCTCTCTCTCTCTCCCCCTCTGACCCTCTCCTCAGCACTATCTTTCCCCCCCCCCAAATAAATTTTTAAAAAATTAAAAAAATAATAAAAGAGTATGTGCCTGTCTTTTCTCCCAGTAGCTTTTATAGGTATGGAATGAGGTAGTATCTGATGGATGGAATGCCCTTTGTTGCAGAAAAAGGGCTTGGGACTATCGTGGCTACCCTAAGTAGCACCAAGAGAGCCTGAAGAAGAATCTCAGAGGTAGATTAAGAACTGAGCTGGAGGTAGGATGACTCTACTCATTAAGTTCAGACACAACTGTCTGTAGTGTTATCTAACAACATCACCCCTTTGGAGAGTAAAGAAAGAGAACTTAACATTTTATAATCAACTGAAATTGATCATGACATTTCCCTACTTAAAACCTATCAATGGCTCCACCATGGTTTTCGGAGTCAGGTTGGAAATCCTTAGCCTGGGGAACATGATCTGCCTCCTCCTATTGACCTCTTGAGGTCTGTCTCTCTTTGTTGCCTCCCTTCTGTGCTCTAGTCTTCCTCATTCTTCCTCTTTTTGTCAACTGGCTCACATTTCTGTGTGTCCCCCAGTTCAACCTAGAAAGCCTTTTATAGACTCGCATCAGCATCACCACTCACTCTCAATGCCCTTGTCCGTTTTTTTGTTCCTCCAGTCCCTATGTCTCCAACCTTTTCTCTTGCCTGGCTCACTCCTGCTAATTCTTCACCTTTCAATACCCAGCTCAAACACCACCTTTAGAGATCCAGAAGTCTTTCCTTTGTCCTCTCTGCCCCACCCCTGACTTAGTCCCTACCCTATTACGCCCATAGCCTCAGCATCACCTTGCTACATCTGTTCTTTCACACATGTGTTAATAAATATTTCATGTTCTTGCTCTCTGCCAGGCAGTGGGCTCGGTGTGGGGTGGAGATAAAGCAGATTAAGGCAGAGAGCCTGTCTTTGTGAAGTTCCTAATCTATTGTAATACTTGACACTCTGTACTATAATCACTGCCTTCCTTCTGAGTCTCCACCACCAAACTGTGGGCTTCTTGAAGTCTGGATCAGGTCTCAATCCATTTTAATTCCACAGTCCCAGAAACATCAGGCACTGAGTAAATATAGTTAATCACTGAACAGTTGGATGAAGAAATTAATGCCAACCAAACATGCTTGGCAGACAGGTTCTGAGCGTTTATTACAAAATTCTATTTAGTTTGCAATGACTACCTCTGAAGACAAAGATCTTAGACTTAGAATTCCTAGGTTTCTACTGTACTCTACCTTTCGACTGAAACATAAACCTGGATTATTCAGTGTATTTTTCTGGATGTTTGTTAAAACACCTTGAAAATGTTGGATTTGGTTGTGTTAAGACTGCTATGTAAGAACATAATACCAAATTGAGGGTAGTTTTAAACAACATCTCAACAACTATTTTGAATGATTTGGATCCCACAACCAACCAATTACTAACTAGACAGTCTTCGGGATATAGTTGATTTTCTGTGTGCCTTAGTTTTCTCATTTCTGAACTGTGAGTGATAGAACCCACTGCAGAAGGTTGCTGTGAGGTTTAGATGAGCTAGGACATAGAAAGAACTTAGCTCACAAAAGGTTAAGTACTATGATGATAAGCTCATTATCTGAAGCAGAAGGGATAGAGACAGTATTATATACTGATTAAGACTATGGCCTTTCGAGGTGGATAATGCCGAGTTTGTATCCTGGCTCTGTTATTTATTGACCATGTGATTCAGGATACGTTACTCAACCTCTCTGAACCATGGTGTTCTCTTGTCTATATGGTGTTCTCTTGGGGTGTGTGGTTGGCTCAGTTGGTTGAACGTCTGACTCTTGATTTTGGCTCAGATCATGATCTCACGGTCATGAGATGGAGGCCCTTGTCAAGCTCTGCAATGAGAGCATGGAGCCTGCTTGGGATTCTCTCTCTCCCTCTCAGTCTCTGCCCCTCTCCTGCTCTCTCTCTCCCCCACCTCCCAATAAATAAATAAATAAACTTTCAAAAATAAAGTAAGTGGTGTTCTCTTTAATAATAGATATATCAGGGAATTCTTGGGAAGATTAAGTGAAAATCATGATATAAAGATTGATGAGAAAATGGAAAGTGATAAATAAATGTTATTTTTAATAGTTATGATAAATAATAAGGTTGGCTATAGAAGATGGCCAACACTGCCCCTGTAGTTTCCTCATCTCTCCTTAAAAGGAAAATATGTCATACCTGAAGAGAGTGTTCATGGAGACAGATCAACTAGGTGATATTCCCTTCAAAAAATGAATTGAAAACATCTCTCTAGGATTGAAGTATTTGGAATGAATATGAAGACTCAGTTCAACTGAGTGGAGGCTGGTAAAGACACAGAAGGGCTAGAGACAGTGCATCCTGAGGGTTCTCATGGGAAATGAAAGGTGTGCTCTTCATAGATGGTGTCTGGAGTTTGAAATAGTGAAGCCCTTAGTAGATCTGTGGCTACAGCTGCTTGGTGTCCTATCTGAGGAATTCTGGATATTGGTTATTTGATTAATGTCTTGGCACCAACACTTGGAGGAAGAAAAACAGTAAATATGACGTGCGATGATTGTTTCCCAGGTCAACTTTTCCCACATCTCCAATATTTGATCCTTTTACCCAGCCCAAAGATCCCTTTATATTTTGAGCAAGTATATAACCTTTGACATTCCGTCAACACAAGTGTGATGTAATTGTAGCCTTCCCTACAAGATTCCCTATTTCTTTCTCAAGTGGTAAATATGTCTATGAGATGACAACTAGGAAAGGAAGAATTTGGTCTTGCATTTCCTCTACTCTAACGCCACCACCAGCCCACTGGTCTTGGCACAAATTAGAAACAGGTACCCTTTCTTCTAGAAATTTTGTTGCCATATGAAAGAAATTATTGCAATAAATATACAAAATTTTTATGACTGTAATTTGTTTGGTGCCCCCAAGGTTTAATACCATATAACTTACATGTAACTTACATAATGTTATGTCCTAGCTGCCTCCCTCTTCTCCCATTGCTCCCTAATTTTATCTTTAATAATCATGCCTCAGAAGATGTGTTTATTTGCTTATATCCCATCAACCGGAATCTGATGAACTTCTCTCTCAAGACTCAAGTTAAACACACTCTGAGGAAACCATCTCTAACAGCCTTCCATCCTCTGGACTAAGGAAAAGTCTTACACTGCCCTTCTTTCTTCTAGCACCGTGCATGGTACACATTCCTGGCTTTGAATTCATCATGCTGGATTGCAATTATTTGTTTGCATGACTGGCTTCTATTCTAAACTCTGAGCTTCTAGAGCAAGCCCACCTCAGAGGTTTATGAAAGTGGAAATTCATGAGCCTGACTCATCATTTCCTGCGTCAGAATTGCTGGGCACAGAATCTCAAAAGCTGCATTTCTAAAAAAGACTTAGGTGGAGCAGTTTAAGTCCTCTACATTTTGAAGCTCACTTCTCTAGAGAGCAAGACACATGTTTAACTGAAGTCAGTGAGATATCGGGCATTGAGTTCCACTTGAAGAATGCCTTGACTATTCATCTCTTCCCAGTAAGAAATATTTTTGAGTCCCAAAATGTATTAGAAATTATAGGGTGTGTCTTTATTGCTTTTTTGAAAGAGGTTAACTCTCAAGTCTATTAACTAGTGTGTGTTTGGCATTGGGGGAGTTAATGAAAGGAATGGAGGGCACTCTGAATTTGAAGTGATTATTAAATTAAAAAAAAAAGCATGATGACAGTATCCTGGGTTATTTTAAAAACTAGCTGGCTGAGCTGGACATATTTTTCTTTCCAAGATCAAAAGACTAATCTTTGGTCAAATGCAGGTTGATAAAATCATGAGCAAGCTCTTTGGGGAGTGACCAGGGCAATTAGTTTTCTGTGATGACAGCTCCGCATAGTTGTGGATCAGATAGGAGAACGAAGAGTGCAAGTCAAGAATTCAGGCAGAGGTTTTCCATTCAGGGGATCTGATTGTCCAGGACACAAAATTGTGCATGGACCTTGTAATAATAAATAGGGATAGTTTTGAACAATGAGCATATGGAACTTCAATGCCAGAGAACTGGTTTAATTCAAGTTCATTAAAATCTTTTTTGTAAATCCTGAAGAACCCATGCCATTTGCCTTTATACTGAGACCTAAAGACTTTGTGGATGCCTCTTTAGAGCCCATTTTCCCAGGACTCCTGAGAAGTTTGACTCTTGTCAATTATAACCTGTCATGTGACCAGATATGGGGACAGAACCCATCACTTCGTCCATGTAGAGATAAATCAGAGCACCTGCACTCTGAGAACAGACTCCTTTGATCCAATTCATCTCGTGTTGTTTTAAAAGAGACTATTTCTCTCAAGAATTATTCAACAGGCATTCATTGCATGACTTTATTTCCATAGATCTAACACTACTATGGGTTGGAGATATTTTGCAAGATACTTATAGGTAAGGTGCTTATATTTATCTGGAAACAAAGAACTTAGGATTTTATTAGGGGACAGTTTAAAGCGTTGTATAACTGAGTGCTCTGCTCTAGTGACTTGCTGCTCAAAATGTGACCTCAGGACCAGTAGCATTGGTGTCACCTGGTACTTGTTAGGCACGCAGACACTCGGGCTCAAACGCAGACCTACTGAATAAGTATCTGCTGTTTAATAAGACCCCTGTGTGATTTATGTTCACATTAAAGACTTAACCAGTGGATTTTGGGATCCACGTTGAGCTGGATACATTAGAATCACCTGGGGGGTTGTAATTATTTCCATTCCTAGACTTTAACCCTAGTATATTTTAGCTTAATGAGTAAGAGTATGAGCTCTTGGTGAAGACTGGCTAGGTTTCAGTTGTGGTTTGCTTCTCTCTAGGTGTCTTAACAGCCAAACAGTCCAACCTGACTGGGTCTGTTGCCTCATCAATGAAAGAGGGAAATGATAACTATTTGGCAGGGCTATTGGGAGATAAGATATTTATCATGGGCTTGGTATATAGTAAGCAATTAAAGAAATGCTGTCTATTCTTATTCTAATAGTGAAGTTGGGGAACCACTGCACTGCGGAAATGTACTTGGTTTATTTTACTGATCAGAAAATAGGTCTCCTTGGGTAAGAGCTGAGTGAGTAAAGGAAACACTCAGTAATTCCATGACCACCATACTCTCAACATGTGTACATGGTATGCATTTGGTGCATGTATTTTCCTGCAGCTATGGACTCTCTTTAATTTGTAAATTTTCCGGAGGAACAGATGATCTAACATCTTAAAAACTGGCCCAGGCATCATTTCAACACTGATTATTCCATATTAGCAGGACAGTATCTTTACTAGAGAGTCCTAATATGCTCAGGGGTCCTAGAGAATTAATACCAAGAAAATTCCTTCTAGAAGGAGTGAGTAGTTCAGAGGTGGAGAGAAATTGACCCCATGCTCCCTATGTTGAAAAAAAAAAAGTCTCTCTCTTGGTAAAACTAAATTATGTTATCTTTTCATCTTTAAGACATGTTTATATAGCATGGTATTTATAGGGAAAAGAAAATTACACATACACACATACCCTGATCGACTCAGATACCATCAGTACAGCACTCATGCTCCAATTCCAAAATAATGGAGTCTATTATATATGTGTATGTATATATGTTATATATGTGTGTGTAGATATTAATATATATATTATATATAATAATTAGTGTATTATTACTGGTTGATGCTATTTAATCGTTTCTTCAATTCTCTTCTAACACATCTATCTGTTTTCTGGCCTTGAAAGTCTTCTTAAAATATCCACATTTGTTTTTAGATATGCGCATTCTTACGTAGAAATGTGTCCCTGGATGCTGTTGTTGCTTGCACTGTTGTCTTTTAAGTCTCTTTTTAAGAGTTAAGTGGGAATAGTAACTAACTCATAATATTATTGTAAAATTAGTGGGGCTCACTGCAATGCTGAACACAGGCTAAGTGCTCCATGTATGGTGGCCATTATAGCATATTCACTTCTTCACTAGTGGGGCTCATTTCTTTCTGTCAGTTCATCAAATTCAGTTTTGTATCACTGAATTTCATTTCGTTATTTATATGACAAGACATAAACATAACACTTCTGAATTCATTTTTGCCTCTCCCCAACTAAATGATGGGAGGTTCCTCTCAGTTCAAAGTAAAATTCTTGTTTCCATGATCATATGTGGCAACCCAGGTGAACTCCATGCTGACAGCTGGCTGTTTCCATTGTTCCCCGGATGATAAAACTATAGACTTTATACTCAGAAGCCTTGGTAACAGTATTGTGTTTCAGATGTTTTATAAATTGCAAATATAAATGTGTAAGTGTATGTGTATATATTTTTAATGTAACAGTTATAGGTCAGGTTAATAAAGGAAGTAGACACTTTATCAGAAGCCATACTACAGACTTAATCATAATCAGTAATTTTATTCAGATGTGGATTCATGAGCATTTCTCATTCTATTTTCTAAGTTACAACTGACCTGTTTTCATCAGTGGTAAGGTATATGATTTGGTATCAGGCATTTGGCTTTTGGCTTGTGAAGCAAGGGTTTTTAAATGGTGTGGGGTTTTTTTATGTATATATACATCTTACCTGTTAAAATCAGGTATGGCTATTTTTAAATCTTTGTGGCTGTACCCCCAAACTTACTATGATTATAGTACCCCATCCCTTTCACTCATTATCTGCTGGTTCCTATTCACTTCCTATCATTGTGTCTCAAGTGGATAACAATTCAGGCTGGCCATTTTCTAAATAATGTGACTCACGCATGTAACAGCCAAGGTTACTCACATAATCTCATCCGCTCACACTCCTCCCACCCTGGCCATAATTTACTACCAGTCCAGATAACACAGACTACATTGTACCTTGTGGAGCTCTTCATTTGCAAGCAAGGGAAACCAACTCTGGCTAACATTAGCAAAATAGGACATTGTTGGCAGAACCTGGGTAGCTCGACAAATGGAAAGTCTGGCTGAGAAAGGGCAGAAATCAGGGCAGCCCAGGGTGTCTAGATATTTCTGTCATCTGGAAGCTATTCAGAATGAATCGGCCCCAACCTTATTTTTTTCTTGTCCTTGCATTGCTCAGCTCAAGGTCCAAAGTCTTAAGAGAGAAAACCTGATTATCTTAGCTTGGATCACAGACAGGGCATCCTAACTGACAGTTTCACTAAGATCATAGACAATGGTGGAGGAGGATGTTACCAGTCAAATGAATGAGTGAATGGATGCAGAAAAAAAAGTCACTGCAAGCACTCTATGGTACTGTTTACCTGGTTCATAATGACAAATGATTATTACAGAAAATGTATCTACCCAAAAAAAAAAAAAAAAGGCTAAAAAGTAAAATCAAAAGGGCAGTAAATGAAGACAGAGTTAATCTCTTCCTCCTGTGGGAAGATAATGAAGACCATGATAATATTTTCAGATTGTTCAGGTCGGCAGAGTTTTATCTGCAGAATTTCAGAATTAGAAAATCCTAAAGATGATAAATTTCAGTGATTCTAAAACACTGGGGTGGACCAGCTGTATTAAGTCATCACGGAGCTTTAAGAAAATAGAGATTCCAGAGTCCCACACTCAGAAAGAGTGTGTTATTTAGCAGCACCCAGGTGGCTCAGTCAGTTAAGCATCTGACTCTCGATTTCAGCTCAGGTCATGATCTCACGGTTCATGAGGTCTAGCCCTGTGTCGGACTCTGTGCAGGCAGCGCAGAGCGTGCTTGGGATTCTCATTCTCCTCCTTCGTTTTCTGTCCCTCCCCCACTCATGCTCACTCTCTCTCTTTCTCTCAAAATAAATAAACTTAAAAAAAGTGTGTCATTTAAATCTGGAGTTTATCTCCAAGAATAAATTTGAAGGACTGCCAAGCTGGTAAGTGGAGACCCCAGATAGAGGGCCGTTTGCCTGGGCCTCACAGTCATGAAAAATCTCAAATTTAAATGATTGACCTTATCTCTACATGAGATTGTATGCTATCAGTCATACTCTTAATGTTGCATCCAATACCACCTAAACATTTGGACACTGAGAATAAAATATTTGTTATGTACCTGTTAGTTATCTGGTACATGGCACACCTGTGTAGTAACCTGTATTGCATTAAAAGCATCAACTGGTTAATTGTAAACCTATGAAATCTATCATAACTTTGATCACCGTTTTGACATACCTTCAAGCAAGAAGGCTGGTCTCTCTTGACATCTGTGAGGTACATGCCTGACCCGCACAGGAGTACACACATCCCTGATGCTGAGAGCCCTCCTAGGGACACTGTGGGCTGCCTAAATGGCAATTCTTTAAGTGCACATGTATTACCACCTGGAGCTTTTAAAAAGTACCAATGCTTGGCATCACCGCAGACCAATTTAATCTGAACTGGGGATGGGCCCCAAATGTCTCTATTTTTCACAGCCTTTCTAGGTGACTTTACTATATAGCCAGGTTCAGACCACTATATTCAAAGTAAAAAAAAAATTGTCACATACTCGAGGATCAGTGGAACAACTGTCAGCTCTGAGGTCTGTCTCTGACAGCAGCACCAGGAAAGCTGTTCTCCAAGTGTGGTTGTCTTGCTCATGTCAAAGATTTAGAAACCCTAATCATCTGTGAGAATCCAGGACATGAATCACCTCTACCATGCAGCCTTCCAGACCTAGCCAGGCAAAGATGACCATCCTGTCTTCTATTCCAGGATTCACCCATGGAGATCTATTACAAATGGAGATCTATAACCTGTATTTCAGAAGTTTCAGGGATAAGGCCTGAGATACTGTATCTTCAGCACACTCCTTGGACAATTCTTATGTGTACTCACTGTAGGACACATCCCTCTCTGTCCCCATGACATAGGTATATACTTCTCTTATTACACATTCACTCAATTATAATGATGTATTTACCTTTCACATTCATCTACTAAGCCATGAGCTCTTTAAAGGCAAGGATATGTTCATCAATTTGGATTCCCAGAGCCTAGTAGAATTCTCTCTCAATATATGTTTTTGCACCAAATGAACAATATGACCAAATCTCAAAACCTTTTCTTTAATTTTCTTTAATTTCTTACAGGGACATATGGATTTAAGAAAATAAAGTTATAGGGATTAAGTGACTTTTTACCTTTCTTTTCTACATAGTATAAGCCTTCTTCTCACAGCTGGATTTATTTATTTTTTGAGTACCTATTTTATGCCAAGTACTATTAGACGCTAGAAACAGAATAATAATAGCTAGAATTTATTGAAAAGTTTCCATGATAGATTAATTCATTTCATCCTCACGGCAACCTGGGATATAGGAATTACTGTTGTCCCTAATTTTATAGATGGGTTGAGGACCAGAGAGGGTAGGTAATACACTTAAGTCACACACCGTGGGAGATAATGGAACTAGTGTCTGAACACAGTCTGAATCCAAACACCATTTCTGAGCCTAATGGTGCTTCTTACTTCTGAATGATGTATAAAGCATGGTCCCTGATCCTAAGGAACTCACAGCCTCATGGGAGAGATGGACAGTGTCAAAACACAATCTATGACGTATTAAAGTTCTATAGAGGAAGGGAAAATGTTTATAAAAATGAAACTCAGGGGCGCCTGGGTAGCTCAGTCAGCTAAGTGTCCAACATCGGCTCAGGTCATGATCTTACAGTCCGTGGGTTCGAGCCCTGCATCGGGTTCTGTGCTGGCAGCTCAGAGCCTGTAGCCTATTTCAGATTCTATGTCTTCCCCTCTCTCTCTGCCCCTCCCCTGCTCATGCTCTGTCTCTCTCTGTCTCAAAAATAAACCAAAAAAAAATTTTTTTAAGTAAAATTCAATAAAAACTCAAGAAGTTTTCATTTTTGCCTTGAGGTGAGTAGGGGAGACCTAGTAATGAAGACTTCATAGAGGTGACTTGGGTTGCACCATGAAAGATCATTAGTGGAAGGTGGCCAAAGGGATGGTGAAGTATGAGAGTGTATGGTGTATGTGGACAGGCTGAGTGAATTTATGGTGGCTCCAGAGAAGGCAGTGGTAGATGATGAGATGAGGAAGGGCACTATTGGCAGATAAAACAGGAAAGGTGTGCATACCCATTAGAACTCTTACAGAAAGTCTGATTCAAACTGACTTAAGCAACAAGAGACTGTCTTGCCTCATTAAACAGAGTCACAGGATAGGGCTGGCCTTGAGGACAAGGGTATAAGCATCTAATGATTTTCTTATGGTCT
Organism: Cryptoprocta ferox; assembly: GCA_028646485.1. Classification (NCBI taxonomy): domain Eukaryota; kingdom Metazoa; phylum Chordata; class Mammalia; order Carnivora; family Eupleridae; genus Cryptoprocta; species Cryptoprocta ferox. The sequence continues at coordinate 34,463,607 of CM053572.1, read as the reverse complement.
CTCAACTTGACTTCTGTCTCTTAGCTCCGTTCTCTGGCTGCAGCTCCAAAACATAATCATCTCCTGCTCAAAGTACTGAATTTGGCAACTAAGGGAGTCCACTTCTCCAACTGTTTGAGAAAACCTGCAGACATAAATTTCACTGACCCTGATTGATCAGATTTGAGTCATATGCTGATCCCTGCCATCCTTAACCCAATCACCAGAGAGTGGAAATCACAATTTATTTGCCCTTAGTCACATACTTCTCCTTTGGAAGTCATGCAGTAGTCATGGAGCATATGAGCAGAGAGGACATATACCTCAAAGGGGAATTGGGGTATCATGGTCACAAGAAGAGGAATTCAGTGTTGAATGGAAACATAACAAATGCCCACTAGAGTAGAAGTTCAGTTTTTGAGAGTCCCTGAATGTCACCTGTAAGCTGATCAAGGCTTTTTTGCATCGCATCATGGAGTTTCTTTCTCAACCTCAGGCGGTGAGCTTGTTTGGTCACTGGCCATGCAGAGACCTCTGTTTTCTTCTTTTGGGCCCAGACTGAGTTGAAAAGCAGGCTTCTTTTCACCTTCAGTTGTGAGGATGTTCCCCATGGAACAAGATACAGGATCACAAACCATGCTTTGGAATTCCAGAGAAAGCCTCTCAGGCTCTCTCTGCTGAGTGTTTGCCAAATCTGCCTAATTAGACCACCCCCTCCCCACCTACCCAATCTCTATCCTATTGGCAGCCACTTTCGAAGGGAAGTTCCTGAGACAGGAATTGTTTAGATGGAAACAATCCTTCTGTAATAGCCTTGGCCTCCTCTGGCATGAATTGAGCATTTACAGTAGTGAAGCCATGTTTTATTTACGTTATTTCCTCGAGACCTCTGGTTAGCTTCTCTATTTGCAATGCAAATCAGAATAGAAAAGATTTTCTGTATTCTACATACACTTCTCGTATACATCCACGTTCAGAGACAAATTGTAATCTCTTGGCCCAGCAGTTCTACTGTGATTTCAGATAATAAAAATACTCACCACTTTACAGTTCTAACTTATGCTAATTGACTCACAGTGTTCTGAAAAGCTGAGACTAAGCAGCAGACTTGGGGACTCAGAGGAGTGACACCATTGATTACAATGTCATTTGAAGGGACAACTTCAGTGAGATGCTCTAACTTACACCCCAGAACTCAGAAGGGAAGAACGGATAACCGTGAATTCAAATATCACTTAGCATGCAAGTTCTTGCTGGTGTTCCATTAGACTCCAAGTGGAAAAAAAAAAAAAATCAAGCCATGTTTGAGGAATCAAACAAAAAAGGACATTGTCTGTCTGCATTTGGTACTGCCTGCAAGTGGAATGCTTAAGTTTACACGGGGCGAGTTGGACTATATTAGCTACTGGCTAATTGTAGGCCCTTTTGTGTAAGACATTGTTTAAGTAGCTACAGTTTGGAAAATGGAACACAAGGGTAAAAAGGTTTTAGATGAGTCACTTCATAGAATCCACATGAGTAAAAACTGGATTGGCTCCAACACTAATTCATGCATTAGAATTAACAACCCAAATGTAAGAAATTCCACTCAGCCTTCTGGTTACCTGTGACCACTGCATAATCCCAATATTTGTTATCATGTGGTAACAGTGGCCAGCAGCTTATGACACACTGGCCATGAGGCACAGATCCATAGTAACACTCTGTTCTCCAAAAGACCTGACACAGGTATGTGTTACCTCCTTTTCTAGCCCTCAGCTCATTCTTGGAAACAATGGTTCTCCTTCTGTTCTATCAGCAATATTTTTTCTCAAATTAGGTTGCCGTGCGTGATGATTTTCTGCTTTCAAAAATCAGACTCATGTGTACCTAATATAATAACATATTATCGATGATGACAGGGCTGAAAATGCCTGTCCCTACTGTCCTATAAGCTTTGAGGAAAACAAATTGCTATTTCTGTTTCCCCTTGGCTCTCCTAGTGGGTGCATCCTAGAAACAGCTGTTAAACAACAGTAGCAGCCAGTGCAGGAACACAACTCAGTTCCTGGTAACTAAAAGCCTCTGGGTTGCAATGGGGATCAAGGTAATCCGTACATTGGACTGGGACAGACCCAAGCAGCTCTTATAATTCAGACCGTGAATTGCGGCCTAATTCTGGCAGAATTCACTGCTGTCCAAGATAGAAATCTGTCTGGCAGAGGAGAAATGTTTGTTTTAAAATGAAATTCATTTGGTTAATAATTACCCACCCAGTTAGGTTGCTTTCTACAATTCTGTAAATAAAATTTCCTGCATTGCCTTTCCCAGTGATGGATGAAAAATGGATTTAGTTTTTGAGGAATGGATCCTGAGAATATAGTCAAGCCCTCATTTCCCTGTTGGTAATAGTTGCGTCTAATGTTTTCTGGCTATTTTTCCTCCTGAATAATTAGATGATGCAGCACACAGAAAGCACCAAAGAGGCAGTCATCAGGAGTTGGAGAGATTCAACATGGGTCACTAAGGTGCCATATGTTGGCCTAATTTGAAAAGAAATTCCACAAACTATGGCCAACATATATTAGAAGTCAGGTTGTCTATCTGGGTAATTGGGTTTCTACAAATCCTCAGTTGTCCGTTAGAACATGTCTGTCAGATAGTCGAAGCAGCAAGTTACACAAGGGACACATTTGGTTAAATAACAGAAGTTGATCTGGTCACCAATTTGCAGTACCTTTTAAATGAAAGCAAAATATTGGGCTCCTCTGAGATGCCTTATCAGACATTTGTGTTTTTTTCTCCATATCCCTCCAGATGCCCTCTTTTGTTCACAGTGTTCCTTTACCTTTGATTATATAAATGTATGTAGTACTCTTTAAATATAACAAATACCCTTTATATATTTAGTTTTTATATGGTATATCTTTTTAATAATATGTATATTATATATGTTATAAATAGTTTTTAAATGTTGACTACCAAGGGTCGGGGGGTGGGAAGCAGGGAAGAAAGGTTGAAAATAAAATTTTACTGATAATATAAGCTTTTTCAGGTGCCATCAGCTTGAAATAAATAGAGCTCTTAGACCGCCTACACAGCCTTCTTGCTTATGTGCATATTCTTCTATTTTTTTACCCTTAAAACACAGGACACAATTCTGCTTTCTCAGGAGATACATCGAGTTTCAATCAGGCTATGTAAGAACCCAACCAAATAAGATCTAGTACAGGTGAATCACTGTAATAATGTGGAAAGGCTAAGAGTGCTGCTTTATTTAATCTTATGATTTCCTTAAACCTTTCAAATAATTTGGAGTTTGCCTGGGTTGCGTAATTTGATAATGAAAAGAAAATAGGATTGTGAAACCTACTTTTCTCTCCCCGTCTCTATCTCTTTCTCTCTAATCCACAGCTTGAAAATACCTTTTCAGTCCCTTCGCTTCAATTAATGAAATAGTTTCCCACCCCACTCCCATCCTGCCTGGAGACAGCATTGCCATGGTTACCTGGATACCTGTTCTCAAAGAATATATGTAGTAGCAATTGACAATTTAAACGTCTCGATGTGTTGCACTTAGCAACAGTAATGAGACCATTATGAAACTACTTGTAGTGAAAATCCCATTGATGTTACAGTCTGAAGATTAAAACTTTAATTTGTATTCATTTACTCATTTAAAGAGATAAGGATGAGGAGGCTGATCTCTGCAGCTAAATAGCAAGTCACTGACATGAAATGCCATCCACCTGAGACAAGATATTGAGGCTGCCTCTTCTTGAATACATGTTGATAAGACTGAGAGAACAGACAGAATCACCCAACAACCTAATGGAAAGTTAACAGGAAAAGGCCAGTGTGAAGATGGTGTGTTTGGAGAACAAACATTCTTTAATAGCAAATCCATGTGAGGGTCCAGAAAAAGAGATACTCAGGGATGTTGTCTTAATTTTATCTGAAAATATTGTTTTGGTGAGCTCGATTTGAGACTTCTCATATGGGCTTGTACCAGTTTTCTCTGGGGAGAAGCACACTTCTCTCTGTGATTTAGCTTTCTTGCCATCCAAAATTTCCATTGCCTCTAGAACCAGGGACTTAACCTCAAGTCTCTTATAAAGGCCTGGGGAGATGATTGGTAAGTAATCCGAACTAGTGAAAATTTAAAAGACTCGTGTTTGCCAATATTGCAATTTAAAGAAAACAAATTAGAATGGATTAAAGATTAACCCTGTAATTTCATTTATTCTCACAATCTCATAGGCTATTTTGAGTGGGAGAGAAGGGGGTAGTTATAGCAAGAATGCTGGAAAATTCAATTAACTATGGTACTGAGGCTGCAAGTTCTGCTTATTGACTGTGTGCTCAACATTATGTCCCTGGTTCCTTTTTGCAAATGCATTTTTTTTTTTTTGTGAATTAGTGTAGGGTCTTTTATTAAGTAAATCTGATCCCTTGGAAGGGGAACAGGAAATATACTGATTTTATATTCCAAAACCATATAGTTTTTTAGAGTGAATTAAAAACCAAGGCAAAGAAATGAAACTCAATTCTATCAGAATCTCTGGATTGTAGAGTCACACCACACACACACACACACACACACACACACACGATTCTGGATGGGTCCAAGTTTTAAAAATTAAAAAATCAAATTACAAAAGCACTAGATAAAGAAGGGTTTGTGTTTATTACCTAAGAATAAAGGAGAACCGTGGTTTAGAATTTCATTAAGGGAAATATATTTTTAAATAATCATAAATTTAATTTATGATTAAATTTATATTATCTCATTAATATATATCTCATTAATAAATATAATCAGGGGAAGAAACTAGAACTCTCATGTCATGCATTATTGGTGGAAGTAAATCCTTTACTGCATGAATAACTTGGTAATATGAATAAAAACATGTATTTTCATTCTATTGAGATACTTTATCCATAGGCATTTTCCCTAAAAAGATAGTTGTTCAAGTGGAATAAAAAATAAAAGAGGGAGGGGCACATGGCTGGCTCAGTTGGAGGAGCTTATGACTTTTGATCTCAGGGTTGTGAGTTCAGGTCACATGTTGGATGTAGAGATTGATTAAAAATAGAATCTTAAAAAAAGAGAGAGGAGGGGCGCCTGGGTGGCTCAGTCGGCTAAGCGTCTGACTTCGGCTCAAGTCATAATCTCACGGTTCACGGGTTCGAGCCCCACATCAAGCTCTGTGCTGACAGCTGGGTGCCTGGAGTCTGTTTCAGATTCTGTGTCTCCCCCTCTCTCTGCCCCTCCCCTGCTCGTGCTCTGTCTCTCTCTGTCTCAAAAATAAATAAACATTAAAAAAAAGAGAGAGAGGAAAACAGAGAAGGAAGAAAGAAGGGGAGGAAGAAAGGAAAGAAGGAAGAAAAAAAGAAAGAAGAAGTGTATCACAGTATCACTTATTATAATTTGTATGAAACTACAGAATCTTTAACTGCCTCTGTCTATAAACTTGACTTACTTCTGATAATAAAGAAAGAAACCATTTGGTTGGTATGAGAAATATTTTTGGTGGTAGAAATGTAGATTTTTAATTTCTTCTTAATATGTTTCTTAATAATTTTACTATTTGTATAAGAAGCATGCATTAGTATATAAATCAAGGATAACAATAGAGCTTTATGGGTTGAATTATGTCCCTCTAAAAGATATGTTGAAACCCTACCCAGTAGTACCTCAAAATCTGACGTTATCTGGAAATAGGATGTAATCACATTAAAATGATTTCATACTGAATTAGAGTGAGGCCTAATCTGTATGACTGGTGTCCTTAGAAGAGGAAGGGCACAGAGTAAGAGGAGGGCCATGTGACAGTGGAGGCAGAGATCGGAGTGTTGCATCTACAAGCCGAGGAATGGCAAGGCTTGTTGGCAAACACCGGAAGTTAGAAGAAGCAAGGAAAAAAATCGTTCCTTACAGGTTTCAGAGGGAGCATGGGCCTTCCAACACCTTGACTGCAATCTTGTAGCCCCCAGAGCTATAAGACAATCGATTTCTGTTGTTTCAAGCCACCCAGTTCGTGTCACTTTGCTCCAGCAGCTCTAGAAAACCAACACAAAAGTAATTTTAATTTAAGAAGACATATCATCTACCTTGCCATTTGTGGAATAATAAACCCCACTGTTAACAATTCTGCATGCAATATCCTGATCTGAGAGTTAATTCATGGTACTTAGAAAAAGGAAATAAATGTGTCCTACTTCTTTGATGTTATACAGACAGCACAAATGCTGAAGCGGTCTGAATGTTCCCCCAGGTAACAGAAGCATTATTTTCCCAGGCCCCAAAAGGCTCCTTCTTCTGAGAGCCATCATAAATATTGTGAAATATCTAGGGATATATCTCCTTGAAGCACTACTTTGAAGAATTACAGTCCGGCTTATCACGATTTTCATTTTTTCCTCACCCATATTAAATATGATTGTGCCAATGAGCTGAGAGGAAAACTAGGTCCCAAGTGTTTTTGGCATCTTTTCAGTACCGAAGGTCAACAACATAGCGGTGAGCCAGAATGCTTTGTGAACAAACATATGGCATTTGTTTGGGAGAAGAGAGGGTGGGAGGAGGAGGGTCCTGTTTTCCAGCTGCCTTCCAAAGTTGGCCTGGATTTCTGTTAAAATCTTAATATATCTTCTTTAGCCTCAAAATCATTTTCTTTCTAAGGGGTCTTTTATAATCTTGAGAACCAAGAAGACAGGATTCCAGGAAACCTATGCCTTATGACCGTGCTGGGTCTTTGGCAGAGTGAACTAGAGGATCAAAGTGCATCAGAAGTAGGTGAATGTGCCAGTTCAGGACTAGAGTCTGAACACAAGGACAGAGGAACCAAAGACAAGGCTCACTTCTATGGTAAGGCTACAACTTATGGAAAATATAGCAATGGGGCTTAAGTCACCCATATTCTTTTTAGACTAACCACACTTTAATCAAATTATACCTGTTTGGATGCTCTTATAATACAGAATTCAACTGAGCACAGGCCCTTCTATGTGCATAAACAATGTGAGTATGTGCCTAGGGTGATTTGGGAGGTAACCAAAAGACCAAGGATTAGTCAAGAACTTGGGCAGTTTCAAATGACAGAAACCCAATTCCAAAAAGCTTATACTAAAAAATGGAAAGGGATTTTTTTTGTAAATTAGGGGTGAGGGAAGCATCCTGCCTCTAATGACTCATTATTAAATGTGTCTGTTCATCACTGTACTCATTTTTAGTTAGCTCTGATTCTCCTTGAGTGGTGGTCTTATTTTCTCTCCTGCTAATGCGTTTCTCCTACATGGTCACAAGTAAGGTTTAGCTCCAGATATGCGTTCCCAGGGTTCATAATCCAAGATGCAAAAGAAGAGAAAAAAAAAGTTCTTCTTTTTCAGTGTCCATACATAAAAAGTTTCAGAGAAGTTCTGTGATTGTTGGTTTTGGATTAGGTGCCCATCCCTGAGTCCCCAGTTATCCTGACCAGGTGGATGGGGCACTCTGCTTAGCCAGGCATAGATCTGCTGCCCGGAGAGCAAGGCAGTAGCACTGGCAAAGCACTGGTAACCCTATTAAGACAATGGAGGGTAGAGGGATGCCTGGGTGGCTCTGTCAGCTGAGTGTCAGACTCTTGACTTCGGCTCAGGTCATGATCTTGAGGTTCATGAGTTTGAGCCCCGCATCAGGCTTTGCACTGACCCTGTGGAGCCTGCTTGGGATTCTCTTTCCCTCTCTCTCTGCCCCTTCCCAGCCTAAAAATAAATAAATAAACTAAAGAAAAAAAAAGATAATCAAGGGGAGAAAGATTAAGTTAAGGTAGTAAAAAAGTCAGGGTGCTATTATCTAGAAGAACAACATAGTGTAAGAAAGAAAAACAGCAAATACCTGCTGGAATACCCAAACATTCCCCCAATACTATATCCTTCTCCGCTTTGACCTAGGCTTCCGTGTCACTTGAAATCTTTGTTTTATTCTTTTAGGTTACAACTGTCCAATATTATATAAAAGAAAGATAGGGGCCCCTTGGTGGCTCAGTTGGTTAAGCGTCTGACTTTGGCTCAGGTCATGATCTCATGGCTTGTGATTTTGAGCCACGCATCATGCTCTGTGCTGACAGCTCAGACCCTGGAGTCTGCTTCACATTTTGTGTCTGTCTCTCGCTCTGCCCCTCCCCTACTCACACTCTGTCTCTTTCTCTCTCAAAAATAAGTAAATATTAAAAAATTGAAAATAAATAAGTAAATACAAGAAAGATAGATAATAGATAATGGACAGATAGATAACAAATGGATCAAAATGGCAAGTGTGACAAATGAAATGACAAGCTCAAGTCTATAAACAAGTAAATAAAAATTGATTGCAAAATTAAATTTTTATCTTAACTAAACTTTATATTAAAGAAAAGTTAGATATATAATCCTGGAAAAGTATAAAGGACAGCTTATTTTTTAAAGCAAGCTATAAATAAATATAAAGCTATATTAAAAATGTATCAAAAGGTAACTCATGAAATCGGAGATAAAAAATGCCAGCAGGATGCATTCAGTCTATGGTCTTATCTGTTCAAGCAGGAACTGTACGACTGGCTATTCAAAAATCTTGTCTCCTGTGAACTTTGGGCAGACCAGTTCACTATATAGATACAGTCAATTACTGTACTTCATCCTTAAAATAGAGTCTAGACCACCAAGGCTTTACCTGTCAGAAAATGACTTCAGCTGTAAAGAATTACAAATGACTTGCAAAAAAAAAAAAAGAAAGAAAGAAAGAAAAGAAAAGAAAAGAAATCCTGTGGATTTGTGGCAGGTGTGGTACTTAGAAACGGATCTGGAGGTTTTCCATTTTAGCCAGGATAAAAATTGAAGTCTAACTCTGACGTCTGATCATCACCCTCCCTCCCAGTTGTAGAACCTGGAAGTTGTCCCTGAGCTCAGGATCTCATACTTTGCTCAGAGTAGGATGACGTCAGACATTTGGAGTTCCCCAGACCGTTGCATACTTGTGGTCTGCAGTATTTATTTTATTTTCTCATTTTAGATATCAGCTTTTTCGGGAAACTCCAGGTGGTGAAGTTGTATTTCCAATTGGGAATCAAACAGCTTTTCCAGATCTTTTTTTTTTAATATTTATTTATTTTTGAGAGAGAGAGACACAGAGCATGAGCAGGGGAGGGGTAGAGAGAGAGGGAGACACAGAATCAGATGCAAGCTTCAGGTTCCAAGCTGTCATCACAAGAGCCTGATGCGGGGCTCGAACTCTGGAACCGCGAGATCATGACCTGAGCCAAAGTCAGATGCTTAACCAACTGAGCCACCCAGGTGCTCCAGCCCTTTCCATATCTTTTAAACAGGGTCTCAGTTGGAACCAGCCCAGCCAGGCTCATTTAGGAAACAAGAATGATTCAGGAGGCTACTCCATAAAAAATGAAGTTTCTACGTCAAGTTAGGTCGTTTTCCGTTATCCACATTCATGTTACCTATATAAAAGTCTATGTCTAACTAGTGTCTGGGTTTCCAATTTTTAAAAAATTAAAACACAGGGAAAAGAAAAAGATCAACTAACATCCCTTTATCCAGACAACTCATGTTAACATTTTGATATATGCCATTCCAGACTTCATTCCTATGTAAATACAAGATGGAAATGTATTTTTCTTTCACGGCAGTAATTTTGTCTTGTAGCACATATTTTATCACCTGAGTTGTAAAAATTTATTATAAAATGTTTTTCCATTTAAATAAATATTTCTCTATCATCATTTTTATCTATTATATAACTGTAACATTATATATATATCACATTACATTAATTATATATCACATTATATTATACATTATATATTATATTACATAATGGAATATATAACCTTATATATGTTTAGTTTTATATATCTATAAAATGAACATTTTAGCATATTCCTTCTTTATTTTTTATGTCTATATATAATTCTGTGATGACACTCTTTAAAACTTTATGTTTATTTCCTTAGGTTCAATTCTTAGAGGTACAATTGCTAAGTCAAAGCATTTCCAGAACCTTTAGGGTTTGGACAGTTAGACAAGTTGGCCTTGAAAATGGCGTAAGAGTGTTCATTTTCTCTCATGTTCATAGTACCATTGATTTTTGGAATTTCTGACGATTTGGTGAGGGGATAGTATCATCACCGTATATCATCTCTTTAAAGACATGCAGTTTTTCATATTTTAACATATCTGAAAACAGATTGCATCTTGCAGTAGATAGTGACTCAACATTGTGTTTCGGTTTAATTGGCAGTGTTTCCTTCTTTCCTAGTAGCACCCAGAGTAGCAGCATGCCCTCTGATCACTGGCATCTTCGATCGAGTGAAATACTATATTCAGTCTAAGCAATTTTAAGTTTTGGCCCCGCTTTCCTAGCCTCCCACCAAGCTTCTGGGACCAGTTGCCCTTGCTAACTACTTACATTGTGCTCAAAGTATGTAAATTCAATTCAACTTTTATTCACATTGCTATGCATATGGCTCGGGGAATACAAAGAAGAACATGACAGTGCTGAGAAAAACTTAATTAGGAAGGTCACTGCATAAAAATCGTATAATGAATTTTACCTCAAAACCTTTGTGGAACGAGGCAGGATATAAATAAATAAAAACATTGTCTGTACAGAAGCCAAATAGACATTAATCTTAGATCATCTGTCACGTGTTTCCTTTGTTGACACAGATAACCAAGTGCTCCTCTGAGCTTCCTGCATTTCCTTGAAGCCTTTCTCTTCCAGAAAGTATAAATGCTGCTCACTTAAACTCAAAGAGTGGCTTCTTGCCTCCAGCTTTTCTCCTGGCCACATCCTGCTCAGCCCTCACATCTTGGTTCAAAGACTCCCTCCTTTGGGAAGTGGCCCTGGTTTAGTCTTTCCTTTCCTCTCTCCTTGCTTTCTGTCAGTATTGCTTCCACAGTACATAGTACACACAAAACCACACATTGTAGTAATCTGTTCACATGCCAGAAGGTATGTGGGAGCATTCCCAGCAGGACTCAGGGGTAAGACTGCCCCAGCTCCTCCCAGCTCTGCCGCATGTTACCTAGCTATCCTTGGGGAAGTAACTCTTAAATCTCAGTTTTCTTATCTACAAATTGAAGTTAACATTGCCTTGTTCAAAGGGTTGTTTTAGAGAATCCACTTTAATAAAACATGTAAAGCACTTAGCACAGGTTCTGGCCATTGGAAAACATTGAAAAAAAAAATACTAACTTACTGGTTCTCTGTTTCCCCCAGCAGACCAATGCCCTCCCAGAGAGTATAAAGTGTGTCCTTTATGTCTGTGATCCCAGTTACCTGGTACAGAGCAGAATCTCAGTACAGATGTGTTAAAGCGCTCATACAGAAAAACTAAGCCCCCAGACATAGGGGCTAAAAGAAACTAGGCAACAGACTTCTCTTTTTGGCTCAGGAGAGCTTTTCGACTTTGTGCATGGTCTGTCTACAGAGAGAGGTTTTGTTAGTCTGAGCCTAGTGATATGAAAAGCAATCAAAAGGACTGAAAGATCTCAATACACCGTTCTCTTTTGTTAATTTTTTTGTTTACTTATTTTGAGGGGGCAGTGGCAGAGAGTGAAAATCCCAAGCAGGCTCCAAGCTGTCAGCATGGAATCCAGTGTTGGGCTTGAACTCACAAACTGTGAGATCATGACCTGAGCTGAAACCAAGAGTCAGATTCTTAACTGACTGAGCCACCCAGACGCCCCTAAACCATTCTTTTTTTACAATTAAAAAAAAATTTTTTTTAATGTTTATTTTTGAGAGAGAGAGGGATAGAGTGCAAGCGGGCAAGGAACAGAGAGAGAAAAGAGAGGGAGACACAGAATCTGAAGCAGGCTCCGGGCTCTGAGCTGTCAGCACAGAGCCTGATGCGGGGCTCAAATGCACGAACCATGAGATCATGACCTGAGCTGAAGTTGGACACTTAACAGACTGAGCCACCCAGGTGCCCCTAAACCATTCTTTTAAAACACACACACACACACACACACACACACACATAATAATTGTCTAGGGTTTTTTTTTTCTCTTGCTCACCAGGATTCTTAAGACTGCTAACAAAAACATGGTATCTCATGTATTAGTAACCCTTGCATATGGCTATTTATTTCATTTACTTCCTATGTCCCCTTGGAGGGGGAAGTGATAGTTAAATTTAAGGATCTTATTAAGCAACATGAATGATCAGGACAGTGTACTAGCAGATGGAAAGGCTGGATAAAATGATATTTTATCAAGTGACTCTACTGCTTATTACTGGGAAATCTTTGCTGTCTTGGAACTAGAGATATGACCAACCTGCAATATAGAATATGTGACTGAGACACTTCAGGAAGTTATGCCACCCCACAACGTCAACACATCTACCCTGGCTGATACCTAACATGTTGGCATTGGAATTTGTGTTCTTAGATATTGTTCCACATGGAAATGCCGTTGTATTTGACCATTACAGAAGGAACAGCCAGAGCTCCCATTAATTGAATACTCTGATCTGAACCTGGATTCATGTCTGGTCATGAAATTTTTCAAGCAATCCTATGAAGTAGGTATATTTCCATTCTATAGATAAGGAAAATGAGGCTTGCAAGTGAAGTGACTTGCCCAGGCGGCTGGGAGAGATCAGAACTGCAAATCAAACTCAGCGACATCTGATTCTAAGCCTATGCAGACCTCAGAAGTCAAGTCTCAGATCTACATGGTTCTAAGATTTGGTCACTCCTCCAGCCATGTTTTCTACCAAACTTTACACCTAAGACACACCAAACTTCTTTTTAGTTCCTCCAACATACTAACGATCACAACTTTTTTCTTCCTCTTTGCCATCCACCTTTGCTCTCTGGCTTTTGCTTTTGGACCTCAGCTAAAATGCCACTTCCTCAGAAAATTCACTTCCTGACAGCTCAGCACCATCCCCAAATGCTGTTGGACAGCCCCACCAAGTGTTCCCAGAGCTACTTGGCCATCCCCCACGTTAGCATGGCTCATTTGGCATAGCCGTGTCGGATGTAACTCCATCCTTTGTTGGACTGTAAGTAGCACAAGGGACTGGCTGTCAGTTGCTCTGGTTTTGACTATTATATCTTTAGTGCCTGGTAACTGGTAGATGTTTAGGACAGAGTGGTGGAATGGATGGATGCGCGAATGAATCAACAGTCACTGGTAGAGTAGGAATGCATTGCAATGGGAGTGACAACATCCCATCTATTTTTCCACACCGAAGGCAAGTCCTGCCCTCCTCATAATTCTGTATCCAGGCTAGTCCTGCCTCTTTATGGACATTACCAATTAGCTGTCTGGTTCACATTAACAACATCTTTCACTTAAACATTTGTTCTTTCCTCTGATTTCTTTCTATTTCAACTTGGATGAAACAGGATCCAAGTTTCAAATATTTGGTTTTAAAATTTGAGCTATAGCTAAAACTAGAAAAGTTATACATACAACCCTTAAGACCAGAGTCTACCCCATTCACCTCTCTGCGCGCGCACACACACACACACACACACACACTTTTTATTTTCCTTCACTTGTTAAAGATTACCTCCTCTGGTTTCTCATAGGTTCTGTTTTTTACAATAAGCTGTATGCTCATAGAGTACATGTGTTTCATTTTGCTTCTATCTGGATGCTTGGAAATCTGCCTGAAGTGGAAATTTCACAACAAAACAAAATGGTAATTAATAGCATCACAAGTATGGTTGATAGTGGGGTTTTTTCCTTTTGTTTTTCCTCAAAAATTAGGCACCATAGCCAAAATGCTTATCTGACAGAGAATGAAAAAAAAGCAACCCTCTCAAATAATCATAAAAAGCCTTCTGATTTTTAGAAGGAATAATTAAGGTGAGGTTTGACCTGCTCACTAATCAGAGGATTGGGTTCCCAGAACACAGACTTTGTGTTATTCTACTTAACCAAAGAGCAACTTGGGCATTTATCCAAAGTACTCCTCAAGGATCTAATATGTTAATTGAAAAAAAAAAATCTTAGGAAATAACTTTACAAGCAAACAATTCAACCAATTGGAAACACATGGGATTATTTTCCAATCTCTTGAAATCTCAGCTGCTGATTGAAAGGATTTTTTTAAATCAGATTTTTTCAAAGTGCACACAGAATTTGTTACAATTCCAAGGTAGAATACAATTTGCTTTAATTACAACAACATACACTCTAATTCCCACATGGATATTTTAGCAAGCTTAATGCTCGTCTAGGTAAAGAAACATTGTTTTCTGAGCTGTCCTTCCAGATTCTCAAGGCCTCCCTCATACTTCTACAGTGATAATATCTCTGATGGATATAGCTTTCTCTACCTGCCCTCCTTCTCCAGGTTCTCTTGAGACGCTTCAGCATGCAGTGTCTCTTGACATGCACTCACTGCTCAGTGCCCTTGCTTATTGTAATCACAAATGTGATGTGCATAAAGAAGCTCTCAGCAGGGGGTAGGGGCTTAACCACCTGGACCACTAGACCCTTCAGTCTCTTCATGGCATCTGTTGTCCGTAGATTTGCTATCTTGGGTAATTTGATTGATCCCTTAAAACCAAGACAAAAAACTCAGTTCTCTGAGGGGCTGGCTGATTAACTTGATGAGCTTTAGAACACAAAAGGATTTGAACTGGAGGATCTTGAGTCCCTGAAGTCTAGACAATTGAGTCCAAATTGAGGACCTACTAAGGAAGGTCCATAGACTTTGGAACTCTCCCTGTGCACAGGGAGGGGCCTTGGGAAATAAACCACAGTGTTACTAATGACCAGACCTGGATGAGTGACTGGAGGTTGGGGAAGAGAATTTAAATAAATTCATTCCCACCAACACTACAAAGACAAAACTCACACAGAGAAATGCACATTCATGTGCAAGCAGTGAGTCAACTCATTTAGAGTCAATGCTAGATTATTCATGAAAGAGCTAGCCAAGGTGGGACTAATGAAAACCCATAGAGAATTCTTGAACCTCACAATTTCAGTCCTTTGTACCACCCACCTAGACCTTTCCCATACCTGCTAATGAAGAGGTAAAGGTGGCCTGAGTGTCTTCCCCTGCACCTCTTACTTACCCTCTGCCAGAGTTGCTAAGAACCATGAAATGCCTCAAAAGCCAAGAATTTGAGAAAAAAGGAAGATGGCATCTGAGTAAATCCTTATGGGCAAACACTCCCTAAATGTTTGAGTTTGTGCCATAGGGTACCTTTCACTGGGCTTAGATTTGTCCAGAAAATGCTTCCCATATAGAAAACAGAGATTATTGAGAGTGGGTACTATTTCTGGACATTTCCAAGGATACCTTGAGGAGCAGGCATTCTTGTTAAGAAACTTTGTTTGAAGCTCCAGGGAGGTCAGCAATCCTCTTACCTCCCTTTCCTGTTGTGCAGCAGCAGAATAATAAACAGGTTGGTTCTGCATTCAGAAAAATTAAGATAGGGAACAAAAGCATGCACACATAAAACAATTTCATCACATTGTCACTTGCCAAGGTATTATTGAAAAAGGATCTGGTTTGAGTTACAGAGATATCACTTTCCCCTTTCAACTCTAGTTATTGAGAAGAACACGAAAAAAAAATTTTTTTGGCAAAAGGGGACACACTTTTCAGGCTAGTTTGGCAAGGTCAAATGAACACCAATGAAAATTTATATTCACTCAGCATGTGGGGAGTTTTTTGTCTGGAAAAGGACTTAATTATGGTAGGGTAAATAATTGGGTTTTTACAAGTTAAAGTAATAGTGTGCAGTATTTGCCGAGCATTTTTCTAGATGTTTAGTTATACCCAAGAGATTTGTCTCTGCCCTCCAAAAGGAGGGAGGTGGAGAAAGACTACAGAAAAGAGAATTTTTAGACTAACATGTCAGCTGAGAGAAATGACTATAGGCTTCAGCAAGAATGAGAGCATTTGGGGGCAGGGGAAAGCACAGTATTATTAAGATCCAAGTATGGATCTCTTCTTCTGAGCTTTTAGCTCTTATCTCTTTATACTCTGAGTTGATCATTCACACCCACCTTAACCTCACTACCCTTTGTGTGTGTGTTGGGGGTGAGGTATTGGGAGCAGAGATCACCCCCCAACCCAGAAAACCTATTCAAAACAGACTGGTCACTTCCCCCTTGAATCCCAGGACTCTGATGATCGCAACTCCCTTCTTCTCCAACCCCTGGATCATTGCTAGAATCCCTCTAAAACCATGTTCCTTTCCCTCTCCAAAAATGAAATTATAAATTGAGAGCTCATCCTCTCAATAAAGGCCCAGAGGTGTTGGTGTTATTTAAAGCAGTACAGATGCTGTTTCTCTCCTATCTTCCTCATGACCAGCCACATGGGCTTTTCTTCTAATCCTGATCAAGCCAAACTGGCTTCCACTGTCATACCTGTGCTTTTGATGGTCCCCTGCTGTGATGATTTTTTTTTCCCAGAAAGATCTTTGCTTGGCTGGTTCCTCACTGGTCAGCTCTCAGTTCAAGTGCCCCTTTGTCTGAAAAGTGTTTTCGGACTCCTCAGTCTGAAGGCCCCCTCCTTTCCCCTCTATCACCTAAGTCCAATTGGTTTCCTTCATACCACTGTTACTATGAGAAAACGTTCACTTATTAGTTCACGTGTTTCTAGTTGGTCTCCTGCCTGTAGAACATCAGCTCTATGAGGGGGGTCCAATGCCTACGTCTGCATCTCTGACATCTAAAATAATACATGGAAGATCACAGGCATTCAAATAATTGTTTAAATTTAAAAAATATGGAGTGCTTATTGTGTACTATACACTATTTACATATGTTATTTTATTTAATCCTCACCTCCAACTATGATATAGCTACCACCTTTATTTTACAGCTCTTCTGGAGCTAAGGCTTAGAGACACGAAATAACTCTTATAAATACAGAATCAAGATAGAAACCCAGGCAGTCTGTCTCCAGAGCTCATGCTCACAACTGCTACTCATTTTTATTATACCTTGTATAGAAACCTTTTTAAAGTTTTAGATTGTATCAAAAAAAAAAAAAAAGGGTTTCCAGTTCTACATATAAGGAGCTTAGACATTGCCATTCCATCCCAACAGTAAGTGAAAAGCTGAATGTATGAAGTTAACGACACTTCTTGGATTTGTAAAAGAAGGGAGGGTACAGGACAAATGGCTTCCCACCAGGACTGGAGACAGAGGTGAATATAGGGAGTGTTGGCTTACTGGAGCAGACTCATAAGTGGAAGCAGTTTGAGGAACCAATGCCAGGGTAGGAAAACCTGAACCGTAGTTGACAAGTGTCTGCAGGCTCAGTGTGGACATCTCTGAGAGTTAAAAAGTCCAAGGGGACCCAGTCATGGAGGGGACGGGGTATAATTTATGAAATTTACCTCCAAGACGTCAACTAGGTTCTCACAGTAAATATCAGAGAAAAATCCCCTGGTTCTTCCAGCGAGGGAGGGGAAGAGAGCCATTTTTTTTTTAATGTTTTTATTTTATTTTGAGAGACAGAGACAGAGAGCGAGCAGTGGAGGGGCAGAGAGAGAGGGAGACACAGAATCTGAAGCAGGCTCCAGGCTCTGAGCTGTCAGCACAGAGCCTGATGCGGGGCTCGAACCCACGGACTGTGAGATCGTGACCTGAGCCAAAGTTGGATGCTTAATAGACTGAGCCACCCAGGTGCCCCAAGAGAGCCATTTTTAAATAAGCCAGAGCACTTTGTTCTCAGCAAGACCTGCCTGGTTAAGAAGTTATCCAAACTGCAATGCCCTGGGGTTTTATCAGAGCTTAACTGACATGCCTGGGGAAAGGGAAATATCCAATTTCTCGTCAGCTCAGCCCTTCCACATGAAAGGAGGGAAAGAGTCAGCTTTAGCCCACTCTAGCTATCCTGTCCCACCTAGGAGACAAGAAAAAAACAGAAACACTTGTGAAGTTCACGGGCCAGAGGCATAGACTCACTAATAGATGAAGACTTAATCATAGGACTGCCGAACACTTCCCTTCCCCTCACGTCTTTTCATCACATTACTAAAGGCCTATTTTTAGCAGCTCCTTTTACTCAATTTATCATGCCCAGCTACCAAGAAAAAATTACAAGGCATACTAAATGCAAAAACAAACAAACAAAAACCACAATTTAAAGAGACTGAATAAGCATCAGTACCAGATATGGAAAGAAAGTTGCAATTATCAGACTGGGAATTTAAAACAACTATCATTAGTTGTTTTAAACTATCCAGGGCTCTCGTGGATAAGGTAGACTGCATGCATGAACAGATGGACAGCTATAAGCAGAGACATGGAAATCCTGAGAGAGAAGCAAAAAGAAATGCTAGAAAAAGAAAAATGCTAGATGGAAAAAAACACCATGACATAAACGAAGAATGCCTTTGATGGGCTCATTAGTAGACTGAATGTGGCTGAAGAAAGATCTCTGAACTAAAGGGTATAGCAGTAGAATCCTTGGAAACTGGAAAGCAAAGAAAACGACTGAAAAAGAAAAAAAATTGAACAGACTATCTCAGATAACTACAAAAGATGTAACATACACATAATGGGAATACCAGAAAAAAGAAAGAATGGAACAGAAGAAATATTTGGAACAATAATGATTGAGAAATTTCCCAAATTAATGTTAGACTCCAAACCACAGATCTAAGAAGCCTGGAGAATAACAAGCAGGATAAATGTGCCTCCCCCCAAACCCCTTCACCTAAGCATATAATTTTCAATCTACAGGAAATCAAAGATTAAAAAAATAATAATTCTGAAAAAAAGCCAAAGAAAAATAAAGTTGAGTCAATTTCTTGCCTTAAGGACTTCTCAGAACCTTTAATATGCTAATGTACTCCCAGGACTTGTCAAGATAAGCATATAATATCCCATTCAATTCTTCTTTTAAACACTGACTCCTCTTTTTCATGAAGATTTTCTTGACATTTCTTTGAACTCTACTACCCCTGAAGTTTCTTTGGAAATTGTTCTCACATTCAGTCTGTGTCTTCAAAAACACCTAGTTAGATATCAGAACCATAGATCTGCCACTGATTCAAATATTCATTCAACAAATGTTTTTAAAATACCTATTATGCACCCCTCACTTTTCTAGGAACTATGAGATGTCAGTGAAAAAATAAACCAAAAATCTGTGCCCTTTTTGAGTTACAACATTCTAGAGAGGGGGAAAATAGATAATAAGCCATAAGGACAATAAATAAGTAAATTCTATTCTACTGTGGAAGGTGATATTCTCTGGAGGAGAAAGGAGATTATTGAAAAGGATTAGAGAGGGGTTAAAGAAGAGAAAGAAGGAATTGTGGTGAGGGAAAGGCAGATGGAAAGGATATGTGTGCAATTTGAAATAGGGTGCTCAAGATGGGCTTTATTGAAAAGATGGTGTTTGAGCAACACCTTGAAGGAAGTGAGAGAATTAGCCACATGCATATCTGAGGAAACAGTATTTCAGGAAAAGGAATCTGCCAGTGGAAGGTATGTAGAAATCTGGCTTCGTGTTTTCAGGAAGCATCAGACCAGCATACCTCGAAAAGAGTAACAGGAAGTATAGTGAAAGATGAGATTGGTAGATTAAGGGGGTTGCAGGACAGACCACGTAAGGTGAGTCATTGAAAACCCAAAAGTATTATGCACAGTGAAACAGTCAGTCAGAGAAGGACAGATAATTATACATTTTCACTCATATGTGGATCTTGAGAAACTTAACAGAAGACCATGGGGAAAGGGAGGGGAAAAATAGTTACAAACAGGGAGGGAGGGAGGCAAACCATAAGAGACCCTTAAATACAGAGAACAAACTGAGGGTTGATGGGGAGGGTGTTGGGGGGGAGAGGGGAAAGTGGGTGATAGGCATTAAGGAGGGCACTTGTTGGGGTGAGCCCTGGGTGTTGTATGGAAGCCAATTTGACAATAAATTATATTCATAAACAAAAAAAGAAAAGAAGAACCTTTGGCTTTTATCCTAAGTGAGATGGAGGTAACTGCAATGTTTTGAGCAGGGACGTGACACAATCAGCCTTACTTTTTTAAAGAGGATCCTTTTGGCCACTATGTTAAGCATAGAATAGCAGTGATCAAGGAACACTCTGAGTACAGAATATAAAAAAGCAAAGTTAGAAGTAGTGAAATCAGTTGTAATAATACCATGAGAGATGTGGCTTACACCAGAATGAAGGCAGTGACCGTGGTCAGAAGGCGTTTTGAAGGTACGACGAACAGGATTTCCTCATCGTATGAGAATGAGAAGAATTGAGGATGACTCTAAGTTTTTTTGGTTTAAGCATCTGAGAGAGTGAATTTAATTAACATCAGTCAAGATGAAGAAAGCCTATAGGGGTAGAAGAGATTCCAGGTGGGAAATTAGGGGTTCAGTTTTTGGCATGGTCACTTGGAGATGTCCTTAAGACTTCCCAGGGGAGGGGCGTCTGGGTGACTCAGTCTGTTAAGCATCGACTTCAGCTCAGGTCATGATTTCATGGTTCGTGAGTTCAAGCCCCACATCAGGCTCTGTGCTGACAGCTCAGAGCCTGGAGCCTGCTTCAGATTCTTTGTTTCCATCTCTCTCTGCCCCTCCCCGGCTCACACTCTGTCTCTGTCCCTCTGAAAAATAAATAAACATTAAAAAAAAAAAGGACTTCCCAGTGGAGATGATATATAGGGAGTTGGAAGTCTGGGTGAGGGATTTAGTTTAAAAATAGATTTGGGAAAGGCCAATAAATGGATGGGGTTTAAAATCATGAGAATGGAGGAAATCAGCACGGGAGTAAGTACGGAGATCTAGTAGAAAAACTGAGCCAGAGCTGAGCCTGAAACCCAGATAAAAAAGGACATGTTTCTCAGGAAACCAAACCCAAAGCCTTGACAGGTGGGTGGAAACAGAGTAGGCAATAGGAAGAAAAATAAACTTCAGCTTTGGGGACTTGAAGAAGGCATGTCTAAGAGGCCTCATCTCCTGAACCATATAATAGCTGCCTTGAGTTCTGTCTGAAGAAGATTCTGGGACCATGTCTCAGTGGGAAACAAATTAGTGATTAGTGTTATCTGTTACAGTTGTGGAGTGTTGAGTGACAGCAGGTGGGGCAACATCAGATTTTTACCATTCTTTGCTAGAAGGAAAGGCCACGTGACTAAGAATAAGCATCACCTGATGTTTGGAGAGTTCACTGAATGGTTTCAACTTATTGTGAGTCAATTTATTTGGCTTATAGCAATATCAATATAGAACTTGTTGCTGAAATTACCTGACGTGTGTAAGAATGCTCTTGATCCATTAGCATATATTGGACTTAAGTGTGTGAAAGGCGATCCATGAAAAAAGAATAGAGTAAAAGAAGTTCTGTAATAAGCAGGATGGTCTACATGATTTGTGGACTCAGAACACAAATTGGGAAACTCAAAACCCCAGGCAGAGTAGAACTTTTAGCTATGACTCTATGAAAAGTGGGGCAAATCCTCACCCCAAAATGGACCCACAGTACTGGAAAAACTAACACATACAGCCATTTGGTGCTTTGGAAGTCAACAAAAGGCACAAAACAATCTAAGAAGTGGTTATGCTTCAAAAATGGCTGAGCTTCCTGTAGGAAGAGTGGGAATCTCTAACCTTCTAGCAGGAGCCTTCTCCGTCCACCTCACCCCAACTTGTAGGTCCTGCCAAGGTAGGAAAGCCATGATGAACAGCAGCCTCTCTGCCAGGATTGAGGAGACTCACCCAATTTGGACAGGTGGGCAATGCAAACACTCAACAAAGCTGTCAGTAGAAATGATCGTCTTGCAGGCAGACGGTTGGGAAGAATCACATTTGTGGTCAAAGACAATGTATTCCTGACTGAGACTTTTTATGTGTATAGTGGAGACTGAAGAGAGCACAAGCCCTTCACATACTTCTGGTTAATCCTGGGACTGAGTGTGTGAGCATGAGACTCAAAGGGGCCCAGAAGAAATTAAAACCCAGGAGGCTTAAAAACAGCCTGGATTTTAAATATGTTCTCCTACCTGCAAACCTATCCCAACAGCAATGGATGGAAGCTTTACTGGTTCAAGGTATTAAAGCACAGCTGATGTGCAATCATTAGCTGACCACTGAGATGCCCAGACACAGGAGCAACCTCTAGCAAGCCAGGTTTCAAAAGGAAGGATATGTATTTAAAACCACAGCAATTTAGCAGAGACACTAGTGATGCAGGGACACAAATATAGCCCAGGCAAGTTATTAAACAAAGCAGTAGTAACAACAACCCCCAAGGGGAAAAAATACCAGAATCAGCGTAGCTGTAATATATTAACTAGAATGTCCCATTTTTTAAGAAAAAAAGTTAAGAGACATACCAAGAAACAAGAAAGTGTGACCCACACTCAGGTAAAAGAAGCAGTGAATAGAAACTGTCTCTGTGTTATCAGCTATTAGCAGACAAAGGAAGGCTTCAAAGCGACTATTACAAATATGTTCAAAGAACTAAAGGAAACTTTATTTAAAGAATTAAAGGAAACTGTAACAATAGATCAACAAATAGAGATTTTTAATAAGGATATAAGATTATTAAAAGTACCAAGTAGAAATTTTATAGCTGAGAAGAATAATAGTTGTAAAAAAGAAAGAAAATTTCACTAAAGGGGCTCATCAGCAGGTTTGAGCGTGCAGAAGGAAGAATCAGTGAACTATAAATTGGTAGAAATTATCTAATCTGAAAGATAAAGACAGAAATGAACAGAGCCTCTGAAACCTAGCGGGAGAAGATCAAGCATAACAACATCCATGTAAGGGGAGTCCCACACGGAGAGAAAAGAAAGGGACAGAAAAATATTTGAAAAAATAATAGCCCCAAACTTCCCTAATTTGATTTTTAAAAGGCATTAATCTGTACATGCAGAAAGTTCAAAGAAACCGAAGGAGGATAAATATAAATAGATCCACACCTTGACACATCGTAGTCAAACTGTGAAAAGCCTAAGCCAAAGAGAAGATTTCGAAAGCAGCAAGAGAAAAACACCTCATCATCTATAGCCAAACATGGATCCAATGAGCAGCTGGCTTTGCATCTCAAACCATGGAGGCCAGCAAACAGGAGAAGGGCATATTCAGAATGCAGAAAGAAAAGTAGCTGTCAAATGAGAATTTGGTATCTACCAATACTATTCCTCAAAAATGAAGGCAAAATAAAAGCATCCCCAGATAAACATATACTGACCAAATCTGTTGCTAGCATATATGTCTTAGGAGATATACTGAAGGAAAGAAGTACTTCTGGAAAAGACACCAAAAAGCAACAGAAATCCACAGGAAGAAATGCAGAACACTGCAAATAATAAATGTGTAGGTTAGTATAAAAGATGCCATTAATATACCTTTTCTAATCTTTCCCTAGCTTCCTTAAAAGACCTAAGATTATATGAAATAATAAAAGTAACACTGTAGGGTTACATTTATAATCTGTAGATTGAATATATATGACAATAACAGCACAAAGGTAAGAGACAATGGTATTATATTAGAGCAAAGTTTCTAAATTTTTAAATTAATATTGTGAGGAAGACTGTGATAAGTTAAAATGCATGTTGCAATCCCTAGAATGGCTACAAAGAAAATAACTCACAAAAAATATTTGTCACACTAAAATATTTGTTCAACACAGAGAAGGCAGTCAAAGAGGAACAGATAGAAAGGACAGGAGACATATAAGAAATCTAAGGCAGGTCTTTGGTAAATTTGCTCTTTTTGCTGTCATGTGATTTTGGTAAAGAGGGAACTGACGATCTGGAACAAACAGGATGGTCTACTTAATTTGTGGCCTGAAGTCAAAATGAAATGCAGGCTTCCTGTTCAAAAGGTAGTAGGAATTTCACGACGGTGGCCGCAGACTTTGAAGAAAAACAAGGGGTCCTTCTGAGCACAGGGCTCTGTGACTGCACAAGTTGCTTACCCATGAAACTGTCCCTCAT
Organism: Cryptoprocta ferox; assembly: GCA_028646485.1. NCBI lineage: Eukaryota > Metazoa > Chordata > Mammalia > Carnivora > Eupleridae > Cryptoprocta > Cryptoprocta ferox. The sequence continues at coordinate 34,439,723 of CM053572.1, read as the reverse complement.
GACAGGTTGGAGGCTACCATATCCCAGGTTTCTGCTCTTTCCATAAGCCTCCTCTGGGAATACAATACCTTCTGTTCTAGTCTCTCCCTGTTGTCTTTTCCTTTCCCTTCCTTTGAATCCCCAGTCTCCAGCATTTGGGAAGAACTCAGCCCTTCACAATTAAAAGTCCACAAGATGAGATCCAAGTTCTCATATCCACGTGAGCAGCTCCGACTACACTTTGCTACAGATTTTTTTTTTGCATTAAAACCTGTAATTCCCTTTTTTGTGCTGCCTCTGTGGCTTTCAAGGGCAGTTGGCATTGTCAGCAAAGGCAGCAAGGTGGTCTCAGAGAAGAACATCATTCTAAGTAGCTGATATTCACCAATTTGCCTGACAATGTGTAGCATATAGGAAAGCCACGAAGGGTCTGTGTGGGATTGTGCTGGATCAAGCTGATGGACTTGTTAGGGTACCTCGTGGTTCAGTTGTGCAATGATCTCATCGTTTCTTCATAATTAGGCTTTATGACTTCCACACACATAATTGACTGGGATGCAGTTCACTAGCATCAGACACACTGGAGAGCACTCTGTGAGATCATGGCCCTAAATCAGGCAGGCCAGCTCTACTCAGGCTCTGACAGGTAAATTTTGCCTGCTTACACTTTATGATAAGCAATGGTCCCCTTTGGTCTTTCAGACCCCTGTCCTAGTTGCTGTTCTGGAAAAAAAAGAAAAAGTGAATATGATGATGAGCATGGAACCAAGTTGTCACCCATGAATATTATGAATCTTTTGGTTTCAAGTCAGAGACAGTCTAGCTCAAAACTCGCTTAATTAGAAAAGGGAACTTAGACTTGTGTAGCTAAAAAATGCAGAAATAGTCCAAGCTTTGGAGCAAGGCTTAAGCGGCCCAGCTGTATCATCAAAAGCATTTTGCTTTCCTTTCTCTCCTGGGTCTTCTGTGGTATCTTGTTTAACCCTAAGATTGGATTTCTTCAGAGTTCCAGAATGATTTCTCACACCTTCTTGATCTTTCTTATTCCATGTAAATGTCCAACAAGGAGAGAGAGAATCGCTTTCCTTAAAGCTCACTGAGACAAAAAGCATTCTTCCTAGAAGCCCCCAGCAGACATCTCCTTTATCGTTGGCCTGAACCACATCTTCTGGCTTGAGTTAATCACCATGAAGAGGCCAATGGGATGTTGCTGCTTGGCTTAAAACAACCAGGGTTCTCCTCTAGAGCTGAGTTGGCTGTACGGTAGAAGCAGTTACCGGATAGAGAGAGAATGGTATGTGCTAAGGGGGTGAAGGCATCAAAAGGCCACTATTCCCACCAATGGTAAACATTGACTATTGTGAAGTCAGTGGCTACCAGCCCCTGAACTCTGCTCCATGTGACCGTAGAGCCAGGATGTTGAAGGGAGCAGGGAGGAGGTGAGGGAAACACTGGACTCCCTCCTACCATCTAGCTTGTTGTCCAACATGTGAGTAACACCAGTACAAATGAAAAGCCATTAAATGTGCCCAATTGTGAATATCATCCTGAACTCGGAGGTAGAGTCCTGGGAAGGTGTTTATTTTCTGATGTAAAAAAGGTAAGGGAAGCTTTTCTTGACATTTTTGGATAGCCAATAGAAATAATAACCCTGAACCCCATGCACACCTGGGAAAAATGCACAGAAAAGCAGAAACCATAAGGATTGAACCTCAGGTACCAAGGGGATGAGGGAGTGAATTGATGTTAAGATGTTCACTGATTCTACTGACATTTACCAACACCTAGGCACTGCATGGGATATGTAAAGTGTAGCATGGTGTTTCAGAACACAGGCCTCGGAGTCTCTCGGACCTAGATATGAATCCCAGATCTGTCCCTCAGTCTCTGCGGGTCTCAGCTGCCTCATGTATAAGGGGAGGATGTACCTACCTCAAGGGTCTGTTGTGAATACCAAGGGACAGAGAATAAATTTAAGAAAATGAAGCACTCACCCCCAGTGACTGGCATATTTATAGTCACAAGAAATGGTAGTTATCTTAATCACAACTAGTTGTAGTGGTAGTTATTGTCACCATAGGGTAGTAAGACATGGCTTCTGTTCTTCAGATGCCTGTCAAGGAGAGGAACCATGAAACGTGTCCAGGTGCTGAATGTTGGAAGAGAAATAGAGATGAAGTGACAAGTTTGCAGGAAGATGGAACTTTTCTGTGCAGGGAGCCGAGAAGCCTCCCTGATGGGCATTTTACATGCAGAAACTCCTGGGCTTGTGTTTAACTTTAGGTGACATCTTTTGGGTCTTTTCTCTTATGTCTTTTTAAGAAACCAAATCTTAAGTGTCAGTACAAAGGGCTGCAAGAGCAAGCTACATGAGTAACATTGACACTTGCTTAAGAGTACATTCTCTCCAGAGAGGGCGACTTACCGGATGTCTCCATTGCTCTGTCTTGCCTTGTGTGGGAGATGAGATTGTTGTGGCCTGTCCATAGAGCAAAAGGAGTAGCCGCTGTATTCATGGCTCAGAATAGGGCTATTAGATTATACTCCCATAGGCTGTTGGTAATCTGTTTAACGGAGCTCAGTCATTTGTCTTGTTTGCTGACTACTTAGCAGGCGGATTTGTGATTTTCCTAATTACTCTATGAACGTTAATAAGACATGATATCTTTTATTAATTACTATGTCATGTGGTTTGTTTTCCAAAATAACAAAAACTTGCATTTGCAAAATTCGCATTTGGAGGTTATTTGTTCTAGAGTGAATTTCCCCTCTCGATTTTTTTACTCAAGAACAAAGACCAGAACCACTGTATTGTGCTCTGGTCCTGTAAAAGGCTAATTTGGTCTGCTTAGCCAGAGACTGTTTCATTTAGAGAAGCCTTTACACATTTTCCATTTTATTTTAATTTTTTTAATGTTTTATTTGTTTTTGAGAGAGAGAGACAGCGTGAGCAGGGGAGGGTTAGAGAGAGAGAGGGAGACACAGAATCTGAACCAGGCTCCAGGCTCTGAGCTAGCTGTCAGCACAGAGCCCGACGCGGGGCTCGAACCCACAAACCATGAGATCATGACCTGAGCCGAAGTCAGACGCTTAACTGACTGAGCCACCCAGGCGCCCCCACATTTTCCATTTTAATTCTCACCAAAGAGGTTTTGGTCTTTAAAGGATAAAATACTTTCAGAGAACCTACGTTATGCTGTAAGAATAATTTTCTAATAGAATTGATTGAGATTTAGACCTTAATTTCAGAGGTACGTGGCACTGCTGATGTATTCACTCCCCCACCACACACACACACACACACACACACATACACACACACACACATACACACACCAGAGCATAATAGGACACAACGGCGTGCCAGAGGCTGGGAGCAGATTGGTAGAAGGTTCATCCTGCTCTGTGTTTCTCTCCCCTCTCTACACAAATGTACCAGCAAGCCATCCTGAAAAGCTATTTCCTAGTCGAGACTGGAGGTCCTGCAGTTATGTAGCAAAAAAACAGCATCTCTTCTGGGGTAACTCAGTCGGAAAGTACTTCTGAACAAAGCAATCAGGTGGCGTGTTGTTACTGCCCTCCCTGAAGAACTCATTTAATGACTCCTAGGAGGGTACAGTTTCCTTTAAAGATCCACTCCTGCAGTGCTTTGAACTGTCTGAACATCCCATTGTTGACAGCTTCAACAAGCATTTCTTGAGCACACACTGTGTGCCTCACACTGTATTAGGCTTGGCGAAGGCTTTGTAGGGCACAGTGAAGACAGCCTGTGCCCCGAGGGGCTTATAGCCCACATCCCGGGTTATTATGGGGGTAGATATGATGCTGATTTGCTTTTGGGCTAAACTTAAACTATCAGATAGACTCAAAGGAATAGTCTGCTTATGTCTCTGTCCAGTACCCTTTTCAGGAGCTCAAATATATCCTAATAATCAATATAACTTTCATTTATTAAGTGCCAATTATGCACCATATGTTAAGCGCTTTACATGCATTTTCTCACTGGCTCTACACACACACACACACACACACACACCATTGGTAATTATATTTATAAGCCCATTTTATATATGAACAACTTCTTGATTAACATATCAAAAATCACACAGCTCTTAAGTGGTAGAGCTGTGTCAGAGGCTGCCATTATATACAAAGTGAACTAACTTAATTTTGAAAATTAATATTTAATTCAGCGGCCATTTTTGTCTTATTACAAGCCACAACATCGGGACCACTGAACTGTTTTCAGCTTTAGAGCTGCTATTCTGGCATAATCTATAAATTAAACACAGGGCTTTTCACCTGACCACATAGCAAGTTCTAGAGATACTGGTTAGCTGTCCATGGGGACCTCTACAACCTGTATCCAGTTGGGACAGGTAAATCTCTCTGTGATGCCTTACTGAAAAGATGTATGACAGTAATTGGTTACCACCCCCATGGAAGTGGGCATTGGCATGGGAGAATGTGCAGATTACAGCATCATGTCTCTACTGGGTGGTCTGTTGCTCTGGCTCTGTCTTTGTTGCCTGGGCAACCTCTCCTAGAATGTCAGAAACTCACTTTCCCTTTTTTCATGTAGATCTGTGGGAAGAACTAAAAGTTGTAGCTATGGGTTGCCTGTTATCCACTACCACCTATAGTGGAGAGATAGAAGCCATATTTGGGGGAAGCACTCCATTGTGCCCCAGGTACAGAAAGACTCAGGATCACCCAGCCTCTCTCAGGTAGCTTTGAAATCACATGAGAGGAAGGTCACCTTCCAGAATCCCAGCAGCTTTCTATACTCAATTTTTCTGTAAGATGAATGCTCTATAGTAATTGTCTTTATTTTTCCTGTTAGAGTTGGAGGAAATTTTGAGAAGGCAATGCTGTGGAGTGATTGTGAACTTGGGTTTGTGTATCAGTCTTGGGTTCAAAGCTTAGCTTCACCATTGGTTAAGTATATATCTTTGGGCAAATTATTCAGCCCCTCTTAATCTGTTTCCTCATCTTGCAATGGAAATACTTAAATATATATTTTGTATATAATTGATTTCCATTCATTTATCAGGGTCTACTCATATGACAGGCAATTAGTTCAATGCTTAGGGAAACAACTGGGAGAAGAAGGCACGATGCCTGCCAGCCTTCACAAAGTTTAAATCTACTACCAAAGGTACATATCTAATTAGTCACTACAGGTATTGAGTTACAAAAGAGGAAGCAGAATGAATCATGGAAGCAAACAACAGAGAACCTGACCTAGTTTAGGTGGAATTGGAGACAAGTCTCCCTAGGAAAAAGGGATTGAAATTTTGAGGGAAAGTTCGAATTAACCAGGTGAAGAGTAGAAGAACTGTGTTCTTGGGAATGTATTTAAAAGCCTGTAGGCAAGAGAGAGCACAAAACATAAGAAGAACCAAAAGCATCTGAGTACAGATAAAACCAAAACATTCAAGGGAGGTGCCGAGTGCAACTAGTGAGGTTGAGAGTTGTAAAGGTTGATGGCATCTTAGAAGATCTCATAAACTCTGTTAAGTTACTTGGAGTTTGTCCTAAAGGCAATGGGGAGTCCTTGAAGGGTCTCTGTGGGAGTGACGTGGTAGAGAGTTGTAAGGATTGAATAAAATTATGTATACACAGGCTTAGCATAGTGCTAGCCCCTCATCCCCGCTCAGTAAATGGTACGTGCTGTTATCGTCTGTGAGTTCTTCATTACTCTTAGCATTACCAACTTCATTTAACAGACCGAAGTCTCACTTTGCTCTATGGAAAGAGACTTAGGGTAGTTTGTTAGGGAGCAAACACGTTAATTCTGAAAGGCCTGTGGAATGTTCTCGACACCATGCAGAAAGAGGTGGGAAGCCCAAAGGCAAATTTCTCTTCATGTATATTCTTCCTCCTCTTTCTCCACGCCTCTGCCTGCCACCTCCTCAGTGAATTCACATGCGGTGAAATCATCCTACTTTCTGGCAGTTCTTTCAATTTCATAATGGTGCCTTTGCCGGGGCCTAAATACAAAAATGCAGGTGGGCCAGATGATATGTTTTTGAGAAAAGGTAGGGGGGTAGGGCAGCATTCTCAGGCTCACACTTTGAAAGCCCCTGTGAAAACCACAGGTAGGTTGCAAAGTGACATGGGTTCGTACATGCTTGAAATGATTAACTTTTGTTTTGGCTGAGGGAGATGTCAGATTGCCTACCATTTGGCTATTAAATAAATACTTTGCATGTCAGGTAGCAAATATAATGGCAGGGCTCAGTAAAAGCTGAGGAAAGAAGAACTTAACATTCCTCCATTCATTACACTGTTCACTTTCCTTGTGTTCTGGTGTGGCTACATCTCGGGTATACAGTAAGATTGGGCTGAAGGACTAAATGGTTGAAGTTGGCAGTCACTGTGGTGTTAGAGAGAATATGGACTGGCAGCCAGGAGACTGATCATTATTTGTGCCCTCCCTCTTTGTTCAGAAGAGAATGTGAAGAAATCATGTCAGTTAGGTTCTGAAACTAACTCTGCCATTAACAGCATGTCCTTGGGAGTAACTTCAAACCTCTCTATAAATAAGGATTCTTATCTATACATTGCATTTTTAATTGCACACAAAATAATTGATGGACACCAGTGAGCAGGGATACTTGTTTTCTTGGCCCTGAGAAATGTCTCACAAGGAATGACCCCACCTGAGGCACCTACAGGCACTTGGTGAAAAAAACACCAATACAGGTAATAACAGTCAGGAGAGCATACACCTCAAAGAATAGCACCAGGAAAAAACATCACGGTTACTCTGACAAATGAAGAAAGTCAATATAGGTTTGCTTTGGGACATAGGCTTGTCATCAGACAAATCTGGCTTAGAATCCTGGCTCTATCACCTCCTAGCTGTGTGCGTTGATTCATTTAATCCATATATCTTAGATGCCAGTCAGATGCCAGATATTATGTTTGGTTATGGGGGGACAAGAGTAACCAGGACATAGAAAGATGGAGAGGAATGACTTTTTTTCTCTGTCACTCTTTACTAAGTATGTATACTTATAATCATTTGATTAACTATGTATATGATGAGATCATACTATACCTTTAGAGAGATAGAATGTTCTCTGAGTGATTAAAAAAGTAACATCTGGTTAGAATTTCCTTTTTTATTCTTCTGGGTTGAAAAGAATTTAAATAACTCAAATACCATTTAAAATATTAACACTGCCTCTTTTAGTTGTGGGTAACATGGTGTTTATAACAAATATTTGAATACCAACTATGGGACAGATGCTGTATAAACCACTTCAAAGTGAATAAAATTATTGATTTCCTTTAGAAATGTTATACTAATGCACTGTCTTCAAGGAGCTTTCAGTGAGAATCATAGCTGGCCCCAAAGTGAAAGTCATGTGTTTTACAAGTCCAGTTTTTATAAATGATTTCTCGATCATCCCTGGAAAGACAAGAAGCTTTTAGGATAATAAGGTGTAAGTTTTCTTAAGATGGTTAGATTGCAAAAAGGGATGAGGAAAGAAAGATGCAGTAAAAGTGTGGAGACGGAGGTTTCCTTTGTTTTTGTTAATGATTTTTAAACATTAGCAAAAAGGAAGCAAGCACTAGAATTGGGGTAGAGGGGAAGGAGTTAATAGAAGTTGATTTTTTGGTACAATGGCTCAGAATATATAATAATATATGAACCAAACAAAATCGTATCCTGGCAGGGACCAAAGGGCAGTTAATCCATGAGTCACTTGTTAAGGAAATATAGTGGTTAGAGGAGATTCCTTCTCTAAGTCTGCACCTGAATGCAACAGCTAAACTTAGGTAAAGGGACAGCAGCTTGATGATATACCCTTAATGTCTAGGGTGCTGACATTTCACAGAGAGGAAACTTATGAAGAAGTCCTAACAGTGGAGGCAGTATGTGCTGTGTGTGTGTGTGTGTGTGTGTGTGTGTGTGTGTGTAGGTGTGTAGGGAGGATAACTTCTTTTGATTGATGGGATGGGAGAGGGAAAAGGTACATGAATGAGAGAGAGCTAGGTCTGCAAAGGGCTGTGGGAAGAATGTTTTCAGTTGAATGCCAGGATAAGCAATTTGGAATTTATTCTGAGCCCAAGGGAAGATACTGGAGGATTTTAAGCAGAAGAACGGCATTATCCAATTCATAACTGTTAAAAATGTTTTTTCTCTAGCTACTTGCAGAGTACAGATTTCAAGGGACAAAAGTGGAAGCAGAGGCCCAATGAGAAGGGGATGGTGATGAAGATAGACAAGGGCATATTTGAGAGCTATGTACAAAGTACATTTGCTGGATTTGCTGATACAATAGATTTGGAGGGAAAGTAAAATGGAAAGAGAAAAATAATACCTTGGCTTTTAGCTCCAGAGCGCATGCATTTTGAGTGGGACATCCAGATAAGAATGGCTTTTGTGGAAGCCAATATCATTTCTAATGCAGAGAGTGGTAGGCTAGCCAGGGAGATACTTTTGAGCTAGAGGGGTACTTGAAGACCCTGGACCCCAAACTGTACCACACAAGATGGGCCAAGTCCTAATAGGGCTCTTTGGAGCTCCCATTTGGGCTACCAAATCTGCTTCCTGATCATCCCATAGCAAAGAAGATGGCTTCGTCATAAAATCAGCACATGACCTTTATTCTTTCCCAGTGTCCCCATCCACTAGTGTTTCATTCTTCACTTAGGGCCAACCTGGCCACCAATATATTTTTGCAACAGCAACAGCTTCATTACTTCCTTTGGATATCTAAGTAGCTCCCACATTTGGAGTACTTTGTTAAGTGGGTTGTGCCATGAGATCAAATTGGGAGATAGTTGTGAACACACCCTGAAAATGGAGGTCACCAGAGATAAGAAATGTGCCCAGGAAAACATACAGACCATTAACTTTTGGGTGTGACCTTTATATACATTGTAATGAGGTACCAGGATGCAGGCCAGTGGTACAGTTGTGTAAACTGCCACCAACCTAACCATTGTTTCTCAATGGCCCCCATGGATGGTCTACGACCTCAAGTTACACAAACTTGACAAATGAAAACCATGTGGCTTTTTCTGCATTTCATCTAGCTTCCTTCCTCATGATAGAAGGCCCTCTTTAGGGGAAAGAGAAACTATACCTCACAAATCTTTAAAAGTATTGTAACATCCAAAATGTCAATATTGATTTGAAATGATTGCATCATTTTCTGAAATAATGATTTGTGTGAGGAATGTCATGAATTATAATTAATTTACATATGCATTAAAGTCCACTCTCACAGAAACCCTCTTTTCTCTTTCAAACATTAGAAATTAAATATTTATACTTGTTGTGATTTCATATATACATAGCTAATATTGTCTCTCAAAGCCACCTGCTCTCCACCATATGTCATTTTCTCTGCTGGTTCTTTATAACCCATAGATTTGGAGTTGGGTTAGCCCCAGCTGAAAAGCCTACCAAAGACCACATAAATGGCAAGTGCAGAGCATGAACTAGCTCTATTTCAGTAGAACACAGGAGGTAAATTGGCATTAAATAGTCCCATTGCTTTTAAGGATATCTCCTTCTAGTTTAAGTTCATTCAGGAATGAGTGGTAACCAAAATATATTTATTGTATTTATTTGACATTATGATCAAGTTCCTCAAATTCTCCATGTCTCAATTCAGTTTCGTCTTTTCAAAACAGAGATAATCATATAAGTTAAGAACCATGTCTTAAAGGGTCCTTATGGGTAATGGTAATTAGGAGATTGGGGGGCTAAGGAAGTTGTTTTAATGTGACGGATTTAGAAAAATCATTGAAAATCAGGAAATAAAAAAGGAGACCTACTATGCAAAGATAATTTTTGTCTTCCTGGAAATCCATATTGGCCTCTATTTCTTTTCATTCTTACTAAGCAGACAACGTCCTTGAATATTTCTGCCTTGGGTAGGGCTAGTTTGAAAGTTTGGTCTAAAATGACCAGTTACAGTAGTGATGGGAGGTAATAGTAAGCTTCAGGGATCCTCCCTGCCTTTTCTGGAACACAGGCCTTATTCCTCCAGGCCAGTTACATGTGAGGAACCCCTTTTCCAAAACTCTCCCATCAGCCTAAGCAATGATAACAAGAACAAGTATTTGTTTAGCCTGGTTTTGTGTTAAGTTCTTGTCTGGTCTTTGTGCTTCTAGGCTCATAGCAAATAGACACTTCCAGCTAAATATAAACTCAAGCTTACCTCCAAAACATGTTACCTTCATGAACAGACAGTCTCTATACAACAACTACATTTCAAGAATGGCTGAGATGAACACATGGTGTTTTCAGTAACATTTCTTGCATGTTAAATGAAAGTTCCTTAGGCACAGATAGGATTTTAACATAACAGCACGCAATCCCCCAAAGAGCATGGGACTCATCTGTCTTTTTTCCTATAATATTTCCATACCAAGGTAATACTTAGCACATATCAGGGACTTAGTAAGTATTTGTTATGAATGAGAATGAGTAAGTGAATGAAAGAATAAACAAGTGAATGTTGAAAGAACAGAAAAGATTGTGGACTAGGTTCCCTTTTTTTGCAAATGTGCAGAATGCCTCAGCATCCTTCTTCTATTCTTGCCCTCGGTCAGTGAGAATATTGGTTTTCTCTCCACTAGTCTTCATTTTATAGCTCCTACTCTTTCAAGTGTTAGCACTCAGATTCACCTCATGCAGGAAGTGACCCCTGGTTCCTCAAATGAGAAGACCATTCTTGTTAGGGTGTCTTATACCTCTCTTAGGAAACTGAAGATACATGTACTTAAATCAGAGCTTTGTGCAGTGATTTGCCTCCCACCACACTATGAGAGCACCCTAAGTGCAGACAGTGTGCCTGAATTCACTGTATATACCCAGACGAACTTAGTGTGCTACGTGTTCTAAATGCTTAGCAAATAGTGGTGAACTAATAAACATGCAAAGAAGGTGACTGCATATGGAAGAAAATAGGAACTAAGTGCGCCATATAGAAAGAGGAATCATTTGGGCTCACTACTTGGAAAATAAGTAATAAGAACTTGTAATTTTGTAACTTACAATAAGAAATAGGTATATTTGGTCTTTACCCCTATTTTTGGCACTGAGTTCCCCAAACCCTTGGAATTTCCTAAGCAGTGAGAGCCATTAGTGTCTTTTGTTATGTAATGAGGTGACTTTTAGAAAACACCGGAGGATGGGGGCTGTTGCCAGTGGAGCCAAACATGTGACCAGTGGATTGGAATTTTTAGTTCCAGCTCAACCTCCAGGGAAGGGAGAGGGACTGAAGGTTTATTTCAATCACCGGCAGCCAATTATTTAATCAATGATGCCTATGTAATTAAGCTTCCATAAAAAAATCCAAAAGACAGTGTTTGGGGAGCTTCCTGGTTAGTGAATACATGAATCACTGCCCTCAGAGAGGGCATGGGAGCTCTGCACCCTTTTCCCATGCTTTCTTTCATCTGGCAATCCCTAAATTATATCCTTTCATAATAAACTGGTAATCTACTAAGGAAAGTGTTTCTTGGAGTTCTTTGAGCTGCTCTAGCAAATTAATCCAATGTAAGGAGGGAATGTCAAATGTATAGGGTAGATAGTATAGAATTGAGTTGAATTTAGCACAACCAGCTGGTGTCCAAGCATTGCTTTGTATGGAGAAGCCACTCCTCTACATCAGAATTGATCCCAGAACCTTTTAGGACTATTAATACAAAGACACTGGTCTCCCATGTGAGGTGGTGCATGCCCTGTGCCTGGCTGAGGATAGCCTTATCAAAGATGGAGCAGAGGCAATATTATTTTTATACCAATCACTGAACAATTATTTATGGTACACCCATTGATTACAAGTTACTGTGCTGAGGGTAAATTGCCAATCAAAGCAGAAAGAACTCCTGCTGTCTTAAAGTGTAACATCTAGTGGGAGAGAGAGATGGTAATCAGATAAACAGATAAATAAATGCATAAGGACAAACTGTGATTTATTTTTAAAACCAAGAAAATGTCTGACAGATCTGCAGTAAGCCCTGAGGAAATGATGGAGTGTAATATGAAGGATGAAGGGGTTAACTGTGTGGAAAAGGATGCTGAAGCGTTTTAGACTAGAAGCAGCCTAAGCAAAAGCCAGGTAGCAGACAGAGGGAGATAAAACATGGTACATTCAAGAACCCAAAATACCAGTGTGACTGGCATGCAGAGATGTTCAGAAAGAGTATTAGACACACCTGGAGAGATACGTGGGGTCCTGACCATTCTGAGTTTTAGGGACATGTTAATGATTTTCTACTTTTTCTAAAAAGAGCCTAAGAAGCCACTGAAAAGCTAGGGATAGCACAATCAAATTGCACAATACGGCATAATTGTTTTAGACTGCTTAAGCTGCCATAATAAAATACCATAGACTGAGTGGCTTAAACAATAGAAATTTATTTCTCTCAGTTCTAGAGACTACAAGTCCTCAAGGTAAGGGTGCTGGAGTGATCAGGTTTTGGTGAGAGCACTCTTCCCGCGTTGCATACCGCTACCTTCTTGCTGTGTCCTCAAATGGTAGAGACAGAGCAAGCTCTCCTCGTCTTTTTTTTCCATGACTTATTTTTATTTCTCTCATAAAGGAAATACGAAACTTGTGGATGTCTTGTATCAACAAGCACAAGCATTTACAGACAAAGCTAAAAATCATTAGAGATAATGTTTGTTGAAACATTCATTTAGCTAATAATTTTGAAATTCTATCAGAGTCTGGATTATGAGGCTAGTTATAAAATTGTCTACTTCTATGTAATAAACTCATTGTAGACTATGAAATTGTCATACTTTAGGTTTTGAAGTTTCCATAGATCTCCATCCTCATATGTGTGGGGTTTTTTTTTTAATTTAAATCCAAGTTAGTTAACATAGAGTGTAATAATTTCAGGAATAGAATTTAGTGATTCATCACTTACTTAGGACATCCAGTGCTCATCCCAACAAGTGCCCTCCTTAATGCCCATCACCTATTTAGTACATCCCCCCACCTCCCTTCCCTCCAGCAACCCTCACTTTGTTCTCTATATTTAAGATTCTCTTACGATTTGTCTCACTCTTGGTTTTTATATTGTTTTGCTTCCCTTCCCTTATGTTCATCTGTTTTGCTTCTTAAATTCTACATATGAGTGAAATCGTATGATATTTGTCTTTCTCTGACTTCTTTCACTTAGCATAATACACTCTAGTTCCATCCACATTGTTGCAAATAGTAAGATTTCATTCTTTTTGATCATGGAGTAATATTCCATTGTATGTATATACCACATCTTCTTTATCCATTCATCAGCTAATGGACATTTGGACTGTTTCCATACTTTGGCTATTGCCAATAGTGCTGCTATAAACATTGGGATGCATATGCCCCTTCGAATCAGTACTCTTGTATCCTTTGGATAAATACCTAGCAGGGCAATTGCTGGGTCATAGAATAGTTCTATCTTTAATTTTTTGAGGAACCTCCATACTGTTTTCCAGAGTGGCTGCACCAGTTTGCATTCCCACTAACAGTGCAAAAGGGTCCCTCTTTCTCTGCATAAGGTCTCTTCATCTCATAATGATGCTAAAATCATGAGGACCCCATTCTCATGACCTCATCTAATCATGATCAGGTCTCAAAAGCTCCACCTCCAAATACCCTCACATTGGGAATTAGGGCTTCAACCTATGAATGGGGGCAGGGGACAATTCAGTCCATCACAATAACTTACTACTCACAGTAACATCATTGAGCATTTATAGACTCTTACTATGTGCCAGGCAATATGTTAAGGGCTCAGTGTGAATTATTTCATTTCATCCCCACTATACCACCATGAGGAAGGTTGCTAGTATCACCACATGTTGTCAGGTACAAGCAAGGGATGTTCTGAGTGAGATCAGAATGAGGACTGGAAGGAAGCACGCTTCAAGCCTATAACACAGAAGTTAAGGAGATACTCACTCACAGGTGATACCTCGGCCCTGAGAGTGAACACCGTACACTTTGCATGCTAGGCACCTCACTTGTCTCAAATCTGGGTTAAGTAAACCATCCCATGTTACTTGGCAGTTCATAAATAATCAAAGCAGGTTTTGAACTCAGGGAAGGAGAGCTCTTAAAATGTTTTCTTTCTCTAAAATTTTCTGAATTTCCAAATGAACACTCTGCTGCCTGCCTCATTGTTGGCCTTCCATAAAAATGAAATTCTTTGCAATGAAAGATTAAATTTCATATTAGGCTTCAAAGTGTAAATAGCTAGACTCAGCCGAAATGAATTCAGAGAATGAAAACTGATAAAACATAGTATTCACCCCATGGAATGGACTATCTCAATATTATTCAGGAGATGAAAAAGAATGAGTCAAATATTTAAAAAGTAAACAGGTTTTCTCGTTAATTCTAAGCCAGCAAAATGAAAATTAAATCTTCTAACTGCAATTAGATAAATGGATGTCAATCAGATAGGAAACTGCTAAAGAAATTAGCCATAGGGTAGTCCTTAATCTGTTTGGGCTTTTTTGTGGGATGGTATAAATGCATTCTGTTATCAGCACAGGTATGATTGAATTATTAATAATATTGTGCAAGGCCACCTAGAAACCAGAGCTTGGGGACTCTTAAATCTATTCTAATTGAAACAGAGAATCAGCAGACTGGAAAAGACCCTGACTCTTCTCGAGATATGTCACAGTATGTGACACAGAGGACACGTGGGGTTTGCCACACAGTGGCAGCTGCAAGCTGACCTTTTGGCAAATTTAATCTGTAAATGGGTTCCTGTTTAAGATAGTTAATGCTATCTATTATTAAGGAGGCCTCCTTCCATATTTTGGAAAGCTGGTTAAAAATATTTCATGCAAGGGTATTATGCAGATTGTCTAACTAACAGAAAGATTATGGATGCAAATAAATAAGGTTTTTAAATGAAAGGTTTTACTGACCTCTTAAGAGGATAGTAATACATGCGTAATTGTGAGGAAAATGCTCCCCAGACCATCAGGATAAGAAAAGGGTCCCATTGTCATTCCTGGAAATATATTGAGGTTAGAATAAAAATCCAGGAACACTCAAGAAGCTAATGAACTGAACTCAAGAGCTCCTTGACTTAATACTAAGTTACTCCCTCTTCCTTAGGTTTTAATGGGAGTGGGATATCATAGTCTAGGAGGATGGATTAGGTCCTCATGGGACCCCAAGTAAGTCACTTAATCTCTCAGTGTAAATTTCAATTGCGGGAATAGTTGGTGGTTAGAAACAGCGGGGGTCACTGACCCTGATTCTTTCTGTGACCTCCCACTGACCTCTCTCACCCCCAAGGGAACTCCTGTCCCACCATTACTTCTCCATGGACCATCTGCCTTTTCTTGGGTGACTGTCTCCAGGAGCTGTACTGAAGGATCATAAAGTAGACCTAGGAGGTCACGAGCATGAGTTTTATGTTGAGGGCAGCATGGAATTAAATCCTAAATCTGGTACCTACTAGTATTTGCCCTTGGGGAAATTCCTCTATACTCAGGTTATCAGCTTCTTCTACTACAACGTGGAGACAATAATATGAACCTTGAAGAGCAGAGATCTCTAAACTTGCTCACTTTCCAGAGCCCTTATTGTCTCAGTCACTGATTCCTAGGCAAAAGAGGTATCTAATAGTTTCTTTATTAAGTAGTTCCACATGACTTAATACAAATTTGCATCCAAATAATTTAGTAGAATTTTGGAAAAATATAAAGAGAAAAATAATTTTTCAGTAATAACAAGTACCCATTGAGCACTAAACAATTTCTTGAATCTTGGAACCAGATTTGTTCTTCCATATTAATTTTTGAACCATAATTAATTCGAAATAGCAATCACTGAAAACAAAGCTTTGCCAAAATATGACCTGTCACAGTCTAATGTTGAAACTGTGATCTACTTCACCCTCTCAGTTTGCATGGCATCTGCCAGGTGTGTTTCCTTCAAAAATTTAAAATCTACCCCAGCACCCCTGTGGTGCTCGAGGTACCTGATGTCACTTTGAGTACCATGCTTTTAGCGATCATGATCATATCACTTGATTTTAGAAGACAAAATATGGGAATGTATAAAAAGCACTTGACTTTTGGGCATATTCATGGCTTAAAATATATAGTCACAATAGCCCATCATCTGGTGCAAAATGCAGCTTTATTGGTTTTGACTTCTACCTCTGCTGATGTCAGAAGATGTACTCACCAATTCATGGTAACCCAATGACTTTCATATTTAAATGGTTAACTAAAGATCTAAGTATTCCATTTCACAACCACCCAACCATCCTGTACTTTCCCCTTTCCCTATTAGAACGGTATCCCTGTTCCATCCTCATGGGAATCAGCTAAGCATATTTACTTTTTCTGCTATTCTATATGGACCTCTATCTCCCTGGTGCTGCCTTCCAGCTATAACTCATCTTGTCCTCACTCCAGATGGTACTTATCTTATCCCCACAAGGCATAAAGCATCAAGTCCTTCCCAGGTGTTACCCATTGTATCCTCTACTACAGGTGTAAACTCATTTTGTACCCCCCACCCCACAAGAGTAATTCATTTCTACCCTCTCCAGAAGTAGTCATCTTGACCGATCTTCCTGATGGTGTTGTTGGATGTATATTATCTTTTTTATTTTAATCTGTTGAATGAGGTATAATTGACATACTGTAAAATTTGCTAGTTAAATGTACAGTTCAATAAGTTTTGACAAGGGCATACAGTCTTATAACCATTACCACCATCGTTATATGAAATAGTGCTATCCAATGGTAATATAATATAACCCACATAATTTAATTTAAAATATTCCAGTGGCCACATTTAAAAAAGAAAGAAGAAATGGGTGAATTAATTTTTAATAATATATTTTATTTAACTTAATATATCCAAATATAATTATTTTGACATGTAATCAGCGTAAAAATATATCAACAAGGTATTTTAGATCTTTTTCACATTAATTCTTTGAAATTCATTGTATCAGGATATCACAATTCAGACACAAAATTTTCATCAAAAACACATGATTTGTATTTAGCTTTTATAAAATTCACAGTAGAAAAATAGATGAAAAGGCCCAATTTTCTCCAAACATCCTTAAAAGTTTTCCATTGTAATTTTTAGTTGTATTTATAATTAATTTAATTTAAATTATATATAATGAAAAATCCAATCCTTTGGTCCTGAGAACCATATGTCAAGTGCTCAATAGTCATATGTGGGTATGGGCTACCAAATTGGATGGCACAGAAAATATTTCCATTACCTCAAAAAGTTCGGCTTTTTTGAAATCAACCCCCTCTTCCCACTATCTGGCACTAGGACCTGATGATCTGTCATTTGTCACTATAGTTTTGTCTTTGTAGAATATCATATTAAGGGAATCATGCAGCATATAGCCTTTTGTTTTTGGATTCTTTCAATTACCACAAGATTTTGAGATGTGTCTGGGTTTACACTGATCAGTGGTTAGTTCCTTTTAGCTGTTGAATAGTAAGTATTACATTGTGTAGAAGTACTAAGCATTTACCAGTTGGTAGACATTTGGGTTGTTCCAATTTTTGGCTATTATGAATAAAAGCTGCTATGAACATTCAAATACAAATATTTGTGTGGACATATGTTTTTATTTCCCCTGGATAAGCATCTACGAATGGACTGACTGGTGTGTGTTTATAGGAAACTACCAAATATTTTCCATAGTGCCATTTTGCATTTCCACCATTACTGTATGAGATTGCCCATTTCTCCACATCCCTACCAACACTTGATAGAGTTAGTCTTAGCACTTTTAGTAGGGATGCAGCGTCTTTCATTATGGCTTTAATTTGCATTTCCCTAATGACTAGTAATATTGAACATATTTTCATGTGCTTATTTGCCATCTGTACCTTTTCTCTGGTTAAGTATCTTCAACTGTTTTGCCCCCATTTTTATCAGGCTGTCTTTTTATCATTGAGTTGTAAGAGTTGTTTAAAATAGGCTGGATACAAATTCCTTATCAAATATGTTTAGTTTCTATTTTCTCCCAGTCCTGGCTTGGGTGTGACTTTTTTCTGTTTCCTGCTATTGATGTTATTATCTGCTACTATTGAATGTGGTCCTGCAGTGACCTCTAGTCTGATGTCCACACACTCATTTGGCTCCTGGCAACTTTGGGTCTACCAGCATGTTCTTGACTATTTCTGCTTTTCTCTCAATCTATAGGAATTATAGGAACTTCTAGCATTCTCCTGATGCTGGGATTATGGAATTCCAAGCAGATGTACTCAGAGCAGTCTACCTGAACAATTGTCACAATTGTCACTCAGGCAGATAGGAGGATTCTCCATCTCCAAGAACTTTGTAACCTCTGAGCTATACTTTAGATCTTGAGGTACCGGTCCCGACACCCGCCGCCCATGCTCTCTGTGAGATTTCCCATAATCTGTCTGTAATTTCTATCACTCATCTCCCCATCTCAGGACAGATTTTAATGAGCCTTATCAGAAATCCAGGGGACATCCAATCTGTAGACTTGCCCATCTGATCTTCATGCTTCCTGCCACTTGGTCAGACTTTGGTTTCCTTTCATAATAATGCTGTTATGCAATCGTTTGCATTCTTCCCTTTTTTTTCCTTCCTCATAGAATAAATGCCAAGCTTTCAGTCTGCCAGGCATTGGTGCTTAGTATTTAAAGCCAAGCTTTTGATCTTCAAAAGTCCTCTTTATTCCCCTCCCAGGCTCCAGACTCTAAGATTGATATGCCTGCTCTAAGTTATAAAAGTGTAGTTAGAAACGAATAAACAAAGAATATAACACTTTGGTCTTTTTGGTTCTGCCTTCTTTGGTTCTGAGTTGAGTGTACAGAAGAGGAAGCTATCTCTACTACCTGAATGATAGGTCCAAGGAGGAATGAGAGAGTCATCTCCTAATTCTACAAAATATTATCCCACCTCTGTTAGCTCTCAGTAGGTAAAAAAATTCGCTAAGAGGACAGTCCCTACAGATATAAGATCACTAATAACTCAGAAGCTGGAAGGCTAGAGCACATTCGGAAAATGACAATAAAAACGATTGTTATGTTGATCATGATAATGGCAGAATCTCCCACTTGCTGTAGGTTTACATGTGCCAATTCTGGCTCAAGTATTTTGGTTCTGTTGATAATAATTATTCTCATTTTGCTATTGAAGAAACTCAGGATTCTGTTGGAACCTTAACTTTCCTGAGATCAATAAGTTTTTAGTATTTCTAGGCCAATCTGATTTTAAAGCATATATTCCTAACCATTTGAACTCTGGTTCTCCAGCTATTTGAGGACCCCTTTACAACCTTAAAAATTATCAAGGACCCCAAAGAGTTTTAATTTATGTTATTATCTTCTTATATTTAGTTTATTAGAAATTAAAACAGATTTTAGAAATATATATTAATTCATTTTAAAATAACAATAATAAATCCATTGCATATTAATATCCACAACATACTTTTACAAAAAATTAATATATTTTTCAAAACAAAATAATAGTAAGAAGAATAACATTATTTTATATTTTTTGTAAATCTCTTTAACGTCCGGCTTACTCGAAGACTGTTTCCGTATAGGCTTCCATATATGGTCTCTTGTGATATCACACATCATGTAGCCTCTGGAAAACTCCACTGTACACTCATGAGAAAATGAGAGTAAAACGGCAAACAACTACGATCTGAGAATTGCTGTGTTAGGATAATTACAAATATATTGATTCCAGTGTAGCAAAAATCTATGATGTATAGAGAAGTGGGTTATGAATTGGAAAGTGTAGATTAGAGCCAAACCATGAGAGGGTGCTAGCCAAGTTAAGGAATCGAGATGTCATTCTGAAAGAATTGAGAGACCATTGATGCCCTTCAGCTTGATCAGCGCTTTGTGGGGGGTGGAAATTAGTCTGTCAATAAAATGAGTAGGATGGCTTGAAGAGAATAATGCCAACCAGTAAGAACACCATAAAGAGGCAGTGGATCTAGACCTCTTAGTTTGTGGTGAAAAATAAATGTGTTAATTTATATAAAACACATAGAACAAAGCCTGCTCCATATTAATCACTGTTAGAAGCACACTTATAGTAGGGGTGGCTGGCTGGCTCAGTTGGCAGAGCATGTGACTCTCAATCTCAGGGTCTTGAGTTTAAGACCCACATTGGGTGTGGAGCTACTTTTAAAAAAAAGTACTTGTAGTAGTTGTTGTTGTAGCAATAGTGCTATTGCTATCATTATTCACATTAAATAATCAGTGACAAATGCCAAAACTAGGCAGAATTAGAGAGACATTTTGCAATAGGATGTAGTTTGTTAATAGGACATGGTTGCTGCTGACTGGATGTTGGTATGAGGAAACAAAGTGTTAAGTTAGTGATATTTTGCCATTTGGCTACTATAGGGGCCCAGTTTGTATTTTGACAAAGAGTTCATTCTCAGTAAATATTCGAAAGGACTGGAGGATGAAGAGAGGCATGGAAAGAGGTGAAGAAGCCTTTGGGGCAAGGAAGATGACGTCTGTTGGTTTTGGTTTTGAGATGCCTGTGGAAAGTGCACATGATGAAATCCTTAAGTAGATAAAACACAGGACCATACATGTTGAGTTCATGTCCCTGCTGTGCTTTTTTTTAAATGTTTATTTTTGAGAGAGAGAGAGAGAGAACACGTGTACTAGCATGCACAGCAAGAAAGGGGCAGAGAGAGAGAGAGAGAGAGAGAGATTCCCAAGTAGGCTCCATGCTCAGCACAGAGCTCTACAAGGGTCTCTTGAGATCATGACCTGTGCCCAAATCAAGAGGCAGATCCTTAACCTTCTGAGTTACCCAGTCACCCTCCTGTGCTTTAAGCTCTTCAGAGAGTTTTCATCACACATTGGATTTTATTCTAATTTCCTACAATACAGGCCCAATGTGTTCATTGTTCTAGTTACCCTTCCAGTTTCAACTGAGCCATCCTCCCTTTCCATTACTTTGGTCCAATAAATCAGATCCTTGAGCGCCTCCTTCCCGCAAGCTGTTTCCCACCTTAGGGTATTCACACTACCATTCCCTGTTTTGTACTCCACCACCCATCACCCCACCCCTTCACATAGCTGGGTCTGTTGAATCTGCTGAAATGTTACCTGCTTGAGAGCCCTTCCCTGATCATTCCATCCAAGTGAGTCTCCCTCCCCTTTGCATTCTTTTCTCTCACCAAATCCTCTTCATTATCTTCACAGACAGCATTTCATGACGACAGAGACTTTCTATTTCATTCATCATCACTGGCATAGTGCCTAGGGAAGGTCCTCAGATATAATGCATATTTGTTTCATGAGTGAATAAATGGGATTCAGGAGATAGAGTGAAAGAGAGAGAGTGGGCATTAAAATGTAGGGGAGGTCTGTGCTTTGGTTTGAATTTGTTTGATATTTTAGCAGCATTAAGCCTGCAATTTTAATGGGAGCTTCTTCGTCATATTTGACTTCAAAATTGTGTGTACCTCAATCTGTGAAATCTCTTCAGTTATATTTACCCATGTTGTCAGCTATTATAACCTTTGAAAGTTGCCAAGGTAGCAACAAGGACATAATGCTTTTTTACAAGAGGCCACAGCGCACGCCTGACCTGAAGTCCCAGTACAGGATGGCCCTTCCAGCTTCCACACTGGAGCTTCTTCACCCTGTAAGCAACTTTGCCTTTACTCAAAGACCTGGTGCTATCTGTAGTCTAGAAAAAAGCGTAGTCAGTTGACTCCGGTATATTTTCTGACTTGGCCTCTTTTTCGTTGGGTTGACCTATTAGCAGATATCTTCTGGGAATTGTGAAAATAATACTTAAAAGAATCTTGATGGATGCCTGAGTTCAAGCCTCACATTGGGTGTAGAGATTACTCTAAATAAATAAGTAAATAAGTAAGTAAGTAAATAAATAAATAAATAATAAGTTAAGTAAGTAAGTTAATGTCATGGCAATATACTTGGCCTCTGTTTTCTTCCAGGAAACTTTTAGAATCCTCTGTTATCCTTGGTGTTCTGAAAATTCAAGAAAATCATGCAGTTTTAGGTCTTAAAAAAATAATCAATATAGATACCCAATGGATCCTTAATTTTAAAGAGTTCTGTTTTTCAATTGAGGGAAATTCTCTTCTCTTTACATATTTTTTTTTAAACAATTTCTTTCTTTTTGATTCCCTAATCGAAAAAGGAGCTTTCTGATACTTCTATCAGCTGACTGTTGGGCTTCCTAGAATAATTTCCTAATTTTATTGTCTCTAATATTTCCTTTATCTTTCTGTTCTACTTCCCCTCCCCTAGCTTTATTTTATTTATTGGCAAATAAAATTTTTATGTATTTAAGGTGTACAAAGAAATGTTTTTATAAAAATATACATTGTGAAATGATTACCACAATCAAATTAATTATCAAAATAATATATCCATTATCTCATATACTTTGTGTGTTTGTGGTAAGAACACTTAAGATCTACACTGTTAGCAAATTTCTTGTATACCGTACGTAATTGTTAACTACAGTCACCTAATGGTTATAGCCACCTACTGCTTGCTCCAGAACATATTCCTCTTTTTTTTTAATTTTCTAATTTTTTTTAATTTAAGAGAGAGAGAGACAGTGCAATCAAGTGGGGGATAGGGGCAGAGGGAGACAGAATCTCAAGCAGTCTCCATGGTCAGTATGGGGCCTGATATAGGGCTTGATCCCAAAACCCTGGGATCATGACCTGAGCCAAAATCAAGACTCAGATGCTCAACCAACAGAGCCACCCAGGCTCCTCAAACATATTTATCTTATAACTGAAAGGTTTTACTCTTTGATCAATATCTCTCCTGTTCTCCCAGCCCTCCCCCCAGTGTTGGGTAACCACTCTTCTTTATTACTATGAGCTTGATGTTTCTATTTTTGTTATTTTGTTTGTTTGTTTTAGATTCTATGTATGAGATTATGCAGTATTTATCATTCTATGTCTGGCTTATTTCACTTACAATAATGTCCTCCAGAGTTATCCATGTTGTTGCAAATGGCAGGATTTCCTTTTTTTTAAAGGCTAAATAATATTCCCTTGTATATATAGATACATATAAAAATACCATATTTTCTTTTTTCATTTATCCATCAACAGACACTAAGTTGTTTCTCTATCTTGGCCATGGTGAATAATGCTGCAGTGAACATGGGAACACACATATACCTTAGAAATAGTGATTATTTATTTACTTTTCTATTACACTCAGAAGTAGTATTGCTAGATCATATAGAAATTCTATTTTTAATTTTTTGAGGAACCTTCATATTGTTTTCCATCATGGCTGTATCAGTTTTAC